>CM053596.1:47937265-48090323 GCA_028646575.1 Pseudocheirus occidentalis
AGGGGTGTTGGAGGAGGGCACAAAAGAGAGCAGATTGGGGGAGGGGCTTTACAGTGAGAGCACTGTTTTGGGGATGGGGATAGGGGAAAGACCAGGAGAAAATTTGTAACTCAAAAATCTCATGGAAATGAATGATGTAAACAAGAAAATAAAGAAAAAATTTATATATAAAAAAAAATCTGCCTGTATACTATGGAATGGCCTAATTCCTGGGGGCTTTCCTCCAGCCAGCGTCTGGTGCTAGGCGAATTTATTTGTCCTTTGACAAACAAGGCAGCCGTCTGCCAATTGCTGTGCTAAGGTATATAAGCCTGAAGACACAAATTGGGTCAAAACCATATCATACATGTTCTGGACATGCCAGTGACTAGTACCTGCCTCATACTTGCTTTGGTCAAGACCATCAGGGAGGAACCAGTGTCCGTGTTTATCTTCTTGTGCTCCAAGACTTTGGGTCTTCTGTTTCTCTTCCTGAGAAAAGGAGGGAGAGGGGAGACTGGGAGGAAATGAAGGGATCGAGACAAACATAGGATCTTGCTGTCCTGATCCCTCCTCTCTGGCCCTCTTAGCTCCCTCATCTGCAAAGTGGTTTTCTCTGGCCTCAAAGGATTGTCTTGACTGATGCCCATTAACATGTATAATAACAGTGGCTTTAGGCAATTATAGGTTTTCCAAAACTTTGCTTATTAAGGAAGTATGGGCCAGTTCCTTTCCTCTGCTATTGATCATTCCCTATTCTTCCCATATATATGTGCCACTCCCCGAGCATATTTTGAATCTGTATAAATGTTCCCTTCCCTTCTTTCCAGTAACTTTAGGGCCTGATTTAATGCATGAAGTTCATAGGTCTGGGCAGACCAGGGTTTGGGTAGTCCCCCTGCCTCAATCAGAGATCCTCTATCTCCATCTATTATAGCAAACCCATTTTTCCATTTCCCTTCAACTACTCCTCCCCCTTCTTCTGTTTTAGAGAAAATTTGTCCTACTGCCAGTAGCCACAGGGGATATTCACTTTCCTCCTGGTTAAAAGGCTCCTTAGAATTAATAAACAAATTTAGTTGTTGGCACATCCAGTCTTTAGAGAAGCCATATTTTGGCCGAGATATACCTCCTCCAAGTGGGATGCTGGCCCAAATAAGGTAACAGTATTTTAGCATCTTCCCTTTTGTCTTTTTTCCTTTTGTTTTGGTAAATCATCCAAATTAGCTAGTCTATCTCCAAGAGGACTATCCTCTGAAATGTTGGGAAGGTATTTTGGACTGACTGTTTTAGATTGCTCTTTATCCATAGTTTTAATCTTATCAGGATCTATTAGGCCTAACTCTTTCCCAGGCAGGAGAAATCTTAAGGACTCAAACCACTTAGACTGCCACTTAGACTGTCTCCCACCCCTGGATCACCCAGGGACTCCCTGAGTTTGTGCACACAAATTTGCGTGATCCTGACGGCAGTCTTTGCTAGCAAAACCAGAATTTCTGCTTCATACCAGGTCTGTCTCTTTGGGTCGTTACCTATTTGGAGTCAGATCTCACAGACCAGTTCCAAGGACCCCTGGAGAAACAGCAGTTGGCACTTGGTCCTTGTTAAGGGTCTGTGGGACCCTCTCACAAAAGGATAAATCCCAGGCGAGCCCCCCCAAAACTGTGAACCCCAAAACTGTGTGCAACAGAGATCCTTATGTAAATAATACTCAGAGGCTTCTCAAGGTAGGAAGCAGAAAAGAATGGTTTATTACAATCTGAAGAAAGGGCCACCCTCCTGACAAATGGTCAGGATGGAGAAGCAATTTACAAAAGGAAACGGTGAAGTTATAAAGCCCTAACACAGAATTCTCCCCCAGCCCTTTCTGCCCCTTTTCTTCCATTGGCTAGAAGTCAGGTGCACAATCTAAACTGGGCAATCTACCTCAAGTACTGGAACAAGGAAACAGTGTGACCACCCAATGTCCATTTGAGAAAGTGCTTCTGTCCTTATTTGGCTTATCTTGTGCTGAGGTGTCACTGAGGAGAGGGGGACTTGGGACCATTCTGAGTTTTGAGTCCTTGTAAATCATGTGGTTTCAGACGAAGGGGAACTTGGGCCTGTTTCCCATGAAAAGCCTTACTAGATTCTAGAGTATAGTCTGAGAAGTTTTCACTTCTTTCATTCAAATTTAAAAAATGGTTTCATACCAATTGCATGTTGTACCATCTCCATTTCTAAACCTTTCGTTTTCTGTTTATCAGTCAATAAACATTTGTCAAGCACCTATTCTGTGCCAGGAGCTGTGGGGATACAAAAGCAGAGACAAAAGACAGCCCTTGACCTCAAGAAGGTTACAATCTAGTGGAGAAACTGTATTAACAAATCCATACAAAGCAAGTTATGCACATGATAAATAGGAAACAAAAGATGGAAGGTAGTGGAATTAAGAGGGGTTAGATTTTAGTTAAGACTTAAAGGAAGCCGGGAAGTCAGTAGTCAGAGGGAAAGAGGGAAAGAGGGAGAATATTCTGGGCCTGGAAGGGGGTGTGGGGAGGGGGTGGGAACAGCCAGAGGGAATGCCCAGAGATGAGATAGGACTCTCCCAAGGTCACACAGATGATAAGTGGTAGATCTCTAATTCAATTCAATTTCATGAGCACTCTAGACTGTGCTCCACCCCTGACAAAGAGGCTGATATATGTGGACGGATATAAATGGACAAACTATGTTTTAAGCTATAGTAAATCCTTATGGTGTTATGTTCAAACACGATGCTGTGAATCAGCTGCTCATTTCCCAAGTCAGCCTTTGTTTCCTGAAGTCCCCAACTTCATTGTCAGCCAGCATGAAAACACCACCTGTTCCTCTAAAGTCTCCACTTCCTCCCCCCAAACCTCCAAATCGCTAGTAATTCACCAGAAGTAGGCAGAGTTTGCTGAAAATACTTGGGAAATAAAAGCATCAGAAGGACTAATTCTGTGTTCGCAGCAAAAGCTTCTGGCCTCTCAGGAGTTTCCATTCCTGCTATGCCCTTCCCGGCACCACACCAAGCCTGAAATTTTCCAGGCCATTGGGCATGTATGTACTTCTCTCTGCACACCTGCCCTAGGAGGCTGAAGAATGTCTTTATGTCTGTATCTCTCTGACTCTATCTCACGCATGTATTAGCTTAGAGCAATAGTGCGCTGGTAAAATGTTTAACAACAGGATTTGTGGGGGAAAATGTATGTCTTCCTTGCCTTCTCAATGTGGGGGAAGGGGATCCAGGATGGAGAGAATTTGGAATTCAAAATTTTTAAAAATGTATGTTAAATAAACTCTAATTGTTTCTAAGAAAGAATGAAAAATTTACGTGTGGCACATTTTAAGTTTTGCCTGCATTATGAACATTTTCCCCCATTACATTCTTAAGTCTAGAAATGAACAAAACAATAAATCAAGTTCTGATTTGTAGCATTTGCTGATTTCCAAGGTGTAAATTTAGAGTAGCTAGGCAGTACAGTTGACAGTGCTAGCCTTAGTCGGAAGACCTGAGTTCAAATCTGACTTTAGATACTTACTAGTTGTGTGACCCTGGGCAAGTCACTTCACCCTGGTTGCCTCTGTTTCCTCATCTCTAAAATGAGTTGGAGAGGGAAAAGGCAGACCACTCCAATATCTATGCCAGGAAAACCCCAAAAGGGCTCACAAAAAGTCAGACAAGACTCAACAACAACTAAAAGGTGTAAATGAGCACGCTGAAAATTTAACAACCAAGCCAGACTGAGCTGGCTTCAGTTCATCTCTGGCTTTGAGCAACTACAGGATCTGGAACATAATTCTGCTTCCTCTCCTGCCCACCCAAATATTCTCTTCCCCTGAGGTCTTACCTAGAAGGGTACCAGAGTACCAGTATTCTCCACTAGAGGGAGCAGCCTGGGTCAGTGATAAGAAAGGCTTTGGATGCAGAAATGCCAAATGATGCTATTTACCACTAGTGTGATAATCTCGGCCAGATGACTTCACCTCTCTAGGTCTGGGCTTGCTCATCTGTCAAATGAACCTGGGCAAAAAGTGAATTCTAAGGTGTCTCCACCTCTAAAAATCCAATGATCCTAGGAATAACCCAGGCTATTGATTACAGAGGAAAGTAGACTGAGCAAAACAATGGTGGGGTGAGAACCATAGCTCCAGCTCCTTCCACTGTTCTCCCTTTCCCTTCCCTTCTTAGAGAGGCATCCTACATGGCAAATGGTAATTTTTTGGAGAGGAAAAAAAAGTCAGCACAACTGATGGATATATTGAAAAAGTCTAAAAAACAGGTCAATGCATAACACCTGCAGACCTTCCACCTTCTCAAAGAGGTGGTTTGCTGGCATCTCCTCATATCTCTTCATTCGGAGCCTTATCTGATCTTTCTAATTTTTTTACACTTACTTTTGATGTTGGAGAGACTCAGTTCCTTTGTTTTTTTTTTAAGTGACTCACCCAGGGTCACACAGCAAGTGTCAAGTGTCTGAATTTTGGCTCAGGTTCTCTTGACTCCAGGGCTAATGCTCTATTCAGACCCCAGACCCAGGTCCTTTTCACAGGTTGTCCCCCTTGCCTGGAATGCTCTTCCTTCTCACCACCACCTTCAGATTCTTGAAGACTTGGTTAAAATCCTCTTTTTGTAGGATGCTTTTCCAAGTCACCTCCCCCTCCCCCTTGGCAAGTGCCCCCATCCTGAGATGCCCTCCCATTTATAATATATTATATATTAATATATCATGTAGTATTACTATATATAAATATAATCAATTTTTATGATAAACATTGTATATAGTTAGATGATACAGTAATATCACATATAATTATATATTAATATATATCATCACAGAGGTGATTGCATACTGTTTCCCCCATTAGAACGTGAACTTATTTAACACAAAGTTGATGTTTTTGTCTTTCTGTGTATCCTTAGCACTTAGCATAGTTCCTGACACGTAATGAACACTTCAGACATTTGAAGGCAAGGAACATGTTCTTCCTCAAGCCTTCCCATCTTCAGGTGGACCAGCCATAGTCTTCCAAGAGAAGAATCTATGCCAGGGGTTGGGAACCTGCATCCTCAATGCCTCATGTGTTCCTTTAGGTCCTCAAGTGTGGCCCTTTGACTGAATCCAAACTTCACAGAACAAATCCCCTTCTGTAAAACATGGACTCAATCAAAAGGCTGCACCCAAGGACCTGGAAGGTCATATGTGGCCTCAAAGCTGCAGGTTCCCCATGATAACTCCCCCTTTTCCATCAGTAGAACATCATGCCTATCTCAAGATAAGGGGATCACCATGCTGATTGACTCAGCTTTAAATACTCAACACTTTCTTAGCTCCCTTAGTTGCTTTTCCCATCTGATTGGAGGACTGGAGGATGGAGCAATAGACTCCTTCCAAAGGCATCCTTGGGCAGCTAGGTAATGAAGTGAGTGAATAGAACCCTGGGCTTGGCATCAGAAAGACTTGTCTTCAAGAGTTCAAATACCTCAGCTTCCTCATCTGTCAAATGAGCTGGGGAAGAAAATGATGAACTGCTCCAGTATCTTTGCCAAGAAATCCTTATGGATTGGATATGGGGGTGAGTAAGAGTGAGGGGCTGACATTCATTTTTCTCTACCTTCTGAACAGAAGTTGGGTAGGGCTAAGGGGGAAAGAGGTGAATCTGGGTCTGTCCTGCTAGAGAAACTGAGATATGGTGGAAAGGATACACAAGTTCTGAAGTCATAAGTGGGTTTGAATCCACTTACTTACAGTTGTTTTGGGATTAGTCCCTTTCTCTCTCTGATTATCACTTTCCTCATTCGGAAAAATGAGATCATTGATCTACATGACCTCATTTTCTTTTTTTTGAAGGGGAGAAGGCAGGGCAATTGGGGTTAAGTGACTTGCCCAAGGTCACATAGTTAATAAGTGAGTCAAGTGTCTGAGGTCACATTTGAACTCAGGTCCTACTGTATTGTGGGTCCACCCAAGGGCCAGCCTCGGGTGTGTGTGGAGACGTGGGTGAGAGGAAAAAATGACCAGGGATAGTTCAGGAAAGAACCATGAACTCCATTTAATGATTGTAAAAGTTTATCGTTACTCTATTCAGTGAGCAGGAGGGCTTAGGAAGCCTGCAAAAGTGCAGGAATTAGAAATACAGATTAGATAGCCATAATAACATAAATCAGGTATCTATTATGCTAATTAGGTGGATAAGGGTGGTTTTAGGGAGGAGTTAAAGAGTGGTTAGTGCTTAAAGAGACGTACTTTTCATATCTACTGCATAGGCATATTGCCCATAATTCACTGGGAAAAAGCCCAGGTTGGGGCTACCAGGAGGTGTGGTTTTTGCCTTGAAACATCACCTAAGTCAACTAGTGGTCAATTCTGACTGAGAGGTATCCAATCTGTTACCCATCAATGTCCTGTTTGACAAGATGAATGTTGGAAGTTAGACTAACTGGGGATCCAGGATGTGCCTAATTGGAGAGGAGTTAGCTTACAGATAGTGCATAGAAAGATTCATAGGTGCGACTGACCACTAGAACAAGGGAGCTTTACATTTCTCTAATTGCTTATAGATGGTTGGGTGAAGGATTCATAGGTATGGCTTGCTATTGTAACAAGCAGGGTTAATGGCAGCTAAGCAGAGGGCTGCTCAGGGAAGAGGCAGAGTTAATGGTTTTATGGGTGAGGGAGGTGTAACTTTACAACTGAAGTTGCAACTGGATGTTACAAACCTAGGCACCCCAAAACCCCATCAACAGGGCCGATAATCTAATGAGAGATTTGTCGTCTTTAAGTATCTGAAGTTTGGGGAGCAAAAAGCCTGGTTGGAGTCAGAATCTCAGACAAGAGCCTTTTAAAATGTATTCCCCAGAGTCCTAGCTTTTTCAGGCCGCAGACACCTTGGAGGGGGGCACATCAAAATCTTTATCTGAGTTCTGACCTCTGTTTCTGAGGCTCGGCTCACTACTGACTCCAGGGCCAGTGCTGTATTCACTGTACCACCTAGATGCCCCAATCTACATGATCTCTTAAGGTTATTTCTACCTCAAGATAGAAGAGTCTATCTGTAGTACTAGATAGGATCCTACATTGATTCTCTGAGCCTTATGAGATACAGGAAAGAACCCCTTCTATTTTCTTCAAATTTAATTCTAGGCCTAGGAGATGAGTAATGAGTCATTTTGTGTTCTGAGTTGTCTTAATCTGAGCATCCACAACTTCCCAGTTGGCCTTGTGTCCCTTCAGACAGGCCTGTGGGTTGGGAGGTCGTCTTGAGAATTTGGAATGCATGTAGTCATAGGGCTCCCTTTGTGAGGTGCCCTACAAAGGCTGGTTTGAGATTCTTGGAATTGGGATTCTGTGAAGGTAGGGCGTTGGGTCAGGTTGGCACAATGTATAGTGGTAAAGCTGAGTGGGCACACTGGGACACAAAGGAAGAAAGAAGGCCGGTGAACTTCATCAGAGTAGGTGGTCCTGACACCTCAGGCTAGATGCTCTGGGTGGGGGAGGAAGGAGAGATTGTGAGAGGGAAGGAGAAATGAAAGAGGAGGTGAGAAGGAGAGAGGAATGGAGGATCTCCCCAAGGGAAGGATGCCTCCCCTGGCATAGTTTAGATCAGGGGTGGGGAACCTGGGGCCTCAAAGTCACAAAGTCTCCTTCATAAAGGATTTGTTCTGTAAAACTTGGGACTCAGTCAAAGGGCCACACCCAAGGACCTAGAGGGCCACATATGGCCTTGGGTCACAGGTTCCCCACCCATCTAGATACTGAATGAATTCTCCTCCCTTTTCCCACCTTTAGACTGGATTGCAAGAATCATATGGAAGGCCAGAGGAAAAAGTACTCATCAACCGTCATGACGTCACAATTAGCAGAGTAAGACCTTGGGTTAAAGTGACCAGCATCCCTGCAATGACATTTCCCTTCCCATCCCATTGGTTCCTTTGGAAGTGATTCTCCTACCCCTTTTCTTCAAGCACTTTGCCACTTGAAGCCACTTCCCACCCCCCACCCCCTGCCACCCCTAGGGTCCCCTCTCTAGTGACCTTGCCTCTCCCCAGTGCTCCTTCTGTGGTGATGTGGCTGTCCCTCCCCTCTCACAGTAATGTCCTTGCTCTCTCTGTCCTCAGGATGCCTGGGACATGCAGGAGTTCATGACTTATATGTACATCAAGCAGCTCCTTCGACATCCAGTCTTCCAGCTGGTATTGGCTCTGCTTCTGGTGGCTAATGCCCTTACCATCGCTGCGCGTACTAACAGTTACCTTGGCCAGGTATGACCAAGGACCCCATTCCTGACCCTCCTGCCACCCAAGCTCTTCCTCTTTGTTCCATGCCCCGTCTGTCCCTCTCCTTGTGAGGCACCTGGGTAGCAGGAGAGAAGACTGGGCTTAGAGTCAGAAAGACCAGAGTTCAAATTCTGGCTCAGACACTTACCAGCTGTGCACTGCTAGGCAAATCTCTTCATTTCTGTTTGCCTTGGTTTCCTCATTTGTAAAATGGGGATAATAATTGTACCAAATATGAGAGATCATTTTTGAAAAAAAACCCACCTAGTACAGTACCTGGCTCATTACTCATAAATGCTTATTCCATCATTCTATTCCATTCCCATATAGCACCTCCATAGCTCCTCTACTCTATTTCCTCATCTTTCCATTCTCCTCCATAGTATATTCTATCTATCTGTCTCCATTGTCATCTCTCCATCTAGCCTTCCCTATTCATTCCTTTCCACTCATCTCTCTCGAATTCCTATTATCATCTATTTATCTCTCCTCTATCCTTCTTTTCATCTATCCCTTCTCCATCCATCACTCTTTCCCATCCTCCACTCAACCCTCCATCTATCCCTCCTCAACTATATTATCCTCTATTTCTCCCATCATCATCCCTCATTCATCCATCATCTATCCATCTCTATTCATCTCTCCATCTTCCCTTCCCAGTTCATTCCACCTTGCATCCACTCCTCCCCATTCATCTTTTCATCTATCCCTCCCCCATTCTCTCCTCTGTCTCTCCTACCTTCCACACATTCCTCTATCATTCTCCATTTATCTTTCTTTGCATTCATCCCTTCTTCCCCCATCCATTCACTCATGGAGAAATATATCTACCCATCCCTCGTCTTTCCACCTAAAAAGACTTCATTGTGCATTTTCTGTGTCTACTGTCCTTAGCTAAGCCTCAAGTTTGGGAGAGAAGAGCAAAGAGAATGCTACATCTCTTCCTTGTTTACAGGGAATTCCCTATCCCATAAGAAAGACAGACTGAGGCATGTGAACCCTACTAGGTGCTGAGTGCTAAGTCCCCAGTGAGAGGCCCACAGTCATTATTAGGTAAAACTGAATGAAGGGCAGTCATCAGAGACAGGCTGGAGAAGACAGAGAAGACCTCTGGGAGAAGATGAGCTCTGAGTTGAACTTTGAAGAATAAATAGGATTTGGAGAGACCAAGAGGAGACAGTATGGCAGAGTATGAAGAAAACTGGATTAGGACCCGAGTTCAGATCTTGGCTCTATTTCCTACCTGTGTGACATTGAGCAAATTATTGAACCTCTCTGGGCGTCAGCTTCCTCATCTGCAAAATAATGAGGTTAGATCAGACAGCGTTCGAGGACTGTTCCAGTTCCATGAGGGAGAAGGTGTTCATATGGGAAGATAAAAGTTGGAAGGCATATAACTATAGAGGTAGCTTGGTACTGTGAAGAAGAAAGTGCTCTAGTGGGAAATAGGAAGGCCTGGGTTTGAATCACGTCCTCAGATACTCACTGTGTGACCCTGGGCAAGTAATTTTACTTCTCTGGCTCTAAGTTCGTTATATATAAAAAGAGGGGAGTGGATCTGATGCACTTTCAAGGTCCATGATAGTTCTGAATCTATGTTCCTATTATTCAGAAAAGTACTTTATTGAGCTCATATAGCTCTGGATAAAAACTTCTGACACCAAATTCGAGGCTTGTCCATAAACAAGTCCCACTGCCTGCTGGATACAACATCCCATAGTTAGGAAGCCACAGCCCACCATCCTCCCTTTCCCACAATTCTCCCAGGCTTTACCTCCCACCCCCTTTGCCCTCACATAGTTTGGGCATAAATGTTCGATGTTCCATCTCCACTGTTTGCCCTCATTATGATATCATTAACATTAATTAATTAGCCACTCCAAACTCCAGTTGGGGGTGGTACTGTTTATTCTGAAGCATTTATCAATACCCCAAGTTTATCTTCTGGTCACTCTGATCTGATATCCCTTGGTTCTCCATCCCTATGACCTTTTCCTGTCCAACTTTTTCCACCTGTGTCTGGCAGTCCCAGCAACAAGGGACCCTCACCTCTCCTCTCCTTCCCATTTCCCCCTTCAGATAACATGACTAGAATATTTTTATTTTGGTCTGAATTTGTGATTTCATAGGCATGGGTAACTCCCAGTGTAGAAACACCTTCTACCAACTCAGGCTGGTAGTCACCCCATACCTGATGATCTTGCACAGTTGCCTGGGGTTCTGAGAGATTAAATGATTTGCCTGTGGTAATCCAGAACACTGTATTTGAATCATGATTTGGACTCAGTTCTTTCTGACTCCAAGGCAGACCTGCCAGCTGCTCTAAATATAAAGCTAGCAAGGTTACTACAAATACCACGTAGCCCCTCTCTTTTACCTCTTGGGAGCTTTTGACTAACCTCTTGCTGTGTGTCTCTATTCCACCCCACCCCAATCTCCAGCCAGTTTCCTCCCCTGGTAACAGGGAAGAATGGGGAAAACTGGTTTGAAGGGAGGAATGCGCTACAGCCAGATCCAACAGACTTGGGAGAGACAAGTTCTTCAGATTTCAGTGTGAGCCTTTACACCTAAAAAAACCCCAACAGAACAAATTAGGGCTTAATTTCTTGTTTTGTTGGTTGTGTGGAATTATGAAAGTAATTCATCATGAACTTTAAAATGTTTGTTTTGTCTTGCTCTTCCTCCAGAAAGCTGGTTGTTATAAACATTTACCAGCATACCCCTTGAGTAGAAGTTTCACAATGGCTCAAGGAGGAGTAGGTCAGGGAGCAGAAACTTGAGAGGGGCAAGAGATGGCAGGGAGGGGGTGGAGAGCAGGAAAGGAGGGCCAAAGGTGGGTTTCTAGTCCAGGAGACTACAGCAATAGTGTCAGATAGAAATAGAAAAGTCAGGTTTGGGGATGGGGTGGGGCAGGGTGATAAGTGCAGCTTGGGACAGGTAGGTTGGGATGTGAAGATATCTTGTGGGACACTGGAGATGTAGGTCTGTGGGGAGCTCAGAGGAGAGTCAGGGCTGGGAGAGTTTGGGGATTGTCTGCTTAGAAGTGATTCCTGACACTGGGAGAGTGGACGAAAGTAGTACCAAGTATGAGAGAACAAAGAGGGAAGTCTCTGTATTTAGGGTCAGGAGATCTGGGCTCCAGCCTGGGCTCTGTTTCTTACCAGCTCTGTGACCATGAGCAAATCCCTTAGCCACAGGTGGCCTTGAGGCCGCAGGTCCTCCATCCCTGGCCTTTCCCTCATCTGTTAAATGGGAGGGAAGGGGGGTAGTTGAACCCAATGAACTCTTGTGTTCTCTTCGAGCACTAGGATCATAAATACACTATTGGAAAGAGAGACCTGTCTAGTCTGACCCTTTTATAGATAAAGAAACTGATGCCTAGACCTGTCCAAGAAATAGTAGTAGAAGAGCCAGAATTCAAACCCAGGTCCTTTGAGTTTAAGTCTGTCACTCTGTTCTATACTATGCTGCCTAGGGTTGAGTCTTAAGAAATATACAGTGGAGGGAGGGGGTAGGGATGACTAGATGCATCCTCCCTTTTCTGTCCTCTTTCCCCTAATCCAGGCCTTGGGTTTTCGTCATCCTCACTCCTGTCGTCCCCCACCTTTTAACCCTAGGGTCACATCTCCCCTTACTCCCAGGCTGCCTGCCTACTATCCTGACTGTCTCTCTTTGTCTTTTTTTCCCCCTTCCATGTAGCAATACTATGAATTATTCTCCACCATAGATGACATCGTGCTAACCATTCTCATGTGTGAGGTTCTGCTTGGCTGGTTTAACGGCTTCTGGATCTTCTGGAAGGTGATTCCACTTCCGTCCCTCTAGCCCCCAAATGTGCTCCCTGCTCTACCATGCTGATGGCTTCTTTGTGGGGCTGAGTGCATGGGCACTGGTGTGAGCACGTGTCTGTTTCTGTGGTTTGAGGTGGATGTGTGTCCATCTCTGGTGAGGGGGGGGGTATGTCTGTGTGTCTCTTGGAGGGGTGGCTTTATGTCTGCGAGTAGAGATCTACCTACCTATGGAGCTGTACTATATGTGTTAGTGTCTGCTGCGTCTCTTTGTCTATCTGAAGGATAAGTATCTTTGTGTGTCTGTCTGTGGAGAGGAGACTGTATATCTGTGTGTGTCCATCTGTTTAGCTGGAGGGGGTGGTCTGTATGCCTGTGTGTATGTGTGTCAATTGGCAGGATAAGGTGTGTGTATATAAATATGTGTCTATGGAATGTAGTGTATGAGAGAGAGAGAGAGAGAGAGAGAGAGAGAGAGAGAGAGAGAGAGAGAGAGAAAGACAGAGACAGAGACAGAGGGAGAGAAAGACAGAGACAAAGAGAGACACACAGAGACAGAGAGACACACAGAGACAGAGACATAGACGGGGGAGGGCAGAGGGAGAGGGAGAGAGAATTATCATTAAGGTGGACTGGGAAAGGTTTCTTGCAGAAAATGGAATTTTAGCTGGGACTTGAAGGAAACCAGGGAGGTGTAGATCCAAAGGAAGAGAATTCCACATATGAGGAAGAGAAAATGCATGGAGTTTGGAGACGGAATATATGGTTTAAGGAACAGCAAGAAGGACAGTGTTACTGAGTCACAGAGTGAGGGATGGGGAAGACTGGAAAGGGAGAGTGCAGGGTAGATTATGAGAGGCTTTACAAGTCAAGGCTTTCAAAGGATTTTGATCCCAGAGGTGATAGGGAGCTTATTGAATAGGTGGGTAAAGGTCAGGCCTACACTTGGAGAACATCACTGTGATAGCTGAGGAGGGAATGGATTAGAAATTCTTATGCTCATTCTTCACCTTTTCATCTGTCTCTGTGCAGGGTCTCATGAGACTGGGTGGAACAAACCCATAAGGAAGGGATGATGGGGTTGTGCTCACTACTTTTGGGGTCCTGAGCAACTTTCTCTGACCCCAACTCTTTTTCCTGATGCTGATTCTGTATGAATATCCAGGAATAATTGGTTCCTTCTTCTCAATGGTTATCAAAGCTCTGATGCCCTCCCCAAGTCCCACGGGCCTTGAAATTGGGGATCATGGCAGGATGTGGCGGGGCCCCTCCTGGTGGTGGTCAAGCGCGCTGGGCCAGTGATAACACATCTGCTGAGAAGCAGGGAAGCTGGGGCTTAGGTGATTACCTCTGCCCACCCCCTCCTTCCCCCGCCTCTCTCCCAGGATGGATGGAACACACTCAACTTCGTGATCGTTTTGGTGCTGGTTCTGGGCCTCTTCTATGATTTTTTTAATGCCATCGCCATCGTTTACACCCTGAGGTATGTGGGATGAAAGGAACAGTCTGTCTCCTTGAGCCAGAGCTGCTGTTCTACAGAGGAAGGCAGAAGACATGGGGCACCTTAAGGCAGGGTGAGGATAGGTATGTCTGGGCAAGAGAATAGATGGGAAGGGGAGTCAAGGAGCTGAGGACAACCTGCTTGACCACCTCAGGGAGAATGGAATGGAGAGAAAGGGGACCCTTTCCTGGGAGGGAGGCAGGAGAAGATGGAGCAAGTTTAGAAATCCTCCCCTCTCTCCTTTTCAGGGTAATGAGACTGATGCACATATGCATGGTGGTGGAGCCCCTGGCCCGGATTCTGCGTGTCATTATACAATCTGTGCCCGACATGGCCAACATCTTGGCCCTCATCCTCTTTTTTATGTTGGTCAGTTCCTTCATTGGGTCCTCCTTGGGGGGACCTTCTCCCACCCTGGAACCCTTTCCCTACCTTCCTTCCTAAAACCACCTCTGGCTCAAGCCCCTGGAGATAACACTGCTCTTAGGGTCAAGAGACCTGGGCTCAAATCCCTAATGGTACATCAGTATACCATAAGACACAAATCCCTTTACTTTTTGGAGCCTCCCTTTCCCCATCTACAAAGCAGAGGTGATAATACTAAGACTATCCATCTCCCAGGGGTTTGGTGAAGAAAACACCAGTGCCTAAAACACCACATAAACATGCCGTTGAAACCTTCTCTTGGCTTTGGCTTCTTCCTCTTTAAAAGGAAAACTTTGGAGTAGATGGTCTCTGAGCCTTCCAACTCCAAACCCTTTCTCCCTTGTAGGTTTTCTCTGTTTTCGGAGTCACTCTCTTCGGTTCCACAGTCCCTAAACATTTCCAGAACATGAAAGTAGCCCTTTATACCCTCTTCATCTGCATCACCCAGGACGGCTGGGTGGATATCTTTCAGGATTTTCAGTGAGTAAAGTAATGGGCCCCCCTGAAATGTGGGACATGGCTGGGCTTTGTACAGGACCTCTTCCCTGGGAAAAAGAAGTGACCTACATACTATGATGAAGAGAATAGAATGGGGTGGGGGGATAGTGAGGGACCTTTGAATGGGGCTAGAGTTGACCCTGAACATGACTGAACATGATTCCAGGGGTTCTACCATGTCATGGGTAGCTAAGACCGTAGACTAAGACTGAGGAAACCTCCAGGCCAAGGGAATGAAGCCTGAAGGAGGAACAGAGCTGAGATCTCTCTCATGTCACTTAAATGCCTTGTTTCCAAGGAATGAAGGATCCTTGTTCAAATCCTTCCAGGTCCATAGCCTTTTTTTAGGGGTGGGGGCTTATTTCTTTTTCATTCCTGCTAGTTATTTTGTTTCTATCTTATCACACAATTTCTCTTGGTATATGGACCAATTTATCTTTAGTGTATTGCCTACTGTTGACCCTGTATTTTTCTTTTTTAGCTTTTTTTTTTTGGAGGGCAACTAGGGTTAAATGACTTACCCAAAGTCACACGGCTAGTAAGTGCATCAAGTGTCTGAGGTCAGATTTGAACTCAGGTCTTCCTGACTCCAGGGCTGGTGCTCTATTCACTGTGCCACCCAGCCATCCGTGTTTTCTTTTTTTTTTTTTTAATGTTTCATACTTTTTATATTACCACCATTTCTCCACCTTCACACACACACACACACACACACACACACACACACACACACACTCTTTTTTTCCTTGGCCAGAAAAAAAGAGAACCTTTCCTTGTAACAAATTAACTCCATCAAGCAAGACAAATCAACACACTGGCCATGGACAGAAACACATGCTTTCTTCTGTACCTCTAGGCAACCACCTCTCTGCTCAGAGGTGGGAGGCAAGTTTCACCATCACTCCCTTTAGAATCATAGGAACATAGATCTGAGAAGAGGGGACCTCAAAGGTCATCTAGTCTAACCTCCTCACTTTACAGATATGGAAATGGAAGTTCAGAGAGGTTAAGAAATTTACCCAAGGTCATGAGAGTACACTGCACTGTTCAGAGGTCTTTCATATTGTTTCCCCGTTTTTTTCTTTTCTTTTCTTTTTTTGTTTCTCCTTCTACTTTATTAAGATCATCATGTAAATTATTCTCCAGGTTGTGCTTTTCTTGTTATGTATCAGTTCATACAACCCTTTCCAAGTTTCTCTGAATTCTCCATGTTCATTATTTCTGACAACATAGTAATATGTTCCATTATATTCATAGACCCCAATTTGTTAAACCATTTCCTAATTGATGGGTGCATACTTTTCTACTTGTGCTTTGCCACTACAAAAAAAAAGTGCTACTATTGATATTCTTTGTATGTGTAATCTCTCTCTCTCTCTCTCTCTCTCTCTCTTTCTCTCTCTTTCTCTCTTTCTCTCTCTTCTCCCTCTCTCTCAACTTCCTTGGGGTAAACCCCTTGTAGTGGCACCGTTAGGTCAAAGTCTGGGGGCTTTTTAAAGTATAATTCTAAGGTGTTTTCTCCCAAATTGTGGGACTATTTCATAGTTCCATCACATTTATGTGCCTGTCTTCCCACAACCCCTTCAACACTTACCTTTTTTCTATTTTGTCATCTTTGTCAGGATGACAAGTATTAGGTCAGAATTCAGAGTTCTTTCTTGTTTTTCTAAGAAGTGATTTGGAGCATTCTTTTTTATGGCTATCAGCAGTTTAAATTTCTTCTTTTGAAAACTGTTTGTATCCTTTGACCATTTATCTATTGGAGAATGGCTCTTATTTATATATATTACTTTTTATTTTTTATTTTTATTTTTTGCTTTTTAGAAGGCAGTTGGGGTTAAGCGATTTGCCCAAAGTCACACGACTAGTAAGTGTGTTAAGCATCTGAGGTCGGATTTGAACTCAGGTCCTCCTGACTCCAGGGGTAGTGTTCTATTCACTACACCACCTAGCCACCCCCATATTACTTTTTTAAAAATCAATTCACCATATATATATATATCAGACTTTTTTCAGAAATACATCTGAAAAGATTTTTCCTAATTAACTGCTTTTCTTCTAATTGTAGTTGAATTGCTTTTTGTTCACACAAAAATATTTCAATTTTATGTAATCAAAATTGTCCATTTTATCTTCTATGATTATATGTGTGTGTGTGTTGCCTGTTTAGTTAGAAATTCTTTCCTTAGCATATTTGTGCAAGGTACCTTACTCAGTCCCTTACTCAGGGAAGGGGTACAAGGTGACAAGGGGTCCTTGCTGTCTCCAGGATATCTGATGGTGAAATCACGACAGAGATCGGGGGTGCTATTTACTTCTGCATTTTCATCACCCTTGGCGCCTTCATTGGCATTAACCTGTTGGTGGTGGTTTTGACCACAAACCTGGAAGAGATGATGAAGGAGCGGGAACGGGAGCAGCACCACGAGGCAGCGAATACTCTTACCCACCTGGAGGTAAGTGATGGTCCTTGATGGATGTGTCCTGACCCGGGTATTAGGACTCCCTTAGGAGAACACTGTAAGCAAATCATTACTTCAGGGCTCTGGAGTCAGGAACCAAGATACTTAGGAATCAGAGGTATAGGTCCTGAAAGGTTTCTGAAGCCTGGAGGTTCTGAGAGGGAAAAGGCCTTCATTTCCCCAGTGCTTTCATTTTCCAAAGAGTTTATTTTCTGAGGTTCTGAACCTTTAGGGGTAAGATATATCTGAGGATAGGAGAACTGTGGAAGAAGTAGAAGCAGAGAAGAAAGCTGGTCCAGTGGTCAAGGTGTTCAGACTGAGACTAAAATCCCTGCTTTACTTTCTACGAGAAAGGCGTGTGACCTTATTCAAATCACTTATCTCCAGGTCTCAGTGTCTTCATCTATAAAATGAAGGGTTAGAAATGAATTTAGGGTTAGGTCTCTTCTGTCTCTAAATCCTATAATGTCACATCTTCCAATGGGATGTAGATTTGGGGCAGCAGGGCTTCTGGAAGGTAGATGTGTGGATAATGCCTGCTGCTGCTACTGCCACTGGTTTTTACTAATTGAGGGAACAAATATTGACTCAGACACAGAGGAGAGAGAAAAACTAGGGTCATTTTGACAGTTGTTCCAATGCCTGGATCTCCCTCTGGCTATAGTGATTGGGAAACCCATTGCTAAGAGGCATCATGATATAGTGAAATGAACATTGGACTGGAAAACTTGTGTTCAGATCTTGGCTCAGACACTTACTAGATTTTGAACTGGTTGAATGAATGAAACACTTTATTCCCTCCACAAAGTCTTACTCCAATGCCTCATTACAATGTGGAGGCCACCTGGGGGTTCTCAGAAGATATGCTGGTAAACTATAAACTTCTGGCTGGTTTTACTATGAGGAAAGATTTCTATTGTGGTCCTGGAAACAGGATGTGTCTTCTTTCTGAGGATTAGCCTAGCTAAGTCTAGAGAGGCTTGAATCTAAGTAGACTTGCTATCTGGGGATGAATTGTTTGGTCATTGATGACCCATGAAATAAAGGAAAATACAGAATGACGCTTAATTCCATTTAGCTACTTTCTGCTTTTGCAGTGATGATGGCATGATTGTGGGAAAGAAAGCACAGGGGGCTAAAAATCTCATAGTCCAAGAACTGTCTATAAATATTCGTTTAGTTGCTAGTACTCTAAATGTCCAATGACCACTGTCCAATGATCCTTAAACTGATATATTCCACACTATGCTGCCTGCACTCTAGCCATACACCTCTTCCTATCAGAACCTTCTTGGATTTTGCCCTTGGGAACGCTAAACTACAGGTAAGCCTTCATCTCATCTTGCCAGGAAGCTTGATTTCCTCCCTGGTCATCTCTACACCATGCTGCTCCACGGGTAGACACTATGTATTTTCTCCCCACCCTCATTAAAATGTAAGCTCCTCAAGGGTAGGAATTGTGGCCATTTAGGAGCAAAGCTCTTTGATGACCATATTTCTGTATTTTATGCCTTTTTTAATATTAATGATCACAGAGAGGGTCACTTAGAAAAGTAATCTTGTGGGGGTGGGTGACAAGGGAGGAAGGGAAAGAATCTAGAATTTAAAGTTCTAAAATCAAATGTTAAAAATATGTGTATACTTGTTATTATTATTATTATTATTTACATGCAATTTGGAAATAAGATATACAGGCATTGGGGTAGGGAGATTCATATTGCCCTATCAGAAAGTCTGAGGGGTGATGGGAGAGGATATAGGAAAGAGCAGATTGGGGAAAGGGGTATACAGTGGGATCGCTGTTTGGGGGTGGTGGGTAGGGGAAAGATAGGGAGAAAATTTGTAACTCAAAATCTTGTGGAAATCAATGATATAAACTAAAAAAATAAATAAAAGTTAATTTAAAAAATAAAGCCCTTTATAACATTAAAAAAAAAGTAATCTCTGTTGTGACCTCCTTCAAGGAATCTTATTACTACTTAATATATGCATAGAAAACACCCTGTTGGAGATAGCATTTTGCACTTCAGAATTAATATTTTTATAGTTAACAAATGACAAGGGCCATAGGATTGTGTATTCTCTGCACCTTTCAGGCCATATGTCCTAAAATGGATTGCCCAGGACCAAGCACAACACTCCATGTGTGATCTGAGTTAGTCAAGGGACAAATGATCATTGGATTCTACACTCTGTTCTTATCCATGCATTCACCCTATACTTTAGGAGAATTTCTAGCAGATAGTCTAGACTGAAGGAGGATTCTCTAGAGATAATGAGATCTTCCACATGATCCTGTCTGTAGATGAGTTTGTGTTGAATGTACTGGGTGACCAGAATACATCAGCAATTACTGAATAAGACCCAGAATCTCTCAAGAGTTCAACCTACCATTCACACTAGAAAAAAAAAAACCAAGTGTATGAAGAATACCTATTGTTTGACATGCAGTTGAATGGACAGCCTATACAGCTGGTCCACTGAGCATTCCTCTCGAATTGACCCTGCAAATGGACAATGAATGAACAGGATTGGTACTGAATGAACAAAAGGAAGAAGGGGGGGGCAAGGCTAGATTACATTTGGAAACTATAGTACTATCATAACTCCAAATGTTCCCTCCGAATCAAAAATGTTAACAATATCTTCCAATGTTGCTACCTGAGTACAAATCATGAAGTACCACAATTTACAAATGATTTAAAATTTAAATTTTAAATTAAATTAAATTAAAATTGAAGGGCAATGGAAAAGTACATGGTAGATCTGAGTAAGCTGGAGCTCATTGCCAATGATGAATTTTGCAGGAGAAGCAAAATAAAGGACATTATTACAGAGATAATGTGATGTCCAGAGAGGACAAGCAATGTGGCAAGACTGAGGGATAACTAATGGACAGCCCATGTACCATTTTGGTATCCAGGTGATATCAAGAGATCTAATGTATAGCCCCCAACAGATTAGATGCAATTCCTGAGAAGTTATGGGAGAATACGAACAGGAGCTGACATGATGAATACTCATGGGTGTATAGCCATATGCACCATTGGAAGGAGTGCCCACATTGGTGAGATCACAGATCTTTCAAAATACCACAGTATCAACTTGGAGGAAGTACCTAATGGATTATTCCTGGGGTTTTATCCTTAGCCCTCTGCTCTTCAACACTTTTATCACTGAGCTGGATGAGGGCATAAATGGCAGGCTTAAAAAAATGGGTAGATGACACAAAACTAGGAGGTATAGCTAATACATTGAGCAAAAGGACTAGCATCTAAAAAGGCTAGAACATTGGGTCAAATTTAATCAAGCTGAGTTTAATGAGGATAAAAATAAAGTCTTACACTTGGATTTAAAAACTCAGTTTCACAAGTATAATACATAATATGAGAGAGTAGTGACTAGATAGCACTTCTGAAAAAGATCTGAAGGTTTTAGTGGGCCACAAGCTCAGTATTAGTCAACAGAATGATGCAGCAAATGAGTCAGAAAAATTCATGCAATTAGTCACAGTATGTATAAATAGAAGCAGAGTGGAGAAGACAGGTAATAATAATTTGTCATCTGCCTAGCTTAGACCTCAACTGGAGCACCATGTTTACTTCTAGTCACTCCATTTTAGGAAGGACATTAGTGAGAGAGTATTGATCCAGAGGGTAGACAGGATATCAAGGGATATAGAGATCATGCCACAAATAGATGTACATTCTAGAGGCAGTTAGGTATTCCAGTGGATAGAGAACTGGGTGAGGGAGACAGAAAGACCTGAATGGAAATCCTGACTCAGATATTTGTCATTTGTTTGACCCTGGGCAGATCACTTAGCCTCTGTCTGCCTCAGTTTCTTGATCTGTAAAATAAGGATAATAATAGCAACTACCTCAGGGTTGATTGAGGATCAAATGAGATCATATTGATGAAATATTTGCAAACCTTAAGGTACTATATAAATGCTAGTTTATTTTTATAATTATTATATTTATTATTACTGGGAGAGGTGGAAAGAACTGGGAATAGAGCAATAATCTAGAGAAAACTTATTAGGGACACAATAATTGTATTCAAATATTTGAAGTGTTACCATTTTGAAAAGGGATTAGCTTTGTTCTATGTATTTCCACAGGCAGAACCAGAATTAGTAGGTAAAACATAACAGAGAGGTTGAATTTGACTTAATAAAAGGAAAAAACTTCCTTCCAGTCAGTTATCCCAAAGTGAATCAGGTTGCCCAGCAGATATTGAGACTCCTTTTCCCTTGTCAACCTGAAAGTTTGGTTAAAAGAGGAAACAGGCTAGGCAATATATAAATTCATATCCTTTTATTCTCTTAAAGCTAGCAGGACACATGCATGAAATCAGAACTTAAATTCTGACAGACTAATTAAAGAATGAGAAGCTTTAAAATACATTTTAGAACAATCCCAGTTGTCACTCAAATTTATGATCTCCATATATATGTTTAACCATAGTATGAGAAAGGAACTTTTTAATTGAATAGTTCACAAATACAATAAAAGAATTGACAAAGTGTGAACTGAAATTACAACCCAGGATATCTGTGTTTCCTTCACTATTAACATGACACAACATAGTATATGTCTGTAAAATATTAAGATAAGAAAAGTCCCATTATTCAAGGTAGTGTCTGGTCAAGGCACTTTGTCCTTGGTCATCAACAGAAGAATGCTCTGGGCGGTTTTGCCTGGCCTTGTAGCGTTGACACAGGAAGAGGCATTTTGAGTTCACTCAAAGAGTAAATCATGTCTATTATGCCAGAGTATTGCAAAGCATTATGGTCGATTAAGCTCAAGATGGGCCACAATGCCTCTCCTGATTGGCTCACCCAAGTTTTAAACCTTTCTCAGGTATTGGAGGTTCAAAATGGGAGGAGGGGGTCTATACCCTGGAGGTTCCAGCTGAGGCTGGGATGACCACAAATCTCAGATACTGTTGAGAGGACTCCTGATTATGCTAGGGCTTGTATGAGGTGACCTCCTCCTGTCTTGGTGATTTTGTTTCCCCTGAGACCTGGAACAAATCTCTCCTCCCTACACCTCAGTTTCCACACCTCTAAAATACAATTTTGTGTTAAGGGTCTGAGGCTGGATTTGAAGTCAGGTCCTCCTGACTCCAGGGCTGGTGCTCTATTCACTGCACCACCTAGCTGCCCCAGAGAGTGTCTCTAAAAATGTGAGCTGTGATTGTGTTGTGCTTAGGTGAGTCAAGATGACTACACAAACGATGACGAGAAATCAGAGTTTCAGCTGGTGCATTGTAAGGAATGCATGGGGTCCGACTGGGGGGCATCGAAGAGGCAAGAGCCGCTGTCTGGGGGGCCAATGGAGAACCTGTCTGAGACCACCTGCGACAACTTTTGCTTGGTGCTCGAAGGCATCCAGGAGAATCTACAGGCCTACAAGGAGATCCGGGAGGAGCTCAACAAGTATGCTCGGGATTGGGGAGAGGGGACCTAGAAGAGGCTGGGGCAGGGGGAGTACCTGGAGGGTGCGCAGGGTGGAGGGGACCGGGAAGGGGCGATGGGAAGGGAGGGTAATCAGGACTCTGCAGGCCGGAATCCCAGCTGGAAGGAAAGCTTTCTGAGAAGGTTTATCTTTTTTTTTTACCCTTTAACTTTTGTTTATTTTTTTGGTTTACGTCATTGATTTCCACAAGATTTTGAGTTATAAATTTTCTCCCCGTCTTTCCCCTACCCACCACCCCAAAATAGCGATCCCACTGTATATCCCCTCCCCCAATCTGCTGTCTCCTATATCCTCCCCCATCCCTCCTCTGACTTTCTGGTTGGGCAAGATGGACCTGCCTACCCCAGTGCCTGTATATCTTATTTCCCAGCTGCACGTAAATAATAATAATAATTATTATTATTATTATTATTTATTTAACATTTTATTTTAGAACTTTAAATTCTAGATTCTTTCCATTCCTCTTTTGTCACCCACCCCCACGAGAAGGTTTATCTTGCAGGGCTACCCAGAGGGGAAGGTGGCCTTGGGAGGGAAAGGGGAGGCCTGGGAAAGGGGGTGGCGGTGGTGGTGGAGAAGATTTGGGGAGAGCGGATGAGGGAGGTAACCTAGAAGAAGTGGGGCAAGTCTGTAGGGTATGGAGACTCTCGGAGGAAGGAGGGCTGCAGGGAGGGGGTATCCTTAAGGAGGGCAGCCGGGATGGGATCGGGGTGTGCGGAGGCTGGGTGGGAGCTCGTGAAGCCTGCAGTCTGGCCGAGCCCCATTAAATCGCGTGCATTCCTTCCATCTTAGCTGAGGAGCGCGCTAGGCTGGACTTCTCTCTGTCCTCAGTCGCCGTCACCCTCGGCCTCTTTTCTCCTCTCCCCGACCCCCAGGTCCACCACCATCCCCATCTCTATCTCTCCAGGATTGTGGACGAGGTTCGCTCCATCCGCTTCAACCAGGAGCAAGCGAGAGAGACGTTGCATCAGAAGCGGAACCAGAGCCATTCCGTGGAAAGCACAGGCTCGGAGCAGAGCCAAGACGTCCTCTCCAAGCTCATGAGCAAGGAAAGGGTGAGCGGGCATCCTGACTTCCGGCCGTCCTCTCCCTTGCCCAGATTCCAGACAGCAGTCACATCGTGTTGGGTCCCTGTGGGAGGAGGGAACCTCCCAAATGGGTAGATACTCAGAGCTGAAGTAGACTTTAGAGACCACCGACCCCGACAAACCCAACCCCATTTGACAGATGAGCAAACTGAGGCAAAAAGAAGTTCGGTGATTTGCCCAGGGTTACACACTCTGGATCTTTGGAACACTGGAAGGCTTTAAGTGAAACAATTTAAAAACACTTATTTGAGGGGCGGCTAGGTGGCGCAGTGAGTAGAGCACCGGCCCTGGAGTTAGGAGTACCTGAGTTCATATCCGGCCTCAGACACTTAACACAAAAAACTAGCCGTGTGACCTTGGGCAAGTCACTTAACCCCAACTGCCCTCCAAAAAGCAAACAAATAAAAAATAAAAAACCACTTATTTGAGATCATATTGCCAGGAAGGCTGGAAGGTCAGATCTATTCCCCGGGAAGACACATTAAGACAGGCTGAAGAGAACTGGTGTCCCAGATTTCAGAATTTCAGGGAGGGGGCCCAAGGCTCCAATCCCAGCTCTGCTCTTAATATGTGGTCTTAGATGCATTGGTCCCTCTCTGGGCCTCAGTTTCCTCATCTGGACTGAGTGGGTTGGCACAGGGGTGGGAAACTTTCTAGGTCCTCAAGTGTGACCCTTTTACTGAATTCAAACTTCACAGAACAAATTCCCCTCATAAAAGGATTTGTTCTGTAAAACTGAATTCAGTCAAAAGGCCACACCCAAGGACCTAGAGGGCCACAAGTGGCCTTGGCCATTAGATCATTTCTGAGATCCCTTTCAGCTGTCTTTACCATGGCTCCAGCTGGTCTTAGGAGGCCAAGGTCACTGCAAGAGGGCTATTGTGCACAATAGGTGGGGGTGAGAGGAAAAGTGGATGAATGTGATGACCTTCTCCTCCCCCACCCCTCCCCAATTTTCATCCTGGTTCTTCAGGTGCAGGATTCCAGAAACTTGAGATGAATGAATGAAAGGGCAGGACCCAGGACAAGAGCAGCTGACCCACTTGACCTCCTGGATCTGCCTACAGCTTGGGCATGACCTCGGAAATTCCCTCCTGCTCTTCCTACCCCCCAGCTCCCCCACCCTGGGATTGCAGTCTCTGCTCCAACACTCAAATTCTTCCTCAGAGCTCCTGATGGGCTCAGAAGCCTGAAACTGGAGAGAGCAGTATACCCAGGTCCCACCACCACTCTCCTACTCCACCAGCTGCCAAGGAGAAGAGTCAATGAAGGAGCCTGGACCCTGAGTGAGGCCTTGGGTCTGCAGAGAACAGTCTGGCCTGTGGGGCTGGAGAGAATGGCTGTCTCAGGATGGAGATGGGGAGGTAGGCACTATGGGATGGACCTGGCTCCAGGAAGTGTGAATATTCACTGCACGATGGGGCACTTCAGAGCTTGGCTCTGAACATTACCAGGGTGCATAGGATTAAGAATAAAGTGGAGGGTTTTGAGGTGAGTGTCTGTCTGCTCTGTTCCCCTTCACCACCCAGTGGTAAGCCTTGGCCTGAGGTGGGAGGGGCACATGTAGAGGAAAAAATGCTGGTTTTAGAGGTCAGAGTCCCAGCTCTGCTACTTCTTGCCAGTGGGACTTGAGGCAAGTCACTTAGCTGGTATGGACCTCGGTTTCCTTATCTGTAAAATGAGGCAGCTGGATTAGATTCTTTAAATAATGGGTTTGGACTATGTCCCTTCTGGCTCTAGGCCTATGATTCTCTGAATCGGCGTCTGTCTCATTATGATTCATTTTTTTCCAGCAGTTTTTTTCCACCTCAGCTCCAGGTTGCTCACCGTTGTATCTCTTCTTGCAGCTGTCATTTTGAGACAAATGAGGGAAGGGGATCAGGGCAAAAGTAGAAGAGTTGGTCTAGGAGTGAATGAGTGAATGAATGAAGGAATAAAAAAAGCTGACTATGCTTATTACATTCTAAGCACAGGGGCTACAAATAACAAAGGTGAGAGACTCCCTCCTTTAGGGAGCTTACATGCTCAGCAGGGAAGACAACTCATATAAAGCAATGGGAGCTGGAAAGGGAGAAGTGGTAAGTGGTAGGTAGTAGAGGGTATGGGGCCAAAAGAAGAGGTTTGATGGCTTGGTCCTGGACAAGATGAGTTAGTCGACTTAATGGTTTTTATTTGTTAGAACCCAAAGGAAGGCTCTATGGAGGGTAGAGGTTATTGGGAGGTAAAAGATGTTTAAAAAACAAGGCAATGGAACGTTTAAAAACAAAAACTAAAGACAGGTTGAGATTAAAATACCTCCAAAATCCCTTCCACTTCTAAATCTCTGATTCTCTAGGTTATAATTCTATGATAGGTCAAGTTCATGGAGACCAGGTCCTGCTAGATTCTCTAAGGGACCCTCCATTCTTTCCCCTGGCAGGGGACACCATTAAGGGCAGTACCTGGATTGTGCAGGTCCCCAGAAAAGGATGGATGATTTCTTGCCTTTCTAGCAAACCCAAGGTCTCCCACCTTGTTGATGGTGACCTATCCTTAAAGAAGTATTATTCTAAGAGTATTACTCCAAGTCTAGAGGACTATTTAGTACCTTAAGATTGTAGAGGACTGCCAAAAAATGAAATTTTGTTTTCTGCCTGTCCTGTGGGCTCTTTCAGTTCTCTACTGTGTTATATAAAATCTGTGTTATGATGTTTTGTCTGCCTGTGTGCTTGGAGGGGAATCAGTGGCCACCCTTATGCCCTTTCTATGCTTTATCTAGGGGAATGAAGCCCTTAGATGTTTAAACCCAAAGTTTGCACAGCCCCTTTGGGTCAGAAGGGAGTCTGACCCAAGGGTTACCCTTAAAATGCCATCCCTTGATCCTACTGTCCCTTTAAATCACTCATCTTCTGTTTCTTCATTTCATCACCAAAATCCTATGAAGAGTTTTCTACACTTACTGCCTCCACTTACTTAGCCCTGACTTCCTTCTCAAGCCAGAATCCCAGAACCAAGGCTCCAAAAGGCTATCTAGTCTAACCCACACCTGTTTAGGAATTGAGACTTGGCAACTCATTGAGCATGGAGGGAGTGGGCAGGAATGTGGGGAAGCATCTGAGACTGGAAAGATGGTTTTGTCCTCCACGGAAAGGGGAAAATTTATAGAAGGAATAGATTCAGAGGGGGAAGATAATAAATTCTGGTTTGGATATATTGAGTTTGAGATACCATGAGGCTATCCAAGAGGAGATTTCTAGAATGGAGTTTGTGACATGGGACTGTAGCTCAGGAGAAAAATTAGACCTAGACATATGGATTTGGAAATCATCTGCACAGAGATGATATTGGAACCTGTGGGATCCAGTGAGATTACTGAGAGAGTAATTACTGGGACAGAGAAAACAGAATAGAGCCCAGGATAGGGCCTTGGGGACACCTATGGCTATGGGGTGGGGGTTTGCATGATGATGATCCCTCAGAGAAACTGAGGAGTGGTTAGATAAGTATGGAGGTGAACCAGGAGAAAGCAGTATGATGAAAGCTGAGGAATGAGAGGAGAGAAGGGGGCAATGAACGATATCAAAAGCTGAAAAGAGGTCAACAGGGATGAAGGCTGGGGAAAGATCATAGAATTTAGGAATGAAGGGATCAATGGTAACAAGTTTCACTAGGAGGTCAGAAATCAGATTGGAAGAGAATGAGAAGTGAACGAGATCTCGGTAAAGAAGATAATATGAGTTTTGGCATGAAATGGGGGGGTAATATAGGAAAAGTATTATAGGGTAATATATATATCATAGGGTAATATAGGGGATAGCAAGGTGAAGGGAAGGAATTTTTAAGATGGAGGGAACCTGGGAATGTTCATAAACAACAGAGAAGAGAGAGAGAGAAGTAAACAAAGGGGAAAGTTCTTGGATGAGATTAGAGTTAGGATATCAAGGACACAAGTAGAAGACTTGGCCTCGATAAGAATGAGGGCTGGTTGCCTCTATGTCAGAGATTGAGACAGAAGGAAAGTACAGGGGATGGTATAGAGGTGTTTTGAAGTGTTGTGGGGACTGATTGAAGCACACTAATTCCATCTTGTGACTCAATTCTGGAGCTACCTTAGTTCCATTTATATTGAGTTGTGGGTCTAGTCTAATTTCTATCTTGTAAGAAAACTTTATTCAGTTATTGGAATTGTGAGAAAACCTGATTGCATTATTTGCATGGCTGCAAAACAGGGCCATCCCTACCTGTTGCTAAAATACTCTTAAGTGAGGACCTGGATTAGGCCGACCAGAAACCCAGTGAAATCTGAGAACTGATGCAAGGGGTTTTCTCACAATTATACATCTTAAGCAACCCAGATAACTTATCTGAAAACTGGCCTTATACTGATCAATCTGATACTGTTTCTCTGTTCCTTTGATTGAATACAGACACTTGGGAGGAGTGGGACATCTCTTTTTCTGATTTCAAGCAACTGTACCTCTTCCCCCACTAGGAAAGTCCCTAATCTTTCCTCCAATTAGAAATCAAATGACCTAATATTGTATCTTGATCTATATCCTGATAATTGTTTTCTTTTAATGAATAAAGGTCTGTCTTCTCCTGTATTTGGGGGTCCAGCGCCAAGCTGAAGAGTCCTGGTCCCAATTTGTTATGCAATTGGCACACACAATTCAATAAATTTATATGCTTGGAAGCTTGAATCTTTGTTTCCTCAGTTATTTCAGAGTTCATTTGTCACAGTTTTAGATGAGCCAAGCTAGGTTGAATCAAGACTCCAAATCCTGGGACAATAGACTTTCAGAAAAACTCCCTTTTTTCCCCGTTGGACTTCTTTGTGGAAGACTGCCCCTGGAGGCTGGATTCCCTCCTCAGTTTCAGATTCTTCTGAGCTAAGGTAAGGTTTACCCCCACACTGCTGGGGAAGGTTTGCCCCTGCCCTGATGGGGAAAAGATATTCCCTTTAAGGCAATGATGGGTTCAGGTAATATACCAAAGGTATATTCAGGTAAAATACCAAAGGATTCCTCCTCAGATAAAATTTCCTTTGACATGAAACCAGAGGAAGAGTGTGCTGTTAAACTGACACCGTTAGTGTTCATAACCTAGCCCCACCCTCTTTTCCCAAGACTCCAAGCTTTTCATTGAGGCTCTGAGTAGCAGCCTCAAATTCCCATCCCCTTGCTTTAGAGTTCAAGTTAGTTTAAAAGAAAGGTTGTTACCTCTCATGCTAGTAGACCCGAGGATATGTTATGGATATCTGGTTGGTTCCACAAAATTATCATCCCCAAAAGATATGTGATCTCTCTTTTCCTATCTTTGTGTAATTAAGGGAGGTTTTTTAATCCCTCCCAAGGAGACAAATCTGTTGGTTGTGATCCCCTAACAAAGACTACAAGATGCAGATGGGTCCAGTAAAACAATTAACATTCCTTACTTGTTAGAGAGGAGCATGATTAACCTCACTCCAATGCCAGCCCATCTTTCTCAGTATAACCAGTTGGAATGTCCCTGGTCCAACAGTACAACCTATCACCTTTTCTCCATACCAAGACCCCTTCCTTTGTTGTGTGTTAATAAAGAGGGTCCCTTCCTTTTCTTCTCAGTCACTGATTTTGCTAAAGTTGCCAGTGTGACTCACTTTGTTAACAGTTATACACATCACTGTTAATAAACTCATCTTGCTCACAGTTTGTGCCTCAGTCTATCTTGATTAAATTTGCTTGAGATACCCTATTATGGTATATATCAGTTCAGTCTGCCCTTGAAGGGATGAGCCTTAATACTGTTATAACTATATCCCTCCTTTTCCTTTCGTAGCAAATTTCTATAATCAGGGCAGGTAAGTAGTAAAGGTTTTGTAAGTATAATACTAAATCTATTAATTAATAGATTGACACTGGACCATCTCTGAGTTATCATAATAGGAGGTAAGTATGAAAAATCTTATAATTTTAATCTACATTTGTGATCAGATTATTATATAGGGATGATATCCTCCCAAGGGAGGGATTAGATAAAGTAATAAGACAAAAATATACAGTAAAAGTTTCCTAATTAAAGGGAATGGTAAATTTTTAGAAAGCAATAGGATTAGATTGTTTTCTCTCAGAACTATATACATATGTATATGTTGACTTCCAAAATGGAAGTATGGAAATTCAGGCTTTGATTATGTTTTAGTTATAAGCTCTCAAATTGGATTAAAGATTTAATGTATAAAATTGCATCAATAATTGTAAAGGGATGGAAATCATTATCCCATTTTAAGGTATCTGTCTGATAATTTTAAAAGACAGAACGATTCATTTTATGAATCAGACCCCCACTTTTTAAAAAAGATTCTTCCTTCAGTCTCTTGATAGCACTGGTCACATTAGGCACATGGTTTAAATCAAGATAGAAACAGCAAGGGTTCTGTAAAAATGGAAATTCTCTGAAGTTTCAGGTTAATTATGGCTTCCTAATTTGATGGGCTTCTAATAGCTCTGTTGTTAATAGTAACATAAGGCTTGTTGATCTTGTTTCCATCACATGAACTTGTTATTAGAAAACCAAATTTAGGAAGTTGTAATAAATTGTAATAAGTCTTGTTGCTGATAGAAAAGAAGCAGAGCCCCCTTCAGAACTGTCCTGAGAATGAGGCCTATTCCAGAATGTTCAAGAGAAGATATTTCAAGGACCAGATGACTACATGGGACGTCTGGGATTCAAGACAAGATGAAATGATTAAATGGACATTGGGAGTGGATTGCTAGGATGCTGGGAGATTTGATGTTATTTAATATTGGTGATTATCATTGTATTATGTTGCCTTTTTTCATGGTGTTTGTGTTTGCTGAGTTTTCCTGGTTATGTTGGTGACATATAAATCTCCCCCCTCAAATTAGTCCATGGTGAGCCCTCTAAGGGACTGTCTTAGTCCATGGTGGGATCCTTCTTCCTGGTTTATTTGGCTACAGGGTAATACTATGTTTGCCACTATAGTCAAATGATCATCATATGCATTATAGTTGTCTTAGGGCTTTGCATTAAAGTGTGTGTTAAAGTATGCTCCAAATTGATTCCTAGAAATCTTATGATATGTCAAGTACTGATAAGTGATTCATGGGGGAGGGGGAAATTGTGGGGATTGTGGGCTTGCCTGAACCACATTAATTCCCATCTTGTTACTCAATTCTGGAGCCACCTTAGATCCTTTTTCTATTCAATTGTAGATCTGATCCAGCTTCTGTCTTGTGAGAAAATTTTGTTCAATTATGGGATTTATAAGAACATTTTATTGCATTGTTTGAACATAATCCTGTATGACTGGGAAGCTGGACCACCCCTACCTGTTGCTTAGAGACCCCTAACTAAGAACCTAGGAAATGCTGACTAGAAACCCAATGAGATCTGAAGATTGATGCAAGGATTTTTCTCACAATTATACATCTCAAGCAACCCTGACGGCTTATCCTCAAACTGGCCTCATACTGGTCAGTCAGTTACTTCTTCCATGTTCCTTTACTTGAATACAAACACTTGAGGGGAGTGGGACACTTTTTTCTGATTTCAGGGAAGTGGAATTTCTCTTTCTATCCTAGTGAGGATAGGTTTAGGAAATGCAAGACAAAATGTGAGATGGACTAAGAGGTGCCAGTGGTCTCCTGATCTCCAAATCTAATGGCCTTTTCTCAGTCCTCATCCCTCTTGACCTCTCTGCAGTATGTGACATTGTCAATCCCACTATTTTCTTAATCCTCTTCTCTTGGGGTTTTTATGAACTTCTGGTTCTCTTTCCATCTGTCTGGTAGTCTCTTTTGCAGGACCTTTACCCAGGTCACACTCACAAACCATCAGTGTCCCCCAAGATACTGTCCCAGGCCCTTTTCTGCTCTGTCTACACTACTTTCCTTGGTGATTTCATCAGCTTCCATGAATTCAATGAGCATTTCAAGGTTGATGATTCTCTGATCTATTTATCCATCCCTAACCTCTCCCTTAGCTTCTGGTCTCTTATCTCTAGCTGCCTATTGAACCCTTCCCTTTTTTTTTCTAACTTCTCTATTACTGTCAAGGGTACCATCATCCCTCTAGTAACCCAAGCTTACAACCGAGGTGTTATCATTGACTCCTCGCTCTCATTCCCACCATATTCGATCAGCTTCTGAGCCTTCCCTTAGTAACATCTCTTTTGTACACCTCCCCTCCTCTGACACTACCTTGGTGTAGTCCTCATCTCCTGATGCCTGGATTAGTGCAATAGTAAGCTGCTAGACCTGCCTGTCTCAAGTCTTCCCTCCTTCAGTCCACCATCCACTTGACTGTCAAATCTGGTCTTCCTAAAGCTCGGATCTGACCATGTCACCCCCTCTACTCGTGAATTCCAGTGGCTCTCTATTATCTCCAGGATCAAAGGTAATTCCTCATTTGGATTTTAAATCTCTTGATGACCTAGCCCTTTCCTATCTTGCCAGACTTCTTATACTTTATTTCTTTTCACATACTCTGTGTTCCAGTGACATTTACCTCCTGGCTGTTCTGTGAACAAGACACTCCATCAGCTACTAGCATTTTCCCTTGCTGTTCTCTGTGTCTGGTGTTCTTTCCCTCCTTGCCTTCACCTCCTACCTCCCTTGGCTTCCTTCAAGTCCAGCTACATTCCCAACTTCTGCACGAAGCCTGCCTCTAATTTATTCTATATCTATCTTGTTTATACATAGTTGTTTGCATGTTACATCTCCCATTGGACTGGGAATGTCTTGGATGGGGTTTTTTTCTTCTTTTCTGTCTCCAGCACTTAGTATGCTACCTAGAATATAGGAAGAGCTCAATAATTAATTACTGACTCATTGACACTCATGTGGCTATATCAAAATCCTCTTGTATGAGGATGGATGTTGGAGCAAAGAGGAAAACTGAGAACCAGATGCTACTTAGCATCTGCGTGCATGAGATAAGACATCTGAGACATTGAAGAAGTGGCACTCCAGTGTTTTAACCTCCAGAAAAGGTAGTGTGCAACTATATTATTTATCCAAAGAGGGAGTGCAATATCTGATTTGTCCACCAAATGTCAATCTACCCAAGCCAAAAACCAAGTGATCTAATCAGAATCTTTTAGGCATATGGCTGGGAGGGTGTCCCAAAAGGCCACTGTGTACAAATAATTTATTCCTTCCCTTCCAATATCAGGGTATACAGTTTCAAGCAGTGGCACTGAGCAGTTTAAAATCCAGGCTAATCAGGTTTGGAAGTCAGCCAGGGTATGATGATATACCATATTGTTCAGCATTTAAAATTTTTAAAAATCTATGACCCTAGAGCCTCCACCTCACAAATGGAATTTCTTCTTTCACACAAGATTTTCCCTTTCCCCTCCCTACACATTCACAGAACATGGGATATAACTGTGGCTACAGTTTATTGAGCACAAGAAAAATGAAGAAGAAAAGATTGTTTTTCTACATTGAATCACCTATACCAAATATCTCCCTAAACATTTTTCCTGTTTTCAGTCCCAGATCTTTGGGGTACTGTGGGGTGAGATAGGACAGTCCCCAACTCCAGCTCTGGGTTATAGAAAGTATTAAAGGAAAGAGTTCAATGTCAGAGAACTTGTCTCAGAATCGAAGACTGCTCCAAAGGGCAATGAGGGAAATCATGGTTGGGACTGATAGGATTTTTAATAACAGTTCATCCTGGCATCTTTACTGTCTTGATTTCTGGGAACCATTTAAAGGTACACTCTTCATGGACTTGGTCCTTAGTCCCCTGCTCCTGATCATTGGCAGGTGAAGTCCAGGCCTCACCAGCTTGTGGTAGCCACAGCCTGACAATCTAGATTCCAGAGTCTGTCTGGTTACAGTAACAGCTTACTACTGGTGCTCTGCAAGGTGACCAGGAAGCTCCAGTCTCAAAAGCAACAGAGGAAAACAGAGGCAACTAATTACTTTTTTAAATTAACTTTTGCTTATTTTTAGTTTACATCATTTCCACAAGATTTTGAGTTACAATTTTTCTCTCCATCTTTCCCCTACCCCCCTCCCAAAACAGTGATCCCACTGTATACTCCCTCCCCCAATCTGTTCTCTCCTATATCCTCCCCCATTACCCCTCTGACTTTCCGGTAGGGCAAGATGGATCTCCCTACCCCAGTGCCTGTATATCTTATTTCCCAGAGGCAACTAATTCTTGTCTCTAATCTCTTATTGTATGGTATCCTGTTCACTGTGAGTACTTTCTCCTCAAGCTTGAGGTGGGGTATCCAAGATCTCTTTTCTCCCAAATCATCATCATCATTATCTATCCCAGGCCTAAAGGTAAATAGTAATTTGAAAGAAGGCATGACAAGGGCACAAGTTACATTGAGAAAGTAGAGGAAATGGCCAGAGGGTCAGTAGACAAAGATTTGAACAGGGTGATATGGATGGATGGAGCTCAACTCAAAAGGGAAATTGCTGAGTGATGGACATTGATCAGTCAAAGAGCACTTATAAGGTAAGCGGGGGCGGGGAGAGCACTTGGAAAGGGGTAAGGGGAAACAGAGACAAATTTAAAAAAAATACCCCATAAAGGACAGGATGGCCAAGGATCTTATGAAACATGAAACAGGTCTAAAGGGAAGGGAAGCTTATTAATGATAGAACAGGGAGTCCAGAGGGCACCATGAGGAAGAATGTAGAATATTGGTAAGGCTCAACTGGCCAGAAGTGAGACATCAGGGAGGGATAGAAGGAGGAGGTTTTCACTGAGGCATCTAATGACCCTGAACCACACATTTAAGGAGAAAGAGAGCTAGGACTTTGCTAGCCGTAAGATGGTTGGAGGGAAAGAGTAGCATTTGACTGGGTTTCACAGCCTCCTGAGGATGAAGGGTGGCATCAATTTTCTCTACCAAAAAAGAGAGATGGAGCTGGTATCGAGTCAATAAATACCTGGTGACTGGGTCGTTGGGAACCCAACTGACCAAATATTAGGCAGTGCTTCCTTTGCCTAAGCCAAGAGGGTGGAGGATGATGCAGAATCAGAACAGAACCTGAATGCTGACTTTGGGCATCCTGATATTGGCTCAACCTCTGGCTGGGACCCAATTCTTCCTCCATTTCATCTCATACATCCATTTCCTGTTCTCAGTTCACTTGACTAACACTAGTTCAGGCCCTCCTCCTTGAACCAGAGGTGTCACACACGGCTGGTAAACTGCATGCAGCCTTAAACACTCCCTGTGACCAGAACCAGATTAAAGTGTCATTGGATGGAAATATGTTTTGCATAACTGCACATATAACCTACATCAAATTGCTTGCCATCTTGGGAGTGGGGGGAGAAGAGGAAGAGGAGAGAATTTGGAACTCTAAGTTTAAAAAAATATGTTAAAAAGTGTTCCTACATATAATTTGAATGAATTGAAAAAATGAAATAATAAAAATATAATTGGGAAACTTTTAACTAAATAAAAATATACTAAAACATAGATAACATTAATTTGTGGTTTTCTAAGTTGACATGCTCCCACGGGATCCTTATGTACAGTTCAGTGGCCTCTGTTTCTGAGTTTGACTGGACTATTATAATAGCCTCCTGATCAGTCTTTTTGCTTCAAGCCCCTATTCACCAATTTACCCACACAGTTGCTAAAACAATCTTTCTAAATAATCTTCAATGGATCTCTACTGCCTTTAGCACAAAACACAAACTTCTTAGCTTGGTGTTTAAAGTCCTTAAAAGTCTGATTTCAGTTTACATTTGCAGACATCTCCTATCACTTCTCTTCATGAACACGACTTTGCAGCTAAACTAATTTACTCACTGTTCCCCCATTTCAGTACTATATTTCCTGGCTACCTGGCCACCGGTCTCTGCAAGGGCTGTTCCCTATGTCTAGGGTATAGCTCTAGGGTTCCATTTTTCTTGGGTTGGCCCTTGTGGCAGAGGTTTCTTGGTCATTATGTTAGGAATGGGGAGCTGTGGCAATCAGATGGCGGTTTCCCATTGGATATGTAGTTGAGCAGCAGTTGGCTTTGGGACTGGAGCTTCTGAATGGCAGCAGTTGTAGACTGAGATGCTTTCTACTGGTGATCAAGACCGGAAGAGGTAAAGTGACCTAGATCCCAGAGCAGAGAGAGAACTCGGAGGGTACACAGGAGAGGAGATCCAATCAGGACTATAGATTCTCAGTTATCTCAAATTCCTGTTGCTTAGTAAACCAGGGGAAGAGGCATCTAGTCTTTCTGGGCTTGTATTCCCTGACTGCCCTCATCTATACTCCGAGGATGCAATGTCGTCCTGGGTCCAGTTCCTATTTCGAAGCTACAGATTTGACCATCTCAGTAGCCTCCCTATTTCCCTAGGACAGAGATTCTTCACTTTACTTGCTACACATTCACTTTGTCAGTCTAGTGAAGTCTAGGGATTCCTTCTCAGAAAAGTGGTTTTCAGTGAATCTAAGTTCATAAGATTATGAAAAAAACCAATTCTATCAAAATATAGCGATAAAAAAAAGTTTTCTTTTCTAGGTGTCACAGTAGATAGAGCATTGGACAGAGAGCCAGGAAGACCCGAGTTCAAATTTGGCCTCTGACACAGATTTGCTGTGTGATCCTGGGTAAGTCATTTAACCTCTATTTTCCTCAGTTTTTTTCAGCTGTTGGAGATAATAATAGCATCTGCCTTCCAGGGTTGTTGTGAGGATCAAATGAGATAATATTTATAGTTTTTGAAATTTTAATTTATTTATTTAGTTTTAGTTTACAACATTCAGTTCCTCAATCCCTTGAGTTTCAAATTTTCTCCCTCTCCCTCTCTTCTCTCCCCCCTCCCATGGTGGCATGCAATCAAATATAGGATCTACAAATACCTTCACATTAAACATTAGTCAGGTTGTAAAGAGGGATTATAACCAATGGAGTGAACAATGGGAAGAGAAGAAACAAAACAAAACAAAACAAAAGAGAGAGCAAGTATTTTGCTTCAGTCTGCATTTAGACTCCATAAATTTCTCTATCTCTTGCTGTTGGATTTCATTAGAAATATATAGGAATGCCAAGGATTTATGTGGACTTATTTTCTGCAACTTTGCTAAATTTATTTATTATCTCAATCAGTTTTTTACTTGATTCTCTAGGATTCTCATTAATAGCTTAGCCTTTTCTTTGCCTAATTTGATTCCTTCAATTTATTTTTCTTTTCTTATTGCTACTGCTAACAAATTGAATAAAGAGGGGTAATAGTGAACATCCTTGTTTTACCCCTGATCTTATTGGAAATAATACTAGCTTATCTCCATTAACATATACTTGCTGATGGTATTAAATAGATACTATTTATTATTTTAAGGAAAATTCCATTTATTCCTATACTTTTTAGTGCTTTAATAGGAATGGTCTTGCATTTTGTCAAAAGCCTTTTGTGCATCTATTGAGATAATCATATGATTTCTACTAGTTTTGTTGTTGACATGATCAATTATACTGATGGTTTTCCTAATACTGAACCATCCTTGCATTCTTGAAACAAACCCTACCTAATCAAAGTGTATTATTCTTGTGATAAGTTGCTATAATCTTTTTGCTAATATTTTATTTAAAATTTTTGCATCTATATTCATGAAGGCAATTGGTCTATAATTTTCTTTCTCTGTTTTGTCTTTTCCTGATTTAGGTATCAGTACCATATTTGTGTCATAAAAATAATTTGGTAGGGCTCCTTTTTCTCCAATTTTCCTAAATAGCTTGTAGAATCAACTGTTCTTTAAATGTTTGATAGAATTTGCTAGTAAATCCATCTGACCCTGGAGATTTTTTTTCCCAGGGAGTTCACTGATGGCTTGTTCAATTTCTTTTTCTGAGATGGGACTCTTTAAGTAATTTATTTCTTCTTCAGTTAATCTGGGCAATTTATATTTCTGTAAATATTTATTCATTTCACTAAGATTGTCAAATTTATGGGCATATAGTCGGGCAAAATAATTCCTAATTATTGTTTTAATTTCCTCCTCATTGGAGGTAGATTTATGCTTTTCATTTTTGATACTTGTAATTTGGTTTTCTTCTTTCTTTTTTTTTATCATATTGACTAAAGATCTATCAATTTTTTTTTCATAAAACCAGGTCTTAGTTTTATTTATTAATTCAATAGTTTTCTTAATTTCAATTTTATTAATCTCTCCTTTGGTTTTCAGTATTTCTAATTTAATATTTAATTGGGGATTTTCAATTTGTTCTTTTCCTAGCTTTTTCAGTTGCATGCCCAGTTTGTTGACCTCCATTTTCTTCATGTTTTTTGTGTATGTATTCAGAGATATAAAACTTCCCCTAAGAACTGCTTTTGCTGCATCCCAAAGGTTTTGATATGTTGTCTCATTATTGTTATTCGCTTGAATGAAGTTACTGACTGTTTCTATAATTTCTTTTTTGACCCACTCATTCTTTAGGATTAAATTATTTAGTTTCCAATTAATTTTTTTGTTTATTTTTTTTTGCTTTTTGGAGAGTGCAATTAGGGTTGTGACTTGCCCAAGGTCACACAGCTAGTTTTGTGTTAAGTGCCTGAGGCTGTATTTGAACTCAGGTCCTCCTGACTCCAGGGCCAGTGCTCTACTCACTGTGCTACCTAGTCGCCCCTCCAATTAGTTTTCAGTCTATCTTTCCATGGCCCTTTATTACATATAATTTTTATTGCATCATGATCTGAGAAGGATGCATTTAATATTTCTGCCTTTCTGTACTGAATTGTGAGGTTTTTATCTCCTAGTACATAGTCAATTTTTGTGCATGTGCCAGATACTGCTTAGAAGAAAGTATATTCCTTTTTATCCCCATTCAGTTTTCTCCAGAGGTCTTTCATACCTACCTTCCCTAAAATTCTATTGACCTCCTTAACTTCTTTCTTTTTTATTTTGAGGTTAGATTTGTCAAGTTCAGAGAAGGAGAGATTGAGGTCCCCCCACTTGTATAGTTTTGCTATATATTTCTTCCTCTAACTCCATTAACTTCTCCTCTAGGAATCTGGCTGCTACACCATAAGCTAATATTTGTAAAGTGTTTAGCATAGTGCCTGGCATAAAGTAAGAGTTTAATAAATGCTCATTCTCCTCTCTTCTCCTTCCCCCTTCTAAGATAAAACACTAATGTCTCAGTCTGGCTTTTAAAGGCTTTCATAATTTTGCTTCAATTTATCTTTCCAGCCATATTTCCTACCTTTCCTAACTCTTGTGTTCCAAACTGGACAGCTGGCTGCTCCCCAAATTTAACATTCCATCTCTCATTTCTGGGCATTCATATGCCCTTCAGGATGCCCCCATCCTCTTCTCCCCCTCTTCCTCCTAGCTTTAGCTCAGGTGCCCCCTCTCCAGGAAGCCTCCCATGATGCCCTAGTCATCAGTCCTTTCTTTGAAGTCATTTTGTATTCACTTATCATCTGTCTTGTATTGCCCCAGGAAGACCCTTGAGGACAGGGGTTGTCTTATTTTTATCTTCGTATTCATAATACTTGGCCCAGAGCCTGGCACTTTGAAAGAAGTTAATAAATGTTTGCTCAATTGAGCTGATGTAAAGGAGGTTCCTTTTCAGATAGGGGTCAGACTAGATGAACTCTGAGATTTGGTGGTTCTTAACCCCTTCTCCTTTCTGGACTTCAGTCCAGAGGAATCCTTTATAAATAAAAGGTTGGGATAGATCAGGAGTTCTTAACTGAGGGTCTACAAATTTCTGTTTTAAAAATATTTCGGTACCTGTATTCCAGTATGATTGATTTCCTTTTAATCCTATGGATTTTACTTTATGCATAAAGTCATTATTCTGAGGAGGCTGCTAGGCTTCACCAGACTGCCAAAGGGATGCATGATCTTTGAGGGTATCCCCAGCACTAATTCAATGATCCCTACATCTCCTACATCTCCTGCATCTCCAGCACTGATGTAAACCAGAGGGGTAGAGAATCAAGGCCAGATGTCAGCCTCCTTGATCACACAGCTGTGGCTCCTGTTGCCAATTAACATTTGCCTCTGGGATATAGTCACCAGGTAAGGGGCTCCCCAGATGCACAATGTTTGCCACTGACGGGAAACTCCACCTGCCACCCCTTGCCCATCCCTTCCTCTGATTCCTGGACCTGAAAACATTCCAGGGTCTGCCTGGAGGAGGTATTGAGAGGGTAGTGCTGGGCAGGCAATTGAAGCTTATAGCCAAGAGTTGGCAGAGCTTCATTCCCTGAGCTCTGTGTCCCAAAGTTTCCTGTTCTATGCCCAGGGGTCGGGCCTGCTTTCTCAGAGTTAGCCTTGCCCCAGTTGAGTCATGGAGAGAGAACTTTTGGGGATGCTGCTGCTGCTAATGCTGTTGCAGTTGGCCCTTGCCTCTGAAACTTCTGGTGAGTACCTTCTCCACTCCCTACCCCACAGTGTACCATCCCCTTCCTGTTAATCTGGGTCTCTATTTGCTAAATGATCTCTGCTTTCCCTCTCAGCTCTATATCCTATATCTATTTAGGATAGGATCCATGATCCTATATCTATTTAGGCTTCTCATTTTACATTGGGGAAACTGAGGCCTACAGAGGGACTTTTTCTGACCAAAAGCAAAGGGATGACTGAACAGCCTCTGAAAGATCCTCTGGCTCTGCCCGTTTGTCTTTCCTGCCATCTAGATGGCCATTTGACTCTGGTTATCTCCTCCATTCCGAATGCTCTCTTCCTAATTTGGATTTTGGATTTCAGTGGGCTAGGACACCCTGCTTCCCTGGAGTACTGGGGAGGCTGCGGCCAGAGGAGGGTCCAGGGACTCAGATCGATGCATTCCTTTTTCTCCCTTCTAGAGAAGTTCTCACAGGATATCACTACTCCCTCTTCCCAGGCACAGATCCCTATTCCCCTGGCTGGCCAGGAGGAAGGGAACAGTGTCTACTGCCTGGCACACAGTAGGAATTTAATAAAGGCTTATTTAATTGAAATGAATAGCAAAATATCATGTGCCCCTAGGGAGTGAGAATATATATTTGGCTTTACTCCACATGGACTTGGAAAGCTAGTCAGGATCCACTGGGGTTCTCTTTCAAATATCCACAAAAGTAATCACCTTGGGGACAGAAGACTTGAGTTTAGGTCTTGGCTACAAAAATTATCAGCTGCACATGTTATTGAAATTCTCTCAGCCTCCTTTTCCTTACTTATAAAATGGAGATAATCACATTGGCATGGCCTACCTCATACAGTGTTTTTGAGGAAAGTACTTTGTAAGTTACAAAGTCGTAGAGAAATGTGAGTTATTGCTTGTAAAATACTCACACCCCCTATTCCCAGCATGGCTATGTGAGGTCCTTCAGCTATTTCAGCTTGATCAGGAAAGATGGAGAATTCTGAAGATGATCAGATAAGGGTTTTTAAAGATCACAGAGTGCAGGCTTCTCATTTGAAAAAAGAGGAAACTGAGCCCCAAAGTGAAGGATCACAGAATAATTGGGGGCAACATAGCCCTGGGCTGGCTAACTCTGGTTCTGACTAGTCTGGGCTCAGGGCTGCGATGGGCAGCTGGGGAAGAATGGGGAGAGGAATAACTGGTGAGAATACTGTGCCCAAGACAAAAGCTACACTCTTAACCTCAATGTTGGTCTCCACAGCAGGAGAGAACACAACTTCATCAACAACTAAGACCGCCTCAGACATGGTGAACGGGACAATCAAAACCACGCCCTTTCCGGAAATAGAAAAGGAATCAACTGGACCAACAGCCACAGTAAGCTCTTTACTTAAAAGCCCAGAGGGAACATTCCCAACTGCATCTGCAACGTCAGCCACAGCTAAGGCAGCTGACTCTGTGGTGGCCTCTCCCTCTAAGACCCCAGAAGAGATTCTCCCACACTCTACCTGGACAAGCACCCATGCTGGGACAAGTGAACCAGTGAAGACCATCATGTCTGAGACTAATCCCATATCTGTACCCTTAACAACAAGCACTACAACCAGGAAGGGCACGTTCTCATCAACTACCAAAAAGAGTTCTAGGCTTGAGACAACCCGTGCTACACCCTTGACTTTGATGACAGTAACTGATGCCCTGAAAGGAACAGCCAATGTGACAACCCCCTACCCCAAGGAAACAACCTCCAATGCCGGGACAGTCTTGATGACTATGTCTGAAACCAAGGCTATGACCACAGTCCTAACAGACAAAGTCCTAGCAGACAAAGTGAAGGACACGAATTTTTCAGTAGCCACAATGAGCTCTGGGCCTAAGAGCCAAGGAAGGGCCACTGCACAGGCACCCACAGGTCCCATGAAGCTGACAGCCACTGCTGGGCTTGACATTAGGCACACGGTGTCATCTAAGATAACATCCACACCACCTACAGCACCCAGCACTGGCTCCTCTGGGACACATCTGTCCCCCATTATGTCTGTGGCCAATAGCTCTTTGCCATCGATGAGCAGGCCCTGTGCCTCCGATGAATACCTGAACACTAGCCCAGGGGGAGGCTGTATGTGCAATAGCAGCTACTATGCCCACTCAGGTAAATATGGGACCTGTATGACCACTGTAGAAAGGGGGGTGGGCCAGGGGCAATGGACAGCCTCAGGACAGAGCGGCCAAAAGATAAGCGTGGTTAACTCTAAAACTGGCCAGGAGTGCATTATGTGTTTCATCCATGAATCTGGCACATCCTACCTGTCCATTTCCAATCTCCTTCCTACTCCCCTCTCTACCAAATGGAGGTTCAAGGCAGAAAGAGTTTAGGGCTGGAATAATCAAAACTGAATAAATCACAAATGCGAGGGAAGATGAGGATAAACAGAAGTAAAGGCCAGAAAGATGTAAATTTAGGATTAATCAATGGCTGTCTTGTTTTAGATGGTGAGGGGGGAAAGACTATTGGTGTTATTGTTGTTAGTAATACCAACTCAAATTTGTTTGACCCTTTCTAATCGCCAATTACAAAGGACTTTCATGCATTATTTGGGATGAACTCTGACCCTGAGAGGTGTTATATATAGAGGAAGAAACTGAGGCTCATAAACCTCATGAGTGACCTTGTGCATAAGTGATCGTCACTTAATAAATGGAGAGGCTGGGTTTCCAGTCCAGGCCTCTGGTCTCCAAGTCATTCCTTTCTTCTACAAACATTTAAGCTCTCACTATATGCAGAACATTGGTAACAGGGGAGAAAAGACAGGTATGCGAGCATAATACAAATTAGAAAGTGACAGGCTCTATGAGGACTAGGAGGTACTATGAGATCAGATGAGGCAGAAATCACTTCCAGCTCAGGATTCAGGGAAGGCCTCATGAAAAATGTGGCACCCAAGCTGAGAGGCCTTAATATAGGGAAGACTTCAACAGGCAAAGCTGGGAGTGTGAAGGAAAGCAGAAAACCGGATTCCACCCCAGCTCCAAATGCAGTGATCTTTCCTTTACATCTCCCTCAGGAACTAGGACAGGCTAGAAGCATCAACAGGCTCCCAGAGGGATTTTGATAACAATTAAGGGATGAAAGAGGCAGATGGTAATTAGAGAGGAATCAAGGGCCTTGTGTATGACATCAGGGACAACAAAGCCATAGCTTTCCATCAACCATCCCTCGGTGAATGAACAGAACAAGGGACTGAAATGAAGTCTTAGAGATATTAAAGCAGGCCAAAAATTTTGACCAGTTTCAAGAGAAATTATTTTAGTCTTCGCTTTGGGGCTGATCATAAACTTGCCATAGGATCATAGGATTGAAAGTTGGGGAGGGATTTTGGAGACCATAATTCAACCTCTTTGCTGTACAGATAAACAGAGATTAGGACTGGCCTAACTTGGTACCAAGAAAAAGTGCTAGGCCCAGAGCTAAGAGAGACTTGGATTTGAATCCCACCTTGGATGCTCACTAGCTCTGTGATTTGTCTGCATTTCTGTTGGGTTTGGTGTTTTAACCTGTAAAATAGCCAGGACAATAATACCTGTAGTACCTCCCTCCCCACTGGGCTTCGTGGTGAGAATAAGCTGAGTCAATTGTAAAAGCACTCTGCACACGCTTAAGTTTGCCTAATATTTATGTCAGCGACAGGAATTGCTCAAGGGCACACAGATGAGGAAACATCAGAGTCTGCATGTAAGCAGAGGTCCTCTGATTCCAAGCAGATCTAGGGCTCCTTCTTCTGCACTCTGCCATGTGGAGATACTTACTTATTCCCAGCAAGTAGATTAGAAAGTGATGGGCTCTATGAGGACTAGGAGGTACTATGAGATCAGATGAGGCAGAAATCACTTCCAGCTCAGGATTCAGGGAAGGCCTCATGGAAAAGGTGGCACCCAAGCTGAGAGCCCTTAATATAGATAAGACTTCAACAGGCAGAGAACAGGATTCCCCCCCAGCTCCAAAGGCAGCAGATAGACCTAGAGTCAGGATAGAGACCCAAGTTGGCCTCAGACACATAATAGCTGTGTGACCCTGGGCAAGTCACTTAACCCTGTTTGCCTCAGTTTCCTCACCTATAAAATGAGCAGAAGAAATAGCAAACTACATCAGTATCTTTACCAAGAAAATGAACAGATGAGTTGCTGCATCAGCGGAGGAAGTTTCCTCATTGGGCGTTATTGATAACATCAGATATGGAGAGCCAAAATACTCGATTCAGTACTCAGGTAACTCCTGATAAGCTAATTATCATGTCTTCACTCACACTTGGGGCTGGTACCCAGCGGCTCCCAACAATCAGAGATTCAGATTTTTTTTTTAATTCACTTATCAGATGCTGTTGTATGTCAAGAGTTCTCTGTGTTTTTCTGCCTGATCTCCACTGGAAGCTTCAGAAGGATTTTTTTTTCCTGTATCTACCCTAGTGCGGAGTAATAACAGTAGCAAAGCATTTTACAAATAATATTTCATTTTATCCTTACAACTGTTCTGGGAAGTAGGTGCTATTATCTCCATTTTTCCGTTGAGAAGACTGAAACAGATAGAGATGAAGTGACTTGCCCAGGGTTACACAGGTCATCTGGATTTGAACTCAGGTCTTCTGACTCCAAGTCTAATGCTCTCTTCACTTTGCCATCTAGCTGTCTCTGTTGAATGAATGAATAATAAACTATTCAGGGTCCAGTCTTTGCATTTACACAAATGTTGAGTCCAAAAAACCCAGGTTATTTTGGGAGAACCTTAAGTGAGACCCAGAATTTGTACCACTGACTGGAGCATTTGCCCAGACATCTGGTTAGAACTCAGATCCCTAACACTGTTCCTAGTATCATACCCTATCCAGGGCATTGGGACCTTCCCCTTTCTCCTTTTCCAGAAATGAATAATGTGAAGGTGGTCCTGTCCTGCCGGCCCTGGGAGATGGAAGTATCACTGAGCCAGTGCTTCCTGGAGACACGTGGCTGGGTCCAAGGATATACCCTCTTTCCAGGGTGTTCTGGGATCAGCGAGATCGTCCATGGTTGGAGAGCTATCACCTTTGTAGTGAAGAGAAATGAGAGCACATGTGGACTTAGGCTTTCTGTGAGTTCCCACTCTGTCTTCTTCTCTGGAAATAAGGGGAAGGACCAGGTTTGACAGGGATTGGGGAGGAGAAGAGGAAGACTGGGTATTAGACACCTCCCCCCCCAGTTTCAGTTCATGCACCCAGACTCAAGGTTCTCTCAGGGCAGAGACTGCATTTCCCCCATCAGTCTAGAGCTTTCCTAGGGCAGATGCCCGTTTCCGTCTGTGATCTTGGCATTATGGATGGAAGGTTTAAGAAATGTCCCGAGAAAGCCATATATCACCCTCTCTAGGTCCTTTGCTCCTTCTAGCAACGCTTACTAGATATTAGTTAGAGTTATGGTATGGCACCCTTCCTCTGGGTGATGGAGCAGGCCCATGAAAAGCTTGGAATGTGAAAAAAAAATCAGAAAACCAAGGATATGTTCCTGAAAGCACTCACCAGGGATTTTCTTTAAAAAGGAAAATATATTAAATATTATTATATATATTATATAAAATATACTATATATACAATTGCTCACAAACAAAAATTAAACTAAAACTCATTTTAAAATAAAGAGTATAAAGGATAACATCCCTTTAAGTACAAAGATTGTATATATTGTATTACAGCCCTTAACTCTGGTGACGTTTTAGGTCTAACTTTTTATTTAATTATATGTTTATATGAAATGACCATCCTCTGTCTTTTCCATTACTTTGACCTTTCCCTTCTCCACCACTAAGGAGAAAGATCTAGTGTTTAAACACAGGATCACTTAATGGTAACAACTTAAAAAAAAATTTTTCCCTCTGCTTTGAACCTCAGATAATCTCCAAGGCCCGTTCTAGGACTAAATCTTTGATCCTACTATATAACTGCCATTCTACAAATGAAGAAACTGAAGCTTGGGTCAAGTAGGCCAAATGCCTGAATCCAGGATTGGGACCATCAGGGTCTCAACCAGCTCTCAAAATTATCTGTTCTTGGTAACTAGATCATAGACTTGGAGCTGCCAAGGTTTTCAGCTCATCCAGTCTCCTCTTACAAATGAGGAAACTGAGTCTCAAAGAGGTTAATGTACTATTCAATGTCCGACTCTTCCAAGGAGTGTCTGCTTATCCCATGTCCATATTCTCTTTCCTTGGTTTACTTCTTTTGTGCCAGTTTTTTCTAATTGCTGCCCTCAGGTCTTGCTCTAGGTGGATGTCTCAGCAACCTGTTCACTGTTTCTAACAGATCCTGACTGTTTTCATCTATGGTTTCTTGGAATATAGTATCCTGGGTTTTTTTTTTTTTTTTGGTCTTGGTTGGTCAGGGAATCCAATGATTCTTTAATTCTCTCTCCTCAATCTGTTTTTGATAACAGATATTTTGTTCAGTCTTTTGATTCTGTTCTAACAGTGGAAAAGGCTTTTTACCACTTTTTCTTCTATTTCTGATCCTTCCAACTCTTTCCTCCAGGTCCATTATTTCACATTTATCTTGCTTCATTTCTTCCAGGAGGTTCTTATGGAACTCCCTACATTCCGAATCTACCATTCTATATTCTGAGTTTTCTTCCAGCTCTGACTTCCTCTGTCCCAAGGGTGGTCCCCTTCAAATTCTAAAATTCTTCATTCTCAGGCTCTCTCAGGACCCTCCTTGCTCTGGCTCCATGTTCTCATTTCCAGGCCAAATCTAACATGCCATATTTTAAGGTCCCTCTCTGTTCTGACATTTGATGTTCTAAGGCCCCTTCTAACCCCAACATTCAGTATCTTAAGACCCCTCTCTGCTCTGATATTCTAAGTGCTAAAGCCCCTTCTATCTCTAAATCCTCATTCTAGACCAATACAAGCCATGCCCTGTACTCTCTGAATGCTCAGCTCCCACCAGCCTCTCATGGCTCTAAGCCCTCCAATGGCTCCACTGAAATCAGTGTCAGCTGTGCCTATCCACTGGTAGTAAATGTGAGCCAGAAGGGATCCCCAAAAGTGGCTACCTCCAGGTAAGTTTTGCCATCCATCTCCAGGATTCTCCAGTAGTATATATCTGTGTCCTTCCTTCCCCCATATTCCCTGTTTATCCCCAAGCTGAGCAGCCCCTCAAGGATGCTATCTTTGTGGCTGGTCCCTGTCCCAGGTCTCAGAATAGACTTCCAAATGTTTAGGGCAAGAGAGGGACTTTCCTTCAAGTGAAACAGTGAATCTGGGAGTAACCCTAAGCACTGGGGAGCTATGGTATGGTCCCCATTTTTCCTAAGATTAAGGGCTGGAGCTAAGGGGCTGAAGAACTCTAACTTGTTCCCTTCCCATCCCCCATGGCTTGGAAATTGCCCAATAAGAGGAATACAGAATTCAATGCTCTTTTCTCACTCCATTCTCCCTTCTTTGACTTCCTAAGACACATCAACATCAATGTCACAGGCACCGGGGATTCTATCATCACCTTATCCATTTTCACTGATCCCCACTACTCTTCCCTGCTCGTGGACCAGCCTGTGGCCCTCCATACACTGTTATATGTGGCCATAGAAGCTACCAATGCTGACCCAGAGCGGTTTGTTCTAGTGGCCAATTCCTTCTTTGCCAGCACCAATGCTTCTGGGACTTCAGCCCCTGAGACTACCCACTACTTTGTGAAATATGGGTAAGGCCTCATCTTTGCTCAAGTCCCTTCCCTAACTTGAGGGACCATATGGTATACTGGGGAGCACAGGGCTGAGAATCAGGAGATCATAAACTAGGAGTCAGGAGACCTGAGGGTCTTGGGTATGAGTTATAATAGAGAAGATTTGGGATGGCCCCAGGCCAAAGCAGGAGGGAAACTCACCTGAGAGATCTCTGCTATCCTGGAGCCATCTAAAGGCAGTGATAGCTGAGGCCATGGATGTTTCCACCAGGGGGCGCAAAGGAGCCAGATAATGCAAAAAGGATTGACTGGTGTATCTGGGGCAGTGACTAACTGACACTTGGGATCTTGGATTTTAGAGCTAGAAAGGACAGGAAAGATGTCTTGATCAGAGCTGTCAAATACCTGCTGTATTTGGCCCACACCATGGCAGGAACCAAATTAAAATGTGAATGGGAAATAGTTAACAAAATATTTAACAAATATAAATTAAAAGTACAATAGAACATATTCTAGTTTTTTTGTTTGTTTTTGTTTTTTTTTTTGAGGGCAGTTGGGGTTAAGTGACTTGCCCAAGGTCCCACGGCTAGTTTTTTTTGTGTGTGTGTGTGTGTGTGTGTGTGTGTGTGTGTGTGTGTGTGTGTTAAGTGTCTGAGGCCGAATTTGAACTCAGGTACTCCTGACTCCAGGGCCAGTGCTCTATTCACTGCCACCTAGCCGCCCCTACAATAGAACATAAATAATGTTAATTTGTGGTTTTCTAAGTCACTAGGTAGCCTTCAGGGACCCTTAATTTTAGGGGTTTAGTGGCCCCATTCTCTATTTGATTTTGATACCCCTGATCTAGCACAATCCCCTTCATTTTAGGAAGGAGGACACTGAGGTCTTAGAAGCTATACAGGGAGTAAACAGAAGGGCAGGATTCAAACCCAGATCTTCAGAGTCTTAAATCCAGAGTTCTCTCTATCACACCTCCCTGCTTCCCACGAGGGACAGTAGAGGGACAAGGCCTGCTCTCTGTGCTATCAGTGGTGTGTGTATGTGTGTGTGTGTGTGTATGCATATGTGTGTGTATGCGCGCATGTGCATGATCAAGGGGGTCTGTGTGACATGGAGTCACAGATCATGCTGCCCATGGCTCCATATGATATGGCCATGTAAACTGGAGAGGACAGGTCCAGCTCAGGGTTACTCATCTGGATGGTACCAAGCTGAGCTGACGTGTAGCTTCCATCCTTACAGAGGGCTAGGCACTGGTGGCCACTGGGAAAATCTGCAGGTTGCACTTGGGTTCCCCTGGAACTGCGTCCCCCTGCCCCTGTTACATTGGATGGTTTGGAGAGGAGAACAGTGGCGGCAGGGGAGGGGAATGAGGAGCATTGCAGCTGTTACAGGTGCTAAATCCTAGCTCCCACATCTTCTGTAACCCAGAGGAGTTCGCAGGAGCCTCCGCTCCCCTGCTCTGGGCCTCCGTTTCTTCCTCTATAAAATGAGGGGATTTTAAGGTTCCTTCTAAACCCTCTCACACTATGCTTGCATCCCTACCAATTTTCTGGTCAAGACCCCCTATTATTTCCACATCCAAGTGAACATCAGCCAGTACCTAAGACGAGAAAGGTCATGCTGTCATAGATTATAGACTGGGGTAGAACAGGATCTGTGAGACCACAAACATCTCATTTTATAGATGAAGAAATTGAGATCCATAAAGGAAAGGTGACTTGACCACAGTCACACATCAAGTTGTATTAGATCTGGGCCTAGAACCTGGCTACCCAGACTCTAGGACCAGTGCTCCTGATGCTGCCCTCTGCTGCCTCTCCCCACAGCTGCCCAGTCAGCGAGAGGTTACTCACACAGCCAAGCACAAACGGGGTCTCCTTGGAAGTGAAGCTGGCCTTCCGTGCATTCCGTTTCTTCACCAGTAACATCTTGTACTACCACAGCCACGTGACACTGTGTGACAAGCAGGGGAACAGCTCCTGCCAACCTGTGAGTTGAGCTGGCCTCCCAGGACATGGGGGTGGAGGAGGAGCCCTGTGTAGGTCCAGGCAACCTTTAAATAGTAGGATTTGACAATGCCCAACACAACAGGCAGAGGAGGGATAGAATTTCTAGGCGTGGGATTTATATAGGACAGACAGTTCTCCAAGGGTCATGTCACCAATGGATGGAGCTGGAAACGGCAGATCTCTGAGGGACTAGTAATGTCATGACTGAGCAAAATAAGGGGTGGGGCTTGTAGGGGCAGGGTTCCCATGTTTTGGTGAGGTCATGGGGATCTATCGAAGGGGTTGGGCTGCTTGGAGTCTTGGCCAAATACCCTTAGGAGGTAAGCCTACCAGGCTCAGGGGAAGGAAGAGGGGACTATTTCCAATATCTCATCTGTTATGTCTCCTACAGAACTGCACTAGGATGAGCCAGGAAAAGAATAACTTGGTTGAGCTGGAACACCAGAACAAGGACAAGAGCGATCGGCTAACATTTGGGCCAATCAAGTTCCAAGGTAGTAATTCAACAATTCAATTAAATTCAATAAGTGTCTGCTGTTTCTCAGGCACCATGCTAAGCACTGGGGGATAAACACCCTTTGGTGTCCACCATGACCCATGGCCAGGGAGAAACTAGTATTATTCCCACTTTACCATTGGCATAGACATGTCCAGACTACAGGTCCTTGGCAGAAAAGGATTCCCAAAGCCCTATATTTCTCCTGCTGTGCAAGGCCTCTATTTGAGCCCCCAACCCCATGCCTGAGCTTCTTCATCCTCCTCACTGCTGAGCCTTCATCCTTTCAATTCCACTCAACAAGGTCTTATAAACCACCTTCTATGGACAAGTCATAGGTAGGTGAAATATTAAATGGTATTTGCTCTAAAGGAGCTTGCCAACTAAGAGGACTGCAATATTTACAAAAGTAACTATGGTACAAGATAGCATTGGAGAAGGGTAAAGGAGAAGTCCAGACAAAGAATCAATAAGGAACCTGAGGAGGAGATGGCCTTCATCTAGGGGGAACCAGGGGAAGATTCGTGGAAGACTTGGTACCCAGTTGGGCCTCCAAAGAAGTTAAGAGTCTCAACAGGCAGAAAGATAGATGCTGCAGCTGAATGGCTCCATCATGGGCCTGGCCCAATGTGAATACCCCTTCAGGTGATGGACAAGGTCAGACAAGAGCTAGGGGGGTGGCTGAGCCAAAATGAAGAGTGTAAGGGAAAAATAAGCTCAGAAAGGCAGGCTGGTGCCTGACCAGAAGGCTGTGAGGGCCTGAGCTAAGCAGATGACAGTGTCAGTAAAGGAGAAAGGACATGTTTGAAAGATGTTAAGGAAGCAGGATTAATAGGATTTGGCATTGGCTGTGAGGACTGAGGAAGAGTCAAAACAGAGCTTCAGGTTTTGAGTTTGGGTGACTGGAAAGATGGTGGTGCCATCAACAGAAATAAGGAGGCTTGGAGGAGAGGTTGGATTGGCGAGGTTTTTTGTTTTTGTTTTTTGATGGCTAAGGAGGGGGGAAGATGATGAGTTCAATGAGTTCAATTTCAAACTCACTGAGTGCTCTCCCCACCCCACCCCATCCCTGGAACTGTTATTTTTTCAAGTCTGGCTAAAATGTAAGCCACTGGGAGGACAGACCCCATGTTACCTAAATGTGCTCAATCCCTTGATTTTTATACTTTCAGGTTCTAATCCTTCCCACAACAGGACCCCAGCAGGTCAGTAATATTTTCTGTGTTCCAATTCTGGTGTTTCAACAAAGGTCTCTAAAAATGTGAAGATAGTTAACTGTCTTCTCTAAGTTAAACCTGTCCAGTTTGAAGTGATCCTCTTAGGATTACCTAGGCAATCTCTACCTTGTCAGTGGCCTTCCTAAAATATTGGCACCTAGAACAGACACACAATACGTCAAATCTGATCTGACTAGCTCACTTGGGATACTGTGCCCACCTTGGGTTGGATTCTTTGGTTGCCTTGCTGATCCTGTGAACCCATAAAAACTACACCTCTTTTTGTGTGAACTGTTGCCAAGCTATGCCTACATTCCATACTACATTCCTAATTCCAAAGTTGATTCTCTGCAGTCAGCTTTGACAGATAGTTTGAACACAAACTACACCTTCAGGTCCCTTCCATTTCTAACATTCTGAGTCTAGAGCCCCCTACGCCCCTAAATCTTCTATTTCTTGCTTGCAGCCTTTCATTTCTTTGTCTCTTTAGGACCCATGAGGATTTGGCCAACATTCCTTCTCCTGGTGGTGATCAGTTGGGTGCTGGCATGAAGTTCCCACCTTCCTACTGCCTATTTCCAGGGGTTGTGGGAGGAAGGGGTATAAGCTCATATAACTTACAAATGGAGTATCTGTTTTCTCAGCTGGTAGTTAGGGACAGGGTCATGAGGACAGACAAACTCTATGAGGCAACCAGCATCTGTAGAGGGGGCTAGGTTTCTTCATCTCGGCTTCTTCACTCATCTCTGGGACCTATGCCCAGAGGAACCCCCCGGGGTGGGGGGCAATTGCTTGAAAGCACATTTCAGGACACAATCAATAAAAAGCATGGACTCTCACCATCAGTGGCATCTGACTCTGACTCACACTTCATGATCTGAAAAGCTTCTAACCCTCCCTGGGTGGCTCTAAAGTAAAGAGATACATTTAGTTCTCACTATGTCCTACTATAGTCCTACCTCTTCTCTGAGTCCAGTTTCATTGCCTAAAGAATGCAGGGTTCAAATCTGCCCTCAGACACTTAACGCAAACAAATAGCCATGTGACCTTGGGCAAATCACTTAACCCCAATTGCCCTGCCTTCCTCCTCCAAAAAAGCAAGAAAAAAAAAATGCAGGGAAAGAGACAGATGGTTATAGTGTCTAATGGCTTGTTATAGCCAGTCTGAGGATTACCCAGCTTCTCTTGGGTATTTCCTTGAGGGTGTCCTGAGTGAAATTAAGCATGATCAGCTTATTAGTAAAGCATAAATCTGACAATAAATTGGGTCTCAGCCTCCTCAGCAAGCTAAGACCCTGAACGAGGGTGATAGATTATGTTTTTGGACAAAAGGTAAAGCATCCAAAAACCAGAAGACAGTATCATAGATGAAGAAAACAATTCCGTTGGTTACAAGGTCAAAAGTATCATAGATGTGGGGGACAATGTATTTGGTTACAAAGTCAGAAGCATCACAGATGTGGGAAACAATATGATTAGCTGGAAATTGGGAATATGGGGCTAACAATAACCCCTCCTTCCCTCTTGTTAGAAAATTCTGATTGATTTAGTCCACTGACAAGGATAATTAATAGTATATAGGTAACAGATTTCTTCTCATCGTACAAGGACAGCTACTGGCACAGAGATAATGGATTTCTTTTCATTAAAGTAACTTTTAGGGAAACAACTTTTTAACTTGGAGAGGAAGACCAAAATTCTAAACCTATGAGCTTCTGGATTCAAAGACAAAGAAATCGAACTTAGGCAGTTTTACAAAATGTTTGCAAAGATATAGAATAGAATCAATTACAAAATAGAATCCATTTAATTTTCTCAATTGCCCCCTTTTATCAATGGCAGATATGTCTCCCATGGATCACTTATCTATAAGCTAACTCTACAAGATTTTTACATAGTAATTACCAGCAGTGCATATCACTAAAAGCTTTTCTGTGGCTAGTCTAGACCGGCTTTAGCACAGCAGCTCATGCAAAGTCTAAAAAGAGTAAGACAAAGGGCAAGAAGAGCCTATTTATCAAAGGTGGCTAATAGGCCATTTTCCTGTAGCTAAGCGAACCAAGAAGAGGGGTTCCACCATGGACATTTGGGGGAGGTAGCTGTATTTCTGTCATAATTCATTAATTCCTATCTAGGCTTTTAATAATTTCTCCTAATAGATTGGTGCAAAAACAACAAAATTGATTAATCTCAGCACATGCCCATCCTGAGTTATAGTAAGAATATCTAAAACCATGGGATTTTTGCAAAGCTATGTGAGCTACAGAGCCTACCTCATTCTAAAAGGAGGACTCACTGAGAGTCAACTTCTCAATTTCAAGTGAGAGTTTCAAATTACTTGAATGGTTTGGGGAGATTTACATGTCACTAAAGGTAACCAAGAAAACTCAGTAAACATAAACACCAGAAACAAAAAGTCAAAGTAATATAATATTGGCCATCACTATTAAAGAACATCGTCTCCTGGTATTCTAATAACCCACTCCTAATGTTCTTTTTTTTTTTTTTGAGCGGGGAAGGCAAGGCATTTGGGGTTAAGTGACTTGCCCAAGGTCACACAGCTAGTGTGTCAAGTGTCTGAGGTCAAATTTGAACTCAGGTCCTCCTGACTCCAGAGTCACTGCTCTATTCACTGTGCCACTTAGCTCCCTCTACTGTCCTTTTAATCAGAATACTTCATCTCAAGTCCCAGATGTCCCAGGCAGTCATCTAGTCCCTGGAAACATCTTCTTTTGGACATTATGGAATAGGCCCAATTCTCAGGGCAGCTCTGAAAGGGGTTTTTCCTAAATAGATTTGCTTCTCTGGTTCCAAGTCCCTTGCAGGGAATCCTAGATAATTTTGCTAGAATCTGCCAGTAACAAGACATAAAAGACAATTTAGTACGACCTCCTAAATTTGCTTTTCCAATAACTAGCTCATATGGTGAAAACCAGCTCAAACCCTGTGGGTCTTAACCATAGAGCTATAAGAACATCAAATTAAGAACCCATAATTCACCTGAAACTTCAGAGAATTTCAGTTGTTACATGCCACTTATTGTTTCTATCTTTATCTATTCTGCCTGACATTAAAAACACTGAGTCTAATTCCAAAACGATCTGTTTGCCTTAACTTGTGCAAATGTCATCAGAACAACTTTAAGTTAGGTGGTGCAGTGGATTGCGTGCCAAGCTTAGAGTCAGAAAGACCTGAGTTCAAATCTGGCCTCAGACACTTACTAACTGAGTGACTCTGGACAAGTCACTTGACCTTTGTTTACTTCAGTTTCCCCATCTGTAAAATGGGGATAATAATAGTCCCTATCTCCCAGGGTTGGTGTGAGGATCATATGAGATAATGGAAAGCACCTACCATCGTGTCTGGCATGTGGGAAGTGCTATATAAAAGTTAGCTATTACTATTATTATTAAAGCTGACAAATAGAAAGAAGAAAACTGTACGGTAGTTTGTGTTTTTTTTCCTACCAAGCCAGATGTCTAAGAGTGTAGCTATAACATGGGAAAAAGAAATGCCTTGAAGTTCACAGAAGAAAAAAAAATCTAAGAAAGGAACCTGCAAAAAAGCAAAACAAAAAAAAGTACTTCAAATAAACAAGGGCAGTTCTCCTGAGGACTCTGCTTCGAATAACTTTAAAGATCTAATTACATAGTATAGTGAACTCTCTGTTTTTTTTTTCAGCAATTAACATTCAAGACACTAAAGCACAACATTCACAACCATATAACATAACAACTTATTACTAAGGTGGCCACTTAGTCTTAAACAAAATATACCATTCAATAAGTCCCACTCTCCTCAATCAATACATAGTATCCAAGTAAAGTCCTCTTCCATCTTGACTCAAGGCTGCCTTCCAATCATCTTTAAGCCAATCATCCTTAAGGGGCAGCAGAAAGCACAAACACCATCCACCCCTGGGTCACAGTAAGTCACAATCTCATGAGTCAATACAGAATATACAGCTCAAGTAGAGTCCTCTTTCATCTTAACTCAAGGCTGACTTCCAAACCCCAAGGTTGCTTTTCCACAGGTTGACCAATCCCAGCTCTTGGCTGGACTCACAGGTAGGCAGCTCTCCACTCCTGTCTCATGCCTCAGCTTACTGCTCCACTCCAAGCTCTTTGAAGTTTCTGTTTCTAGGAAGACAAAGCTTAACAGATCTTCAACAATATTTGCACACATTGATGGCACTATCCTCTCAATTCACTTTCCGTCTGACAAAGTAACACAAATCAACAGATAAGGCTTCTATCTGAGGAATCAAAGACAAATCAACAGTGAAGTCCCGGAACTTCTGTAACAGCAGTAATGTCCTCTTTCAGGGCTTCTGTCTAAAAACAACAGATAGATCGCTCTCAGTTCTTTCTGGTCCCAGCTCAGCCTGAGATTTGCTCTGCTCCTTCTTGTTCCACCCTTCCTCTTCCACCCTTTCAGCAAGCTCCTTCCACCATGGGCTCCACGTGATTACATTTGGTCCATTAAGGGCAGGGAAGGTCTTCAAATTCCCTTGACCTTTACGGGCCCATACCCCAGGAGACCCATCGTCATGCAGCAAAGCAGATGGTGAGTCTTCTTTAACATTGCATCAAGGTATGAAGTTGCATCGTTCGACAGGCTTAGATGGACCGTCGGAAATGGGGATACAAAGACAGGCAAAAAAGGCACAAGACAATCCCTGCTCTCAAGAAGGTCACAATTTAATGGGGGAGACAATATGCAGAAAACTACACAGCTACAGACAGGAGAAATGAGAAATGATCAGCCAAGGGACACAGGAGCTTTCTTTTCAAAGTCTTCAGGAACTGTGGCTACTGAGGCGGAAGGGGCCATAGCCCTTGATCATTGATGGTAGCTGATTAGTAGAACAAGATTAAAGTGGGCCAGGGGAAGGCACAGTAGTATCATCTATTAAGATTTACTAAATTTAGGCTGAGAACCAGAGTGAGGAAGCATGTGTGTGTTGGGGGGTACATTTGGGTGAAGATCAACAGGACCGCTAGGTGGCGCCATAGTGCACACAGCACTGGGCCTAGAGTCAAGAAGACCTAATTTCAAATCTGGTCTCGAAGACATTTACTAAAGGTAAATGTGTGACCCTGGATAAGTCACTTGGCTTCTGTTTGCCTCAGTTTCCTCATCTGTAAAATGGGGGTGATAATAGTACCTACCTCTCAGGGTTGTTCAATGGATCAAATGAGATAATAACTGTAAAGCACTTAGCAGGGTGCTTGCACATAGTAGGCGCTATGTAAATGTTAGCTATCATTAGCTGTCATCATTAATAAAGGCAGAAATAGGAAGGATATTGTCATTGGAGTATAATACCGACCACTAGGCCAGAAACAAGAAACACATGAAGGTGAAGACAGATCATGTGTTTCAAATGGAAGCATGACAGTGATGATGAGAGATTAAAGAAATCCAGACATAATGTAATTATCATAATGATAATTTAATCCTTCAAAGAAGTAACAGGGGGAATTTCTGTTCTGAACCTGACTCCTGACTCTCACCACCAATGGAGAATTGGTAGTCAAGATAAAAATTAGGGGAATGTTGGCGAGGAACGGTTACTTCATCAGAAGTCAAGGCAAAGAAAGAGGAAAACATTCATTGTAGTTTGACATGAACCACAAATTTTGGTAGAGGTTTCAAAGGGTTCAGAAGAAAGATAGGGAGGTTCCCACAGCCTAAAATTCTACAGCTACAGTCAGCAAGGCAGGGATAGGAGGCAGTCCAGAATGTAATTTTCAAGAAACAAAAATAAACAATTCTGACAACTCTGATAAGGAAAAGTGTTCTCTAAAGAGACCCATATAAAGGTACAGAGAAAAAGATTGCCAAGCTTAAAAACACACCAAGGAAGATGGAAGCAAGAACAGGAGATGAAGAAGGGATGGCATGATTTTGAAAAAAATGTCAAGAGCATTCATGTTCATAAGGAGTTGAGGCTGTTTATATATGCTAATGAAAATACACATTTCATTAGCATTTATAAACATAAATTGCCCATAGCAGGTGCTTAATAAATCTTGTTCACTGAATAGCTGATTGACCTTTAAAAGTCTGTAGAGAATAAGAGTGGTGCCGCAGGATTGGAAAAAAGAGATTATCATCCTAATTTTTTTTTTCAAATGGAAGAGGTAGAGTCTAAAAACTCTAGGCCAGTGAGCTTGAATCTGATTCCTCGGGAAATTCTGGAACATATTATTAGAGGGATGGTTTGTGACCACAGTGGTTCCAAAGAAGCAGGATGATATCACTCAAAACAGATCCTGCTAGCCTAATTGAGTTTCCTCTTTTTCACACAATTCTAAGATTGGAAAATCAGTGAAATGCCAACGATACCATTTGTTTAGATCTCAGAAAGGTATTTAACACAATCTCATATTCTTTCAGTGAGTGTGAATGACTGATTGCAAAGAGTAAGCATTAATGATTCAGGATCAGTTTGGAGAAGGGCCTTTCTGGAATGACCCAGGGCTTAGATGAAGATATAGTTGTTATATCTTTCAACTTTGCAAATCTTACAAACCTGAGAAAGATAGGTAACACACTGGATCTCAGAATCCAAGAAGTTCTCAACAGGGCTAGCAGGGTGAGTTAAATCTAAGAAAATGAAATTTAATAAGGTAACATTTTACATGTGGGTTCAGAAAATCCACTTCACAAATATGAGATGGGGAGAGGTATGACTAGAATAGTAATTCACCTTCAATAGACCTTGGATTTTTAGTGGACTTCAAGCTCCATAGGAATCAACTGCATGATATGCCAGTCAAATGTATCAACTCAATTTTGGGCTGTGCTGGGAGAGTCAGTACTAAGGAAGTAATCATCCTGCCCTGGTCGAACATCATTGAATTTAACTACTACACTGTAGGAAGGACATTGGTAGAGAGAGGTAAAATAACCAGGACCTTTAACATCATGTTATGTGAGTATTGAAGTCATTGAGATTTTAAGCCTGGAGCAGAGGAGAGTCAGTGGGAATGTGATAGGGGACTTTCAGTATTTGAAGGCTTTTCATATGATAGCAACATCCCAGATAAATGGGATGGGAAATGCGTATCATATACATCTTGGCTCCACAAAAGGAAATACTGCCTAACCATTGGCTCCATAGGAAAGTGGAATAGGATGCATTCTCGCTAAAGGTCCAAGGATCCACGACCAGTTGGCTGGTGTGTGGTAGTGAATATTTGTTTTGGACTAGATGGACTCAGATCTCTTTCAGCTCTAAAATTCTGTGATACCGTTTCAAACCTTACTTTACACGACCCTCCACACATGGCATCTGTTCTGTACAAACTGGACTCCCAGCTATTTTCTACATTCTACATTCTTTCTCTCACCTCCATATAATAGCTTGAGTAATTCTTAGGGCCTGAAAGATGCTTTCTCCTGACCTCTGCTTTTCTAGAATTCTCATTGTTCTTCAGTATTCAGTTCAAGGGCCACCCCTCCTTGAAGACTTCCATCATCTTACATTAACCCTGCTCCCTTTTCTTGAACTTAGGAGACTCCTATCAGGACTAGAAATGTTTGTTTCTCAGTACTTTTGTTGTTGTTGTTGTTGATGTGGGCTCAGAGGGGAAAAACAAACCATAGACACAAAAACGTCAGCCAGGCAACTGAGGACCAGTCTTGGGCTCACCTAGGTAAGCACATGTTCTCCCCATGATGAGCTTAAGTTATGAGTGCCTATTGCCACTGGAAAATGAGGATAAGGGGGAAGGGGAGGATATTCCATGTCCCACTCCACTAGAATTCCAATCAAGATAGCAGAGTCCCAAAACCTCTTCATCAGAATAGGAAAGTAGAACTTTCTCTTCTTTTTAATTTAAACTACTTTTTTTTAATGAACAAAAATCTATTTTCTTTCTCTTCCCATCTTTCCTTCTATTAAAAAATGAAAGCACTTTTATGATTATGCAGTCAAACAAAACAAATGCTCACATTGTTCACATCTAAAAATACGTCTCATTCTGAACCCTAAAGCATCATTTCTCTCCCTCTCCCCCTCCTTTCCTCCCTCTCCTCCCTCTCCTCTCTCTCTCTGTCTCTCTCTCTTTTTCAGGCTCCATCATTTGGTCTTCGGGAACTGTAGTTAGTTGGTCATTGCATCGATCAGAATTCTAAAGTTTTTCAGAGTTGTTTGTCTTTACAATGGTATCATGGAAATTGTTCTCTTGTGTCTGCTCCCTTTGTTCTGCATCAGTTCACAAAAGCATTTCTATGCTTTTCTGAAAATTGTCCCTTTCATAATTTCTTATGGTACACTGCCAATAGCTGACGATAGCTAGCATTTATAGGCTTTAAAAAATATGATGCCATTTGATCTTCACAACAACCTTGGGAAGGAGGTGCTACTATCCCTATTTTCCAGATGAAGAAACTGAGACAAAAAGAGGTCAGGTGATCTGCCCAGGTCACAAGCCAGTAAGAGTTTGAGGCCAGATTTGAACTCGTCTTCCTTACTCCAGGCCCAGGGCCATACTATTCTATCACATTCATATACCATAATTTGTTCAGTCGTTCTTCAATTGATCTCTTATAGTTTCCAATTCTTTGCCACTACCAAAAAAAAACCCCACCTGCTATAAGATATTTTTGTTCATATGGTCCTTTTCCTTCTTTCTTTGATCTCTTTGGGAATCTAGGCCTAGTAGTGGTATCAATGGTCAAAGGGTATGCACAATTTAATAGCTCTTGGGACATAGTTCCAAAGTGTTTTGCAGAATGCAGACCAACATACAATTTGATCAACAGTGCATTAAAACACTCCTACAACCCTTCCAACGTTTGTCATTTTTCTTTTTCATCCTCTTCACTAGCTATGTGATTCTAGGCAAGTCATTTTACCTCCATCTGCCTCAATGCAGAGTACATCAAGCCGGCTGGATGAATCAAAAGCCAGAATTAGGGTGGCAGGGAGAAAGAAGTATCTATAATATCAGATATGGATGGCAGAAAGAGAAGAGGAATGAAGAAGCCTCTTGAAGAGGGTGAAAGAGGAGAATGTGAAAGCTGGCTTGAAGTTTAACATAAAAATAAAATAAAAAAAACTAAGATGTTGGCAACTGGTTCCATCACTTTCCAGCAAAGAGGGAGAAGAAATGGAAACAATGTCAGATTTTATATTCTTGGGTTCAAAGACCACTGCATACGGAGATGGCAGCCGCGAAATGACAAGACACTTGCTCCTTGGAAGAAAAGCTATGGAGAATTTGGGCAGGATACTAAAAAGCAGAGACATCACCTTGCCCACAGAGGTCTGTAGAGTCAACGCTATGGTTTTTCCAGCAGAGATATGTGCTTGTGAGAGTTGGGCTATAAAGGAAAGCTGAGCTCCGGAGAATCCACCCCTTGGAACTGTGGTGCTGGAGAAGACTCCTGGAGAGTCCCTTGGACAGCAAGAAGGTCAAATTAGTCAGTCCTTAAAGCAATTGATTCAGGCTGTTCACTGGAAAGTCGACTCCTGAAGCTGAAGCTTAAACATTTTAGCCACCTAATGAGCAGACGGGACTCACTGGAAAAGCCCCTGCCGTCTGGAAAGACTGAAGGCAAAGGGAAAAGGGGACGGCAGAGGTGGGCTTGGACAGACTTGGAGAGGTAGCGGGGGACATAAGGGCCTGCAGTGTTACTGGGGTCCTTGGGATCTCGAAGAGTGGGACATGACTGAACAACAACAACGGAAATAATGATATCACCTACCTCCCAGGGTTGCTGTGAGCATCAAATGAGACTGCGCATTGTCAAGCGCTCAGCGCAGCGCCTAAGGTTGCTGAAACTAATGGTCATTTTCATTAACTGTAAAACGGGGCTAATCCTCGACCTCTCTTACAGACTGGGAAGGACGTTATCATTTTTATTATGATTACAGTCTCTACCTGCCTCAGTTTCTGACCTAAGCCTCATGTTATCTAATGGGCTTCCAAGAGAGAGCAAGACAGAGGAAAACTCATGTGCTACGAGCAGCGGTTAGGGCCAGCTTGAGGAAAAAGCGTTTTTTTTTCTCCCCCGCCCGACCCCCGGGCCTCAGCGGAGCAAAGAAAGCAGAGGACGAAGGCGGAGCTAAAAAGGAGCTCCATCTTCCGATTGGTCGGGAGTGAGCGGAAAGGGGCGGGGCGGGGCGGCGCGCGCTCTCTGAGGCGCGGTCGTGTAGAGCTCTAACGGCCGTTGGAGAAGAGAGCGCGGCGCCTCTAGGGAGGATCTCTGGTCAGTCCTAGGGCTACTCTCTTCCGGATTTTAGGTGAGTAGCCTTCCTCAGAGGGGGGTGTCTCCCCCATAACTGACTCCTCCAAACCTCCTTCGCTGTCCTTGGCGGGGCCATGGATCCTTTTGAACCCCCTTGAGCAAAGGGAGCGCGGAAGGCATGGCGCATGCGCAGATCCAGGAACGCCACCAAATGTTTTACCCCTTGCGTGGCACCGGCCCCCTCCCCACCCAAATTCCGGGCTCTGCCAAGCTCCGTACCAGCAAGTGTTGTTGCTTAAAGTAGGCTGCCAGAGCTGACTCCAACCTTTCCTCCCGTTTTCAGGTGGGGAAACTGAGGCCCAGAGAGGTGCCAAGTCACAGTGAGTTGGGGGTACTGGACCTCCAAGTCTCCTTCCTTTCCCTTTGCGCCCCCCCCAGTGCTCTGTCATTCTCTCCCTGCTCTCCCCTTTTTCCCTTCACATTCAGTTCAGCATAAGCCAGGTGGCTCCATTACTGGGTGGGAGGGCCAGTGCTTGGTAATGGGGATGCCAAGATGGAAAAGGACAAAGCCCCTGCCCTCGAGTCCTCTTTGTCGGGTTGAGTTCTCATTGCAATGCTTCCCGTCTCCCCTTTTCTCTTTCCTCAGCTGTCCTGGTCCCCTTTTCTCCCTTAAAGTTGGCATGCCTAGCTCATTTTCCTTTGCCCTTAGTTTAGTCCTGCATCTGCATTTCCAACTTCCTTTCCACGCCTCCCTCGCACGAGAATACGTTTGCATTTCTGTCCTCCTAAGTCTTGGACGCTAATTCATCCACTAAATATTTATTTGGGACCAGTTGTGTGGAGGTTCCTTGCTAGACGCTAGGAATAGAAAGATAAACATTGCACAGTTCCTGCCATTCTAGGAGAAGAGGAAGTTTGACATGTACAGAGATAAATGTAATGCAAGGTGAGGGAGATGCTGGGGCAAAGGAGAGATGCAAGCAAAGTATTGCTTTAGGAAAATTTGAGGGTGAAGAGAATGCTTAAGTGAGGCCAACATCAGAAATCCCTCCCCTCATTAGCTTATACTAGTTTTGCATAGCTCTGAACTTATTTTGGCATAAGGTAACGTTTGGGCATAGAGATGGGGGTGGTTTATGAATAGTCAAGAGGATGAAAATGGTGTGATAGTGTGAAATTCCTTCTGCTACTGTGTCAGCTGCTTACGTCTCCCTCTAAAGCCTCTTCTGTCTGCAGTGCCATTCTTCTAGCAGCTGCAGAGGGTGATGTTACACAGACATAGCTACTTTATAAAGGGGAGGGGTAGCAATTAAAATCTAGGCCTTGGTTTTGGTAGAAAACGAATTAGCACGAGCCTCAGAACCACAGATCTATTTTCTCTATGACTTTATTTTCTATTAGATTCCTTACATCTATTTGGAGCTTGTGAGAAAGAACTCAAGGAAATAATTGCCACTATTTTCCTCTGATCTTCTTGGGCTCATAGGATATTAGAGCTGGAGGGAACCTCACAATTAATCAAATTTCTTTGAGTTTTAAGTTGAACCTCAGGACGGTTTAGAATTCCGACTCTTAGACATTTTCTAGTTGTGTGATTACAAGCAAATTACCACCTTTTTCAGTTTAGTCATCTGTAAAATGGGGATAGTAATCCTTACACTACTTATTTCAAGTCCAGTCAGCAGTCATTAATCACCTGCTTTGTGCCAGGTGTTAAGTGCTTGGGTTAGAAAAAAAAAACAGTTCATGCTTTCAAGGAGCTGGGGGGAGGGGAGGGGAAGGGGAGAAAACATGTAAACAACTAGGTATAAATGAGATCTAGAGAGGATATATTAATGGCAATCTTACAGGGAAGGCACTAGCTGTAAGGAGGTTTGGGAAAGGCTTCTCGAAGAAGGTGGGATTTAAGCTGGGACCTGAAGAAATTAGGGAAGCCTGATGGAGTTGAGGAGGAAGAAAGTTACAGGTATAGGGGACAACCAGTGAAAAAGTATGGAGAGAAGGAATATTTGTTTGAGGAATCACTCAAGGCTAGTGTCACTGGATCACAGGATATGTGGAGGGAAGTAAGATGGAAGAGGACTGGAAAGGCAGGAAGAGGCTGGGTTGTCAATGTCCTTAAAAGCCAATCAGGGTTTTTTAACTGATGCTGGAGGTTATGAGTAGCTACTGGAGTTTATTGAATGGGAGGGGGAGTGGGGCGGGGCAGGGCAGGGCGGGGCGGTATGTGACATAGTCTGATCTGTGCTTTAGAAAAAAATCAGTTTAATTTTTCTAAAGTTAGGAAATTAGTTAGCAATTAAGATCAACTGAATGGAGGAGGCACTGGAATGAGCAAAGACATGAGGTAGGAGATGATGAAGGCCAGTACCAGGTGGTGACAGTACCAGAGCAGAGAAGGGGTGGTTGTATTTGGGAGATTTATAAAGGTAGACTTGACAGGACTTGATAACAGATTAGATATAGGGGTTTTTGAGAAATTGTGGAGTCAAGCATGACATTAGGTTTCAACCATCCAGACTGAGCAGATAGTAGTACCTAAAATAGTGTTAGGAAAGTTAAGAAGAGAGAAGAGTTTGGAGGAAGAAGATAATGAGTTTGGTTTTGGACATGTTGAACGTATTTCACAGAAGTTGTTATAGAGAAGTGCTTTGTAAATCTAAAGCACTTAGAAACATTAGTTATTATGACGTGGGTCTCCTCTCTTAACCTCATAAGGGAGAAAAACCCTTTTTTTCTTTGATCTTCTGAGAAAATGTTGAATGAAAGAAAACAACTTTAGTAAATAATTAAGAGGAAAAGCAGCATAGAATAAACCTGGTGCAAAGTTCAAATGTTATGTACAAAGCCACAGAATTAAGTGTTTCTCAGAATCCTATGTCACCTGGTCTATACCTATTTTCTCTGGGTTGGCCCAGGCTCCTTTGCCCTTAAAATTAATCAAAAAGCACTTACTAAGCATCTACTGTGTGCAAAGCTGCCAAACATTGTGCTGAACACTACAGATACTAATACAAAGCAAAGTCAGGCTGTGATTTCGAGGGGTTTGGTGAGTCCATAGAAATGCTCCAGGGGAGGCTGTCACTTATTAGGATAGAGAAGGGGCCCTAATCTGGGAGGAACTCCCTACTCTTAACTGCAGCCTAATTTATTCCTTGTGGGATTCTGCAGACATTGTGGACTTTCAGACCTGATATTTAAAACCTGTGGAAAATCTTACCTATTGTGATGAAATTTAAGAAAGAATCAACTAATACTTATTGTCTATTCTGTGCCAGGCACTGGGGACACAGGTACAAAGAATGAAATAATTTCTATTCCCATGACTTTCTAATTAGAGAGACAATGAATACATAGAAAAACAAAGTGTAAGTAAAGTTAATAAATACATAGATGTGTACATATACAATCAATAAACTTTAAGTGCCTATCATGTGCCAGATACTACTGTGCTAAGTGCTAGGGATACAAAAAGAGGCAAAAGACAGTTCCTGCACTAAAGGATCTCATTAACCCTAATAGAGGAGGAAACATACAAATGAATATGTTTTTTTTTTTTAACTACATATAGGATAAAATAATTGGAAGGCACCAGATTTAAGAGAGTTTAGAAAAGACTTCTTGTAGAAGATGGGATTTTAATTGATACTTGAAGGAAGCCAAGGAAACCTGAGGAAGAAGAGGAGATAAGGAAAAGCATTTCAGGTTTGGAGGAAGCCAGAGAAAATTTCTGGAGCCAAGAGTTGTCTTGTTCATGGAACAATAAGGAGGTCATTATTATTGGATCAGGTTATGTGGAGGGGTGTGAAAAGTAAGAAGACTGCAAAAGTAGGAGGGACCTTGGTTATGAATGCTAAGCAAAAGACTTTGTGCAAGCAGACTTACCAGGAGGCTATTGAAAATAGTCCCGGCTTGAGGAAATGAGGGCCTTTACCAGAATCATGGCATTTTCAGAGGAGAGAAGGTGTATCAAGAGATGTTGCAAAAATGATATGAAGGGGTGAGATAGTGAAGAGCTGAGAATGAATTCTAGATTTCAGGCCTGAGGGACTGGAAGGATGGTGGTACATTTGACAGAGGGAAGGGGAGAGTGTAGGAGGAAAGCTAATTATTTCTGTTTTGAACTAATCAAGTTTAAGATGTCTCCTATATATCTAGTTTGAGATGTCTCTGAAAGCATTTGGAAATGATTGGAGGTCAGAAGGGTTAGTGTTGAGTAGGTAGATTTGAATCATTAGCATAGAGATAGTAATTAAATCCATGGGAACTGATGAGGTCACTAAGTGAAGCAGTGTAGAGAGAAAAAAGAAGAGGCCCAGGACAGAAACCTATGTGGGACATTGATGGTTAGTGGGCAGGATCTGGATGAAGAACTGAGGAATGGTGGTCAAATAGGTAAGAGGAGAACTAGAAGGGAGTGGTACCCTGGTAAGAGAGTATCAAGGTAGAGAGGGAGATCAGCCATGTCAACGACTTCAGGGGTCAAGAACAATGCAGATTGAGAAAAGGCCATTGCATTTGGCAACTAAGAGATCATTAGTAACTTTGGACAGAGCAGTTTCAAAGGAATGATAGGTTAGAAGCCAAATTGTAAGGGGTTAATTAGAGTGAGAGAGAAAGTGGAGGCACCTTTTGTTGATATACTTTGTGGGGAGTTCAGCTAGCAAGGGCAGAAGAGATATAGGTGAGGGTGGCTCAAGTGAGGTTTAGGAGAGAGATGGACATGCTTATAGGGAGTAGAGAATAGACCAGTAGACAGGGACAGATTGAAAATAAGTGGTAGACTGGGGGGATGCTGGAGGGGGCCACTCTGTTGGAAATGACATGGAATGGGATTGCTGAGAGTTGAATTGGTTCACCAAGGCAACAAGATGTGGAAAAGAGGAGAGAGTAACTAGTACAGAGAGAAGATGACTTGGGAGAGAATTGAGAGGACAGGGAATGAGGTCACAGTATGGACAAAGAGTAGGGTTTTGTTAAGAAAGGCAGAGAAATTGGTGAAAAGCTAATAGGTTTTGGTTGGATAAGATTTTAGAATTCTTGAGTGTGGACCATCTTTATGTGTGACTGAGGTGGGGAGGTAGAATGGGAGCCCTGGATCACATAAGCCAGCAAATGTCTGAGGCTGAATTTGAACTCAAGTCTTCCTAACTACAGGCCCAGCAATCTGTGCCACCTACTGCCTACTTTGGTTTTAGGTTGTCTCTAGAACGTCAAATTAGAAACCTCTAATTAGAAACATCGGAGTTAGAAATGTCAGATATACTGGACTGAACTTCAGAGAGAGGGCTGGATAGAGATGATAGTTAAACCCATGGGAGATTACTAAGAGAGTGTGAAGAGGGGAAAGAGGGCCTGGTACAGAGCCTTGAGGAGTACTTCTAGTTAGGGGGTGTGATATGAATGATGAGCTAGCAAAGAGAGATTTAAGAACAGTCCAAAAAGTTTAAACAAAAGATACTCTTAGAGGGAAGGGAAGAAGGGGCATTGAGAAGGAACTTGGGAAGGCTGCCTGTGGAAGGTGAGTTAAGATCCTCAAGGGAACCAAAGAACCTAGAAGGGTCAGGTGAGGAGGGAGAACATTCCAGGCAGGGGGACAGCCAGTGCAAAGTAGTGTTTTTTGTCGGGTGCTTAGAATGCAGTAAAATAGAAAGCAAAGAATACTGGAAAGGTAAGAAGGAGCGAGGCTATGAAAGGCTTTAAATGCTAAATGGATGATTTTATATTTGATCCTGGTGCTAATATGGAACCCACTAGATTTGATGAGTTTGAGGGATGACATAGTCTGTGTTTTAGGAAAATTAGTAAGAAAGAGACCTTTGAAGTACAGCAGTAGTCCAGTTTAAGAGGTGATGAGGACCTGTATTATTTATGAATGACAATACTTAAAGATAGCAGTAAAGCAAAAGACATTGGCATTTTTAAGAAAGGAATTGAAGATAGCCAAATTGCCCTCCCACCCAGGAACGTCTTTTCCAGAAGCTGAATTGTACAAACTGTTTTTTCATCAGTGTAGTCAACTGGGATTTCAGTAGGTGGTGGTACATCTGTGGAGAGGCTGTTAGAGATCTTGGATGTATTGATTAGGAGAAAAATGCAGAGGGCAGTAAAATACATTGTTAAGAAAGTGATAAACCTCTTTTTTTGTTGTTTTTGTTTTGTTTATTCTCTAAGGGTTAATTTCCCCTGTGGAGGGCCATCTCCAGTCATCCTGATCTATATCTTGCCATTGAACCCAGATGGCTCTGGTGGGGAAAATGAGACTACTGGCTTTACACAGCCTTCCCTCACTTAAATCTGGTTTACTTGCATGTCATGGCATCACATCCCTGATGTCATGGTCTTCTTCAAGAATGAAGGACAAACAACAATTTCCCCTCTGAGGCTTATGTCTTGGAGACCAAGTTGTATCTGAATTCTTCCATTTGTTCCTCAGGGTTCCCATCTGTGAACCTTTAATTTCCACAAAGAGAGGAGCTGGTTGTTGTTCTTTGTCACCATGTTGGGGTCAAGGGCACAGTGTCTACTGTGTAATGTACTCTGCTTAGTGTACTCTACTCAGGTACAAATATTAATAAGACATGATTCCTACTTTAAAGAATCTTAGAATCTTGCCAGGAAAATAATATATACATAAATGTACAGTACTTCAAGAGAATAACTTATAAGAGTATAGTCCTTCATTAAAGTCCTGTCTTGATGCTTGATTATGGATTGAGGCAACTCTGGATTCTCAAAAGCTACAGAAAGGTAACCCAAGCTAGGTAAATTCTGCAAAGCTAGAGTGAATTTGAATACAAACAGCCTCAGTGATAAACTGAGTATCATCCCAAAATCAGCCTTGCTAAGTGAGATTCCTTGTCAGAAGGTTGACCATAAGGTGGATTGTTTAGAGGACCATAGCAACTGATGAAGATTATCTACTAACATGTGGAAGGATAACAGTTTATATCTTTAAAGGATCATGCCACTGTCAGTCACAAATCTTTGGAAGTCAAGTACAATTATCATGAGTGCATGAAAGTATAAACCTCAGAGATCCAGGTAGGCCTAACCCCAGGAGATGGAGATCATTACAGGAATCCTAACCACCCCCACCCAGAAGCATAGCATGGGGCAAAGCCTGGCCCTGACACAAAGCCCCAATTCAGGAACTAAAGCTGGAGAGATAAGTAAACTAAAGAAGATACTACACAGTTTAAAAAATTATAGATCTAAAGATTTCCCAAAAGAAGGAAGGAAGGTAATTCTGTAATGACTGCAGACACAGACTAAAAGGAAAAAATGGATTTTCCACAAGTACTACATGAATATTTGGAAGAAATGAAGCAAGAGATAAAAAAATTTTAATAAAGAATTGAAAGACTAATTAGCTTAAAAGAGAAAGTGGAAAGCCTTACTTGATAACAGACTCCCTGAAAACTAAAATAGATTAAACAAAAGTCAGACCTTATGAGACAGCAGGAAATAATAGAATAATTTGAAAAAACTGGGAAAAGAATCAAGAATATATTACATATCTGATATAAAAAAATGACCTGGACATCTATTCACAGACAGATAATTTGAGTCGTTGGACTCCCTGGAAACCATGACCAAAAAGAAAAGCCTGAACTATAATGTTCAGAAAACTTGTTTCAATAATTTTAATAATTTTACTGTTTAAATAAATGTTTTAAGAAATCATGAATGAAAACTATCTGGATCCATTTGAACCAGAGGGCAGAGTAATGATAAAAAAAGAATCCATTGGTCATCTCCTGAAAGAACCCCAACCCCTAAGGGAAAGTCTTAGGAATATCATAACACAAATCCAGAGATCTCACTAAAGATGGCCAAAAGATTATTTTACAGAGAACTCACACAAGGCAGATTCTCACATGATAGTCAGAAGAAGCGGAACAAGGATACTCTTAGGGGCTCTCTGAAGACCTTTGGAATTGATTGTGTGACGTGGGAGATGCTGGCAAAGGACTGCCCTCATCAGAGAATGGACTGTTCTCTATAAGCAGTGTAGAACTAAAGTGACTCAAAAAAACAATGAGACTTGAAAATTTAGAGATTCCACCCCAAATGTTCACATGAACTATTTGTGTCCAACCTGTGGTAGAGCATTCTGAGCTCATCTTGGTCTGATCAGCCACAGTTGGGTACACTGACCCTTGACCCTGACATAGTGGTGTCATTTTGGTCCTCTTCCAGAACAAAGGAGAACAACCAACGTTTCTACTACACTAAACTTCTTTTTCATCTGTAACTAGAGTCATCATCCCTCACCAAAGATACTAGAGATTGATTTTAATAAATATTTTACTGAAAATTTTGTGACATCCGTTAGATAATTTGAGATGGTCCATGGAATCAGAGAGCCCCTAGAATACTGGGCTTGGAATCAGAAAGACTCATCTTCTTGAGTTCAAATCTGGCCTCAGACATTTACTAGTTTTGTGACCCTGGTCAAGTCACTTAACCATTTGCCTCAGTTTCCTTATTTGTAAAATGAGCTGGAGAAGGAAATGGCGAAAAACAACTCCAGTATCTTTGCAAGAATACCCCAAATGGGGTGATGAAGAGTCAGACATGACTGAAACAACCCAAGAACAACAACAAAAATGGAAATCAAAAGGTCAAGATTGGGAATAATAATAATTGCTTGTATTTGTCTGTAGCACATAATATTGTGATGACAGGAATGTTGGACTCCGAGTCAGAAGACTTGGTTTTGTGTCCTGGCTCCAGCTGTTATGAGCTGAATAGCTGGTTGGTTTCCTCCGTGATCTGAGGTCTCTTTTCGTGCTACATGTCATGGGGTCTGAACTTATGTGTGTGATGTGTGGTAATTAGGGCTTTACCTCATTTGACCACTGCTCTTATTGTTTTTCCCATTTTCCAAAAGATGCAGTGGAGGGAACGTCTGTGCTCAAGTCAAATTGTCTCTGAGGGAAGCATAACCCTGGATTTGAATATTCTTGGGGGAAGGGGGCAAGCTTCATAGCCAATTTTAGTTCAGTGTGAGTTAGATTATAATGATTTAAGAGGTACTAAGTGAGCTCATTTAATTCTCCAGTTGACCGGAATCTCCCAGGATGGCTGTGCAAGAGAAATATCCAGGCGGGAAGATTTCCCAAGCCAGTCCAACAGGTAAATATTCCAAAGTTTTCTCTGACAAATCCCAACCCTGGCTATATTTCTTCATTTCTTTTGGGGGAAGAAGAAAAAAGACATAATTCACTGAAGTGTCAAAACTAAACAAATCACATGGTGATGCTTGAAGTGAATTGTTAACTATGGTAAACTAAGTCCGAATGGATATTGACATGTATATGTGGAGGGTGGAACAAACAGTTGTGCATTCTTAACATGATTTATTTAAAAAAGCAAATAGGTACTTCAGGCAGGAGGGGAGAGCATGCAGAATTATGTGAGATAGAAAATAGCACTATTAATTACTATATTCTATGTTGGTTTTGAAGTCATATGGGCAGCCTGTTGTTTCCTGGCTCACAAGGATCCAAATTCTAGTTGGATGCCCAGTGTGTTCTAGTGGGGTCATTGGAGATCTGGAAATTTAACTATCAAAGCACCCCCTTCTCTTTTTGTGAATTTTGCAAAGTTGCTTATGAAAGTTTACGTGCCACATTCCAAAAGGGAAACAGCAGTTGTTAACAAAAGTGCCTCCTCTGACAACATACCTGTATAATTCAACAGATATTAAGTATCTGCTCTCTGTAGAGGTTTTTTATTTTTTAGGACATTCTCCCATACCTTATGGAGCTTGTAGTCAAATAGGGTAACTTGTCAAGAACACAAAATAATGTAAAAATGTATGAGAGGTCCAAGCAAAAAGCTAAGTGATGATATTAGAATGGGCAGGGAAATGAGCTTTGAGACAGCCCTAGAAGTTAACAACAAATTAGTTAACAGTGTATATACAATGTTGTATTTAGATCTTTTCCTTTCCTTTTCTTTTTTCACTTCGTTCAAGAGCTACTGGAATACTTTCATTCTTTAAAAAAAAAACCATGAATTTTTTGATCACTTCATCTTTCTGTGGCTCACATTCACTTGGGGGCCCCTATGGTGTTAACACAGCATAAGATATAAAGGAAAATCTCAGCTTTCAAGATGCTTTTCACATATAAATATATGTGCATGTGGATGGATGGATGCATGCATGCAAGTACACGTATGAACAAAAAGACATGACCAAAACAAGACTCATTATCTTTCTCTTAAACCTAGTCCTTTTCCTAACTTCCTTGCTTTTTTCCAGCATACTACCACCTTTCCAGGCATGCAACTTCACAGTGTCAGTTACTCTTCTACCTCCATTATCTCCCATCACCATCTTACTTCAGATCCTGATCATCTTTTTCCTGAACTATTGAAGTAACCTCCTAATTGGTCCCCCTGCCTCAAGTCCCCCCTTTCCAACCTGCTCTCCACATGGCCACCAACTTAATATTCCTAAGAATGGCCATGTTGCTCCTCAGCTCAGAAAGAGCCAATCACTCCTTATTGCCTCTAAAGTCAAATACAGACGCTGGCATTAAAAGACTTTCTCAATCAATTTCAGCCTGTTTTTCTCGACTTCTTACATTCTACCCTTTTCCATATATTCTGTGCTTCAGGCAAACTGACTGATTTCTATTATACTTCCTCTTTCTCCCCCCTCCCCCCCCATTATTTCCTCTCCAGGCACTATATCCTTGAACAGGTTGTGTCCCCCCACCCCCCACCCCATTAGTCCTCTCCCAGCTGCAATTACTTTATATTTATAGCCTTGGGCAAGTCATTTCCCTAGGGCTCTGTTTCCTTATATGCAAAATGAAGGACTTTTTAAATAACTGTCTCTTGTATCTTGCCTTGGTGAGAAGAAATGGTGGTGACCGAAGGGTATAAGTGTGGAAGAGTGTTAGACCAAATTGATAGTATGGTGAAATTCTGCTTCTCACACTCCAGCTTAATTCAACTTTAAAAATTTAATATGTAGAGCATGGGCAGGAGGAGGGATTTAAAATGATACATAAGACAGGGTGCAGGCAATGTGGAAAGATTTGCAAAGTACTTCACATATATTATCTCATTTGTGAGTCTTTACATTATTTCCATTTTACAGATGAAGAAACAGGTTGCAGTTAAATGACTTGCCCAGGGTCACACAGCTAATAAATATTGGAGGTAGGATTTGAACCCAGGTCTTCCTCATCCAAATCCCTAACTCTGGAGACTTGGATTCGAATTGTACCTTATACCTATGTGATTGCAGGCAAGTTGGTTCATTTTCTTGGGGGTTTTTTGGTTTGTTTTTTGGAAGGCAGTTGGGGTTGTGACTTGCCCAAGGTCACATGGCTTGTGTGTGTGTGTGTGTGTGTGTGTATATGTGTGTGTGTGTGTGTGTGTGTTTGTGTGTGTGTGTGTGTGTGTTAAGTGCCTGAGGTCAGATTTGAACTCAGGTCTTCCTGACTCTAGGGCCGATGCTCTATTCACTGTGCCAAGGGTTTCTTATCTGTATAATGAGACTAATACTGCTTGTTCTACCTTCCTCACAGGGTTTTTATGAGAAAATGCTTTGTAAACCTTTGAGCACTATAAGATATAGGAGTTGTTACCTAATATATATACCTATCCCCTCAAACAGTTTGTAGTCTAGTAGGGAAAATGTGATACAGGAAAAAAAAAATCCTAATTTTTTTCCTTTTCTTATTTTGCATTTAAGCTTAAAATAAATTTTAAAACTTTATTATGTAAGGGATTGATAATTTCCTACACCTAAGATTAAAACCATAACCATCCTGAATCCTTCTTTACTTTCTTTAAAAGTATTAGGCCTCAGTTTTGCAGCCTGGTGGGGATCAGTTAGAAGTAGGAGACCTAAGTTCACCCTAAGTGTCAGCCATTAGACTAGAAGAAAGAGAGCTGGTGTGGCAGTCAGCCTTTTGTTTCAAGCCTCCTGTTGGTGCTGTGACCTTGACCAAGTCAACATCATCTCCCTGAGTCATAGCTTTACTTAGCTGTAAATGAGGGAGCTGGGTTAGATGGCCTCTGGAAACCCTTCCAACTCTAGATGTGTGATCCATTCATGGAATGTGGGGATTGCTTCTCCTTATGATTGAGAGGGCAACCCATAATATAACTGATTGGGATGCTATTATTTTATTGTGCTGTTAGCTAAAATTTTCTTAACAATCTTTTTTTAATTCATCTTTATGAACCTTTGGTATAAGGTATACCCAGTGCAGAAACTCCCTCTTCCAATTAGATTAGCAACTTATCTATGGTTAATAGTCTTAGAGACTTGCCCAAGACTGGACCCAGAACCCGTCTGGAGCAGAGAGGCGTGTCTTGAACCCAGGTTTTACTGACTTCAAGATCAGCTCTCTACTTACTCTGCCGTACTACCTTTTTTCAAGATGATATGTAATCAAAATGATATTCTAATTAGGCCAGAATAAAGCTGATGATGGGAAAGACAATATGATGTAGAAAAAAGAGGGTGTCTGGGACTGTGTCAAGAAGTCTAGCTTTTAGCCCTAGCTCTGCCACTGCCACCAGCTTTCTCCATGGTGATGGAGGAGCTCAGTTCTCTTTGGGCCTGCTTTTCCAACTTTGAAATGAAGGTTTTGAATTAAATGACCCTGAACGTCCCTTTCAGCCTTATGGTTTAATTTTTTTCTTTGTATCCTTAGCACCTAGCACATTTACTGGTGCTTAGTAAACTCTTGAATGCTTGTTGATTGGTTGATGGTTCAAAAATTTCTAAAACTTAAATTTCCTGAAGAACACTCCTTTCATCTTGTATTTATTTGTGTATATGTTATATTCCTGCAGCAGAGGATTAGCTACTTGAAAGGGCAGGAACTTTTTTGTTTTGGTTTTTGGTTCCCAATGCCTAACAGAGGGCCCTGTACCTCTCTGCTCTACATGTTTACTGAATGTTTGAATTTAATTTAATGTTAGTCCTCTGTTTGACATGGTTTCAATTGCCCTCTGGATAAAATATAAACTTCAAACTAGCCTTCTAGATCCTCTAGAAAAGGGGTGGGGAACCTGTCGACTGAGGCCACTTGAGAACCTAGAAGGCCATATGTGGCCTAGAGGCTGTGGGTTCCCCATCCCTGCTCTAGAACTTAACCCCATTGATTTCTCCTATGTTTTTTTCCTATTCTTTTTTTTTTCTGAATTGGGACCCTCTGTTATAACCCCATTAGGCTCTTCACTATGCCAGGAGCATCCCAGGTTAATCCTAACTTTTTTCTGTGCTGAAGCTATTCCCTGATGATCACATGGGGAAATTGACTTTCTCTTGTATCTTGCCTTGATAAGAAGAAATGGTGTTGACCAAAGGGTATAAGTGTGGAAGACACTGTTAGACCAAGTTGATAGTATGGTGAAATTCTATTTGTCACACTCCAGCTTAATTCAACTTTAAAAATGTAATATGCAGAACATGGGCAGTCTAGCAAAAACCTATCTCTTTCAAGGTCTAGCTAAAGTTCTATAAAGCCTACTCTGAATAATACTAATGCAAATTGCATGAAGTGCTGTGTTATCACTTTTACCCTTGTCATAAGATAGTAAAATATGATTATGCCATTTTATAGATGAAAAAACAAGTTAAACAATTGGGTTAAGACCACACAGCTAATGCACGGTGCAGCCAGGATTCAAACCTTGGTCTCCAAAGTCCATAATCCAGTTCTCTTTTCACTACACCATGCCACCTTAACTCCTAGTCATATTGATCTTTCCATTCTCCAAATTCCTTCTGCCTATTGTCTGCATAATATTTTTTTTTGCGTTTAATCGTATTGTTCACATATCTGTTTGCTGTTTCATTTTTATATATATTTCTCGTCTTTATTAGACTATAAGCTCCCAGTGGATCATCTCTTTTAATATTCTCCATAGCCTCAGCATAGTCCTGGGCACAGAACAAATAAAAGATAAATATTTTATCTCATTTGAAATAAGGTAGTTTTACATAGCTGAGATGAACACGAAAGGGTGGGCTGTTGGCTTGTGATTTACTTTTCACTATGTGTTTAAGGGTGATCTTTGCTAAATGGTTTCAGTTAGTGATATATTGGGAACACACTAAAGGTGGGACAGTGGCGCTTGTTTCAGATTCCAATTTGATTCAGAAGGGCAGTTCCTTGGGGACCGAATGGCAGACCCCAGTCATCTCAGAGCCATACAGAAGCCGTTTAAGCCGCTGCTCAAGCGTGGCGGACAGTGGGGACACGGCCATCGGCACGTCATGTTCTGACATCGTTGAGGGTAAGTTTGGATTGTTAATAAGATTACTCACGTTGTGCTGCCTTTTTCAGATTGTGGTCCTGTGGTTTAGAGTGTTCATAAAACCAGTATAATCAGTTACGAAGTCTGGTTGTTTCTTCAAAATGTCTCTCACATCCAATTCTTTCCATTCTCTTGTCACCACCCTACTCCAGGTTTACCTGATATGATACCTAGACTATTGCAGTAACCTCCTGCTTGATCTCCTTGTCTCTCTCTGGTTAATAATCTTTTTAAAACACTGGTTTGACATTTTTTGTCACAATAATAGATTAGTATTTCAGGGATCTGTAACTTCTTTGGTGTGGGGGACCCCCTACCAGTGAAGATCCAGCCTTGCCCTCCCTGAGTAGGGAGTTTTTACAAATTGCAGTTACCCAGTTCCTAATCTTCTCTGTACTGGTTCTTGTAGTACAGACTTGCAATCTGTCACTGGGTTTATATTCCAAATTCCAACTTAATAGGAGCTGCCAAAAATTGTATTGACTGATACGTCCTTGGAGAGCTCAGGGTCACCTACCCATCATTTTAGTAGAAGAACAGTAATCATAGCTCACATTTGTATAGCTCTTCAGAGTTCCTTGCTCACTGACCTCTACTGGCTTCTTGCTGCTGAGAGAGCAAAGCCCAAACATGCAGGGCCTGCCACTACCCATGACAAATCTTCTCTAGCAAGGCTAGTATCCTTGCTATCTACTCATTCCCACCACTGTGCCTCTTCCCAAGTTGTTTCTCTCCTTGTCCATTCATGTTCATTAGCTCTCCTTCACACTGTGTCCATTCTTCACAGTCCACCTAAAATCCTGTGTTGTCCGTAAAGCTTTTCCCATTATGTTGCCTTCCACAACAGTCAGTCTCTTTTGCTCTGAACTCTTATAAGACTTACTTTCCATATTACTCACTTTGAATACTTATCAATTCTATATTGCCTTGGATTGAGAATATGGAATCCCAGTTGGAGGGTGTGGAAAACTTTTCTTTGCTTATCAATAGAGCCCAGATGCCCTCTCTGTATACCTCACTGAGTGAAACAAAATAGAACTTTCTGGGTTACAGAATTTGGTGGGGGGGGGGGGGGATGGCATGGCTTTCAGTTGGGTTGGTATAAATGGAATAATCCTGGAAAAACTAGGAATTCTTTAAAGGATAATTCAGTCAATCAGTAAACATTTGTTAAGTGCCTGCACTTTAGGAAAATCACCTTAATGGGGAGAGAATTGAGGCAAGCAGACCTAACCTGGAAGCTTTGGAAAATAGTCCAGGCTTGAGGAAATGAAAGTCTTCACCAGAATCATGGCATTTTCAGAGGAGATAAGGTATATTCAAAAGATGATATGAAGAGGTGAGATAGTGAAAAGCTGAGAATGATTTCTAGATTTGAGGCCTGAGGGACTGGAAGGATGGTGATACATTTGACAGTAAGAGGGAAGAGGGAGAGTTAGGAGGAAAGCTAATGATTTCTGTTTTGAACTAATCAAGTTTAAGATGTCTCCTATATATCTAGTTTGAGATGTCTCTGAAAGCATTTGGAAATGATTGGAGGTCAGAAGGGTTAGTGTTGAGTAGGTAGATTTGAATCATTAGCATAGAGATAGTAATTAAATCCATGGGAACTGATGAGGTCACTAAGTGAAGCAGTGTAGAGAGAAAAGAGAAGAGGCCCAGGACAGAAACCTATGCGGGACATTGATGGTTAGTGAGCAGGATCTGGATGAAGAACTGAGGAATGGTGGTCAGATAGGTAAGAGGAGAACTAGAAGGGAGTGGTACCCTGGTAAGAGAGTATCAAGGCAGAAAGGGAGTTCAGCCATGTCAGAGACTTCAGGGGGTCAAGAACAATGCAGATTGAGAAAAGGCCATTGCATTTGGCAACTAAGAGATCATTAGTAACTTTGGACAGAGCAGTTTCAAAGGAATGATAGGTTAGAAGCCAAATTGTAAGGGGTTAATTAGAGAGTGAGAGAGAAAGTGGAGGCACCTTTTGTTGATATACTTTGTGGGGAGTTCAGCTAGCAAGGGCAGAAGAGATATAGGTGAGGGTGGCTCAAGTGAGGTTTAGGAGAGAGATGGGCATGCTTATAGGGAGCAGAGAATAGACCAGTGGACAGGAACAGATTGAAAATAAGTGGTAGACTGGGGGGATGCTGGAGGGGCCAGTCTGTTGGGATGGGATGGAATGGGATTGCTGAGCAGATAGAAGGGCTAGCCTTGGTCTGGATTGAGGCCACTTCATGTGAGACAGGGGTGAAGGAGGAGAGGGGCAGAAGGCATCCGAATGAGAGGAGATGAAGAAGAGGGAGTTCACAACAAATGGCTTGAATGTTTTCTGTAAAATAGGAGGTAAGATTTTCAGTGGTGTGGGAAAGAAGAACCACAAGAGGTCAGAGAAAGGATGAAAAGGTTTGGAAGAGCAACCATGGAGAGTGGGCAGATAAGGGAGGCATGGTAGGACTGCCTGGCATCAGGGAGGGTCCAGGTGGGTTTGTGTACCATAAATAGTGGGAATGATTCATGGATGAGACTTGGTGGGGCGTAATTGGTAAGGCCAGATGATAAGGGAACCAGGGATTCAATCTACCAGGGACAATGTAGAATTGAATTAGTATCACCAAGGGACCAAGATGTGGAAAAGAGGAGAGAGTAGCTAGTGCAGAGAGAATATGGCTTGGGAGAAAATTGAGAGGACAAGGGATTAGAGGTCACAGTGTGGACAAAGAGTAGGGTTTTGTAATGAAAGGCAGAGAATTTGGTGAAAAGCTAATAGATTTTGGTTGGATCAGGAGATTTTGGAATTCTTTAATTCAGAAGGTGGTAAGTTTGTGGTTGATGGCAAGATCAAGAGTATGACTATCTTTATGTGTGGCTGAGATGGGGAGGTAGAATGGGAGCTCCCATAGAGCTCATGGAAAGTGAGTATGTTGAGGAACTGAGTGGTTAGTGTGTTTGAAGTTGAGTCCATATGTATGTTGAAAACCCCTAGTATGAGGGGAGGAGTTGAGAAGAAAAAAATTGTGGGCCAGGTGTCAAATTCATTAAGGAAGGAAGGGGAATGACCAGGGGGTAGTGTGGGTAGATAACTTTCAGGATTGTGATTGGGTGGTAGGTAAGAATAGCATGAAGCCCAAAGGAGGAGAAGTTACTGAATGATGATGGGACTAATTCAGAGGGATATCTTATAGGGGTATGTCATGACCCTTGTTACTCGGTTTTTCCTGCATGCTTCCACTCCAGTGATAAGGATTGCAATTTCATAGTAGGCAGAGACTTTGACTTACTCCTTTTAGTTCTCTCTTAATGTCTAAGTAGAGTGTTCTGGTCATGGTATAGACTCAGTGAATACTGATTGAATGAAAAGATATGATACAGTCATTCAAATATTTTAATAGTGTATTTGGTACTTTATAAAGTATTTCCTTTAAGAACATTTCATTTCCCCTACTAATGTTAGTTATAAGCTGCCTAGAATTTAAATATCAGGTTGTTTTTAGGCTTGTGTGCATATTGAATAGTCTTAGGGAACTTCAGTGCTGACTGGACCTTTAGAAATCATCTAGTCCCATTCTTACCTGAGAATGAAGCCCCAACAGTGCCTTCTTTTGGATACCTCCACTGCCTGGGAATTCATCACTTCCCAAGGAATCTCATACTTTACCTTCCACACCACTCTCACCCCCATTTTTGTCTACTGTAATTGTTTATACTGAGCCAGAACCTTTCTCCTTGTAACTTCACATGGACTGATAATAGTTCTTCAGTCTAAGGTCTACTGGAACAAATCTCATTCCTCGTTTACATTACCTTTCAAATGTTTGAAGACAGTAATCATGACCTCATCAATCTCCCAGGCTAAAGAATACATAGAATAAGGAGATGTTAAGAGTTTTTAGGGACTTAAAAGATCACCTAGTCTAGCCCATTCTTTTTTTTTTTTTTACATATATATATGGAAACACTTTCAGGGATTAAGTGAAATCCATATCCAAGAGACTAGTTGGGGTCAGGGGAAATAGACTTAATATGAGGAAAAGCTCAAGATCATAACCATTAGCTTTGGTGCATTGACAGTGGGCAAGCAAAATGAAAAACACAGTGTGCTTTAGTGTTGCTGGAGTGAAACCTGAGAGTTACTAAGAATAACTTCACATTTCCATGTGAAGCCAGGTTTGGGCTGTGTGAACCAGAACAGCCACTGGCTCAGGCACCATTGCCCCCTTGCTGCCCTGGGCACTGAAGGAGACAAGACTTCATTTGTTTTCTAGGGTAGTTGTTTCATGCTCACATTCACCTAGGAGTGGTAAAAGTCATTGGGGTGACAATGTGGTATTTATTTGTGACATGGATTTAGAGGAAATTTTTTTTCAATGGAGTTTTGGCTGGTGGTTGCTGATCTATGAGGGGAACTGATTTCTTTTGAGATCCCTTCAATAAGTATTTTTTTTAAATACTTATTTTAAAATTTCTTGACTAGGAAGATGTCATCTCTGGGGGTACAGGGAGTAGAATATAACTTCAGAGGAAGACCTGGAGATGTGGCTCTAGAAGCAGCCAATGCTGCCTTTTGTGGCTTTACCTTGGCAAGTAGCAGTTGAGCTCCTGGAACTTACGCCACCATTCTAAGTTGATGTCCCTTTCTCTGCAGCAGCTGAACTTGGAAAGGCTTGATGCTTTTTTCCTGGCTTATAGAAGGCTCTTCTTTCTCCAGAGTTTTGCAGCTCGAGTGGCAGCTCATCCTTCCAGCCCATCAAAAGCCAAGTAACCATTCCTACTGCACATGTGATACCATCTACTTTGGGGACCTCTCCAGTCAAGCCAACTTCCACCCATACAGGGCTTGTTTCCTCCAAACTGCCTGTGTCAGGATTGTCTGAAAATGTGGGATTGTACCGGAATGGAAATCTTGGCACTATGAAAAGGTCTCCAGGCCTGCCCAGGGATTTCATGTACCTCTGTGGAACTCCTGGGGAAAATGGAATTGAACAGACATGGTTTCCTGCTTTGGGCCACGAAAGAGAAGAGGAGATGAGGAAGTTTGATACTCCCAACATGGAGCCAACCCTCAACCAGTCGGTACTGATGGAAACACTGTATTCAGAGCCCTACTACCAATTTCACCTGCAAAGTCCAACAGCTGAGACAGGCAAAGAGTTGTACAAGGTGCTGCCTGAGACAAAGAAGACCCCCGGTGTTGGGGCTGGATGTGAACGAAATGGAACCCATACCATTGCTGGTGGGCTGCTTCAGGCAGCATCTGGCCTCCCAAAGCCTCTCCAGTCACAGGGGTGGCTGCAAGGCCCTGACACTTGGCATTCCCAGGAACAGTCTTGTGAACTCAGCACGTGCCGACAGCAGCTGGAGTCAATTCGGTTACAGATGGAACAAATGAAGGTAGAGATCCCTTTTCTTATTACTGTAGTATTATCTTTGTTAAGACCTGGTGTAGTGAAAACATTGGATTTGAGGCAAAAGACTTGGATTTAAAAGTTTTGGCTCTGATGCCTGCTGGCTAGCTGGGGGGGGGGAGTCACTTAACAATCTGTAAGCCTGTTGTATCATCTATAAGACAGGAGAAATCTTAGTTGCACTACTTATGTATAGTAGAAAGAGCACTAGATTTGGAGCTCTAAGAACAGAGTTTGAATTCTGGTTCTGCCACTTACTAGCTGTGTGACGTTAGGTTGCTTTTCCTTTCTAGACTTCTTTATCTGTCAGATGAGAGAGTTGGACTAGTGGAACTCTTTGGATCTCTTTGAGCCCTAAAGCCTCTGATCCTACACCTACCACATAGGGCATTGCCAGAAAAATACTTTGTAAATCTAAAAGTGCTATAGAAATGTGCATCACTGGAGGTTCAATGTGATGTTAGTTTTTCTTGAGCACTTACTTATTAAAGGTCTTTAGGGCCATAGGTACTGTCTACCTCCTTGAATTATTTAGGTTTTGCCCTGAGCACTTTATGGTTCCCTTAGCATAGTCAGAAAAAAGGAAGAAAAGATTACTCATCTTGGAGTTGGAGAAGTTGAACAAAAGAAAGCTTTGAGACCACTGGTTCTTAATAGACAGAAGTGTATAAGAAAAGAGAGTTAGAGAAAGACTTTAAAAAGGCTTCAGCTGTAAGAGGAACTATCTCACAGAAATCCCAGTTCTGCTGGATGTGATGCCACAAGTATCTATAGGCACCATATTGTTTCCAAAGTTCTTTTAACTCTCTAATTTAATTCTTCCAACATTCTTGTGAGCTGGAAAGAGAGGAGGTGTTAGTCTCATTTTATAAATAAGGAAACCAGTTAGCCAAGGTCACACACATAATGTGGATTGAAGCCCAAATTTGAACTCATTTTTTTTTCAGACTTCAGACCTGTGGTGTTTTTCCAGTTTTCTGCTTCTTCCATTGAAGTGGGGAGAGGTAGTAGGAAAAGGAATTTGTAACCCCTGGATGATAGGAACAAAACTCAGCTGTGTGATTTGTCTCTGTTAGCAGATAAAGCCTGACCTTTCCTTAGGCCTCAGAACCTTGCTTGGGGGCAGGGGAGCTCGCAGGCAGACCCTTCCTTATGAGTTTCCTCCAATCCAGAAAGAGAGCTAAAATTAGCCAGTAAACACTGGGTTCTCTGAGACCCAGTCAAAACAGAGCTTATGCTGCCCAGTGACCAGGTGCCTGTCATGGCTTTTCTGGCATTTCAGTTTAGCAAACTTAATAAGGGCCTCTGCTATCTATGGTCCCTGTTTAGGCATTGGAGACCAGAAGATAGAATAAGGCACAGATCCTGCCCTTAGGGAGTTTAGAGCAGTGGGTGGGGCAAAGAAATGGAAATGGGCACATACACAAACAGCTGGAGGCAGAGCTAGTAGAGTACAAAGCACAGACCTAAACCATGTGCCCTGAGAAATTGGAGAAAGAAGTCATTGTTCATCTGGAGGATGTGTAGAAAGGTTTCATGGAGGAGGCAGGCCTTGAAAGAAAGGCAGATGTTCGGATCCCTTACTGGTCATGGGGGACAGGATGGGCAGTGAGAGCAGAATCTCAGGGAGACTAGATGGATTGTGAGAGGAGCCAGTCCATTTTGACTGGAATGTCATTTAGACATAGGAGGAAGGACGCTGACAGCCTGGAGCCTGTCCTCAGTTAGGTGACCAAGATGAGGAAGTCACTGGAGTCTTCAGTGTGAGTATTCAAAGAACATCAGACTGGTTAGCTCACCAAAGAAGAGACTTAAGGGAGACACTGTACCTTTCTTCACAAGGCAAGTTCTCAGTAAATGCTTATTGATTGATTTTAGTGTTCGAAGGGCTACAGTGGAAAAAGAAGAATTGAACTTTTTCTCTTTAACACCAGAGGGCAGGACTAGAAGAGTGGGTTGAAGTTTCAGAGAGGCAGATTTTGACTCATTATATAGGAAAAAATCTTCCTTAAAACAATTTTTTTTTTGAGACAATTGGGGTGAAGTGACTTGCCCACAGCTTGTAAGTGTCTGAGACCAGATTTGAACTCAGGTCATGCTGATTCCAGGACTGGTGTGCTGTCCACTCTGCCACCTAGCTGCCCTCTTCCCATAAACTGATGTCCAAATGTGCAATTGGGTGGCATTGTTAGGTGGGGAACCCCCACCTAGATAGAGATCTTCAAGCAGAAAGCTAAATGAATTACTTTTCCTGGATATCATAGAAAGAATTGCTCTCCAAGTAGAGTTTAGACTAAAAGTACCTTCCAACTGTGAGAAATGTCTGGAAATGAAGAGGGGAGTCAGATTGTGGAAGGCTTTGAATGCTGGGATATAAGTTTATACTTCATTTTGGATGGGTAGAAAAGAGGCCCTGAGGAATTCAGAGTTGTGACATTAAGCCACTTACCATGACTTGCTTGTCTTTCAGCTTCAGAATGGCACCACTTGCCACCACCCCACAGCTTACAATCCATCTCTGCCAGCCCAGTGGGTGAGCATCCTGAACAGCAATGAGAGCCTCCTCAAGGAAAAGGATCTCCTTATCAACAAGTAAGGACAGAGGCGAGAGGCAGATGCCCATCTAAACATGTAACTTCCTGCCATCTCCTATGTACCTGAGATACTCTCAGTGCTTAGTGGCTAAAGAGCTGGGTTTGATAACAAACCTGTTCTTGAGTGTGCCTAACATTACCTGGGGTTATGTGTCTTTTTGGTGGCTGATGGAAAGTGCTTCATGTAGACGATTAATTCAGTCATCTTTAGTTGTTTGTCCCTACCCCCAGAAATCTTTTTCTTTCTTCCCTTCCACTATTGTCAGCCAGACCTTGAGATTCTCATCTCAGTTAAATAGGACCGATTGTTCCTATCTCTAGTGAAAGGGAAAGCTCCAATTTCAAGCAGGCTGTCACTCAAGAAGGTTGCTTTGATGTGTGCCTGTGGTTGACTTTGCAGGCAGAGGCAGCATATCTCTCAGTTGGAACAGAAAGTCCGTGAGAGTGAGCTTCAGGTCCACAGTGCCCTGTTGGGCCGCCCTGCCCACTATGGGGATGTCTGCATGCTGAGGCTGCAAGTAAGTACTGACCCGGGAGAGTCCCATATTCAGCCAGTGCTGAAGGCCCTGTGGTCTGGGCTCCTGCATGGGCATGTGCCCAGGTGGGAAAGCTCCAGGGGGAGGTTGGTACAAAGATAAGATATAGTAACTGCCCTTAAACAGCTCACTTTTTGGAGAGGCAGTGTGGTGTAGTAGAAAGAGCACTGGATTTCAAATCAGGAAAGACCTGGGGCTCAAATTCAAATTCTGCCTCTAGCACCTACCTTTATAACATTAAAAACAAATAACTTTACCTCTTAACTCAGGTTTTTTCTCATCTGTAAAATTGAAATAATAAAGTACTGCTTACCTCACAAGGTCCTTGTAAAGATCCAGTCGGACAGTAAATATACATTGCTTTGCAGACCTTTGAGTGTTATAAATATATCAAATATTATTGTTGTAGGGAAGGCACACATGCACGCACGCTTCAGTCTTTACCATAATATGAAATAAAATTTGAAAGTGCAATAGGAGAAAATAAAAGGCGCCACAGCAGCTTCCAGGAAGGAGTGGTCACTCTTGGGTGGGATGCCAAGCATGGATTCAGGAACTGGAGCCTTGAGTAGAAATTACTAGAGGGCATTCTGGGTGAAAGAAACTGGACACAGAAGTTAGAAAGCATTTTTAGGTCAGAGTTCAACTCAGTCTTTATTAAATACTGTCGTGTACTGAGCACTAGGAGGGGTGAAAAAGTATTAGGTATTGTCTTATTATTTGGTGTTGTAAAAGTAGTAAATATTGTAACAAATATTGCCAGTATCTAGTAGATACTGGCCCTGGGCCAGAGGAGAGCTTCAGGGGCTTCAGGAGTGAGGAGGCAAGTCCTTTAGAATAGTGTGAAGGTCCCCTAGAACTGGGAGAAGGGATTTTTGAGACCCAGTCTAACTAACCTTCCTCCTCCAACTTTGTTTTGTTTTACAGATGAGGGGGAGGGAAGGGATAATAAGCATTTAAATAGCTCCTTCTCTGTGTGTCAGGCTGTGACTAATATCTCATTTTGAGGTGAAGAAACAGACACCCTGAGGGAGATGACTTCCCTGAAGTTTAGAGATCAGATCAGCAGAGCTGGGCTACTGAGGCAGGGGGACACTGGGCTTGGCGTCTGCAGGAGCTGGGTTCCAGTCCCACTTGAGACACTTGCTAATTGTGTGACCACAGAAGGGCACTTGACTTCTCTCTAAAGTGAGGAATTTGGGCACACTGGCCTCTAAAGATCCTTCTGGCTCCAAATCTGTGTTGCTAATCCAGTCTTCTTTCTACTATGCCAAATTCCCAGCAAATGCAGGCAGTGGTAGAGGTCAGGCATAACAAGCAGGCTTGGCTTCACCTTTTTGTTTTTGTTTTTTAACCTACAAAACAAGCTGATTAGAAGAGGGAAGAGGCAGCTGTTGTGCTGAGACAAAAAGTATGAGGAACTGAAGCCCTTTGGATTCTGTGTAACCTCTCAGCCAGGCTTGATTTCCCACCTATCTGCTGAATCCAGGACATTTTCTGGTCATTCATCCACATTGACTTGGAAACCTAGTACTCTTTACTACTTCTGTGATCTTGGGCAAGTCACTGCCTTTACTTAGACCACAATTTCTTCGTCTCTAAAATAAGGAGAGTTGAACTAGATGATCCCTAAAAGTGCCTTCTGTCTCTAAATCCTATTTTTCTGTTAAGGGATTCTTCAACAGTTGGGTGTGTGTCTGTGTGTGTATGTGTGTAGAGACAGGAACTGAGGCACTTGTCACAAGCAGGGCATCTCTCTGGCAGGAGTTGCAGCGAGAGAACACTTTCCTCCGAGCACAGTTTGCGCAGAAAACAGAGGCTCTCAGTAGAGAAAGGTTGGAGCTTGAAAAGAAACTGTCTGCCTCCGAAGTGGATGCACAGCTCATCCGGGAGTCCCTCCGGGTGGCACTGCAGAAACATTCAGAAGAAGGAAAGAAACAAGAAGAAAGGGTGAGTGATGGTGGGGCTGCCTTCTGATTGGGAAGGGATTTTGGAGTCAGCCAGAGACAAGGGGGGTGGGGAGTTCTCCCTGCCAAGGCCATGATGCTGGTGGCCATGCCAGGAACAGATGTGAGCCAGAGAAATGTGGACCCTCCCAGGTGGGCTAGGATAGGGGGCTCCCAAGACTGTGCTTGCTGCACATCAGTGCTAGTTGCCTGTTCTTCAGACTGGTTACCTACCCCAAGGTAAACAGAGTAGTAACTTAGGCATTCCCCACTGTTCACTCCCCCGTTCTCTCAATAACTCTTGCCAGCTGGCAGAGGAGAGAAGTAGTTACACCATTCATCATCATTTCCAGGGGTATAAACACACCTGGGTTCCAATTGCTTGATATTCTTCTTCCCATGGACTAAAAATGGAGAAAAGTTTACTTTTGCAGCTACTTTGAGAGCTTAGAATCTTTGTCAGTGTACTTCTAATTGCCCTGAAGGATAACTGGAGACCATGGAAGCTGGCTCATTTCCTTTGGCTTTCTTCTCCCCTTCCTCTGATCCATATTTCTTAAAGAGTCTGTATTCTTAGAGAGAATTCTTAGAGGCAGCAGAGAGTAGCAGAAAGAACAGTGGGTCAATGTTGAAGCAGGAGACTCTGGCACTTTTCCTTGGTGTCTGTGTGATCGTGGCATGGCATTTCCCGTCTCTGCCCTTCAGGTTCCTCCTGTAAAAAAGGGCAAATAGTGTATTGCTTTCTTACCTAGTAGACTTGTTGTACCCAGAGTACTTTGTAAACCACGGGCCATTAGAGAAATAGGAGTTGTTACCTAACAGCTTTTTGGCTGTAGACAGTGATAGTTTCACCTGAGACAGTACCATCAGTTCCTTTATGAGTCATTCTTTGGTCACATCTTTCCCTGTAGTCTGTCAAGTGCTTCCTTTGAGATCGCTGGGGCTGTTTCTCTTTCACTGGGTTGTTTTTTTTTTGCTTCCCTTTTGATTGTGTCTTCTAAAAATACATATAACTTAATTTCTATAGTACTTTCTGTTTAACAAAGTGCTTTTTTCATGGCAACGTTTTAAGGTGGGTAGTGTAAGTATTATTAGCCCTGTTTTACAGATGAAACTGAGGAGGATCAGAGAAGTAAAATAATCTTTACAGAGTCATGTATATGTTCAGGCCAGGCTTTAAACCAAATTCTCTTTCTGCTAAAAATGCTTTTTTCACTTAGACCTTTTAGGTAGAAGTTGCCTTGTCCAATAATCTGTTTACTGTGCAGCTGACAGGTGTTAGGGGGGAAATGTATTGCCATTACACCAGGTGAACCAGACAGGATGAACACCTTTGGCAAGAAACACATCTGCTTTTTAGGCCACTTAAGGATTGCTGGTCTTCTCTTTTCGTGTGTGAAATCTGTAACTTGTGTCCCAATCTCAAATGACCTGTTAATCTTTCTCATGTTCCCTGCCTTATCGCAGTGCAACGTCATCCTGAGTCCCGAGGGAAAGGCTGCTGCTTGCAGGTTTACCTCTCAGTTGTAATTGCTAAAGGGAAAAGATTTTGTGTTTGAAGAAAGAAAGTTGACATTCAACATTTGATTAAACCAGACTATGTGCCAGCTGAGACAGACAAGTGACTTTTTCACACAGGTCAAGGGACGGGACAAACACATTAACAATCTGAAAAAGAAATGTCAGAAGGAGTCGGAACAGAATCGGGAGAAACAGCAGCGCATTGAGACCCTGGAGCGCTATCTGGCTGACCTGCCCACAAGGGAGGATCATCAGAAGCAGAGCCAGAAGGTAGAAATAGTATCTGACATCTTAGGGGGGAAATGGAGTCTACCAGGAGGTTTATAGGCTCTAGAGTTGAAAAGGACCTGAGAAATCTAATCTGATTCCTTCATTTTACAGAGAAGGAAACTGAGGCCTAGAGAGGTTGGTGCCTTGAGGAAGGTCATACCAATAGTAGCAGAGCTAGAATACAAACCTAGGTCTTCTGATTCCCAGTCCATTACTCCCTGGATTTCCCCCTACTATGCTACCAGCCTCTGGGCTTCCTAAAAGGAAAATTCCAAGTATACCATGTTCAAAATTATGAGCTGTGGATTGCCAGTTGGATTGAAAACACCTTAAGATCCCTGGGGGAGTACCCCTCCTGACTTGTTGAATCCGAGCCTGGCCTTCTGTCCTAGCTTCAGGAATTAGAGCTGAAGAACTCAGTCCTTCAGGAGCAAGTGACAGACCTGGAGAGAAAGCTGGGAGAGGCCCGGGCAGGCTGCACAGAGCGGGAATCCCAACTTGAGAGCCTGAAACAAAGAGAGCAGGAGCTCCTCTCCCTTGTGCAGAGGTAAAGAGCCCCACCCAAGAACCCGCCCTCAACTCCCACTGTACACCTTAGAAACAAAATAACAAGGCCTCTCAGCACCTAAGGGAAGGGTGTCTTGGGAGATGGCACCTGGTTCCCTAGTTAGTAACACTTGTTGAACTCTCCTGGTTGTCACTGCCTAGTAGTGGGATGGTGGACATCTAAATCCCATTATCAGCTCCAGTGCCCTTGTTTATCTCAGTAGGAAATAAGTACCTGAGTGAGCTTGGAGGAAGAGAGGGATAGAGGGAGGAGTGAGCCAAAGCTCCTTGGCCCTGCTCTCTCTAAAAATAGCTGTTAGGGCAGGAGGCTGGCACGTGGATGGGATAACCTGTTGAGGCACTTTGTCTTTCAGTTTGCAAGATAAACAGTGTTCGAAGAAGGCCGGTGGTGGGAGCCTAGTTCAACAAGTGGAAAGCCCCAAAGTGGAGACTGAATCTTTGCAGAAAGAGTGTGATTGCCTCAGGAAGGTGATTGATCATATGTGCACTGGTCTAGTGGGAGGGGAGGCCAGTGACTCTGGCTGCCTTGCACCTGGCCAGAACAGCTGATTTCTTCATTTGAGCTAATGCATTTTACAACTCTTCTGTCTAATGCTTTGTGTTTTCAAAATGTGGTTCAGGGAGGAAACTGCTTTCTTTTGTGATTTTAAAAATGTGTTTTATGGTTAACACTTCACTTACATAGAGACCGCTCACATGATAACTTTAGTTATACTCTTTTGGGGAACGAGGAAGGACAAAAAAATACGGCCCTCTGGCCAGCCAAAGTGGATACCCCAAGGTCCTGGCACTAAAGTTCATTCCCAGTTCTCATAGTTTAGTCCAGGGGTGGAAAACCTTCAGCCTGGAGACCACATGTGGCCCTCTGGCTCCTCAAGTGCAGCTCTTTGACTGAATCCAGACTTCACAGAACAAATCTCCTTAATAAAAGAATTTGTTCTGTAAAACTTGGACTCAAAAGGTCCCTGGTGTAGTCCTTCTTCCGGAGCTTATTTACACTTGTTTTCCACACAATTTTAATATGCTCAGTGAGCTGGTTTAATAGCCTTTTTGCAGACCAGAAGTGACACATTGAAGAGCAGGGGGTGCCACTGAAGGTTGTCATACTGTTAATATCAGTAAATGACCAGTGACAACCTAACCAATCAATTGCTACTAATTAATTTTTTTTTACTATATTTACATTATCAGATATAATAACTTGTGAGTTAGAATTGAGATATCCTTAGCTGTTAGGCATTTTTGCCTCTTAGAAATAACGTGCTTGATTTTTACAAATACATGTGAATTGCATGTTGTATGTTTCTTAACAAGGTAATGTGATCATAGCAATTATCCTTCACAAGAGAACTAGAAATAATACCGTGATTCAGTTGTTAAATATTTCTGTTTATGGATGTCCCTGTTATACAAATTGCTGGACAGTGGTCTGGGCCTGCAAGCAATTAAAGAAAGGATATTGACTTGGATAGTCTGTGAGGAATTGCAATTTAAAATCTGCAGCTTGAATGGCTTGCATAAAAGCCCATCTCTTTAACTTCGTTCTGCCTGTAATGCCCTGTGACTAAAAGTCATGATTTCAGAAGAATTCAAGTTCTAGCTTAAAGAGCAGTAGAGATGCATGATAGATAAGAAATAAAGTGAAACATTGTGAAAGGGAGAGGTCAGAGTGGGAGGGAGGGAGAAGGAAGAGGCAAGCATGGCATTACATGGCTGTAACTAGTGACTGGAGGAGGGGGATGTGAGAGAAGATGTGCTCTGATCCTTGGCATCAAGTGAACACTGTAGCTCCCCCAACAGCCTCTGAGAGTATCAAGAGATGACCTCCAAGCTCCTTCCAGATGCGGGCATTCTTTGACTCTATTCTTGCCCAGTATAAAAATGAGTTCTGTTTAACACAGCTTCAATTTAAGGGTGCTGTTGGGATAGCCAGGTGTGGAGGTCACTAGCCAGCAGTTGGTTACATGGATTGAGATTCAAGAGTGAGATTAAGACTCAATATATAGATTTGGGATCCATTTGAGTAGTTATGATCACCATTGAGATTCCTGAAAGAGAGTAGAGAAAAAAGGAGAGGTGACCTGGGACAGTCTAGGGGGAGGGGAATCCCCCCAGCTAAGGGCCTGGAGATGGATGGTCCAGCAAAGGTGTGGACAGATGAGACAGAGCAGAATGAGGAGAGAGCCTTAAAGTTTATGGAGTCACTTTGCCCTCAACTACCAGGGAAGACACTGTCCTCATTTTTACAGAAACTGGTTTGGAGCTGCAGTGGGTTTTGAACCCTGGGTCTCCTGAACTCAAACGCATTGCTCTGTCTACCTCACCACACTGCTGAAAGGTTATAAACAGCAAATTCAAGAATTCAAAGGACATAGTCTAAAGTTAGAGAGGCATTAATTTTAGAAAGATTTTTATCCAAAAAATTGGAAAGTTTTGCTATTCTAAAGAGTTAACAAACTTTGGTTAACCAAGAAGTTCACTCAAGTGACATACCTCATTCAGTTCAATAAACATCCGTGGAAGTGTCTATTATGTGCTAAGCCTTATAAGGGGGTAGGAAAGTAAACGAGGCCCTGTTTCCAGTAATGCTATCTAAATGGGGCATGACTACAGAGTCATTCTTTCCTCTTCCTTCTCCCTCACTTTAGGTCCAGTTGGTTGCCATGGTTCATCATTTGCCTTTCTAGCCTGGCCTCTCTCTTTGTTCACACAGCTATTCCCCTGGTTCACATGCTTATCTCTTCCCTGATCTGTTTCAGTAGCTCCCTAATTGATTTTCTCTCTTCCAGTCTTCTTCCAACCTATTCTCCACACAACTGCCAAATTACTATTCCTAAAACATAGATCTGAGCTCCAAAATCTTCCATTACCCTTAGGATAAAATACAAACATTCAGTCTGGCTCGCACCTACCTTCTACCTTTTATCTCCAACTATTCCCAGTCACACACACTATATTCTGGCTGAACTAGACTACCAGCTGTTACCCAAACTGGATGGTTCCTCTCCTGTCTCCGTGCCTTTACACAGACTGTCTCCCTCCCTGAATTACCCTCCTTTGCCTCTTAGAATGCCTAGCTTCCCTCTAGGCTGAGCTTAACCGCCTCTTATGGGAAGCTTTTCCTGCTTTTACCTCCAGTTACCCAGTTGTTAGCATTCTCTTTCCCTCTTGGCTTTGTCTTAACTGGTCCATGTAGTATTTTCCCCAGCCCTTTTAACAGGGATTATTATAATTCTGTAGTTTTTTATCCCCAGCACCAAGCTTAGTGCCGTGCGCGCGTGCATATGTGTGTAAGGAGGGGAGGACACCATCTAGTCTGATACCTTCATTTTCCAAAAAGAGCAGAAGTCTGAGGTACAGACCCAGTGAAGAGCACAACCAGGACATGAACTCCAAAGTCCTTTCAGGCCAGTGTTCTTTCTACTACACTGTGACAAGGGCTTTTTCTCCCAGGATTATTGGCAGTCTTGCACTCAGTCACATTGCCCTGTTCCATTCCTTTCCTATCAGTAGCATTCATTTGTAATGACCAAGATCAGCGGTTTAGACCAGGGGTCAGTAAACTACAAGCCACAGGGTGGAATCCTGTCTACCACTTGTTTTTGTATAGCCTGCAAGTTAATTGTGGTTTTTATATTTTTAAATACCATAAAACTTGATTTAATAATATAAAACCATCTTTAGCTCAAAGCTGTACAAAAACAGGCAGCCATTGCCACCAAGCCCTGGCTTGGCTGGTGCCCGAGACACAAAATAATGAGGCACTTTATATTGTTCACTCTCCTCACAATGATCCAGTTGTAGAGAAAGCAAATAATATGATTATAGATGAGGAAACTGAACCATAGGTTAAGGGATTTGCCCACAGAATCGCTTCCCACCGAACTGAGCCACCAGAATCAATAAGCAGGCACTTCTGGAGTACCTATGTGCCAAAAACTGTGCTAGCCACTAGGGGCACAGAAACAAAGAAGGAAACAACCCCCCACTCTGACAGAGCTTCTATCAGAATCCCCAACCTGAGTCAAGCAAAACATGGAGCACCCTGGGCTAGTGAGTGCGTCGCTGCAGTTGATGTTACAGACTCATCTGTGGGGAAACTAAGCCCTGACTTGTGTTTCTTTTGTCTTTTTAGATTGTGGATAAGCAACAGAAGAAAATAGACCATTTGTGTTCACAAGTGAAGGTAAGCAGGACTCCGACCCTCCAAGGTGCCAGATCATCACACCTATAGTTTGACTGGAGTTCATGTATCAGATACGTTCCCGAAGTTATATGTAAAGCAGGTCTTGGTATGTTTTTCAGAGGTATGTTCCTATAGGAAAGATTCCTGGCCTCCATCCATCACCTAATGGCATTGCAATACATGATCCTCTACATTAAGAGCTTGCTTTGCCCCTCAGTCATTGTGTGAGCTGGGCTGTTTATATTTACCTTCTTAGAGGTGTCCAGTAGGAAAATTGGTCAGGTAACAGACTGTCTTTTCTGAACATTGTAAAGCATAAAAGTATTATGATGCACCAGTTTTGTTGGGAAGTCTTACTGCCTCTTTGGGACTCAAAAACACAGAATTCTATTCTTGTTCTGGATAGTTAGCATAGGCCTTTAACCATATACCTTTTCCAGCAAACCTCAGGAGGATGTAAGACCTGATTTATGTTGTACTGATCCAAGTACATCTTGTGCTTCCCACCCACCTAATCTCCCCACCCTACTCAGAACTGGCTTACATATAATTCTGGTGTGACCTGTAATAGGTGCTATTCTTAACATAGCACAATGATCAGCACATATTAGGTGCTTTAATAAATGCTTCCTGATTGAGTATAAACGTGCACATGCATACATATTCTCCCTTTCAAAGAGAACTCATTTTAAGGGCTGTGGCCAGTTTGGGAGAGCAGCCTATGTCTGAGCAGATCTGGATATTACTCACTGTCATCCTCCTTCAGTGGGTACCTAGCTGAGGCATGGCAGTGACCCTGAATTTTTTTTTTTAAAGCAATATCAGCCAAGCACAGACTGTGTCATATCCTATACAGCTGGGAAGGCATGAAGCATGGGCATGGTGAAGATTTGCGTCTGCCCACAGACCAGCCTTGCTGAATTCAAAGAGGAAGTTGGCTAGTAGATGGTTAATTTGGGGACCACAGTATCTCATGAGCATATCCATGTTGGTGTGGAAAAGTTTTGGCCTGCATTGCTGAAGAAAAGACCACATAGATTCTCAAAGGTCGTGAAATAGAACATTTGTTAGTAAGCAGCCAGTCTATTAATGTTAGACTTGATCATGGCTAAGGGGTTGATCAGAGAGTGACCAGGAATCTTTTAGGTCGTATTTGCTCTACTGTAGAAGAAAGAAAAAATTGCTGCACACCCTTTCAAAAGAAGATTCCCATTCCTTCCCTGGGCATTGGGGTCTACATAACCAGGTACCACCCCACCTATCCAGCCTTTTCTCATGTTAATGCTCTCTGGTCAAGATAGCTAATGGATCATTGAAACCCAAGATCAGCAGAAAGATGGTAAGAGAGTAGACCTAGGCAAAATACATCCTAGGGAACTAAAAGAAGTGGCACATGTGATGCTGAACCAAGGCCAGTGAGTGACCTTGGAAAAAGTGTGGGGAACACGAGCAAGGCATCTTAAACCTGGAGAACGTCACTAGCCCTGATTTAAAGGGGAGGAAGGGGTATGGAGTTCCTAAGCTGTAAGCCAGGCAGTTTGACTTGTTCTCCAGTGAAGTTCCAGAATGTATCTTTGAAGAGATTCATGGACAGCATCAGTATCACTTTATCATGTCTGACTAACATGCTTTCCTTTTTTGACAGGGTTACTAGAATGGAAGGGGGGTCTCCTGAGGAGTTCCTCAGAGGTCTCTCCTTGGCTCTGAGCTGTTTAGTGTTTTTATTAGTGTCTTGGATAAAGGCATAGATTCAGTGCTTTGTGAATTTGTAGCACACTAAACTGGGAGGGTTAGCTAACAGATGGGTCAGGGTCTGACCGCAGATACTTTGGCAGGACCTTAGAAGTTGGCCTGAATCAGATAAGATGGAGTTCAGTAGTGTTCAATGTAAAGGCTTCCACTTGGGTTCAGAAAAACCTATCAAATGAGTAGGAGATTACAGATAGATAGGCTTTCATCTGAAAAAAGATCTCTGGGTTTTAGTGGGTTGTGAGCTGAGTATGAGCCAACAACGGAGTGTTATGGCAGCCACGAAAGCTAGTTCAATCTAAGGCTGTTAAGAGAAGCCTGGGGTCCAGAACTAGGGAGGTGATAGTCTCACTGGACTCTGCCCTTGTCAGACTGTCCACAGCTGGCTCTTGTTTGGGTTACTACGGGTTGGACTACTTGGCATCTAAGGCCCCTTCCAACTCTGAAATTCAGTGGCTGCTTGCCTTTCCCTGTACATTAATTACCCTGACTGACTTGGTTCCAGACCTTTGCCCACATTCACTATACAGAGAATGGCTTCCTCTCTTCCTTTTCTTCCTCCTTGCCACCCCTTGGCCTTTTGGAAGCTTAGCCTGCCCTTTGGTCCAGGTTTCCCTGAAATGTTGCTTAATCCTCCCACTCTATTACTTGGCTTTGGGAGGGAAATTGGTTGAAATCAGTCCTGGCTTCAGGTTGCTGGCTTGTAATCCTTTGCTCTCTCCAATCCTTTTGGTGGCCCCCAGAGCCTGGAAGCCGAAGTGGCTCAGGAAGAAGGAACTGGTCAAGCCCTGAAGGAGGAGGCCAGAAGAAGGGAAAATGCCTTGGAACAGCTGCACTTAGCAGTAAAGGAGGTGAGAACAGGGTAAGAGTCTGGGGCCTTTTAGTGTCATAGTATGAATGGGACTCCTTTCTACAGGACCTTCCTATCTCCTGAGAATCCTGGCTGACCCCTAGACTTCTGTGTTTTAGTGACCCCCCTCCCCACTGTTTGACATTGAAGCTTGTGGAGATGAGATCAGGAATGGGACTTTTGGACTTTTAAACTTTTTCATCAAAAATATTTCATGTTTTGAAATACCCACACACAGGCATCCTGATCCTCTGAATTTAATCTCTCTAGAATGTTTTTTAGATATAGAGTCTCTCTCTGCCTTCTATAGTGAACTGAACAGGCAGCAGAGTGTGAAGAGTTCTTTAACTGGGCTCAGCCCCAGGTTAGGGCTAAAGTACCTAGGAACTTGTGGAGGGAAAATCAGCTCAGCCTCTTCTCTGAGAACATCAGAGAGAAATAGTTGAGTGGGGAAAGACCTTCATAGATCTAGAGTTCAGCAAGGAGTAGGTTCAGCTGTGGTTGAGTTGGGGGAATTTCAAAGGCTTTGGGAAGTTAATTGGCAGACCAGTTAATTCAAGATGGCAGATTCCCGAGTACTGGAAAGCTGGAAGGGACTCAAAGGTTCTTTCCAGCTTGAAAGATCCTATGGTCCTATTCATATCTTCCGTGTCATTTAGTCAAGTCTGACTCTTGTGACTTCATATCAGGTTTTCTTGACAAAGCTACTGAAATGGTTTGCCATTTCCTTCTCCAGTGGATTAGGTAAACAGAGGTTAAAGTGACTCGCCCAGGATCACAGTTAATGAGTGTCTAGTTAGTGAGTGTCTGGGGCCAAATTTGACCTCAAGTTTTCCTGACTGCAGGCCCAGCATTTTATCCACTGAGTCATATAGTTGCCTAAATACATCTACAAATGGGAAGACTGAAACCCTAACATTGACTAGCTGAAGGTCACAAAGCAAATGGCAAAGTTGGGGCATGAAGCCAGTCTCCAGGGCGGTTTCCCAAATCCTGGGTATGAGTTGATCATCTAGGCTTCTGCTCCTCCTGCTGCCTCTTCTTTCATCACCTTCTTCACAAAGAAATGGGGCCCAGCCAGCCTGGCCCAGAGCCATTCTTGTTAGGGTGGAGGGGAAAGATTGAAACCAGTATCTCCAGTGGAGGTTTTGTTCTCCTCAGATTTCACTTGTATGTGTTCAGGCTTCTCTAATGGCCTGGCTAACAGTGTTGGCTGAGGCACTGGCTACAGATGCATTTCCAAGGGGTGGAGAATAACTTCTCTGGTTCCTGAATAGGAACCTGCAGGCTGGTGACTCAGGTCCCCTGTGGGAAGTAGCTCCTGTGGCAGGCCAAGGCTTCACAGAGAAACACTCCCTTAACAGGCTGGTGGGAGGATAGAGTCAGACCCTGTTATCTGGGAGCCCAACCCAGGGCCTAGCTGCTTGCTGCTGACTCAGAGCCTTATGTCTGCCCGCCCCCAGCCTAGATTTAATCATGGCTCGCCTGTGTGCTAAGCTTTCAGCGCAGAACCAGGACCTGATTGAGAAGAACCTGACCCTCCAGGAACACCTTCGCCAGGCCCAGCCAGCTTCTTTGCCTTCTTCAGACACAGCTCAGCTGGCCCACGAGCTGCATCAGGAGCTGGGCAGCTGCCTGCATGATCTACAGGCTGTATGCAGCATTGTGACCCAGAGAGCCCAGGGCCGAGACCCCAACTTATCTCTTCTCCTGGGCATACATTGTAAGTCTCAGGGCCAGGTTGGGTGCTGGAGCCTTAGCTAGGAAGTGATCCTCATTAGGCCACACAGAGCTAGAAGGAAGCTGCCAGTCAGGCCTTTCAGCCCAATTGTGGTCATGCAGATTTACCAAATGTCTAAGCAGGAAGGCATGATCAGATCCAGCTAGAGCCATGATCATCCTCTTGGTGGTTTCCAAGGCCCTTCTCTCCCAACAACCCCAGGAGGTGCATCATATAGATATCATCTTTTACATACAAGGACCTTCAGACCCAGACACGCACAGGGACTTGCCTGGAGTCACCCAGCAAGAGCTACACTTAGGTTTCAATCACAGGCCTTTGGCTTTGGAGGCCAGTGCTTCCACCTGAGCCTACTTGAGGAACTGAAAAGTTTTAACTTTTTAAGTGCCATAGCCCCTTGCACATAATAGATTCTAAATCAATGTTGATTTGTCTTATCCAAGATAGATCCTTGTAGGAGATAAGCTGCATCTTGAAGTGCCTTGTTCCAAGGCTATGGGTCTCTTCACTGCATGCTTTTCTCATAGAATTGAATACTTTTCCTCCCCAGCTGTGTCCCACCCCTCGACAGAGCTAGATTTGCAGAAACCAGATGTGATCATCAAGAAGTTGGAAGAAGTCAGGCAGTTGCATCGTGACATTGAGGAAATACGTACTACCATGTCTGATAGATATGCCCAGGACATGGGAGACAACTGCATCACCCAGTGAGAGCCGAGGAAACAGGAGGAACCAGCCGAAAGAGAGGCCAGGCTAGTGGCTGACTCTTGATTGCTGTGAGGACTGGGGAATAACTTAGCTGCCTGCCAAGGATATGATATGTCTTGTCCTTCAAAAACTTGTTTATTGGCACTTTTTAATCCTAATTTGTGTCGATGGGTGGTGATAAGGGAGAGTTAATCATTAACTGGCCTTCCCTGGGCACAACCTGCTGTCCAGGAAAACCCTGTTCTGGCCTCAGGCTGGTGTCAGAGGAAGCCTGGCCTGTTGCCTCCCTACCCCATCCCTGCAGATGGGAACCAGGATCATCCTTAACACAGCATTCTTTTAAGAGGCTTCTCTAGAATGAATCCCTGGACACTTGCTATGATCAACCTAAGATCATTTAACAACAAGGCAAAGGATCTCCCATCTTTTTCCTCTGTGCCAAGATGAGATGATCTGGCAGGGGGAAGGAGGGGCCTTCCTTATCTTTGGGGTCAAGGGGCATCCCAGCTGCCTCAGGGTTTCTCATTTAGCTAAGTCCCCATGGCATCATAAAGGGGAAATGGATTACTTGTCACTCTGGTGCCTTAATTTTTCTCCCTCTCACCTCCCACCCCCACCTAAGTTGTCCCCTGGGAGCTGGAGCTGCCTTGGTCATATTTTCAACCTGGGATTGTGGATGTACCTAGCTATGGAGCAGAGGACGCGTGGTGCTCCCTTTCTTTGTCCTTCTACTCCTTGCAAGCAGTAGGGGACTAGATGCTGTTACTGGGAGGAATGGTGCAGCTGGTCTTCACCATCCTTCAGCCCGGCCCCTGCTCCCCTATGGTGCTTAGGCTTAGCAGGCAGAGCTGCCTGGGCTCTTGGGGAATCTTCTCTCCGGCCTTTCCTCCCTGTTGGGTTAGGGAAAGCCCCTCCCACCCTGAGGGGAGGCCCGAGTGTGTTGGCTCCCATGGAAAACCCTGGACACAAACACCCACACAGGCTGTGGACCTCAGGTTCGAGATCTCTTAATTGTTAACGTTTAGACTTGTTAGTTCCAGGTGCAGGTTGGAGTTCAGTTGTTCACAGGGCCTTCTAGGTTGGGTTTTTCTTTCCGGTTTTCATCTTTGCAGTGTGGAGAGCGATGCTGGCCTGTGCCTGGGGCAGCGCGCTTGTCCTAGGCACAGAGACGGGATCGGGGCCGGCCCCCGATGCGGCGGCAGACCCCGTGGCATCCTCGGTGCAGATCCTCCCTGCTCCTCGAGCTTGCACAGCCCTGACTGGTCTGGAGGCCGGGGAGCAGATCAGGACCGGTCCTCCTCCCCACTTGTGTTTCGTTTGTAGAAAGGGTTGGGGGCAGCTGCTGGGAGCGCGCCGAACTCAGGGCCATTCTTCAGTTTATAAAGTATTTATATGAATCTTTGTTATATTGACTGGTTTGTATTATTTTGATTACAAAATAAAAAGACTGAACTGGCTGCACAGGTTTTATTCTCCCTCTCTCGCCCGCCTGCCCCCCCATGGGTCCCCTGGACACGGAGGGGTGCAGGCCCGGGGTGTCAGCGGGGCCCGGAGTCCCTCAGGAGGTGGCTGCGTTCCAACCTTTCGAAAGGGGGAACGGGCCGACCTCTGGTGACCGCGGCAGTCCTGGGAGGGGACCCGCCCGAAGCGCGTCGCGTCCCCCGGGCTGGAGCGCAGAAAGCTGAGGGACCGTGCAGGGTTGCTGCTGGTCGCTGCTGCGGCTTGGGGAGAGTGGGAGTGTTCGTGCGAAACCCTGAGGGCCGCGGCCCAGCTCGGCCTGCTCAGAGGTAGGGGCCGACCCGGCCCGGGCAGCCCACGAGTCCCAGGCTACAGGCTGCCCGGGCTCCCGGCCGAGCGCGCGACCCCGTCCACCCACCCCCGCCGCGGAGGCTGCAGGGGAGGCCCCGCCCCCAGCCGCCCTCCGGACCCACCCATTGGTCCCGAGCGCCTCTGACTCGCGGGGCGGGGCAGGAAGGAAACCCCTCCCGAGGCCGCGCGGCCGCCGCCTCCTCCGCTTCGTTTTGCTCCGGCTGCTGCTGCTCCTGTTTCTCTGTCCGTCCGTCCGTCTATCTATCTATCTGTCTGCCCGGCCCGGCCTGGCCCGCGCAGCCCCGGAGCGGCCCCGCTGTCTCCGCCCTCGTGTGTCTGTTCAGCCCGGCCCGGCCACAGTATGAGCGGCCTCCGCGTTTACAGCACCTCGGTCACCGGTTCCCGGGAGGTGAGCAGGGAAAGAAAAGAGGGGGCGGAGCGGGGAAAGAAAGAGGGGGCGGAGCGGGGCCGCTTGTAGCGGCTGCTGCAGGACCCCGGAGTCCCGGGAGCCTCCCCCGCCTTCCTGCAGCCGGGGCGCTGCCCGCCGGGCCTCCCCGGGGGGCGGGGCCGGGGGCTCCGGTCCAGTGCCCCTTCCCAGCTTGCCCGGGCGTCCCTCCCACCAGCGCCCACCGCCCCCTTCCTCCCCCCAGACATTGGCTGGCATGGCCGCCCCTCGCCCCGTGTCCAGAGCCTTCGCCCCACCCCGTGCCCGAGGTTCTCAGTACTGTCAGACCTGCACGCGTTCAGCGACAGCCAATGTCCCCTGACGCTCCTTCTCCCCCAGCTACAATGCCCCCCTGTTCAGTGCCCCCACCATCCTTCCCCTCTTGGCTTCCCTAGATCAAGTCCCAGCAGAGTGAGGTGACCCGCATCCTGGATGGGAAGCGGATCCAGTACGAACTGGTGGATATCTCCCAGGACAACGCCCTCCGGGAGGAGATGAGGACCCTGGCTGGGGACCCCAAGGCCATCCCTCCCCAAATATGCAACGGGAACAAATACTGTGGGGACTACGAGCTCTTTGTGGAAGCTGTGGAACAGGACACCCTGCAGGAGTTCCTGAAGCTGGACTGACCCCCAGCCCCATAGACTTATCAACACTCCCTCTCCCCACTTCCTTTCCCAGCCATGAAGGACCCTGGGACCAATTTCTATACCTGTACTGTATATCCAGGTTCCAGTTCCAGACCCCCACACATCTAATCCTAGATCCCATCTCCTCTTCCCTCTCTGCCCACATGTCCTTGCATTCCTCCCCTGACCCTCGATCCTCTGTCTTTTCCTGGGTATAATTCAACCCCTTTGCCCTTTCTCATTCCTGGATCTCTGCCATTCCATTTCCTTTTAGGCTACATTCCATGCCCATCAGTCTTAAAAACTACCCCAAGTATCTGTGTTCTTCCCCTCGCCTTCATTCCTCAGCCTACAGGGGGTCTCCAGGGAGGGAGCTTCCCTCCAGCTGCTACCCTTTCCAAAGGTGACCACTCGGTGACAAGTTGACAGTGGGGCCTAGTGCCCTGTTGGTGACCTGCCACAGGGCCTGTTCTTCAGTGGCCTTTCTTCCTGAGGAGCAATTAAACTTCCAGTTGGCTTGGAGTCCGTTTGTGATTGGTCCTTTGGGGATCCAGGGGAGAGGTCAGTGAGGACCAATGGTCTCTGCCTTGCCTGTCTTTCCATCCATCCTTTGGCTCCTTCAGGTCTGCTGTTTGGGGGTGGGGAGTATTGATAGCCCTGTGTCATGCATCGTGTGTTTTCCAGTGGCCTTGCACATACCATTCTGTGCATGCTATGGACCTGCCTTTCTGTTTAGGGACATATGGGCATGTGCCTGAGGGACTCTTCCTCGACCATCAGGACAGTGGAAGCTGTAGTCCTTGATTCAGACTGATTTAAGGTGTCACTTGGTGTACAGATGCATTAGTAACATAAAAAGCTGAGCACCACGCCCCCTGCCCCCTAAGCTAGCTGAGTCTGCATCCTCTTCCCCCTCCAAGAATCTGGACCGGACCACACCTTCCAGTTTACTCTCTGGCTCTGGCCACACCTTCCAGTTTACTCTTTTGGCCCTCCTCCTCTAGCCAAGATCTGATCTGATCTCTTGTACCAAAGAGGAAAGAGAAGTGAATCCTTTGGAGTTGTTAAGACAAAGGCCTGGCCCCACCCTCACCCAGCTGTGGGCTGTCTGCTCTCTTCCCCTCCCCTCCCCCCCAGCCCAGCTGCGGTCCTATCCTTACCAGAAGGAAGCTAGCTTGGGTAGGTGGGGGCCTGGTTTGACATAAAGAGAATGCATAGATGAAGCTTTTCAGAGTCCCCAAAGTGGATGGGGAAATGTGATTTTATTAGAGACTGGGAGCTGGGTGTGCAGTCCTGGGGGGCCGAAGAAGTAGGATGGCATTGGGCACCAGCCCACAGGCCTGCAGTGTTTTTGAATCATCTGTGTACACGGTGGGTGGGAAGACAGTGAAGATTTCAAATGTGGCTGGGTCCATGTTCCTGAGGTGAGAGGGATCACATCAGAGACTAGTGAGGCATAAGGGACAGCACTGTCCATTTACTAAGCAAGATTACAGACAGATGGGAGGAGAGGGGTCCAAGGATTATTTCCCTCTTTAGGGAGGGGAGAGCACACGTGGCCTAAGAGTAAAGAGTCCCATGTTCAGGTTGTGGTCCTGCCATTAACTCTTAATCTGGGCAAGTTAGAGTCACCAAGGTCCCTTCCAGCTCTGGAGTGTTCTCAGGAGCCTGAGGAGGGACAGATGGTTGGGATAGCTAGGCAGGGTCACATGCAGCCGGGGCACGTGAGTGGGACAAAGTGATGAGGATGGGAAGCACTGACCTGGCCCGTGCAAGATATTGTCTGACGTCCCCAATGGTGTCCACAGGTAACATGGTCAGTACGAACGTTAGATCCCCATTCTCAGACTTGATCCGTAGAGTGGTGGTGGGAACCTCCTTGGACGACTGTCTCAGCCTGGGGGCCCCAGCCCCATCAGCCTGGGGGCCTCAGCCCCCTCACCCTGGGCCCAGGGCTGCAGGTGCTTTAGACTGATCCCAGTGGCCTCTCCTTTCCCCACCCAGCCCACCTTGAGGACTCTATAAAGGTAATTCAACCCCCTCCCCATCACCAACCCTGCCATGCCCCCCATCTCTCCCCCCCAGGATTCTCACCTCTCAGTCTCCACCAAGATCTCCTGGGGCCCTGAGTAGCCCTTTGAAGCAAGGAAGCAAAAGCCCTGAGGCTATAGCCTGCCCTCCCCACCCTTATTCTGAGGACTCTGCCATGAGCCCTGCTATCTTGGAGTGGGGAATGCTGGCTGGACTCAGCCCCTGTTCTCATGGGAAGAAGCCAGTCCTTATCCCCAGGGAGCCCCAAATCTGAGGGGGAAGGAAAACATGGTACTGACTAATGGGAGGTGCAGAGGGGATGCCCAGTAAAGACGATTAGTCAGAGGATGACTCTGGAAGGGGCAGGTGACAACTCAGGGAGGTGGTGGTGCCCCACAGATCACTCTGGGAGCCAGATAACAGTTTTTTACCCAGCGGCTCTAGGCTTCAGAGGTCAGAGAAACTGTTCTGTTGGAGTGTCCATCTGCGTGTCAGGGCCCCCAGAGGGACCCAGAGTGAAATCAGCTGTGCATCCTTCACTCCCCTCCCCCTTGTGTAACAACAGCTCTTGCCCTGGGAATTGCTAGATGGGGTACTGTTCTTCTTGTTGGACAGGGGAACGAGCAGGCTCCGCTTAGGCTCCCTTGCTTCGGGGGCCACTGGCAGGGGGTAGCTGACGCTCACCTCCAGCGTTTCCCGGATAGGTTCCCGGATTTCAATCACCTCCCCATGGCGGATCACAAATTTAGGAAGCTTTTTCAGAAACTGCTCTTTGGTGATTGTGGAATTTGGGGAGTAGGAGTTCCCCACAAAAGAAAGGGGGTCATCGGCCACTGTCAGAGGGATGGAATTTAGACATGGCATCTGTCCTGGACCCTCTGCAGTTCAGCATTTTCATCATTGACATAGGTGAAGGTTCAGATCTAGACCAAATGCTTATCAGATTTACAGGAAGGGAGAGCTAACAAGGCAGACGAGCATCACTGGGATCCAGTGATAGGCTGAATCAAATGAACAGGGGATCAATTTCAAGACCTGCCCTTAAAGTAAAATTGGCTGTGCACAGGATGAGGCAAGTCTCTTTGAAGGGCCATAGACAGGTCCCATGGGCAAGATGGGGCCTGAGGGACCACTGACCAGGCAGCTCCACGCTGGCTGAATTGGCAGCATTCATGGAGGCCAATCATCCATCCCAGGCAAGGAGCCCCACCAGACCATGTGGGATGCTTGACCACTCTGGGCACCACGTTTTAGAAAGGATGGAAAGGAAGGGACATAACACTAGTGCCACATAAAGGCCAGTTTACACAACTGGACACGTTTGGTCTAGAGGAGACTGAGGAGGACATGATGGCTGCCTTCAGGCATCTGGAACATGGTCATGTGGGTCCCCCCAGCCACAAGAGGTGCTCTAAAGTGGAATGGAATTATTGAGCTGCCTCTGGAGGGGTGTGAGAGCCTCTAGTCTGCTGGGGAGGCCTGCCCAGATTTCCATCAATTCCAGTATTCTCTGAAGCACTTTCCAGCAGAGCAGAGAGCTCTCCCAACCAGAGGCTTCCCCGCTAGCCAGAGGCTCACCTGACTGGTCATTCAGCTTTTTGGTCTCCTTAGAATTCATCCTTCCTATCACATACCCGGGGCCTGAGAAAACCTTAGGAAGCTGCTTCTCCTGGTAGACCACATTGCGCAGGTCCGTCACCTGGGGAGGAAAGGAGGAAGGGCTGAGTGCACAGACTCCAGTAATCTCCCTTGGCAGGTGGAGATGGGGGGGAGTGGTGCCTCTCTTCCTCCCCTTGGGCCCCATAGGGCCAAACCTGAGAGATGATCTGGGCTTTCCATTACGCCCCCCGCCCCAGCAAGTCTAAACAGGAGAGAGATGGAAAACAAGAGTAACAGCCCCTTGTACTGCTACGTCACTTGACAAAGTGCCGCCCCCCCCTCCAACAGCTCTGGGAGCTAGTGTTACCTATACCCATTGTGGAGACAGTGACATTGAGGATTAGAGCACAAGTAATTCAGAGGTAGGATTTGATGTACTATTATTCCCAGTATACAGATGAAGAAAATGAAGTGACAGAAGTGACATGCCCAGAGTCTCTGAGCTTGAACCCAAGGTGACTGATATCAAGTTGGCCAATTTTCCCAGCACACCTCGGTGACTCTCTAGAACAATGAAAGTAAAGGCCGGTGACGCTTCTGTTGTGCTGGGAGACTGAGGCCTAGACCTTCTGAGCCCAGTTGGGTGCCCTCTCCACTCTGCCGTAAGGGCTGCCTTACCCGAGCTCACCCCTCTCCAACATCCTTCGTGCTCTGCTGCAGGACTGATGTGGGCCCACCTCTGCCCCTCTCTGCCTCAGGAGCCGAAGGCACGGTCATGAACAGTGATTTGGGGCCCATCACTCTACTGCTGCCTCTCAGTATCTCTCTATTCCTAACATGGAGATGATCATCCCAGCACACAGTCATGTGATGGACGAACAGCCAAGTAAGAGGCCTATTTCTCTGCCTTTGCTGTGGTTCAGTCATGTCCCATGTATTGTGACCCCATGAACTAAGCAAAACAATGCTGTCCACGGCATTTTGTTGACAAAGATATGGAAGCAGTTTGCGTTTCCTTCTCTGTTGAATTAAGACAAACAAGTTGACTCATCCAGGGTCACATAGCAAGTACGTGACTGATTCTGGATTTGAACTCAGGTCTTCCAGACTCCAGGCCTAGTGCTTTATTCACTGAGGCACCTAGCAGCCTCTTATTTCTTTGCTTCAGGGTATTCTCCATGTCCTTGACTAAACTGTAATCTCCATGAGCAGAGCTCTGAGAAGTTTTATCTAAATTCTCAATCTCTCCTGGTACCCAAATGCAGGGTTTTGCATGCACACCATGGGTTGCCCAATAAATCTCACCCTCCTGGACTGGAATTGTCTCCTTATTCCCTGCCTCACTCTTCCAGATAAAATCCCCCTGGCACTTTGCCGGCATTTCCTATTCTGTGAAGCCTTCCCTGATCCCCAGCCCCTTTCAGGTCTCTGTAGCTCTGAGCCTGGCCCTCTTCTCCAGATTCATCTTCTTGAGTGTCTTCCCCTCCACAAGCCTGGGAGCTCTGTAAGACGTCTTTTCCAACTCTGCCTTGGCCAGCGATGGGCAAATGGCAGGTGTTTAATCAAGGCTTGTTGAAAGGGATTGGTACCAGCTGCTTGAGTTCTGTTGAACTCTGGAAATCATTCTAATGCTGAGTGAGCAGGGAGCTCAGAGGTCATCTGGTCCAAGCCCCTCAATTCACCAAAAAGGAAATGAGCCCAGAGAGGAAGTGGCCTGCCCCTTTTGAGGTCACACAGACAGGCTCCTTCCCTTCTGCCTTGCTGTCTTCTGATCTGTGAGTTTCACTAAATGACAGGGTTCTCCCCAAGTAGACTCTAAGTTTCATGAGGGCAGGGACATCTATGTACCTAGCTCATGACATGGGAAGTCTTCACAGAGACTCACTTAAACAGAAGCAAACCAAGCTTCCTTGCTCTGGCCATCCCTCTTCAGGACCAGCAGAGGGCTCATGGAGGCCCCTGGAAGGTGGCCACTCCTGGCATCTCCCTCCCCCTGCCCTCATGCCTCTACCCATTATACAGTTGTGTGCCCTTATCAAGGACAAGGCCTCCTTCACCAGACCCCACCAGACACCACCATGCTGCAAATTCGCTTCTTCCAAGGAGCCTTCTCAGCTAGCTTGTTCACACCATCCTTTCCCCCCATTCTCATCCTCTGACTCCCCATTTTACTTTGAAAAACCTTTCCTTGTCTTTTTGGATCTTGGATGCATGTGATGTCTTTATCCTAGGCACCTTAGTTTCTTGGAGCACTCCAAGGACAAGGACTGTCTATAGCACCAGGACTGGGGAGCCTGCAACCTCAAGGTCACTTGTGGTACCCTAGGTCCTCAAGTGCAGCCCTCTGGCCGAATCCAAAGTTCACAGAATCCGATCAAAGGGCTGCACTTGAGGAGCCGGGGGGAGGGGGGGCCATAGGTGGCCTCAAGGCCACAGGTTCCCCACCCCTAACACCCCTTCAAATTAGGGCTCCTTAAGTCAGGCTCTGCCTTCCCCTCTCAGGTAGGAGTCTCTAGAGGCTTGGGGCCATGTGCTTCCAGCAGTCCTTGAAGAATGAATGAAGATGAGGGAGACATCAGTGGGCTCCTTCCCAGGCTGGAGAGCTCCTTACCTGGAAAGGGACTCCACTGGGGTAGATTTTCTTTAGCTCTGAAGGGAAAAATCCATCTAGGATGTCCTGGATGCATTGCTACAGGGGAGAAGGAAGAAGGCTGGGTGTGGAAGTGATCTCTCCTGCATCAGACAAGGCCAACCCCCTTCCCCTCTACCCCTATCCCATAGTCCTTGGTAAACTGGAAAACCCCAAGAAGTCCCATGGCCCTAACTCAGCTTCCCCTCCAGGTCCCTCCCACATGTGAGAACATTTCTGCCTTAAGACAGCCTGAGCCCTGTGTTTTTGGGGGCCATAAAAGGCACTTTAACAGGATGCCCAGACCCTCAGCCCTCACAGGACCTCCTGGAGGGCCCTGGCATGCAGCGTATGGTCACTGTCATTGGGGCAGAAAGAGGAGTCATCCATAAGCCAGAGGCCACACTCAGGACTGGTCTGAAAAAGGCTTATCTGGTAGTCACAGAAAAGTACCTCACACCTCCACTCGCCACCCTCAACCTTCCCTGGACTTCCATGAGCCATGCCAGTGAATATCCCACTTACTCATCTCAGCTGGGAGAGGAGGGCCCCTTCTTTAATACAAGGACCTGCTGTTTCCCACATCTCCTCCCCACTTTAGTAAGCGATTTTCAGAAGCCCTGAATGGGGCTGACTCTTGAAGTACAGTCACAGCTTGTATTCCCTGGCCTCTATGAAAAACATTTAGCCCTTTCCAGTGATTCAGATATTTTATGTCTTCCTTGAAAATGGCACAGTGTGCTTGGAATGGCAGGTGAATATCTCATCTATTGTCTCAAACTTCTCTGCTCTGTGTGCCCAAAGTGAAGGGTCCCAGTGGCCCTCACACCCAATGCACCTGCAGCCCCCTTCCTGTGTAACTTTGCTCAGGCTCTTCCCAGTGCTGGCCAGGCCCTGTTTCCCTCTCTTTGCCCAGTGACTTCTTTCTCAGTCTTTCAAGCCCAGCCCCAATGCTGCCCTCTCCAGGAAGGCTGCCCTGATTCCCTCCCATCTCACCACTCCCCCTTCCCAGTCAATAAGGAACTTTCCCTTTAGACCTCTGGCAACACTTGGAATGGATCATTGTGTAGCACGGTCATCTGCATTTAGGTTTTGTCCCTCCACCAGACTGTGGATTTCATAAGGACAGGGACAGTCTCATGTGAACTTTTGTCTCCTTCATCATCTCTACCCCACCAACTTTCCCCCAGGCTGGTATGGGGTTTTACACAATATGCAGGACCATTCCAAAACCTCAACGTTTAGCATGTCACAGCTTCGTGGGCTGCTAAAGGCCATTGTGTCCAGCCCCGAGAAGGAGAGTGATGTGCTCAAGATTGCCCTGAGAATCAGTGACAGATGCATGACTAGAATCCAGGCCTTCTGGGTTCTCCCTCCCTGTCTCTTACCCACTGGGGCTCCTTACCTGTGTGGAGATGTCTGAGAAGGGGCGGAAGGGCCCATTGAACATGATGATCCCATTCTGATATAATGTCAGGGGCACCGGCTCTGGGGTCTTGAGCACCGCCATGCTGGATGAGGTATGCACCAAGGACTGCCCCTCCCCGGCCAACAGACTGAGATCTCGTAGGTTCTCTAGCAGCTCATCAAAGTCCACCGTGGGAGCAGGCACCGTGGATTCTCCTAATAACCAAGCGGTCCCTGAGGGGCAGTGACCCTTTGAAAAGTATACTTATCTACTTTTCATGTGTCTGACCACCCAGGGGGAATTGGGCCATGACACAGTCGTTCTCCTTCCAGAACAGGCATGTGTGTGGGCAGGAGGGCATGGGAAAGAGCCGAGTCACAGATTTCCCAATTCCTAGGGCTCCTGGCACCCTGAAAGGCCACCTGATCCATGCCCTTGACTCCAGGCCAGGCTGCGCCTTTAAGATCACTGTTACAATAATGACAGTAACTCCGATTTCCATTTTTATGATCACAAGGCACTTGGATGTGCATTCAAGAGCCACTACTTAGTGTGAATCAAGAGAAAGAATAATGGAGAAGGAAACTAGGAAATGTGGGTCGAGCCGCAGGCTGGGACACGTCCTGGTGGTGAGGCCTGGGACAGGTTACTTCATCTTCCTGAGGATCAGTGTCCTGTCCTATCAAATGGGAACAACAACATGTTTACCTCCTACCTCCCAGAGATGCTGTGAAGAAAGTACTTTGTAAACCGTAGAGAGTGTCCAAGTCCTCTTCCTCCCAAGTCCTATCCAATGCCTCATGCTACTAAAGAGGTAGAATGTAAAGAAGGAGGAGGACAGAAAACCAGGCCTGGACACTGTATTTCAAGGATCATAAGTGAAAGCTGCTACAATCTGAATAAAAGCAGAGGGCAAAGTAAAAATGAGAGAAAAATCCTCTGGTCACTGAGGACTGAGAAAGGAGGCAGGTCGGAAGCCAGCAGCAGCCGCGTGGCTCATCCTGCAGGCTCCGAGCAGAATCTCACTTCTAGCATCTAGGCCAACCTACCAAGTAACCAAAGCAGGAAACCCAGACCAAAGGGGAAGCTTGCAATTCTGCCACTTTAAACCCACCAATCTTTCCAAACTGGATAACATCAGAGGAGTTCGGCAACATCTTCTCTTGCTCAGACCCAAACCCAAGTCAGGAACTTGCAGAGCTCAGATCAGGGGACAGCAAACCGACTTTGCCCTGGTTCAGACTACTGTGGGAGTGATAAAAGCTTGTCCCCAGCCTGTCTCTGAGATCCTGCAATATAGATAACCCTCAACACCTCAAGAAAGGAGCAACAGCGTGGCCCAGACCTTCCCTCCAGAAGTGACACAGAACCCAGCCCTAATACCAAACCCAAGTCAGGAAGGAGGTTAGAGAATGAGCAGACAGATCAAAATGCTATTTTGAATGGTTATGAGATATTACAGCAGTAGAGACACTCAAGACACAAACAAAGAAGAAAAGAAAAATTTTAAAACATCTATAGGAGAAAAACACAGTTTGGAAGGTTAAAAAAAAAAACTACAACTTCTTATAAATGGAATAAGAATGCCTGAGGGAAAACTGGCAAAGAAGTGAAAGGTATGGACAGAAGAATTAGAAAAGAAATGAAGAGCTTGGCACAAAAGGGCAAAGTGACTTCCCAAGCAACAAAGTCCCTGAAAATCTGACCACATCAAATAGAAGCCAATGACTTCGTGAGGCACCAAAAAAAGTTAGAACAAAGTCAAAAGGCTTAGAAAAAGAAAAATGGGAGAAAACATGAAGTGTCTCATAGCAGAAACAACTGACTTGGAAAATAGATGGAGAAGAAAGCATTTAAAAATCATTGGAGTATCTATACCATGACTGAGAAAAAAATAAATTAGACATCCCCTTTCAAGAAATCCTAAAAGATAATTGCCTAGATCCCTTACAACCAGAGGGCAAAGTGGAAATAGAAAGAATCGACCCGTCAACTTTCCAAATGAAACCTCCCAGTGGAAACTCCTAGGAACATCATAACCCAAATCCAGAACTTCCAGATAAAAAAAAGTTGGGTTTTTTTTTTTTCTGTAAGCAGAGAGAAAGAATTAGAGTACCAAGGAACCACAGTCAGGATCACAGATAATTTAGCAGCCACCATTATAATGCAGCAGAGAACCTGGAATATGATATTCCAAAAGGGAAAGGAGATGAGCTTCAGCCAAAAATAACTTACCCAGCAATATACTGAATATATAATCCAATATGAGAAAAAATGGATTGTTAATAAAGAACTTCTAAGCATTCATGATGGAAAGACCAGAGCTGCAAAGAAACTCTGAAGGTTAAACATAGGAATAAAAGAGAAGCCTAAAAAGACAACACAAATGAAAAATTATAAAGGACAAATTGTTTGCATTTAAATAGGGAGACACGTGTGCCATCATCATGAAGGTTCATAGAGGGAGTCAAATTAGACAAGCCTTGGAGCATGGTTTTTTTTTTTTTAATGTCTTGATGGTCTTAAGAAAAGACTGAATATTTATAGCGGCTCTTTTTGTGGAGGCAAAGAATTGGAAATAGAGGGGATGCCCATCAACTGGGGAATGGCTGAACAAGCTGTGGTCTATGAATGTAATGGAGTATGATTGTTCCATAAGAAATGATGAGCAGGTGGATTTCAGAAAAACCTGGACTTATATGAACTGATGCTGAGTGACATGGACAGAACCAGGAGGAGACTGTTCACAGTAACAGCAACATTCTGTGATGACTGACTTTGTTAGACTTAGCTCTTCTCAGCAATGAAATGATCTAAGACAATTCCAAAAAGCTCATGAGGAAAATGCTATCCACATCCAGAGAAAGAACTATGGAGTCTGAATGCAGATCAAAGCATACTGTTTTCTCTCTCTGTCTTGTTATTTCTTTCTCATGGTTTTTCCCTTTTGTTCTGAACATGACTAATGTGGAAATATGTTTAATAAGACTGTACATGTATGCTATGGATAGAGGAGCAAGAGGGGTAATTTAGAACTCAAAATCATATAAAAGTGAATGTTGAAAACTAAAAAAAAGAAAAAAGAAAAGATTGAAAAGAATGTGGAAGAGGGGGCAAGGGAACAGAAGGTAAGGGACAATTATCTACATAATCAGGATGCATAAGTAGACAGCTATGTAAACAAGGCAGAGGGGGTAGAAGGAGCGGTTGAAGCTTAAACCTCATTCTCATTTACACTGTTTTAAAGAAGGAAAAATATATACATACATACATACACATGAATATACACACATCCATTTCACTCAAGAGGAAAATAGGAGAGAAAGGGAAAAGGGGGAGGGGAATAAAAAGGAATATATAAGAGGAAGAAAGATGAATCCTAAGCAAAATAAACTCCAAGGATATACAAAAATATTTTTAGCTCTTTCTGAAGTGGCAATGGATGGGAATCTGAGGAAGGGCCTATAAATTGAGGAATGGCTAAACAAATTATAGTATATAAATGTGTTGGAAAACTATTGTGCCCAACTCTTCTCAGCAGAATGACCAACCAGAATTCCAGAGGACTAATGAGGACACCTGCTAGTCAGCTCCTAACAGAGAAGCGAAGGACTCAGAATTCTGAACGAGATGACTCTTTTTGGACAGAGCCAATGTGGACATTTGTTCTGATTGACTATAAATGATTATAATGGGTTTTTTCTTGTGTTCTCAAATGAGGAGAGAGGGAGGTTGAGGGGGGAGAGGAGGAGCTTGGAGGGAAGGGAGAGAGAGGCAAGGCCGCGTGTGTGGATGTTTTGTTTTATCATACTTATTTGTTACAAGGTTTGTTGGTTGGTTGATTTTCTTTGAGTTTTAACTTGGAGTGGAGGATGGAAGGGAGGAAGGTAACAAAATGATATTAAAAAAAGAAGATGGCCTTTAAAACATTTGTTCAAGTGCACAGAAAAGAACAGGAGGTTCAGAAGGAAGCACAAATGGGACAATTTAAAAAATAAGGTATAAGATGTACATCTTTTTTTAAAAATCAAGTAGTATGAAATGAAGATTTAAGGCTTTACCTACAATCTTCTCTGTATTTTTGGTATGTAGCTGGAAATGCTTTCAGTTCAGAGGTTTTTCAAAAACTAAACCTTCTGAGGTTCCACCTCAAAGCCATTCAATTGGCAAAGATGACCAAAAAAGGAAAAATTACAGTTGTCAGGGTAACTTTGGGAGGACAGGCACACAAAGGCACACTAATGAGGACACCTGCTGCCAAAGAACTGTAAGAAGGTCTAAACTTTCTGGAATGCAATTTGAAACTATGTTCAAAAAAATTTCAACTGTGCATGCCCTTTGGATCCCAGTGATATCATAACAAGGCCAACACCCCAAAAAAAGAGTGACAAGACCCATATGTAAAAAATATATATATTTATATCAGCATCTTTTGTTTGAACAAAGAACTAGAAACAAAATAAGTGCCCATCAATTGAGGATTAGCTAAACAAATTATGGCATATGAATGTAATGGAATATTATTGCCTATAAACAATGACAAAAAGGACAAAATCAGAGAAACCTCAAAGGCCTTGTATGAACTGATACAGAGTAAAGTGAGCACAACTATAAAGCTGTGTAAAGTTCCAGCATAACTGGAACAATTTATATACTATTACAGTAAAGGAAAACAACTGTGAAACATTTAAGAATTCTGGTTGATGTAATAACAAATCATGACTCCATGAGATTAGTAATGAATCATACTTCCCATATCCTTGCAAAGAGCTAGTGGACTCACAGATGCAAGATGGTGTCTAAATTTTCAGACATGAAAAATGTATGGATTTGTTTTGAATGGTTACATTTATTTGTTCCAAGGGAGGGCTTTTATTTGGGGGAAGGGAAGTGTGGGAAGAAAATAAAGATAATGATCCTTAAAAAAAAAGGAAGAAAACAAACAAGCATCAATGAGTCACTCTTAAAAATAAATAGAAGAGTACAGAAGGAAATTCAGAAAGAGACACTGATAAGCAGAGCAATTTTGGAACTAACACGATAACTCGGAAATTTATTTTTTTAAAACAAGAATACGTAGCGGAAATTCACGGTTTCATTATGAGATCCTCTTCTTCTGTTCCTTATAGAGAGACAAATAGCTGATATTTGTCAATTTCATAATAATTAAAAAGAATTGTTATTAAGTAAGGATGAGAGTCCTGAGTACAGGGACAAGACAAAGATGAAACAAAGCTGAGAGAGGAAGGAAAATCAAATGAGAGATGAAAAATACATCATTGATGGGCAAGAAATACTGACTCAAGGCCATTCCCATCCTGAAGATTACAAAAGCAAAATAAGGAAGTAACCTCACTGAATATTTCAACTGGAAGGGCTTATAAAACACAGAATATAAGAGCTAGTAGGGACCTAAGACCATAGAACATCAGCATTGGAAGATACCTCAGAGTAGTAGAGGTGGAAGGGATTTAGAATCGAGAACAGGGGCAGGGAACCTGCAACCTTTAGGCCACATGTGGCCCTTCAGGTCCAAGGGCCACACTTAAAGACCTAGAGGGCCATATGTGGCCTCAAGGGCACAGGTTCCCCACTCCTGATCTAGAATATAATTGCTGGAAGAGGAGGAACCTTAGAGACTACCAAATCGTAAGAGAATAGGATTTTAGAACTGCAACGTATCTTCATGATCCAACAGATGAGGAAACTAAGTCCCAGAGAGGGGAGGCATCTTGCCCCAAGGTATAGGGTTGCCTGCTGGAGTCAGGGATCAGTCTCCTAAAGGCCCCACTCTACCTGGCTTCCAGACTTTTTTGAGTGCCCATTTCTCTGCCTCTAAGTCTGTCTCCATCTCCATCTCGGTTTCGGATGGTTCTCCTACCCACTCCAGTCCATAGTCATTCAGAAATCGCTGAGCAGGAACAGGAGAAAGACACAGAGGAAGATTGCTGTTAGTGAGGCTTCTTTCATGAGAGACATCCAAGAAGGGAAGGGGCAGTGAAGGTTACCAGCTTCATGATTCAATGAGTAACGAGTTTAAGTTCGTAGCAGAATCAAGGACAGAGCTGGGAAGCTTTGGCTCCTCATCCTGCTTCCCTAACCATAGTAGCAGAAGCAGGGACTTTTCGGAGGTGAGGCACTGAGTATGGGGTGGTGAAAAGGACACTGAATTTGGAGCCAAAAGACCTGGGTTCAAGTCCTGGCTCTGACTTCCTAATTGTGCTACTTAAGGCAAGTCACTTCACTCTGAATCTCAGTTTTCTCAACTGTAAAATGGAAACAACAATGTTTGCTTTACCTAGATCTCAAGAGCAAATAAAAGAAAGGATACATTTCACACTGTCAGTCATAAAGGAATATAAAAATATGAGCTGTTATTACTCGTCAGGAAGGCCCTTGGAGATCATCTACCCGGTCAAACCCTCTTTTCTCACAGATAAGGAAACAGACCCAGCAAGGAGGAGTGATTTGCTCAAGGTCAAACAGCAGGTTAGACCTCCTGACAGAGCTGGGAATCAAATCCAAGTCTCCTATCTTCCTATGATGAGTTCTAGCACAGAACCAGGGAGGGAGGAAGGGAAAAACACTCCACTTTAGGACTAGGTGTTGGCCTCCCACCCATCACCCCAAAGATGACGTGTTTCCCCAACCAAGGGGTACTGCTGGGAGCCACAGGACAGGCGTTAAGTGGGGCGTATGCTGGGGCTGAGGCACCAGGAAATGAGATAGGAAAGGCAAGGTGGAGGCTGTCTTTGCCACAAGAGGAGTTTGCTGATGTTGCACACAGGGCTGAGGTCTGGGGCTTTGTCTTCCTAGTTCTAACCTAGACTATGACACTAGCAATTATGGCCACCTTCCTAAGGCAATCATCTGGGGAAGTGGGAGGTGATAATTTCATCACAATAGCTCACTTTTATCCACTGCTTTAAAGCTGACAAAGCAGGGCCTCACTCGTACCACTGAGAGGCATGACAAAAGGGACGGCCCAAACATGGCCATTTTAGAGATGCTCTGTGGCTTGCTGACGTCACAGAGCTCCCAAGTTTCAGGACCAACATTTGAGCCCTGACCCCTCTGTAAGACTGCTTCCTTCCAGCAAAATTGTGACTAAAGGAAAAGGTAGAGTGTCCTCTGGGGATTTCTGAGAATGATGCTGGTGATGATAGCGACAGCTGTCATTTCCATAAACATCAGTCACAGCACGGGTAGATGCAGGGAATGAGATGCCAAGGCAGGAGCTCTTGCAAAACTTCATAGGATTTAGAGATGGAGGGGAGCTTTGGAATAATTTAGTCCCTTCTATTCATTTTGCAGATAAAGAAACTGAGTCAGAGAGGTCCCATAGATAGCATCAGAGCTAAGACTAGAATCCTGTGTGGATGAGTGACATTCTCCTAAGCGTGGCAGACAGGTGAGAAAGAGGCTGGAAAAAGACCCACATGACCCTGGAGTTCCATAGCCTCCACAGCCACTTGGGAGGTGCCCCAAAGTCTTCTCCCCAGTTATGCAGGGCCCACCCCCTCCCCATTTTATCTGTCTCACCTCCATTTCATGGACCTGATTCTGAAGGTGCTGACACTTGGCTTCCAGTTCTTCTGTATGAGTTAAATTTCTTTGATCTTCTGGAAAAGATGGGATGGTTTCAGGGGGTCCCCAACAACTATAGCAGAGACGTAGGGCTCAGAGTGGCCTCCCTGACCAACAATGTTGGGTTTTCAAGTGTTGCCCAAGGAGACACCTTCAAGGGTCAGGCACAACCTAGAATGAGACTTTGTACAGCACCCCCAAACACCAGGATTCCACATTCCAGCCCAAATTTGGGGGCACACTAATTCTGCTGGTTGTGTGTTCTTTAAATCCCACTGAGTCGTTCATTTACACAACAAATGTTTATTAAGTGATTGTGATGTGCCAAGCCCTGGGTTGGATGAGAAATAAACACACAAGTATAAAACACATTGTGTGTTAAGTGTGTTAGGTTCAGGACACGGTGCTATGTGAAATCTAAGGTAAAAGGGTGTAGCAGGATCAGAGAGGACTTTGTGAAAGGGGCATCATTTAGGGTCAACCTTAATGTGCAAATAAAAATTCAACATGCAAAGAAGAGATTGCAGGGCACTGGAGGAATGAGGAACTTCATGAACAGTGGCATGGAGGTGGGAAATCACAGGGCATGTTCACTGGACAGAGAGCGGGCTAATTTGACTGGCATGCAAAATTCATACATAAGCCTTTGCCTTAACATGAAATTCAGGTGGGGTGGGACCAAAGTGGTGAAAGCTTCAAATGCAAGGCAAAGCGGTTGAACGTTATTCAGTGGGAACTAGATGTAGGCTCTTATTATTTCCTAAAAGAGTGGTATGACCAGATCTACATGAGGAAAATATTATTCTAACAGTCAGAGCAGAGCCTAATAAATGAAGACTCCCCCATAGGACGGCCAGGCTCCTCCCTGAGGCAGCTGGCAGTCCCAAAGCTACCCTGATTGTCCCTGGGCTGTCACTGGCTGTACATCATTGTACTGCCCAACCTCGGGGGGATGGGCTGCCCTAGCTCCCAGCACAATTGCAGTCCGATTATGCCCCCTCCCCCAATTCAATTGATATCAGGGGCAGTTACTGGTCATTACAAGTCATTTGGAAAGTAGAAGACAGAAATGGAGAAGGGTAGAGATAGAACATGGCTGGAGAGCGATGAGAGGAACATGCGATCGCGCTGGTGGGTGCTAAAAATGCCTATTTTCTACTTGGGTAAAAGCAACTGAAATAGGAGAGAGTTGATGTGAAAGAGGGAGAATTGTTAGGACTTAGTAAGTGACTCCGCATGAGAACTCAGGGAGAGGGAAGGGCCAAAGCTAAACCCCAAAGACACAAGCCCGAGAGACGGACTAAAAGGGTAGTGCCAGAGACAGAAATGGTGAAGTCCGAAGTAAGAACTGACTCACGGGGGGAAACAAATTTTGTTTTGAGGTAGTTAAGAGGATGTTGGAATGTATATGCCCTGATGGCTGACAGAAATATGGGTCCAGAATTTAGTAGATGGGTCAGGGCTAGAAACACTCTGCATAGAAAGGCCAGCAGCAGCCACGGCAGTGAATGAGAGTGCCAAGGGGAAGAAGCAAGAGAAGGAGAAGAGGCCTTGAGAGACACCAACCTTAAGGGCTTAGAGGGAAAGTCAAGAAGAGAATGAGGCATCAGTCAAGGAGAGAGAGGAGCCTGAGAAAGAGGGATTGGATGGGGAGATGGGGAAGCAGGAGAGAGCAACAGCATGAAAATCCAGAGCAGAGAGAACCTAAGAGAAGGTGGAACCTGACAGGGTCAAATACAGCAGAAAAGTCAAGAAGACTGAAGCCTGAGAAAAGACTATCAGATCTGCCGGCAAAAAGAGTTGTTGGTAACTGTGGTAGAGTACTTAAAGGTGGGGGCATCTTTCCTGTGGCCAGAGGAAAGAAGGAAAGGACAGTTGATGGTACTTGGAAATTTTGAGGAGAGGGACTAAGAGATCTCAGAGAAGCAGGTGATCTGCTGTAAACTTGGTGCTGGACCCTCTCCTCTCCACTCCTCTTTTCTCCCTTCCCTTTCCCTCTTCCCTCTCCCCCTCAGCACTCTCTCATCTGATGACCTCGTTAGCCCCGTGGGGTCAGTTAACATGTCTGTGTAGTAGATAACTCCCAGCCCTACATACCCAGCCCCAGTATCTCGCCTGAGCTCCAGGCCTCTATCGACAACTGCCTATTGGACATGAAAACTCTTGGGAGCCAGGACTACTTTTATTGTTGTTTTTCTGTCCCCAGGATCTTAATAAAGGTTTGGCTTATTCAAAGAACAAAAGCCTGTAGCAAACAAAATGAGGAGCTGAGAAGGGTAGATGCGTCAAGCAGCTGCCTTGACTCCGACGTCTTCTCTGCTGTGCTTCACAAGTCCCGGAGCAGGAGCTGAAGGCTCAGAGAGTGACCACCCAAGAATTTCCTGGTCAAGGAGAGCTAACGGTGCTTGACAATGCACTAAATGAATATTCCTATCAAATCAATAAATGGGCATTAGATTAAAAATGAAGCCAAACAAGGGGATGAGGACTGGGAGAGCAGAGATGGGTGGAGGGGTCAGAGGTCATGATAAGGGTGATGTGTAAGTAGGAATCATGTGTGTGAGAATGGGTGGGAAGAAAAGAGAGGAGCCTGTGGTCATCAAGGAGAGGTCATAGACTTTGAAGGTTAGATCTGAGAGGCACTTCAGTCTGGGAAAGGACTGAGGCTGGTTGTGGGGCCATGATGGTGTGGGGTGAAAGCTGGATGGAGAGGATCACTGAAGTGGAAGAATTAAGAAGACAGTTTACTAAATGGCTCCTTAAGATGCATGTTGAAGTCCCAGAAGGCTGTGTTAGGAGTTGGGATGAAAAGAAAGATGAAAATAGGTACCAACATAATTGAGAAAGTTGCCAAAGTGACCAGGTTAGATGACAGCACTGAAGAGAGAAGACATTCTAAGCAGGCCATGTGGACCTTAAATGATAAAGTCTCCAGGTAGCTTTCCCATAGGGCTTCTCCAATAAAGGCCTCGAGGGAGGACCTGCCCTCCTTCAAAGGACTTCTCTCCAACCACTAACGTACTGCCCAGACTCATTCCTCACCTCCATATACAGGGAGTTTCCCAAGTCTTAATAATTTCAGAAGCATAAATGCTACAAACCTAATCCCCCAATGCAAGTGTAATTATTTAAATTCCTTTCACACTTACTAGTTTTGTGAATTTTGAATAATAAGATTCAGTCTTAACAAGTCAGGGCAGCCTATGATCATGCACTGTGTGAATGGTTTCAGGATGGCACTTTCTAAGACTGGTTGATCCCTACAGGATGCTTGACTGCCTGGGTCACTTGATCTAGCTCTGTTAGGGCTAACATCAAAGCTGTATGTCTGGGTCAAAACCTCAGTCTTAGGATCTTCTTAAGACTAGGACTGCAAATGTAATCATTTCAGTCACTGAATCATGGCTGATAAAAGTGTTTTAAAAGTCCAAAAATTAACTAGAGTGATGCGTAGAACAAGACAGCAGTTATTCTGAATTTTAATAATACTGATATTGTGAAGCCTTAACTAATCTTCTACAAGTTGTTTTTCTAAGGGTGTAGCATTTATACTTCTGAGCTGAAGACAGAAGTAAGACTCGTAGCATGCGCAGTGATTCAGAGCCTTGGGCTACCCATGGTCACACCCCAGTGCTCTTCCCCAGCTGGTGCTCTGATACTCCTACCCATCCCAACCCTACCACCCCCAGCCACCTGCTCCACATCTGACCAAGAATGATTTTCCTATCAACAAGTGGGGTATTCATCCTGTTCGAGGGCTTCTCGGGAGGGCAAATCTAATTAACATCCAAGGAAGCCCACTCTTTTTTGGAATGACATCATGGAGCCTAAAGCTGCCTCTCTACAACTTCCTCCCACTCATCCTAGCTCTGCCCTCTGGGGCCATCAGGCAAGTCTAATCCCTTTCCTACACAACGATCATATTGTTCCACATTGCTCCACATTGCATGTTCGGGTTTTCGTGTCCAGGCTCTCCTCCCACCCTGGTGGCAGGATGATGTGTCTCTTCTTCAGAACTGTGAGTCTCTTAGGCTGGGGTTGGAGCTGAGAGTGGGAGGGGAAGCTAGAGAGGCCAGGACTCTGACCAGAGAATTCTTACCTTCGTCTGGCTGCAGGCTTTTGATTTTCAACGTGAGGCTTTTGATCCACTGGTCCTGCAGTACCAAGGCACCAACATCAGCCCCAGACCTGTTGCTGGCACTTGGGAAGCTGGGAATGGTGCCTCTGGGAAGCCTCTAGTGATTCCTTCCCAGCCCACAAGTATAGAAACTGAGATTCCAGAATGGGTAGCAGAACAAAGCCATTGGAACCCAGTTGCCATGGCTCAGGGTCATGGAGGCCCTGGTTTCCAAACACCCCAGGCAGGGATACAGCAAAGGGAAGATGCCCAAGATTCCCATTGAACTGAGCAGGATCTCATGTGTTGGGGGCTTCCTACAGGGGCTGAATGCCTTTTTAGTCTCATTTAGAGCTACCCATGGCCTAGCAGACAGCAGCTGGTTCAGCCTGGGCCCAGTACCTTAAAGTTGAGCTCTTCAGTCTGCTTCTTCACCTTTTGCTCCAGTTCATTTAACCTCTTCACCAAAGAGGAGACCAGGCCCATGTCATGGGGCAGGGACCCTGGCAAAAAATTACTTAAGGCCACAGTTTGAAGAACTGAGGTGGGGGCCCATGTGTTGAGGAAATGAATGGACACATCCTCCCAACTGCACCAAGTTCCTAAGGTTTCTGGTACCCAAAGAGAGAATATGTCCAGCTTTTGAATAACTCACCTAGGTACTCAATGACCACCCTGAGAATGACTCACACACCACCCCCATGCCTCAATTAACCAATGCCAGAAGTCACCCCCTGAATGCCCTAGAGATGAACTACCAACTGACTATCTAAGACCTGATTCTCCCACTCCCAACTGACCTTCCAGCCTTTGACCTCCAGAATCTGATTGATCCTCCTATGCCCTTGACTTGCCTATCTCCATGGCTAGACCCTCCACTTCTTAAATGACCCTTCAGTTTCCTGGTGACATGCCTCCCCACCCCAGCCCTACCCTTTGTTGAAAACCCAAGGGGAAGTGGTCAAGTGGAGAGAACCCTGCACTGGGAAGCTCAGGCTAGACTTCAAGACCCTTTAACCATTGCCCAGCTCCTACCTTCTGGGGCTTCATACCCCCAGCCCTTCCTTGGGGTGTCCAGATCTCCTACCCTGCCCTTATTCACTAGAAGTTCAGGTCTCCCTGGAACACCTGGTCCACTAAGAATCACAGAATCTCAACACTACAAGGGGCCTATGGCAATTTGCTAACAAAGGTGAAGCAAAAACCCCGTTCCCCACAAATGCCTGCCAGGTCTCCCTGGGATACCCCAAATGATGGTGAAGAAGCCTGCTCCACTTTGGGCAGCCCTGCTTGGTAGAGGAAATTGCTTTAAAGAGAACCAAAAGGTCTTCCTGGTACTTCCAGCCCCTGGTCCTGGTTCTGCCCTCTGAGGTCAAGCAGAATAAGCATCAGAGGGCTTTTCTAATATGACAGCAAGGTTGCAGACAAATTCACTTCCCATCACTGATGTTTTCTTTTACAATTTGAATTTAATAATAGCAATAATTCACATTTCAATAGCACTAGAAGGTTTACAAAGTGCTTTCCTGTGAGGCAGGTTGTGCTTTTATTATTTTACCCAACTTACAGATAAGGAAACTGAGATTCTGCATGCCCACAATTAAATAGCTAAGTAGAAAAGCAGACACTTGAACCGGGGCCTTCAGACTTCAAATCTACACCCTTTTCATTATATTACATTCCCTCACCCCTAGTTCCTTTCAACTCACACTAGCATGGCATGGTTTCCAGCCCCCACCCACTCGGTCAATCTCCCTCCTGAAATGCTGTGTGTCATTCTCCAGGTGCTGTCTGACAAGGGCAGAAGACAGTAAGTGGTACTGTCACTTCCTTTATCCTGGCCCTTCAGATGCGGCTCCATACTGCCATGGAGCCTTTCTTGACTAATTTCATCCAAGATTTAATCATTCACCTCTGTTTTCTCCAGCTTCACCCAAGCACTTCAATAATTTGTACTTGTCCCTTCTTTCTTGGGACTGTATCTTGTCTCTGCCACCAGATATGAAGCTCCCAGAGGCCCTTTAATCCAATCCCATCAATTCTGCCCACCCCCTTCTCCCTACCCCCTGCCCAGCCATTAAGCAAACCTGGAATCCATCTCTTGCTGTCAACTTCTCCTCAAGTCATATTTGCAGAGGTTTTAAGTCTCTACTTGCCCAACAGATGGAGAGCTGGCTTGAGTGCCACATGATAGCCACATGACCCTGGGGCAATCTCAACCTCACAATGATCTAGACCAGTGCTTCTTAAACTTTTTCCACTCTCAGCCCCTTCAGTGCTTCCTAAACCCCTTATGGGGTTGCGACCCCCAGTTTAAGAAGCGCTAGTCTAGGCAATGCTCTAAGAAGCGCCACTTTGCAGTGGAAGAGGGAGGTTCTTTATCAGGAAATATCAATGAAATTATAAGTCTAGTCCCTATTCCTTCCTAGGCTATCATAATAGCCTCTGAATTGGTCTTTCTGCCTCCAGTCTCTCTTCTCCCAACCATCTTTCACGGTATTGCCCTAGCAATCTTCCAAATTCTGATTATATCACCCTTTGACTCAAAAGCCTTGAGTGTCCTTCCATTGCCCAGCAGAGGATAAATTCATGACCTTGGAATCAGGGCCCTCCACCATCTAGCCTGCCTATCCAGGTTCATTACCTTCTACATGGCAGACTATCCTGCCCTTTCTCATATGTGCCTTTATGCACACTATCCCCCATACTTGAAATGGGCCTCCCACCCCAAATCCTTTCAAGGTAAAACTCAGGCATGACATCCTTCATAAAGTCTTTTCTGAAACTGCCCAGAAGAAAATTACTTTTCTTGCCTCAAAAGCATTGATTGTGCCTCCTTCTCTCCTTTACACTTACTTAATACTCTCCTGAATCTGTCCGAAGCTTGGGATGCTGCAGGGTATGTTGTACTTGTAGGGATAATTCTGTCTCAAACTCTTGCTTGTGGGGGAGATGGCAAAGGAAATTGATTGCCATTCCATGATATAAGTGTATATAAGTGGCCAGACATCTATTGCATGTGACAGTAGGTGACTGGGGGACTGCCTTGGTGTAATGAGTGTGGGAGAGGCAGCGATTACTGTGGGTGTATGCTTAGAGCACAAAAGAAGTGACAGGGGTATATAGATCACTTATGAAGGCTGAGAGGTCTGGTCCTCAACAGTGTTCTGGGAATGGCCCTAGTGTGTAGAGGGTTTGCTATGGAGTTACTTCCCCCTAGGGTCATCATGATGTGTGGTAAGCATGCATGAGGGTGGGATTTGTGGAATAATTGCTAGTATTCACAGATACAACCTATCCCAGCATGAAGCAAATATCAATAAAAGTCGTGAAATCATCTTATACGAACTGTGGACACAGATGATCTTAGCTCTGGACCTGCTGGTGCAGAAGGATGCTGGGAGGGCACTTAGCAACCAACAGTGACACAGCTATTAGCACCTGTGTCTTTTCCCTCAATACATGGTATTTCTCAAGTGGAGCGTCTGTCACGTCTCCTCTGGAAAATAAGAGTAATTTAGTCTCTGCCCCCAACATTGTGAGGGTCAAAGGAGATGATATCCGTAAGTGCTTTGGAGGCCAAATAACACACTAGAAGCACCCGCTGCCGCTTCTGCTGTTTTGGATCCCTGTGCCCAGCACTGCACCTTCTGTGGAGGCTGATTGAATGAATGGCTCAGGACCCAGCTGTGGCTGACCTTGCCCTGCTAAAGCCTGAAGTGTTTCCTCTGTGGCTCAGACCTCCTACAGCCCAGCAGCATGAGCTGGCAGACACACACACCCCTACAGCAAAAGGGGATCACCCAGACACACAGGTGAAAGGTCCGAGGAGCCCCTAAACCCTCCATCTGTGTGACCCAACAGATCCCCTCAGTCTCCTCTCTTTCTCCACCTGAGGCCTAGCCTCTGACTCCAGCACTACACACCTCTTTCTCCCAGTTTTGAAGTGCTGTCTGCTTGGTAGCCCTGGTATAAGAGCAAGCCTGAGTCATGGACCTTTAGCAGCTGCCTCCCCACATCCACAGCTCAACTTTCTGGTTTTCCTTGAGGGGCTAATAGTCTATTTGAAGGGCAAGGAAATAGATTCAAGGCTTTCCTAAAAGGGTGAGACCTGGACACCATAAGGCTTCCCAGGGTGCTTTGGCATATTTGCTTGGTACCTACAGGAAACAGAGGTGGTAAGCTGCTGAGCTCTGCATGTCATCCTGTCCTGTGTTTTCATATACAGCATGACCGATCCCACTAGAAAAGCCAGAAAAGTTTACCTGGCCACTTGGATAGACATCACCCTATCCTGGACCAGGGATAATTCCTGTTTTCTTTATCCTCCATCAGCCCCTGAATAGCTTTGGCATACACAGATGCATAACAAAGCTGCAAGTGGTACTGTATTAGTGAAGGTTTGCACTGGGTTTCCCAGCTCCTTCCTGAGCCCTGTGCAGACCCAGTCTGTCTCCTTTCAACCCTCCCACCCCAAGCCCTGCAGCTACTCCCAGCACCAAGCCCCTTCTCAAGACCTGCAGGACTTTCCTCCTCCACTCCAGGAAGATGGAGAAGCAGCTCGACTCAGGAGGGAAAGTCCCAGAAATATTCTGGCCACTTTTCCTCTTCAGGTGGAAAAAAGATCAGATTTATTCTCCTTGACTCCAGGAGGTAGACCTAGAACTAATGGTAAAGGCTGGTGCTGCAGCAGATGAATGTGGAGTCAGAAAGACTCGAGTTTAAATCTAGTCTCCGGCACTATGAGCTGTGAGACCTCGGACAAGTCACTTGACCTCTGTTTGCCTCAGTTTCCTCAACTGTAAAATGGGGATCATAAAAGCACCTACCCTGCTGTGTTGTTGTGAGGATCAAATGAGAAGATATTCTTGTAAAAGTGCTTAGCACACAGTAGGTACTTAATGTGCCTTCACCCTTCCCACCCAGTAGGAGGACATCAGCATTTTCTAAGGAGCAGAGCTGTCCAAGAATGGAGCGGGGCTGCCTGCCTAGCAGAGGCAGGATGATTGCGGGCAGGGTCGCTAAAGACCCAGCTCTGACCACCTATGACGCTGCCAGAGGCAGGCAGGTCTCCTTTCTTACCAGTCCTTCCCAGATGTAAGGGTTTTTCTCTGCAGCAGCCCAAAATATTTTCTTCTGGACTAACTCCATCATTTGACAAGCCCTCCTCGTCCTCTGTAGACCCAAGAGTATGTGGTTATTTTCAATGGGGAGAGGGGAAGGATGCAGACTTTGGAACCCAGAGGTATCAGGGTTCAAGGTGCTGGGGTGGGGGAAGGGGAGAGAGGCGATAAGGACTTTTCCAAGGAAAGAGAAGGTAAGGAGCCGATTCCTTGAAGAGCTGTACCCAGCTCTCAAGTGGCTGTGCCACAGGGAGAACCCACTGGACATTCATCTCCAAAAGGGGTTCCTATATAACAGTCATTTCTTAAGAAAGCTGGTAGGGTAAGGGGGATGCCAGGAAAAGGCCAAAATGGAACGGAGGGATTTTCTTTTGAGTCATACAGGCCAGCTCCTGGGAAGGCCTGAGATGACAGGGAGGAGGAGAGAAGGAAGATAGGGTCAGTCCCTGGGTAGAAAGGTCAGGAGGGGAGCTAGAAAAAAATAAAATAGGGAGTCCAGCAGGGGTTTTCAAAAGGACGACACAGTGGAGGGTAGGAGTAGGAACTCAATCAATCAGTAATTTTTATGGTCTAGTCCATCCCAAACTGACAAGGGGCAGAGGAGTAAAAGCTCATCAGAGGAGACTGAGGCAGAAGCTTGAGGAGATTGGGGAGAACATGGAAGTAACAGGCACTTTGAGGGGGGTCAAACTGAATAAGGGGGCTTAGCTGAAGGATTTCTGTAGAGAAGGGCATCTAATCATCCCAAGGAAGGTGCAGATGGCTGAGTATATGGATACTGGAGAAAAAGATCTGGGGTGGGGAGAGAAGGAAAAGGGAGACATGTCAGGGACAGAAGAAGAGAGCCAGAAGGGACCCTAGAGCAGCAGCAGTCAGCCCAGCAGCAGCTAAAGTCCCCTCCCCAATCCCCAACAGCTCCAACCTCCCACAACCACCATTGTGTGGGGTACAGAGGAGTGGCTGTTAGGCTCCGGCCCACTTCATTTCCCTTTGTTCATCTATCCCATCCAAAGTAGCATCCAGGGCAAGAAGATAAAGGGCAGTCACAGCTGGGCAGACACTCACCACCAAAGACTGTCATCCGAGAAGGCAATGATCGCCTCCTAGAAATCCAAAAGGGCAAAAAGAAAATGCTGGTTAAAATCCTCTACCCTCTGGGGGAAGGGGGGAGTCAGCAAAAGGCCCCCTCTCAGACCCTCTGGCCACTGGCTCCCTGGTCCTGGATCCAAATGAACTGAGAAGGGAAGGTAGAGGCCAGTTCCTGCCTTCTGCCTTGGGGGCACATGCCAGTGCTTCCCTCCACCCCAAGGGATGCCACAAAGCTTGGGGGGGGGGGAATGACAACATAAACAGGACTGATTGGGGATTTGCTTAGACATCTAAAAGAACAAAGGAAAGAGCTGAGAAGCAGCTTCAGAACCAAATGGTGAGACCTCCACAAGAGGAAGGCCTGCCTTGGGAACAGGTCACGGGTCCTGTCTGGACTTCTTCCTCTGTAAAATGAGAGGTGATACCTCCCTTCCCCTCCTTGGGGCAGACTTGGTATAAGAATCAAATAAGCACACACAAGAGAGGAAAGGCATTGGGGCACAGGAAACCCAGTGAGCTGGATGCTGGGCACGGGACTCAAAGCCTCTAAGTGCTAAATGGAGTGGGCCATGAATTCGAGCTCTCTAAGGCTTGGTTTCTTTATCTCTAAAATGGGCAGGGTAGGGTAGAGGACTAAAGGAGAAAATCATGAGAAAACAGGCAAAGCTTTACAGAAACGTGAGTTATGACACTGACAAACAATCAAGTGCTTTACTAATGCTAAAGGCTTTGTGACACTCTCATCACCTGGCTGGGGGAGGGGAGGTGAGCCTCAGATCTCCTTCTGCTCCCCCAGTCTCCCAAAGGACACCTCTGGGACAAAGTGCCTGTGAGGTGCCAGGAGGGTTACAAAAGTGGGTTAACTTTTCTTGTTGCTGTTAACCAGCAAAGGTGAACACATCCTCGTCTGAGGTCTGTTTTGATGCAGACAGAGCTTTCCGGATAGGAGGAGTGTTTAGGAAAGGAGAGTCTGTTGAAATCTCTGCAGATCAGTTATAGTGACCTCAGAAGGACACAGGCAGAGGCTCACCGAGGGCCCAAGGCTCCACCAAGAGTTGAGTAACCCAGGAGGACTTCCAGACCAGGGCTCTTTCAGCTCTATCAGGATTAGGAAGCAGAATTTGATTCTCCTCTGGTTGTGCTCCACACCCACACCCACACCCAGTTCCAATCCGGATACCAGGATACCCATCCAACCTGAGGATACTGCTTGCCTGACAGCCAGGGGCATGGGTCCTTCTTACCCTGTGTTTTGGACATCCAACTGCAGAGGAACTCTCCGAATCTTGGAAAGTGAGGCCAGAGGGGAACTCATAGTCGCTAATTCTAGATCCTATCTGTCTGGAAGACCCTGAAAGCAGAAAGTAAAAGAAACCCCTGGGGACACAAGGGATTTACAATCACCACACTAGACCAGGGCCTAGGGCAGTGGTTCTCAACCTTCCTAAAGTGGAGACCCTTTAATACTCTGCTCGTATGTGGGCGTATCTGCATGTGGGCGGACCTGCCTGGAAATGGATAGAGGAGCAGTGTCTCCGGTGTCTCCACCCATTCTTAGGTGACCCTTGAAACCCCTGTGAAAGGGTCATTCGACCCCCAAAGGTTTGGTGATCCACAGGTTGAGGACTGCTGGCCTAGGGTCTCCTCCTTCACTACCCTTCAATACCTGCTTATCTCCCTGCAATGGTCCCCTGAGAAGCAGCCCCTGTTGCTGCTGGGGGCCTCTCCCCTTTTCCCTTGGCCCTGGCTGCACAGGTCACAGAATCTATGAGGTGAAGGCACCTGGCATTAGAAGTCATTTAGAACAAGAATCGCCCCTCTGCCCCCTCCAATGGAATAGCCCACCTACATTAAGCCCACAGCAACCTCTCCACACCACCCTCCTGACCCAATACACACATACACAGACACACAGACACACACCACACACACACACACACACACATGCCACTCACATCACACACACCACACACATTCATACCACACATACCACACACACCACACACACACACACACACACACACACACACACACACCCCAAACACTCACACACCATACACACACACACAGGCACACACACAGACACAGACACATCCACACCCACACACAGACACACAGACACACTCACACCACACACACACTCATACCATACACTGAAACAGACACAGGCACACACACAAACACATACACACACAGAGACACACACATACCACACAGTCAAACATACACATATAACACACACACACACACACACACCAGCTCTTCAATGCTAGAACACAGCTGTTAGGTTTGTTATGTTCCCCTCTTTCTCCCCAGGGAGGGAAAACCCCCCACACCTGGCAACAATCGCAGGGCCCTGAACAGAGGCAGCAGCACCCAATAAACACCCTCCTTCCTTCCTCATGTCTTTTGAAGCTCCGTCACCACCTTGCCTGATTCTCCCCAGACGGTTGTGATCCCATGATCTCATAGCACCTCGTACCCTTCTCCTGTCCTTATACAACATATACACAAATAAAGTCTCTAGACAAGTAGTCCGATGCAGTGGAAAGAACACTGGGCTGGACATCAAAAGGCCTGGGCTCCTGTCCTGGCTCCGCCATGAATCCCTATGTAATCTTGATTTAGCCCTTTCACCTGTCCTCTGGAGGCTTCAGTTTTCCCATCTGTAAAATGGGCGTAATCACAGTGGCCCCCACATACTCCAGAGAGCCCTTGGGAAGGAAGGGCTGCATCTCCTCCATCACCACCACTTATGCTCTTCCACGTAATGGGTGTCTAATAACTGCTGAATGAATGACAAGAAACACTAGCTTCCTGTACACTTGTGGCCCATCCTTTTCTATTCTCACTAATCAGTCCTTTCCATACTCCACTTCCTACCTTGAAGTCAGGTGTTTGGGGGCCCCAAAGCCCCATTTTATCCTGGATAATGATCCCCTGTTGGGCAGGATGGAAACTAGTGGAGCCTACCTACAACACCTTGCATTGGCTCTCACCAAACATCTGCTGGTGACACAGAACTACACTGAGCACGACAGATAATTGACTGAAATTCTCCTCTGGCTTTGATTCTCACAAGAAGGAATTGGCTGCTGAGGGAGAAAGGATAGGAAGCTTGGTCAGAAGTGACTGGTGCGTGGTGAAGAAGGAGAGGAAAGCTGGGAATGGTTTAACTGCATTTTAGTTTTCAGGAGAGCGGATTTCAAAGATCTCAGAGGAAGTGTGGCATTCTCAGGGAGAAGTCAGCCCAGGAGTAACAGTGAGCTACAAGAAGGAAATTCTGAAAAACAAAGGAAAAGTCAGTTCCAATAAAGAGGAAAAACAGTTGTCTGAAGCCAATGCAGAGGCACAACTACCCAATCAACTTAGATGTTTAAGACATGAAGAGAAGATAGAAACACGGTAAACAACAGAAAAGGAACATAGAATCCCGGCACAGCACTCTAAGGAGTTGTGTGAGGATTGCTGGTGCTTGTAGTGGGCTGAATCTGGCGAGGAAACCTACAGGTAACCAAAAGAAGGGCGTTTGGGAGCTATGTTAGGGGAAAGGAGAGGATCAGAGAAGGGGCAGGACGGTATTCAGAATGGCAACAATGCAAGACAGAGATGGGCTGTTAAACCCTTGTTTTACTGGTCTTCTCTGCCAAGAAGAATGATCCTGGATTGGAAAGGTGGGAACAAAAGTGGCTAATGGGGGCTTTGTTACTACCCACAGCCAAGGGCCTCTACCACCTATGTTTTTTGCCAAATTCTGATCTCTGTGCACAGGATGGAGTTGGAAGATGAACTATTAATTTTATAACATACTGAACCAAGTAGGAATGATAGTAGTTTCTTTGAAGATTCATTATTATGAGTTTTTGTCTAATTATGTAAAAATATTTAAGCTCCATTGTCTATGCTGGTCTCTAGCTTTTGGAATTAACAAAAGTTATTAATAATAATATTTTAACCAAGAAACTACACATTAAAAAACAGAAGTGCCACTCATTTCACCCAATAAGTTCAAGTCCCTTGCCCCAGACTAACCCCACCCCTAGGATCCTAAAAGAACTAATCAATGGGATTGCTGAGCCACTGTCAGTGATCTCTGAAAAACTGGAAAGCAGGAGAGATACCAAAGGACTGGAAGAGAGAATGAAAAATGTCCCACTTTTTTTTTTTAACAAAAGAGATGAAGTCTTCAGAGGATAAGTCAGTAAGCTTGGTTTCTTTCTGATCCTGGAAAAATCTGAGAACATAGCATGATTAGTGATGAGCGATCAGGGGAAAATCAAGAAAAGCACAGGGATTGCCAAAGGCCACTCTGACTCCTCTTCTTTTTCTTACCAGATGAGCTTAAGGACAAATACTGAAGCTGAAGCTTAAATGTTTTAGCCACATAATGAGAAGGTGGTACTTACTCACTGGAAAAGACCCTGATGCTGGGAAAGACTGAGGGCAAAAGGAGGAGGGGATGGTAGAGGGCGATGTGGATAGATAGTGTTATGGAAACAACGAACATGACCTTCGGCAGACTTCGGGAGACAGTGGGGAGAGTCTGGCTTGGTGTGCCGAGATCCATGGAGTCAGGAAAAGTCAGATGGAACTGAACAACGACAATTGACGGGTAAATCAGGCAAATGCTGGCAATACTGCTTACTTAGATTTTAGCAAAATGTTTCAAACTTTTCACACTATTACCATGGAAAAGATGAAGGCAGGTGGCCTAGATGAATAAAACGGGGTTTTTGCTGTTTAGTCATTTCAGTCACATCCAGTTCTGTGTGACCCCATTTGGGGTTTTCCTGGCAAAGATACTGAAGTGAAGTGGTTTGCCATTTCCTGCTTCAGCTCGTTTGACAGATGAAACCCAAACAAATAGGGTGAAATGACTCGCCCAGGGTCATACTGCTCCTAAGGTCTGCCTGTGAAGATGAGTCTTCCTGATTCCAAGCCCAGCACTCTGTCCACCGTACCACCTAGCTGATGAGCAGGCAAGCACAGAATGCAAAGTGCTAGCTTGCTGTTGAGGTGGAAGTTCTCCACAGAGAGCCCCAGAGTCTTTCCCCATACCAAGCCTCCATTCAGCCACTAAAGTGATTACCTTAAAATCCAGGTCTGATCATGTTACCCCCACTTTCTACTCAATAAACCTCAGTAGTTCCCTATTGCCTCCAGGATAAAGTACAAGATATTGTGTTTGGCATTCGGAGCCTTTCAGAGCCTAGGCCCCTCCCACCTTTCCAGCCTTCTGACACCTTACTCTTCAACATGTGACCCACGCCTCCTGGCTGCTCTGCTAACAAAACTCTCTTATTTGGCTCCCAGCACTTGCTTGGGCTGTCCCCATGCCTGAACGCTCTCCCTCATCTTCTCCTGACTCCCCGGCTTCCTTTTATGTCCCCACTAAAATTTCCTCTTTTACGGGGAGCTTGCCCCAGTCCCTCTTAATTCTCGTGTGTTCCCTCTGTTAACTATCGTCTGTTTACCCTGTACGTAGCTTGTTGTACTTGGTTGTTTTGCATGTCATCTCCCCATTAGGTTGTGAGCTTCTTGAGGGCAGGGACTGTCTTTTGCCTCTTTTTGCATCCCTAGGGCTTGGCACAGTGCCTGGAACATAGTAGGCCCTTAATAAATGTTTACTAATTGATTGGTTAGTTAATGAGTCTGTTACACTATTGGCATCCAAGGAAGCTACTAAAAACCTGTTTGCATTGTTGTCCTTTAATCCTTTCAGATTCTTGTGACCTCATTTGGGGCTTTCTTGGCAAAGATTTCTTGGAGTGGTTTGTCATTTCCTTCTCTGGCTCATTTTGCAGATAAGGAAACTGAGGCAAACAGGGTTAAATGACTTGTCCAAGGCCACACATCTACTAAATGTCTGAAGCTGGTAATAAACTCAGGAAGAGGAATCTTTCCGACTTCAGACCTGGCACTCTATGCACTGCACCACGTAGCTACCCACAGATTGCATTAGGAGGGACCAAGTGATTGATAATCCTGTCTTCTGACTTGGTGAGACCACATCTGGAATATCGTTTCCAGTCTTGCCTTTTAGTAGGCACAGTGATAAAGAGTGGCTAGGGGTAGGTATCACCAGAATAGTAAACAGTTTATATTAAATGAGGGTCAATTCAGCCTTCCTGAAACAAACTTCTCGTTGTTTAACCTGGGGTAAGGCGGGGGGAGGAGGAGGGAGGAGGGGGAGGGGAAGGGGAGGGTATACGCTCGCGCGCGCGCGCGCACACACACACACGATAACTATCATTTGGTACTATATTTTGAAGGACTTTCAAAAAGAAGAGAGAGTAACCAACCAGTTTTTCTTAACCCAGAAGGCAGACAAATTTGAGAATGGAGTAGGGGGAAATTCCTAATAACTGGAGCTAGCCAAAAGTGAAATGAACCGCCGAGGGAAAAAGTGAGTTCCACATTACTAAAGGACTTTAAAAAAAGGTAGGCTGATCAAACAGGACGTTTTTGGGTCAGGATATTTTAAAGAAGTGATCAAACAGATTTCTCAATCACTTAATCAAAAATTTCCCCAGGCCCCATCCTCCAGACACCCACGGACGTCCAAAGCATCATCTCGCCAGCTACAACCCTAAGGCAACAGACCACTCAGTGACGGGCTGTCCGCTTGCCCCAACGCAGCTCAAAAGCTGTTTCCTCCAGGAAGACTTCTAATCACCTGCCCTAGTCAGAAGCGATCCCTTCCTTTTAAACCCACAGATCACCTCAGGATGTTATTTAGCACCTTCTTCCTATAGTACGAGTGTTCGGACACTGGCCTTATTCCTCTGCTGGACGTACAGGGGGCAGGGACCAGGTCTCCCGCTTTGTGTCCCAGGTTCTAACCCAGACGCCGAATGGGTGGTCCTATGCAGGCAGCCCTCCCCAGCTGCCTTCCCCAAGCCGCGCTCCCCTCACATTTCCTGCACAGGATATAGACTTGACCACTATATTCCCCTGTGCTTCTATAAGTGTCAGGTTTGGTTACTGTGCGTGGGTCCCGTCTTTCTCAAGGAACCAGAAGTGTCCAGGACGTGGTACCTTCTACCCTCATCAGACGGATGGTTTCCTAAGGGCAGGAACTCACTCCCTTAAGATTGAGGAGGAATGCCCCGAATAGCAGGACTAGATTCCCTTCAGACTGGGGGGCTCCCCGAGCCCTGAGGCTTGTCTCCCCTTCCCCATTACGTGTCCTATCGCGGAGTGACATCATCACTCGGCGACCTCAACCCTCCTCCTCCCTCAGATCTGTAGAGCCCATTCTTACACTCCTCAAAGCTCACTCGACCCGTTGCCATGGTAACGGAGAGCTCCGGTCTCTCCCGGGCAGGGCTTGGGGGAAGGAGGAAAGCTCTAGAGGCCGCCCCAAACTCCGCTTCTTTGACTCACTCAGTCCTACTGTGAGCTCCAGGAACGAGCTCTCGGGGAGAGAGGTCACCGGGCTGCTTGGGTCACTAGGGACAGCGAAGGCCTTTGGCTGGGGACTCACCACGCCCGGGCACTGAGTCTGCCTGGCAGCGCCGCCATCTTGTTGTCAACGCGGTTACCACGGCGACCGAGGACTCAGTGATTCTTATTGGTCATTAGAACGGTCGCCTAGTAACCAGCCTACCGTAGGCAGGGACAGTCCTCTGTCCTGAAATCTGATTGGTGATTTCAGTGTCTTCGCTCTTTCCGGGAACTGCAAGTCTCAGACTCCACCGTTCTGGGTTTTGGCCGCACTTAAGCAGGATAGGGAAACTCGATTGGACAAAATATCTGTCAATCAGTTTGTTTCTACGCCCCTCTGAGCCGAGTACTCTGGCGGGTTTCTGTCCTCAAATCTGATTGGTTATATTGGGTCCGAGCTATTTCCTGCGGCTGCAAATCCCAGACAGCTCTGTTCTGGGTCTAGCTTACCTGAAGAGAAGAGAGGATACAGTCGATCTGACTGGATTGGAAAGTCAGTCTGTCAATTATAATGTTTCTCAGCCCGCCTCCTTTCCTCCGCCTTTCCCCAGTGAATTGTACTGTGGGGTTCTGTCCCTATCCCCTGATAGGGACGGATCTGGGTAAAAAAAGGTGGCGTATAGAACAAGAAGAGAAATCATGGAGTGGACAAGTATATATTTGCATGAAATACCTATGGTATCAGTCAATCAAGAAGCATTTGTCGGAGTTTACTATATGCCAGGGCTCAGGCTACAAAGACAAAGGAAAACTCATGGAACTTACATTCTAATGGGGGAAACATAACGGTATCTTAAAGCATATTGGAACTTGACAAAAGTACATGGCTAAGAGCCATGTCCCAATGAAATGTATGGTCAAAGGCTACAAATAAAGCTTTCCAAAGAAAACAGGCAGGCATTCAATGGCCATATTAAAATAATGCTCCAAAGCACAAATAATTAGAAAAATGCAAATTAGAACAACTTAGAGGTTTCAGCTCTTTAAACTGGCAAAAGTGACTGTTGTGCAGAGAATAAGAGAGAGCTGAGACCTGGGTTCAAGATAAATTTGGGTGTGGATTTATTAATTAAGCATGTGACTCTGCAAGTGTATTCATTCAAATGAGCAGTAATCTTTTGGGGGGCACAGACTTGATTATATAGGCTAAAACCACAAAAACCACAATCAGGGAGGGAAGCCATGATGTACAGAAGCAAAAAAACAGCCATTGGTCATATCTATAGCTCAGGGCTAATTTGGGAATATGGCACAAGGGTCCAAGGGTTCAACCTTCCTGTGTCATGGGGGTCCCTCCTAGAACTGGGTGGAGGGCCATAGTCAGTGCTTTCCAGAGCAGGGTGGAGGGTCATGGGGGTAAAGGGGACTGGAATTCCCTGGAACAGGATAGGGTTATGTGGGGAGCCCTGCTTGGTCAGCGGGGCAGGACAAGGTGGTCTCTAGATAAGATCCTTGCACCATAATGAACCTTATACACTATAATGATTCAAGAAGAATGCAGAAAATGCTGATTAGGGAAGGAGGGGTCAGGGAACTTGGCCTTGAGCAATATGCCCAGACCTGCCTTAAGCAATTTTCAAGCTATAACAAAAAGGGGTTTAATGGTGGGCCACAAGTCAGGTGATCTGTGATGACCTGATATGGTTCAAGTACTCACCTGAGTACCAACTAAGAAAAGTCACTAACTACATAACCCAGAAGCTAGGTGTGGAAGTGGACAGAATGCTGGACCTGGAGTCAAAAAGACTTATCTTCCTAAGTTCAGATGAAGCCCCTGTGTGACCCTGAGTGAGTCACTTAATCCTGTTTACCTCAGTTTCCCCATCTTTAAAGATGAGCTGGAGAAGGAAATGGCAAGCAAATCCAGTATCTTTGCCAAGAAAATCCCAAATGGGGTCATAAAAAAATTAAATATGACTAAACAACAACAAAAATGGTCTGGAGGTCTAAGATACAAACACGTGTTTATATATGTGCTAAAGTAAACATTGGATTTATTAAGCACCTACTATGTGCCAGGCGCTGTCCTAAACTCTGGGGAATACAAAGATAAAAAGCAGTTCCTTGGGGTGGCTAGGTGGCCCAGTGAATAGAGCACTGGTCCTGCAGTCAGGAGGACCTGAGTTCAAATCCAGCCTCAGACACGGAACACTTGCTAGCCTCGTGACCTTGGGCAAGTTACTTAACCCCAATTATCCCTACAAAAAAGCAAAAAAAAAAAAAAAAAGCAGTCCCTCATTTTGAGGAGCTCACAAACTAATGGTGAAGACAACATGCAAATAATGTGTACCAGCAAGCTAAATACAGAATAAATACAGAAATAATCTACAGAGGGAAGGCACTAGAATTAAAGGAGATTGGGAAAGGCTTCCTGTAGAAGGTGGTATTTTAGCTGAGAATTGAAGGAAGTCAGGGAAGCCGGAGGCAGAGATGAGGAGGGAATGTTCCTGGCATAGAGGGCAAGCAGAGAAAATGCCAGCAGTCAGAAGATGGGGTGTCCTGTGAAAGGAGCAGGAGAGAGTCCAGGGTCCTTGGACTGAAGAGTGGAGAGATGTTGGATGTAAGAAGACTGGACATACGTGGGGAAGAAGAAGGGAAGGGGGCTTCCAACAGCAAACAGAGGGTTTTTGTGTTTCTCCTGAGGATCAGATCAGAGGGCAAAGCTCGGGCCTCCCTCCCAATGCTATGTGTGAGAAGACAAAGAAAAGAGGACCCATGTGTCAGTCAGTGTCAGGGAGGCTTCTGAGAGGAAGTGAAACCTGAGGCAGGCTCAGGCCAACGAACGGATTTTGAGAGGCGGGAAAGGATTCTGAACCGTGGGGTGGGAAGAACATTTTGGGCTAAGTGCCTGAGGAAGGAAATCAGAAGTTATATATGCCAGACGCATTGAGGAAGCCTGTCTGGCTAGGGAGAGAGTTTGGGGGTGGATCTGAGAGGTAGGGGGAAGAGACCCTGTGAATGTTCTCTTCACTGTACCTGCATGTTTACTGAAGCACCCCACTGACAAGCACCTCTCTGAGCCCTCTACTCTGGCTTGTGGCCCTGGCAGGGGGTAGCAGTCAGTGCACAGCATTCATGGAGTTTGTTCCCAAATCTCCTCTCCCCTACTCCAAGCTCCTACATTAGAATAAGGATATTAGAGCAGGGGACTGGAAGAAGGGGACAGATAAGACCAGAAAAGGCTGGAACATGCAATGTCAGAGCTGGGAGGGCCCTTACAGCACAAGATGTCAGAGCTGGGAGGGCCCTTAGAACACAGAATGTCAGAGCTGGGAGGGCCCTTAGAATACAGGATTTCAGAGCTGGGAGGGCCCTTAGAACACAGGATTTCAGAGCTGGGAGGGCCCTTAGAACACAGGATGTCAGAGATCAAAGGTAACTTAGGGACCATCTAGTCCAACACCCTCATCATAGATGAAATCACTAGAGGTAAAGTTCCGTCTCAGTCTAAGGCCACAAGGCTGATTAGCTGCCTTGGACAATCAGGATCATAGAAACACCCAGCAGATGTGATGAGTATTTGCTGGTTATCAGACAAGATTGGAGGCAAGTCACATCATTCCTATGGGCTTCAGTTTCCTCACCAGTAAAATGAAGGTGACAAAACTCCCCTTCTCCTTTACCAGGTAGTTTTCAGTAAAAGTACTATTACTGGCCCCTAAAACTGGTGTTTTAGCAATGATTTCTTTTTTTTTTCTTTTTTTGGAGGGCAACTTGCCCAAGGTCACATGGCTAGTTTTTGTGTTAAGTGTCTGAGGCCACGTTTGAACTTGGGTCCTCCTGACTCCAGGGCCGGTGCTCTATTCACTGAGCCACCTAGCTGCCCCCAGCAATGATTTCTTGAATTAAATTTGACAATGGTGGGTGCCTCATGAAACTGCTTTTATGATAAAGTTGGAAGAGGACTTAGATCCTTTTCTTTTCGGGTCCCCAGATGGTCCTCAGACCTGGGCCTTCTTCCAACAGATTCTGCCCTTATAGGCCACTGTGACTCTACTGGAAACCATTTTCCTTCCCCCAAACCCAGCTCACTCTCATTGACCTTGGTGTAAATGGGTACAGGAATGAGACAGGGAAGTGAAACTTGAGGTTTCAAGTGAAAATAAGACCTAAAAAAATAGATACTCAGTCCCTCCCCCCCAACCCACACCCACATATCCATATATGTGGCTATCAGATGTATCTACTATCAGGTGCACACACAGATTCTGTTACACTTCATTTATGAGCCTTTATGAGCAAGCACTTCCCACCATACTGTCACAAGGGGGTGGGAGGTTCAAAATAAAGTCATTTTGACTCGAAACTCAAGGCTCTTCACATAGCACAAACTCATAATTCATCCCATGCCATCCCAACATCCCCTTTTTGAATTCTGAACTTAATGAACATCAACTAAAAGAAGAACTTCCAAAAACAGAGGCTTGAATATGAAGTCACTTATCTCTACTGTGATGAAATGAGATGTTTGTAAAGCCCATAGCGTGGTGCCTGGCACATAGTAGGTCCTTATGCCCTTCCCTTGTTCCCTCACCTCTCATTTTGTCATTATCTCATTTTGTTCCACATTTAACAGATTTAATGGAAACAGAAAGAAAAGAGTTTGCCAGATGTTAATAGTTACATAGCTGATCCCTCTTGTTTTACTTTTTCTCCTTTTTTAAATGAAATTTTATTTTTTCAATTAATAAGCATTTATTTCTCTCTCTTCTACCTTTCCTCACTTTGCCCACAAAAAGAAAAAAAAATCCTCATAGGAAAAAACCTTGGTAACAAGTATGCATAGTTAAGCAAAATAAATTCCCATCTTGGCTTTGTGCAAGAGTATTTCTGATTTTGCTTTTCTTTTGAATAAATTCAGCATATTGCTTTCAAAGCCAACAGAAGGCTATGACTTCTGGCCTTTTTTTTTTTTTCAGTTCGTTGCACACAAACATGTTTCAATGACTCCCATTTCTTTCTTCCTTGTTTCCTTTCTTTTTTCTTCCTTCCTCCCTCTCTCCTTTCTCTTTCTTCTTCCTTCCTTTTTTTTTTTGGTGGGGGGAGGGCAGGGCAATTGGGGTTAAGTGACTTGCGCAAGGTCACATGGCTAATAAGTGTTAAGAGTCTGAGGTGGAATTTGAACTCAGGTCCTCCTGACTCCAGGGCCAGTGCTCTATTCACTGCTCCACCCACCTACTTTCTTTCTTTCTTTCTTTCTTTCTTTCTTTCTTTCTTTCTTTCTTTCTTTCTTTCTTTCTTTCTTTCTGTCTTTCTTTCTGTCTTTCTTTCTGTCTTTCTTTCTGTCTTTCTTTCTTCTTTGTTTCTTTTTCTTTCTCCCCATCCCTAGCTCCCCTCTCCTTCCTCTTCCTTCCTCCAAAAGTGAAAAAAAGACAAAACCCTTGCCAAAAATACTCATAATTACGTAAACCAATTTCCTACATTGACTGTGTTCAGAAATGCATCTCCACCTGCAGCTCCAATCCAGACCCTATCAGCAGGTGGAAAGCAAGCTTCATGGTTGTTCCCCTGAAGCCTTACATGCAATTCCATTTAACAAGGGCACTGAGACTTTTTTCAGTGCCTATCGCAAGATTTCATCTGAGGACCAGCTGAGCTAAATATGAAGAGGCTAATCTCTGTAAGTTTGGCTGTTGTACCTGTGAAGGCCACACAGCCTCTTAAAGCTATTCTGATCCTCATCAGAAGAGGTAGGACCCAAAACAACAAAATCCTAAAAACGCCAAGTGGAAATTATGTTCTGCCATGGAAACACATAGGTATATATATATATACATATATATATATATATATATATATAAACACAGATCCAGCTCTCAAGAAGGTGATGATGTAAGGGGCATTGAATGAGGATGGACACAGAAACTCTGATAAGGATGGGGGGCAGTGAGTGGAGACTGTGACAGCTGAAAAGGAGAAGATGCGATAAGAAAAATGTGATAAGAAATGTGAGGAAGGAAAAGATCAGTAGCAATTGAGGCATACAGTAGACTAGCCCTCTACATGTGTTTAATAAACATTGAAGAGATTCTGAGGGAGGTGGGGATCATGGAATTAAATTCCATTCATTGAACATTTATTAGGTACTTACTGTGTTTAAGGCAAGAGGCTGCATGGTACAGTGAATAGAAAATTGGTCTGGATGCTAGGAAGGCCTGGGTTCATCTCTGTATTATCTCTGACTGGTTGTATAACAGTGCAAATACTAATACTTTTTTGTTGTCCAGTAGTGACCGACTCTTTGTGACCTCATTTCGGGTTTTCTTGGCAGAGATACTGGAGTGTTTTGCCATTTCCTTCTCATTTCACAGATGAGGAAACTGAGGCATACATGGTTAAGTGACTTGCTCAGGGTCACACAGCTAGTAAGTGTCTGAGGCTGGATTTGGACTCAGGTCTTCTTGACTCCAGGCCAGTGCTCTGTACAGATCACTTAATTATCAGTGCCCCAGGCTATGCTCTTAGAGCAGATGTCAGTCTTCACTGGAAGAGGAAGTTTCCTCTCTAGTAAGACCCTACCCCAGTGAAATCACAAGTCTAGTCTAAAATAAGTGTCATGACTAAGGAGGACTTAGAGAATCAGCTATATCCCCTGCTTTTTGCCAGTCCAACACAAGAGAAGGCTTGGCAATGAGCTTTTTTATTGACTTCAGAGCTGAAAGGATTGATGAGGAAGGTGGAAGGATTAACCCAATTTGTATATAAGAGGATCCATACATTCCCTACCCTTTTTGTTCTCTCCCTTCCTGGTCTTCAAATGAGGAGAGTCACTGCAAGAACAAGGCGAAGGCCCTATTTGCAACCTGAAGGTCATGTGGCCCTGAGCACGTGGTGCCAGTTTCTTTCTTCTTTGCTGATCTTAGGTAAATGAATATCCAGAGATAGAGTAGATCAGCTTATAACCTTGTGATCTTTGGAAAATTATAGAAGGAATCTGAGGTCCCCTCAGTAGCCTGAGTCAGTAGCTGAGACCACTTGAGTCAGCAGCCAACACTTGAGAGTGAAGAGCAGCAGTGGCTGAATCTGGTGAAGAACAAGTCTTGAGGCGCTTCCTGCTTGACCCAACCCAGCTAGGGATTAATCAGCAGCAGCCAAAACATTGTAGCTGAAAAAGGGAGTGACCTGTCCAGAAATGAACTGGGTGGGAACTATGTGAAGGTGATGGGGTGCTAATGATGGACTCCTAAAAGGAAAAGATTATGTCTTTGGAACCCAGATCTCAAGTTCACCTGAGGCACCCAGCCCATTCTAGTCAATAATCCTTTTAACTGCTCTTTCCTGAGGGCTTTCCTGCCACTTAACTCTGCCCACCCCAACCTCCTTACCATCTCTGGATCCCATCCAGATCTTCTCACAGTCTTTCTGTATAAAAGTATCAGTCTTGGGGCAGCTAGGTGGAGCAATGAATAGAGCACCAGCCCTGGAGTCAGGAGGACCTGAGTTCAAATTGGGCCTCATATACTTGACACACTTACTTGTTGTGTGACTTTGGGCAAGTCACAACTCCAATTGCCTTGCCTTCCCCCTCCAAAAAGCAAAAAAAAAAAAAATATTAATCTTGCAAATTCATAAAATCTTGCCCACTTCTATTGGTGACCTTGTCTCTGACTGAAAGAGGGCTTGAGTGGTTGATTCTTTCAAGGCAGACCTCCACCCTATACCTGCCCTATATTTTGCAGTTTCCAGTACCCCTAGACTGCAACAAAGGGAGAAAGAGACTTGTAGAGGGCAGTAGCCCTCCGCGCCCCAAATGCTCCTCAATGCCTTCTTAGTTTTGAGCCCACTCTCCCCAAAGATTGAATGTGCGTGCAGAGAGTTCCCTCTGGTTGGGGGTTTTTCTCTTTGCTTTATCTCCTCAGTAAATATCCTTTTGTAAAAGCTAATTAATATCCGTCGATGAAGTGATATTGGGAATGAGAAGTATACTGGATGGGGGTTAATGAATCATAGCACCAGACATTACAATTCCTAACAACTGTAAGGTAGAAGAAATCTGCAGTCCATTGGGGTCCCAGCCCACTACCATAGTTCAGGGTTCACAGAGCACCCTGAAGGGCGTGCTATATACAAAACAACATTTTTAATGTGGAATGATGGATAGAGTGCAGAGAATCAAATGGGATAACACGTGGAAAGCACTTTGCAAACCCTAAACTGTCAGCTCCTTGAGAGCAGACTTGTCTTTTGCCTCTTTTTGTCCCAGTACAGTGACCAGCACAGAGTAGGAGCCTAATAAATATTTATTGACTATTGATCTGAAGCACTTTATGAACGCTAGCTATCAGCAGCAGTAGCAGCAGCAACTCATACTAGGGTTTCTAAGATTTAAAAAGTCCTTTCCTCACAGTTACCCAGTGAGCTAGGAAGGCCAAGTATTGTCATCTCAGTTTTAAGTTAGAGAAGACTAAGGTTCACCAAAGTTAAGTGATTGAAAGAAGTCACCTTTTTTAGTAAATGCTGGAATTGAAACTTGAACCCTGACCTCTCAACTCTAGGTGTGGAACAAAGGAAGGGAGATAGGGAGAGATGCTTAGGAGCTCACACATAATACCCATTTGTAGACAGACCCATTCCTACACCAAAAAAGGAAGCTCTGGGCCCAGTCTTGGGGGATGGGATGGGTGGGACAGTCTGAGGAATCTTGGTAGACTGGGGGAGGAGGAAGGAGGTTATGAAGAGTTTGGGATAATTCTGCCCAAGCTGCTCTTTCCCCAAGCACAGGCAGCCCCCTCAGGCCCAGGATCTTCTTTGCTCACTTCCTTTTCTTCCTCCACTCCTAAGTCTCAGTTCTTCTTCCTCCAGAGCCCAGTCACAAACGAAGTACATAGGTCCACCCAGATCCTTTACTAGGTCAACTCAATCCAAATGAGTGGAGGTGGGGAGATTTTACTTCTGTTTTTAGATTTGTTATACAAAGCCTATGCAAATGATAATACCTAATGGACTATGGAACTGATGGCCTAATCCATGGGTCCTTTCACTTTTTGAGGCAAGTGCAGAGGAACTGCATAAGATGGGGTTTAGACCCCAAGGAGGTGGGACCCTTTGGCAGAAGTGAAGAGCATAAATCTACTTCATGTTTCTATATCTGCCAAGACTCATCCCCTTCTGAGCCCTGGGACCACAGTGGCCAACTCCACTGTTTCCTTCATCCTCGGCCATCCCCTTTGCTAAACCACAGTGTCAACCTGAAATGAGCACAGAATGCTAGTAGGGACTTTAAAACAGAGAATGTTAAAGTCAGGAGGGAGCCTAGAACATGGAATATTAAAAGTGGAAAGAGTCTCAGCACAGAGAATGTCAGAGCTGGCAAGGACTTTAAAACACAGACTGTCAGAACTACAAGGGATCACAGAACAAAGAATGCCAGAGCTAGGAGGGAGCTTAGTACACAGAATATTAGAGCTGGAAGGGATCTCAGGCCATGTTAAAGCTGAAAGGACCCTCAGAGCACAGAAAATGAGAGCTAGAAGAAACCTTAGAACATGGAAGATCAATGCTGAAAATGATCTCAGAGCACGTCAGAACCAGGAGGGATCTCAGAGCAGAGAATGTCAAAGCTGGGAGGGCCTTTAGAACACAGAGTGTTAGAGGTGAGAGGGTCCTTAGAGCAGAGAATGTCAGAACTGGGAGGAAACCAGAATACAGGATGTCAGAGTTGGAAGGGCCCTTAGAACATAAAATGTCAGAGCTGAATAAAATCAGCCTCATCATTTCACAAAGGGACTGAGGCCCAGAAGGGGAAGTAATCTTGACCAAAGTCAGGCAGGCATATTTAGGGGCAGAAATGAAACTGGAACTCAAGTTGCCAGGCAGTCAAGTTAACAAGTATTTACTGTTTGTCAGTCTGGGGTTCTCCCTTTTCCACCAAAACCCTCCATTGATTGATAACTGGGCTGTGAATCAAATATTCAGATTCCTGAACCAGCACTGCCATTAACTTGCTGTGTCCTTGGGCCATGCACTGCCCTTTTCTAGACTTCACTTTCTCCTTCTATAACTTGAGATACTTGGACAAGTGGTATCAGAAGGCCTTCTTAGCTCTGACATCTTGTGTTCTAAGGGCCCCCCCCCAGCCCTGACATTCTGGGTTCTAAGGGCCCTCCCAGCTCTGACATCCTGTGTTCTAAGGGCCTGCCCAGCTCTAACCTTTTCTGTTCTAAAGCCTTTCCCAGCTCTCGCATTCCACATTTTTAAAAGATCACTTCTAATTCTGATAGTATATGTTCCAGAGTTCTAAGGATACTCTTGGGTCCCTTCCAGCCTAGAATACATCTATATTCCAAAGTCCCCCAGCATTCTGGATAGAGCGTTGGATTTGGAGTCAGGAGCACCTGAACTGAAATCCTGCCTCAGCTTCTTTCTAGCTATGTGAGCCTGGCCAAACCACCGCCTCTTCTGGCCTGTTTTCTCATCTGTAAAAAGGAGAGAGTGAGAGCCTCTATGTTCCAGGGTCGCCCTGTGAGGATTGAATAAGAGGACACAAGTAAAAAGCCTGGAAAACCAGAAGATTGCTTACATAGTTATAAAGATGGCCTCCTACTGTCCCTCCAGGAGTGTCCTATACTGAGGTATCCGCCCCTCCCACATGCTCAGGCCCCTCCCTCAGCTATATCTACCTCCATCTCTCTTCTTAGGCAAAAACTCTCAGATCCAGCCTCAACGAGCAGCCACCAGGCACAAAAGCCCAGAGATGAAGGCATTCTTCCTCCTCCTTCTTGTCTGCCTTGGGGCCCTGACTGAGATCGAGGTAAGAGCAGCCCTTGTCCTGTCAGATCCCAGATACTCCACAGCTTTGATTTCTAGCTGCAGTAGAGTCTCCCCTGAGAAAGGGGGCCAGCCCCCAAACCATTCCTACTGCCTGGTGCTTGAAAAGCCTCCCCGACCCCATTACCTAGTTAATGCCCTCTCAGCCCACAGTGGGATAAAAAAGCTCCAGGCACCAAGGCTATGCCCTCTTTCTGCAGAGGATCCAAAGGGGGTATCTGATTACAACACTGAGCTAAGTAGCCTATGAGATTGGGAAAACAGATTCTGAATGAGACAGCTCTAAAGAAAGACCTCACAATGGAAGGAGACCAGATAGACCCAGGTTCTCCTGCCCTTTGCCCTTGGATTTCCTCCCAGGTAAGTCACTATGGCTCTCTGTTATGGAGAAGCTGCCCACCTGCATGAGGAGAGGGAATTTCTTCATTGACTCTAGTGCCGGACTGGCACTCTTGAAAGTTTGGGGGTAGCTCCCCTTCCTGTCATCACGCCTCTGCCCCCCGGGCCCAGCTCAAACATGGGACGATCCATTTCCCCTTTCTAAACAACTATTGTGAAATGCAAAAGCCCCCTCCAGCTACTACACTCTATATTCTGACATCCCCTCCAACATCAAGGGTGAGATCTTTTGGTTGGATTGGGTGTTCTACCTCCTTTTTGTATCATGGACCCCTTTGGCATTGTGGTGAGGTCTATGAGCCCCTTCCCAGAATAGGGCTTTCAAATAACTGGAGAAAATATCCAATTTCAGCTAGAGGAGAATGGAAATAAAGATTTTTTTTTTCTTCAACTTATTTCCAGACCCCTGAAAACCATCCCCAGGGCCCTGGGAGTCCAGTAGAGAATGGTGCATTCCAGATTAAAAAGCCCTGAATTAGGCTGGGGGTGATGGGGGGATCCATGTCTGTAATCCTTGCTGGGGTGGGGGAAGGCTAATACACCTCATCATAAGTACTCCCACAAAAAATAAAAATAAAAAGGACTCCTGGGTTAAATCGAACCACCAGGCTAGAGTCCCCATAGTTAACTAAACTGTGTCTGGGGTCCCGTCATTTTGCTCCTCATTTCTATGACCTAGAGGTGGTTTTGTTGAGACATTTTTTCAACCTCCTCTGACTCTTTGTGACACCATTTGGGATTTTCTTGGCAAAAGTACTGGAGGTTTGCCATTTCCTTCTCCAGCTCATTTTGCAGATGAGGAAACTGAGGCAGAGTAAAGTGACTTGCCCAGGGTCACACAGCTAGTCAGCGTCTGAGGCCGGTTATGAATTCAGGAAGAAGAGTCTTCCTGATCTTGGGCCCATCCAAGGCACAATCCTTATCTACACGCTCCATCTCCCTCTCTCCCTGCCTGTAAGGTTGAATGGACGGCGCCCAAGCTGGAGTTGTAACCCCCCTGGATCCTGTCGTGCTTCACGGCTCCTGGGGAGAGGAGGGGCACGCTTTCCTTCCCAAGCACGGTTGGAGAGAAGGGGGTGGGGGGCAAGGGTTAGTAGGCAGAGTCCTTGCCACTTAAGCCTACTTCCTCCTTGCTGACTACTCCCCCTCCACAGGGGTAGGAGCCCCAGGAGCCACAAGCAGAAAGACCTCATTTGGGCTGATTTCCGCTCTAGCAGATGCCTGTTGAAAAATGTGCCTTAGGCAGTTAAAGAACCACAGCTCCACACCAGCCCCAGCACCAGGGGGGCTTTTCTTTCAGCAGAAAGGAAGCGATGACTGCCGGTTAGTTAGTCGGGCCCCTCCATTTCACCGACCAGGAAGCTCCCCGGTCTGTGACTTCCCCGCTGTCACACAGAAAACTAGTGTCGGGGCGGCTGGGCGGCGCAGTGAATAGAGCACCGGTCCTCAGGGCTGGAGTCAGGAGGACCTGAGTTCAAATGTGACCTCAGACACTTATCCATGTGACCGTGGGCAAGTCACTTAATCCCAATTGCCCTGCCCTCCCCCCTCCAAAAAGAAAAAGAAGGAAAGAAAGAAAGAAAACTAGTGGGCAAAGCCAGTCAACCTTCTGGATTCCCAGTCTGGCATCTGTTAGCTAAGGGTCAGTCCTCCGTAGGGAAAGGAGTAGGGAGAGCAGTAGAATCTGGGGGTGCCAGGGGAATTGGTCCCCCAATTCAGGGGTACGAGGAAGGCAAGAGAGGGTGACTGATAGTTCCTTCTCCCTTCTCTCCTCTAGAGCACACCCCCGAGTCCTGTAGTGATTTTAGGTGACTTTATATGAGTCACTTTCCCCTTTGTCGGCCTCAGTTTCCTCATCTGTAAAATGGAGATAATAACAGCCCCTACCTACACGGGCTATTGTGAGGCCAAATCAGAACGCTTGTCCTCCTGTCTGCCTCTTAGAATTGTTTCCTTCCTTCAATTAAATCCAGTAACTATTATTTATATTATACAAATGCTTAATGTGTTAAATAAATGTTTGTATTAAAACCTGCTATGTTTAAGACACTGTTCTAGGTTGGTGACATGATCAAAAGCAAGAGCTAGAATCATCCCTGCCCTTGGGGAACCTATGCTCAGGTGTCGCCTTCCTGAAGTCTTCCCTGCATCTCCTAACTGGGAACACCTTTTCTCTCTCTGGCTCTTTCCTCGTTCCATCTCTCTCTTTCCTCCCTCTCTCCGGCTCCCTCTCTCTTTCTCTGTCTTTTTCTCCCCCTCCCCCTTTCTTCTCCCTCTCTCTCTCTTTCTCTCTCCCTCTCTTCTCTCTCTCTCTCTCTCTCTCTCCTCCTCTTTCTTCTCTCTCCTCTGTCTTCTCTCTCTCCTCCCCCCCTCTCTCTTTCTTTCTCTTCCTGTTCTCTAATCAATATTTTTTCTCTCTTCTCCAATTAGCTTCTAATCACTTCTGTGTGTACATGCTATACCCCTCCCAACCCCAAGTAGAATGTAAATTTCTTGATGGCAAAAGCCGTTTCTTTTTTTTTTATCTTATATTTTCAGTACCTAACAGTGCCTTACACTAATACACCATTTTAAAATTGTTAAATCAACTTGAATTCTACACTCTCTGACTCTAATATTTTATGTTCTACGATACCTTTCTGCTCTGATTTCTTTCCCAAATTTCCCTATGATCATAGAGCTGTAAGGGACCTTAGAAATCATTTAGTTTAGCATGCTCATTTTACAGATAGGAAGCTAAGATCTAGAGAAGTGACTTGCCCAAGGACAAACAGGCAGAGGCAGGATTCAAACCCAAGGCCTCTAGCTCCAAATTCTTTTCCTACTACTTTGGGCTTCCCCACTTCAAAGTGTGTTTGCTTCTAAAAGACCCCAAAGGGAAACATGTTCTCCATGCGTCTTCCTTGGGGCCTTTTTATTATTTAAACAAAATGGAAGGTTTGGGGATGAAGACTTTCTTCCTATTCCTCAGGCTCCCCAAGATGGGCTTCCCTTGGGCTAGGGAAGTGAGAAGGTAGAAGAATGGGCTGAACGGCTCACAGGTGATCTAGAAAGAAGCTAGTGCAGGCCAACAATCATGCTGCAGGGAAGTGTGTGCTAACCTGGCCAGCTGAGTCCCTTCAGTCCTGATGAAGAGGACGTGCCATGGGCATTTGTCTAAAAGGGGCATCTCCTATGGAGCTGCACGTGGGCTCTGGCTCTGGGTCTCCTTGCTACATAGCCTTGTCCATCCTCCACAGGCCTCCACCGAAGCATCAACAACCACAAACCCTGTAAGTGGGTCATCCCAGATGTTCCATGGACCCTCTACCTGGAGCATCCTCATCCTCGCTGGCGTGCTCACTTACCTCCTTCAGCTGCAGTGAGGCCTGGGTCCAAGACTACAGAGACCATCAGCCCTGGCTCCTGTTCAGCACCGGCCTCCTCTTCTCCCTGAGGGCCCATTCCTCTTGGCTATGTAGACTCCTTCAAGTGGGCACCTCCCCTGCACCCCCCCATCTGAGCATCCCTGGGCCTCCTTGGGAGCTCTGATTCCCCTGTCATTGAGGATCATGGATTTATTTCCCTTACTCCAAGGGTTATAGAGATGAGAGAGCAAAGTACTGACCTTGACTCAATAAAGTTTTAAAGCCGAGTGTGTGATCTCTTCCTGAATGTCCCTCCCCCTATTCCAGGGACCCGTTTAACCCTGCTCTTCCCCAGCTCAAGCCCAGCACCCTCTGATAGCATTTTCCAGAGGTACCTCTTCCCCTCCCCACTGCTGCCCCTTGCATGCGTACCCTGATCTGTGGGCCCACCCTCTCCAAGCCATGACCCTTTCCTAGAACTCCCTAGATAAGAAAAAGAAGCTGGCAAGGGATGTCCAGGCTCCTGGCCCAGCCTCAAACCCCTCACAGACTCACAGGATTTGAGATTATCTAGTCCAGAATTCTCATTTTCTGGAGGCCTCAAGACATAAAGATACTTGTCCAAGGTCATGTTTAGTCAGGGGCAGAGTTAGGAACGTGGAGTTCCTGGTCTTCCCAAAATCCTGCTTCAGCTATGGAATCCCCATGACCAAACCCAGCCAAACAGCTGGACCCACAGGCAGACAGGGAGAATGTCCTGAAAGTGGGGCCTCTGCCCCACCTACTATTACCCCAGAAGTGTTTGAGGAGGGAAATGTGGGGCAGGGAGAGGAGATGAACGGTTTTTCACAATGTAAGCCTTTGGGAGTAAGGGCTGGAGTCTCAAGACCCCTTTGGTTACACCTTTGCCTGGCCCTTCTCTCTCCCCTCTCTAAACCATGCCCTACCTCCACCACCCCCGTACTCAGGCAGGTTAGGCTCTGGACCCAGCCCTCAAGCTTCTGGACCTCTTTTGCCCCAGATTGGCTGGACCCTAATCTCCCCTGAATAGATTCTGCCCACCCCGCAGCCCTGCGTGGTTCCCTGGCTTTCTCTCTTGGGGAAAGGGCTTGGGCTCCCCAGAGATGGAGGCAGTCTTGGGGCTCCACCATCCCCTGATGGTTCATCTCAGGCACTTGGGGGAGGGGAGACTTGGCATCCGGTGGAGAGTCCCTGGCATGAAGAGCAGAGGGAGGGCTTGAAAGCTTAGAGCCCGTATCTCCTGGCCCAGCCCAGCCCAGGTCCTGGGCACAAGACCCAGGCAGCCTTTTCCCTAAGAAGAGTGGAAGCCTGCCTCTCCTGTTCCCCTCCCCTCTTTCTCTCTGCCCCTTCTCTCTTCCCTTTTCTCCTTCCTTCTTCCTCTCTTTCTTTCCTCCTCTTCCCTCTCCTTCCTTTCCCCTCTTTCTCTCTTCTCCCTTGCTTTTCCCTGCTCCCCATTATCACACAGGGTAGTGTGTGCCCTCTAGCGGCTAAAAGTCGTGCCCTTTCTCCTAAGAGAACCTGCCCCATCCCAGCAGCAAAAAGGGAGAAAATGTAGAATTCCACAAAATAGGGAATCTGGCCCCAAATCCCAGATACAGGGACTCAATAGAGCAAGGAGAGTCGGAGAGACATTATAAAACATCTTATATTACAAAGACAACATCTGTACAAACATCTGGCCCAGTTTAGATGCCCCCCACCCCATTCCACCCCCCAAAGTCCTCTGCAGTGAAGAATCTCAAAGCACCTGGACATCCCAGATCTGAGATGGTCTTTCCTCAGCCTTGTCCCACAGCACAGCATGGTCCCTATCATAGCCCCGGCCACCTAGAGGGAGGCAGAGAGGTAATTTAGGGAGAGGCTGACATGCCTTCCCAATCCTGAGCCCGCACCCTCCAGAGCACAGTCCCTCCCTGTTCCCCTCCTCACCCTTCACATCTAGGATCTTGTCCTCAAACATCTCACTGCAGATGTGCCCAGAGGCGTCAATGCTCCACGTCTGCCTAGGCTGGCGGCTCTCACTCCAAAGTACCACCTTGGATCCAGGGCTGGGTTGCCCAATCACCTGCAGGCTCATTGTTGGGGCCACCTGGAACCCCAGGAAGTGATTACATCCTCTAACCAAGGCTCCGCATCCTAAGAAGGCCCCTGGTGCACTGTCTGATGCCTGTTCTAACTGCAGAAGGCCCAGTTCCTTCCCAGCCCTGCTCAGAACCCCATTCTCAGCGGATCACACTAGCTCCTTAAGGATAATATCAGACTCAGGGCTCAAAGAAAGCCCCAGGCCTAGAACGTTAGCACCTGAAGGAACTTCAGGGGGAAAACGGCCTTAGAAGACAGCACAGGAGAGCTGGAAGGGAGCATCCCCAGAGTTCTAGAGGTTTCCCCAGTGGAGTCAGAGCAGCTCTGCCTCTCACTACATGTCCTGCTTCTGGGCCCCAGGACCTTCCACCATACAAGTGAGCCGCTGGCTTGGTCATCTCTGAAAGGACCACCTCCTCCCTGAGGTCTCTCTTGGTTCCTTCCTCTCTGCCGGCCCCTGACACACCCCAGAGGCCACAGCCCCCATTCTGAGGCTGTTGTCCATTTCCTCTATACATATCATCCCTGCCCCACGAGGTTGCAAACTCCCTGAGGGCCTTTCTTTGTTTCTCAGTCCCTGGCACACTGTAAGCCCTTCATAAATGCTCATCAATTTGCTGCTAGCTTGCCATGGAGAACGTAGGCTCTCCTGATAGAATGTCAGCTCCTGGAGATCAGGGGCTGCCTCCATTTTCTATCTGCACATACACCCCCTTGCCCCTGGCTCTGCCTGACACTGTCAGGAGCACGTCATAGTCACTTAATGAATGCCTGCTTCTGGCCAACTTGATTCCCCTAAGAGGCTGTAAACTCTAAGGCAGGGATCATGTCTTATCTGATCTTCCTATCTGTCCCAGTTCTCATACTAAACAGGATTCTGTAGAATAGATGTTTAAGAAAGGTTTGTTAAATAAATGGATGAACACAGGATGTCAGAGCTGGGAGGGCCCTTAGGACCCAGGATGTCAGAGCTGGGAGGGCCCTTAGGACCCAGGATGTCAGAGTTGGGAGGGCCCTTAGGACCCAGGATGTCAGAGCTGGGAGGGCCCTTAGGACCCAGGATGTCAGAGCTGGGAGGGCCCTTAGGACCCAGGATGTCAGAGCTGGGAGGAGCCTTAGACTATAGGATGTCAGAGCTGGAAAATGCCTTAAGAGATGATCTAGCACTCTCATTTTACAGGAGGATGCTGAGTCCCTTTGTGGGAGTGATTGGCCAAAGTTTACCCCTCAGTGCAGCAATACCACCATTCCCCAGATCTTGCAAGCTAGCAGAGGAAATTCTATAGGAGTCTCCCTGCTAGAGTGTCCTGGCTCTCGTTAGTTTGGGCACTTTCGGGGGAAAGGCCCGGGAGACAGACCATCTTCCTTGCCGGGGCCCCAGGCAGGCCCACCCTCCCTGTCCCTAGCCCCACATACCTGGTTCTTCAGTAGCCCGTCTTCATAGTACCAGATACAGCTGCCCCCAGCCCGGGTCTCCGAGACTACAACCCTCCCAGCTTTCATGTCTTCCACGTCCTCGGGCACTGCCAGCCACCTTCCCAGGCCTTTGTTCCTCAGGCAGAAGTAAACTCGGCGCTGTGGAAAGTGGGGAGCAGGGTGAGGAGGAGAGAGCTGGGACCTCCCTGGGTACCTCTGGCTCCTCTTTCACATTCCTGGAGCTAGCCCTGACCCCAGCCTCACTTCCCCAGATGGGATCAAGCCCCTCCAACTTCACCTTTATGAACAGGGTAGGCACACCATGTACCCCCTCTTTTATACAGTGGAGCCCATGTGCATACACATAGAAGCACCTAGACTCATTCATGGGCAGGAGAAAAGACACATGCTGATGTGGATATATAAAGATGTCAGGGAGTGTTACATGAAGACCCCCACACATGGAGTCACAGGCAGACACACACAAAATCCACACAGACTACTAGATTCAGTTACATCTGCCCTTGGCCATACCTGCTTGATAGGGTAGAGAGAGCCAATCCTCTGGGTCCCACTGTAGGTCAGCCAGTTGGTAAGTTCATTGCTTCCCACCAGCCACTGGCGACCTCGGAAATCACTGTGCTCACATAGCACCCAGCTGGGGGCCGTAACCCAAGATGGGGAGACCGTGGCAGCAGCACACAAAGGAAGAAGGAAATGGACATGAGGAAAGAAGTGGGATGAAGGTGAGTCCTCTTTCTCATCAAAATGGAACTGTCGTGTGTCAGACATGGCTCCCACTGGTATTGAGCCTGAGGGATCAGACTTGGTTGTCTCGTTCTGTAACCCCCATTCTTAGCATAGTGCCTAGAACTTAAGTAGGAGCTTAAAAAATCTTTATTGATTGATTAGGGACCCAATGGGGGTAGTTTGGTCCAGGGCCTCTCCCTATTCAGTGGCTATAGGGCCCAAGACTTGGGAAAGTCAAAATCTAGCAACTGTGACTTTTTAAAAAAGACATGGGTGGGGGTGGCTAGGTGGCACAGTGAATAGAGCACCAGCCCTGGAGTCAGGAGTACCTGAGTTCAAATCCGGACTCAGACACTACACAAAAAACTAGCCGTGTGACCTTGGGCAAGTCACTTAACCCCAACTGCCCTCCAAAAAGCAAAAAAAAAAAAAAAAAAAGACATGGGTGGTGGGATCCTCTCTTAGCCTTAGGGATAAAGCAGGATGGGATTGTCCTAGGCTTGGGAATAGCACAGAGTTAGGGGTTCTGTCTTCCCTCACCGTTTCCCCTAGGGC
>CM053596.1:48090823-48141118 GCA_028646575.1 Pseudocheirus occidentalis
ACACAAAAAACTAGCCGTGTGACCTTGGGCAAGTCACTTAACCCCAACTGCCCTCCAAAAAGCAAAAAAAAAAAAAAAAAAAGACATGGGTGGTGGGATCCTCTCTTAGCCTTAGGGATAAAGCAGGATGGGATTGTCCTAGGCTTGGGAATAGCACAGAGTTAGGGGTTCTGTCTTCCCTCACCGTTTCCCCTAGGGCCTCCAGCTCCAGCCCACAACAAGCTCATTCCTTCCCTCCTGTCCTAGGCGTCCTTCGAAGGTTTTACCCCGGTTCCTTCCCTATGTCTTCCCCAACCCAAACCACCCAAGAGCTCCCTGGACTCACATGCCCCCCTTGATCCGAACGGACAGGACGTGGTTGTTGAAGCCCTCTGCCTGAAGGCTCCGGACCTCCCCATTGAGCTCAATTTCCTTTCCCTCAAAGCACTCCAGCCCGTAGAGGAAGATGGATGGCTCCGAAAAATGCTGGTTGAAGAAGCACAGGATAAGATTTGGCCCTGGGTATGGAGCCAGAACCAGGCCTGAGGCCACCACTCGTAGTGGAAACAATGCTGGTTTGGGTTTAATCCCACCTCTGACACTTACTAGTGGTATGACTTTGGGCAAGTCACTGACTCCTCTGAGCCTCTGTTTTATTACCTGAAAAATGGGTATACTTGTAACAATATCTGTAGTACGAGCAGCTGGGAGGCCCTATGGACTTGGAGTTAGAAAGATCTGAATTTAAATTTAATAGACACTAGTTATGTGACTCTGGGTAAAAGTCTGTCTGTCTCAGTTTTCTCATCTGTAAAATAGGGATAATACTAGCACCTATCTCCCAGGGTTGTTGTGAGGATGAAGGAGGGAAGGAGCAAGCATTTAAGTGCTTAGAATGTGCCAGGGAGGAAGGTGCTATTTATTATTATCCCATTTTACTGATGAGGAAACTAAAGGCAGACAGAGGTTAAATAAAAGTCTAAGACTCAGGTCTTCCTGACTCTAGGTCTAGAAGTCTATCCATCTAATCACCTTATATGCTTTCCAAACTTAAATGCATTATACAAATGCTAGCCATCACCACCATCTCCATCACCACCACCACCATCACTATCACACCGCCTACTTCATGGGGTGATTTATGAGGCAAGTGCTTTGTAAAAACTAACTAGAATGTGAGTTACTATCGCTTGTGGCATGCCTTTATGTGTCTAGCTGTGTTCTAGCACAAGAATCCAGACACGGCAGAGATAACTGATTGCTCCTGCACAGAAGAGGAAGCCGAATCCTAAAGTAGTCAGATGACTTGCCCACAGTCACACAGCAGGTTACTGGTCAAAGCCAGGACTAGGATGAAGGTCTCCTGACACCCCACCCCCAACCTTAGCTCTACCTCCCCCTGCACAATGGAAGCCCCAACTCTAGTCCCAGTACTGTTCCTAGAGGGAGTAGAGCTTATGTCTTCATTCAGTTCTCTCACCCCTAACTTTGGACCAAGAGAAAAGACTGTGGGCCAGCCCCATCTTCTCTAAGCAGGGCTCCCTGGGGTTGGAGGTGAGGAATGAGACTGCTCCTAGTAGGTCTCCTTCTAAAACTAGAGTCATAGAACAAGAATTTCAGAGCTGGGAGGGCCCTTAGAACATAGGATGTCAGAGCTGGGAGGGCCCTTAGAACACAGAATGTTGGAGCTGGGAGGGTCCTTAGAACACAGGATGTCAGAGCTGGGAGGGCCCTTAGAACACAGGATGTCAGAGCTGGGAGGGCCCTTAGAACACAGGATGTCAGAGCTGGGAGGAGCCTTAGAACACAGGATGTCAGAGCTGGTAGGGGCCTTAGAACACAGGATGTCAGAGCTGGGAGGGCCCTTAGAACCCAGGAAGTCAGGGCTGGGAGGGTCTTTAGAACACAGGATGTCAGAGCTGGGAGGGCCCTTAGAACACAGAACATCAGAGCTGGGAGGGCCCTTAGAACACAGGATGTCAGAGCTGGGAGGGCCCTTAGAACAGAGAATGTTGAAGGTGAGAAAGAATTTACTTATCAATTAATCCAACCGCCTCTTTTTATAGGTGACTAAATTAAGACCCAAGGAGAGAAAATGGGCCAAGGTGACTGAGTCAGGCCTTCTGACTCCCAGCTCAGCACATTCTATGACATTACTCTCCCTCTTCTCCTGAGGAAGCCGGGGCATTGGGAGGGGAGGGGCTACTCACCAGGGGGACCTTTTGCAGGGAGCCCAGGGCAGTGGAGGTCAGGCAGCCCATGGCTGTAAGTGTGGGGAACTCTCCCTCTGAGAGCACATGCTGTTCCCCCTCAAATGCCTGCTTCTCAAACAGGATCCAGCTGTTGGAAGGACGAGGTATCTCAGTATAGCCACCTTAGCCTCTAGACTAGAGCGCCCAAGAAGTCCTTCTGAGGCTGCAGGGCCCCAGCTCAGGCCCAGAGAAGTAGAAGCCTCTATCTTCAGTCCTAAGACAGGGGTCCAGCCACCCTGCTCTCTCTCACCCCTTAGTTCAGTCAAGTGGACCCTTTGGTAGTAGGCACTGAGGTCAGATTCAAGGAAGAATGAGCTGATCAGTGTAAGGGCAGCCAATTCTAGGTAAACCAGTGGAAGAAAAGCGTGGGACCCTCCTTTCCTGGGAAGTCTCTTCTCATATGCCACCTCTGCTGCTCTTGTTTTAGGATAAATTCTGGAGAGGCCTCTTCATCTCTATCCCACAAAACCAGCCCTTTGTGGCCCCAGCCTGAAAGTATGACCCCCTCTCCCAGGATCCCTCTCTGTTACCTGCCACCGTGGACCCGACAGGACTGGGGCTGGAAGGAGGAAGGCAAAGAGGCCTGGTCATCCTCAAAAGAGATGTGGTCCCCAAGGAAATCAGGTCCAGAGAAAAGCTGAATCTGGGAACCGAGAAAATAACCTGTCAGAGCTGGCAAGGGCCTATAGAGCATTGAATGTTAGACCAGATTTCACAGCCGCAATCTCCTCATTGACAAACAAGGAAACCAAGGTAGGACTTATTGGAGGTAAGATGAGTTATTGGTGACAGAGTTGGGATTTGAGCTCACTCTCCTCTTAGGCCAGGAGATAGTAGAGGAGGAGGCCCCCAAGAAGGAAAGGGAAAGATGGGGGAGGGCAATGCCTAGAGAAAGGCCAGAGGGAGGAGCAATGGACAGGAGATGCAATCAATGGACTAGAATTTATTAACCGCCTTTTGTATGCTGCCCCAGTACCAAGCACTGGAGACACAAAGAAAGGAAAAGGGACCCCTGCCCTCAGGGATGTTGTAGTCTAATGAGAGAAAACATGCAAAGGCTAGGGACAAACAACATATAGATAGAATGAATGGAGGGTGGTCTCATGGGAAGGCACAGAGATGAAGGAGGGCCCAGAAGGGCTTCTTGCTGGAGGTGGCTGAGGCTTGGAAGAAAGCCAGGAGATAAGAGATGAGGAGGGACCCCCTTCCTTACCTTAGAGACAAAATGCAGATTGTGCTCCCCCACCTGGAAGAGATGAGAGTGGGGTATGAGGGGTGGGAGAACACAGGGGCCTCCAAGCTCAGCCAGGACTCTGGATTGACCAACAGTTGTCTCCCATCCCTCCACAGTAGGTATACCTAGCTGCCCCTTCTGGGTTCTGTTCTGAGCCCCGTCCCCCCTGGACCCCCCTTCCTGCTTTGGGCCCTTTTCCAATCTCATTCCTTCAAGAGAAGGTCTGGCTCATGCCATCTGTGCCATCTCATGGCCCTCTCTAAACCAAAGGCTCTGCTCCCCTTTTTCCCCCCCTCCCCCTCCCACCTGTCCAACAAACCAAGGGAGGCTCCTCCTTCTTCTCAGAACTACCTGAATGGGCCCCATTTCCCTAGAAGTCCCTTTCATAGCCTCCAGCTCTACCTAAATCATTGCCCCACCCACCAGAGACACTCTGTCCTCACCCTTGGCCCTACCCCTCCAACCTGGTGGGAATTCCCCACTCTACTTCCCCATAGATCATACACACACACATGCACATCAGCACTCTCCACCTACCCAGCTCATTAGGTGATGCCCAGCTCCCAAACTGAGCTTCCTCCCTGGCCCCACGTTCCTCAGAGGCATGACCTCCAACTCCATCCTTTCTGCCTGGACACTCCCTAATCCTCAACCCTGCCTGGCCCACCAGAAAAGCCCCCATCCCAAATATCCCTCAAAGCCCCTGCCCACAGCCCAGCTCCTTCCACCAAAAAGGGCTGCCCCTCTTGTCCCATCTACAGACCTCACTGACCTGCAAAATGGGCTGCAGGGAGGTGATGGTGCTGTTGCCAGCCCCCCAGTCATCACAATTTCGGTACACACCCTTCTCCAGTATGTACTGCTCCCCAGAGAAGCCCACTTGTTCATAGGCCACCCACCTGTAGGGGAAAAGAGGCTGTGAGTTGGGGAGAGTCTAGGAATGCAGGAGAAAGGGGAACTGTAGGCCTTAGGCCCTGAGATTGTTGAGACAAAGCAGGGGATGGTACCCAGCTGAGGGTCAGATACACAGAAGAGTGTGTGTCTGCGTGCATGTGTGGGGGGAGAGAGTATAGGCCAGAAGCCTGGACAAGGGTACTGAGTGACCATGACAGAGCTCCTGAGAAACTGGGGCCCCTGTTCGTGGGGATGGGGGAAAGGGATAAGAGCTCCTCATTCCAAGCTTCGTCAACAGCCATGTGGGCTAAGTAGCACAAAGGTCTACCATTCCCCTTTGTCAGATAGGGAAACTGAAGTTCTGGGAGAGTAACGAACTATTCAAGGTAAAACGCGAGGTGCCAAAGCCAGGGTTTTGAACAGCCCCTGGTTTCACAGTCACCAAAATACACTTCCTACCACACTCCCTGAGCGCCCCCTCCCCTTCTCCCTGTTGGTCTGCCTTGGTCTTACCTTCTCTTTCTTTCTCTGTCTCTCTCACACATACCCTAGGGTCCCCCACCTTTCTTTTCTTATTCTTTCTCTTTCTGTGAGTTTTCCTTTTCCTCTCTGTCTCTACCTTTGCCTCTTTCTGTGTATCTCTGTCTCTCCCGTCTCCTCTCTGTCTGTCTGTCTGTCTCTCTCACACACACACACACACACACACGACCCCCTTCTTTTTCTGTCCCCTTGCCCATTTCTTTCTTGTAGTTCTGTCTCTCCTCTCTCTCCCATGCCCTTCTCTCTCTTTGGGCCCCTTTCCCTCAGACACCCTCAGCCTGATGCTGCCAGTCTATGCACCAAAGTCCCTCCCACTCCATCCCCTCTCCTCACATTCCCACTGGCCACTCACACGCCACTCAACACGTGGATGGCTTGAGTGGTGAGGCTGTGTCCAGCCAGCTGCACATCAGGCAGGGCCTCACTCAATCCCACACTCTGACCTTCAAAGTCCGCAGCCTCAAACAGCATCACGGCTGGGTCCGAAAAGTCCTGGGTACAAACAGACAGTCAGCCCCTCCCATTCCCATTCCTATCAACCCTCTCCTATGGCTCCAGTTCATGAAGAGAGGCTGACTCAGTTAGAAAGCTACTGGTTATAGGGAAGGGGGCTACCAGTGAGACCTCCACCAATGCTCTTAGAGAAAGGTCAGACACACAAGCAACAGCACCCTCTGTAAGTGAAGGGGAGGCAAGGGGATGGACGAAATCACCGCTGGAGATGCTCCCTTACCGTTCTGATGACCCTCAGAGAGGTCAGGGATTCGTCATAGCCGCCCCAATGGGACCAGTCTGGATACTCGCCTTCTTCCAGCAGGTACTGGTGTCCTCGGAAACCTTCTTTCTCGTAGCCCACCCAGCTGTTTCAGGAGACAGACAGACAGACAGACAGACAGATCCCTTTAGGCCACTAAAGTTGTCAGAGGGAGGGCAAGCCAGGGCCACTAGAGCCAGGGGGCATCCAGGCTCTAGAGCTCAGAGGACAGTGGGGTACCATTTGTGCTAGGGGGACAAGGCCAAGACCAAACCCAGGGATCAGGAGTGTAGGGGGAGAAGATGGCCAGTATGAAAGTGGGGAGGGGGTAAAGAAAACTTAGCAGTGGTGTCAGAAGTCAGCATTTTGTGCTGTCGAGCAGAGAAAAAGGGTCCCCAGCCCATGAGCCCAGCCCCTTACCAGCCCCCAAGGATACGTAGGGAGCCCACAGTGACCAAGCTGGGGCTCTGCCCATCCTCTGGCCTCCTCAGGTCATAGATGTCTCGGCTCACTTCCCAGCAGTGGCCCTGGAAGTCTGTGGCCTCATATACCAGGGCCTGGGAAGGAGGAAGGAAATGTCAGGCTTGTGGGGGGGGGGTATCAGGACATTGAGGCCTTGACCCCACCCACGGTCCTGCATTCAAACCCCCCAGCCTCCTCTTCAGGGCCAGAACTAGGATTCCTGTGACCCTCCCATACAGAATGCTCTGAACCCTGATCCCCCTCACTGAACCCCTTGGATGGATTTCCTATCCCTTTGCTAAGTTTTTTCATCTGTCTGACTGAGGCTCCTACTCCCCTCACTAGGTCCCTATTCCCCTCCCCCTGCACTGGTGAATCTCTTCCAGAGAGCCCATCTTTAGTGTGCTCCTATCCCCACACTATCCCCTCCCACCCCTGTTATCTCTGAGAATCTGTTCCCTCAATGAATCCCCATTCTTTTCATTGAGTGACCTTATCCTCCCTGAGTATCCACTAAGTACCCTTTACCCCTGGAAACTTCCATTCTCTTTCTGAAGCCTAATTTGGGTATATTAGAAGCTCCTTCCCCGAGGATCTCAGAGGGCTTAGGAGAAGCCCTTACCCAAAATGCCACAGCCCCCCTCACCCCTAGATTTCCCTCCCCTTCCATCCTTCAGGGAAGCTCTTATCTCCAAAGCCACCCTGGTCACACCTTCCTCACAGCTCCCACAGAACAGGTCCCTGGAGGGACTGTGGGGAAGTAGGTTTTAGGTCTTACCTTGGGCTCCCCCGGCTTCTCCACGATGGGACAACCCTGCAGAAGCGACAAAGTAAAGCCTAGGTTAGAAAGAGAACAGAGACAAGGCCGAGGGAGGGACAGAAAGGGCCACCTCTTTAGGGTGCTGACCCCCAGACAGTTTCTTTTGACCTTTCACCTTTTTCACTTTGGCCTCTCCATCACACAAAGTGATTGTTGCTTGGGATGTTTCTCCCGCAGTCAAAAGGATCTACCCCCAGCTTCTCCACTGTCCTTTGGGCAATTCCCCCCTTCCCTTCTCTCTCCCCTCTCCATCCCTCTTGATGTGATGATCAGGTTGTGTCTCTCTTCAGACCCAGGGCTGCCTGAGAGGAGGAGAACAGCTGAGGCTGATGGGTTACTCCTCTCTTGTGTCTGGCCCTCACCAGTTTCAAAGGCTTCAGGGAGTTGACATGAGGGTCAGAAGAACCCCAGGCTTCCGAGGTAGGATAGACTCCAGGCTCCAGGATGCAGGGAACCCCAGTGTAATAGGGTTTGGAATACAACAACCACCTGGAGAGGAGCAAGAGTGTCCTTGATGTGGTCCCAGGACATACAGAAACATGGGGCAAGGGAGTGTGCAGGGGCAAAAGCAAGATAGGAGGAGATCATGGTTTGAGTAGAGGGAGATTCAGATACTGTGGCTGTGAGAGAAGTGAACATACTTATGGCCCACAAGTTCTTCCCTGGGATAAGGGCTCAGGCAGGTGGATAGAATTTAGGAGTGGGAAGGGAATGGAACCCTGGGTCATCCCATCTTACAGTCCAGTGGTGACAGTAACAGATGATGCAAGTAAGGGCTGTCCCTGGCCCTGGGCATCCTCCAAGGCTTCCGTCAACTTCACCTGAACACCCTCGTTGCCTTCCTTTGAGAAGAGGCTGATCTCGGGGATGATGTAGTCCTAGGGGAGAGGGAGGGACATGAGAAGCAGACCGATGCTCAGAGTCTAAGGAGAATCATCAGGCTCCCCTGGGCCCTGGGTCTGGGGTCATCTTGTCCAGAGGCAAAATGATGAATAAGATGACCTTTGACAGGTCCAACCAATGATTCAGATCCAGGAGCTCCTCAAACTGATGAAGGGGACTCTAACTGGTACACGTCCAACCCACTGCCTCTGGGCAGGCCCCTCCTCACACCACTCCAGTAGGGTCCCAACTACTATCAGTATACCCTCTCTGGCTGTCCGCCATCTTGGACCGATTTCCCTCCTCTGCTCTGACCACCCACCTCCCTGGCTTCCTAACCAAGATCCCATTTTCTGCAGGGAGCCTCTTAACTCCAGTGCCTTCCCTCTGCTATTTCCTAATTATCCTCTATATGGCTTGTGTGTGTGTGTGTGTGTGTGTGTTGTGTTGTGTGTTGTCACCTTCCATTAGACTGTAAGCTCCTTGAGGGCAAGGACTGTCTTTTGCCTCTTTTTGTATCCTCAAGCCTTAGCACAGTGCCTGACTCATAGTAGGCATTTAATAAATTTCTTTTCTTTTCTTTCTTCTTTTTTTTTTTTTTTTTTGCTTTTTGGAAGGCATCTGGGGTTAAGTGACCTGCTCAAAGTCACACGGCTAGTTAGTGTGTCAAGTGTCTGAGGCCGGATTTGAATTCAGGTCCTCCTGACTCCAGGGCTGGTGCTCTACTCACTGCACCACACGGCCACCCCCTGACTATCTCTTGATCATAATATTTTCTCCAGGACAGATAGTGAAGATATTATACCCATTTTATAGAAGAGGTAACTGAGGTTTATAGAAGCAGAAGTGGCAGGATGAGTTGGAATTCAGTCAGGTTATCTGATTCCTAATCCAGCATCTATTCGACTATATCTCACTGCTCCATTTTACAGGTGAGGAAAATAGGGCTCAGAATGGGCAAGTGATATGCCCAAGGTCACACAATTAAAATCAATGCTCCTTCTATCACACTTCTATGGTGAGAATTACACCAACATTTAAGTGCCTCATCTATATGCTATATCAAATTGCTTGCCTTCTCAAGGAGGAGGGAAGGCAGGGAGAATCTGGAACTCAACATTTTTAAAAACAAATGTTAAAAATTTTTGTTTATATGTAATTAAAAAAATAAAATAAAAATTAAACATAAAAAAATTAAGTGCTACTATGTGCCAAAGGAATAAAAAGACAAAAATTAAATAGTCCCTGCCCTCAGGAAGCTTACGTTCTACAGGGAGAAACAACCTGCGGAGCAGACAGGTTATGGGATGAGGGGTATGAGAAACAGTTCACAGGCCACTTGGTGGCACTCTCCAGTTGGCTCTCTCCTGTCTCTCTAACCTCATTGATACAAATGGACAACCCTATCTCCCAAACCCATTCCTCATTTTCCTGCCCTGAGCCTTTGCTCATAGTGGTCCTTATACCTGGAGCACTGTCCCTCTCTCCAACCTGCCATCTGTACTAACTAGACTGTAAGCCCTTTGAGGGGCTACAGCCCTCTTGATGTCTCTGTCCATGCCTCCTACTGAGTTGGATAAACATTAAGATGTATACCCAACAGCCCTGAAAGGTATTATGCTCATTTTACACATGGGGGAAATGATTTGTCCAAGTCACACAACTAGTTCCAGAGACAGGATTCTAACCTGGCACTTCTGACTCCAAAGTCCTGACCACTTTCCACCATGGCACATTTACCCTCTAAAATTAAAAGCTTATTATTTGTGATAATTTGTGATATCACAAATAATTGATGAATGAGTAAATGGCCTGCCCTGCCCCTCCCTTCAGACTTTATCCCAGACCTGGGGAGTCACATTATGGAGGCCCCTAAGACAATCACAGTGTGTTCCTGCTCCAAATTTCCCCTGAAAACTTCCCCTGGTTTCTCTGTCAGGCCCAGCCTAGCCCAGTCCAGAACAATGAGGGCCTGTGTGCAGACCCCTGGGCCTGTTCTCTCCTTTCACCCCTCACTGAGCTCTGCCCAACTTCCTCAATCATCCATAGTGGTTCTCTGTTACTTCTGGGGGTACATCTGATGATGTGCAGCCTGAAATCCTTGCTTCTTCTCTTCCCACCTCTAGCCAGGTAAGGAAAGGAGACAACCTCCTCCCCTCAACCCTGCTCATATACTTAAACGCCCCATCACCCCACCTCCAGCCAGGCAGAGTAGCACTAGCTGGTACAACGGACAGAGGGCTGGGCCTGCAGCCAAAGGCTGAGTTCAGATCTGACCTCAGACACTTACTAACTGTGTGACTCTACACAGATCACTATACCTCTGCCTGCCTCAGTTTCCTCAACTGCTAAATGGTGATAATAATTGCATTAACTTACACTCTGTTCCAACTTTTACTTTTAAAAGAGCGAGGGGCAGAGTCATATCTCCCCCTTCAGATGAGGAGCTGCCTAAGAACAGGAAGTATGAACCCCCATTCAGTCTGGGGGCTCTCAGTAAGCAGAGATTATGTCTCTTACTGCTTTTGGGTCATCCTGACTCTAGTGCTCCCCATCCCCAGACTCCATGGATAGGCAGAGGGATGAAAAGTGGAGAAGGATAGACTCCCACCCCTCACCCCCACTGAGGGTCTATACTCACCCTGACAATTCTCCTGAGGGAACCGATGGTCACAGGACTCCATGCTGTGCCTGACCCCCTGAGCTCCATGTCACCCTCTGGGAGGACTAGCTTCCGGCCTTGGAATCCAGGCTTCTCATATAGCATCCACCTGTGGGCACATTGGACACCTGGGAAGAGGCTCAGGTACAACGGCCTTCCCCCAAAGCCTGACCCAGAGACCACTTCATCCTAGGGCTTATTGGTCTAGTTCTGAGGATGCCAGCAGGGCTCACACTTTTGTTTCTGTCAGTAACTGCTGGGGAGGCAGACAAGGGCCTGTATCTGTCTCCTACCCTTAATGAACAAGGCCAGGCCAGCTGCCCCCTTTGCAGAGTCCTGCCTGGGGAGTTAGCCAGAGTCACAATGTCTGCCCTCAACCCTCCTCAGTCTCATGCCTGTGATCCCTATACTATGTCAGCTATGACCCTTATACTCACCCTCCTCGTAGCACTCGGAGGGAAGCTGGCAGGGGAAGCCAGCCTGTGGCATCAGTGACATCATCCCAGACCTCCTGGGCCTCGCCCTGGCAGCCGGGCTCCAAGAAAAGGATGATCTAGTGATGAGAAGGGAAGGTCAACAGATGGGCCAGTCCTTCCCAAATGGGTCACCAGTTCTTCATCTGGCGCATGCACCCCCGCCCCCCCTCTGTCCTGGCTCATTCCAGCCCACTAGCCCTTCTGTCCTTCTCCTTGGACTGATGACCATTGATTCTCCCCTACCTTCTATTATGCTCAGACCTTTAACCTTTATGACCCAAGCTTGCCCAGCTGACCCCTCTGGCCAGGCCTGATCCCTCCCCTCTCCTGCTGCACTGGCCCACTCCCCTCTGCCCTAATCTGTCAATCAATAAGCATTTATACATTGTCTACCATGGGCCCGGAAGCCTGAGGGATAGAAAGAAGACCCTCCCCAGCCCTATCCCTACCCACAAGGCCTTCCCATCATCCCCCTTTACTCTCAGTACCTTTCCTGGTCTGGTGTTTAGTTTTCCTTGTTCCTTCTCTTCACATCTCTAGCCAGGGAAGAAAAGGAGAAGAGAGAAAAATGTTCAGGAAGACCGCCATCAGGCAGCCCCTCCCCCAAAACCCTGACCCCACTTCTTCCTCCCTAGGCCTGGAGGCTCTGCCCTGAGAGCCTAAGGCCACAGAGCCCCCAAGTACTAAGCAGGGGCTCCACATTATTATTCTAATACCATCAGCTCCCATTTCTATAGAACTAAAAAGTTAACCAAGCCCTTTCTGAGAGGTGGTAGAAATGTTAGTACCCCACCATTTTACAGATGAGGAAGCTGAGATCCAGAGAGAAGTAGCTTGCCCAGGGTCACACAGGTAGTCAGGGGTAGGGCCCTAATTCGAACCCACTCTAATAGAATCATGGGACTTTGAGTTAGAAGCTATTTGGGGAATCATTTAGTTAGGGGGTTTTAATCTGGGGTCTATGAATTCATTATTTTCACAACTATATTTCAATCTAATTGACCTTATAATACCATGGACTTTATTATTTTGTGTATTTAAAAACATCATTCTGAGAAGGAGTCCACAGGCTTTCCAAGGGAGACACAACACAAATAAAAGGTTGTGAACACTGGGTTTGGGCTAATCCCCTCGTTTTTCAGAGGAAGAGAAATAAGGCCTGTGGGGGCTGTGATTTACCAGAGGTCAGGTAGGATGGAAGGAGAGGTTCTCCAGAGCCAAGATTTAAACCCAAGTCTCGTAATCCAATGCTTTTCCCATTCTATTACAGGAGATTACCCCACCCTCACCCTGGGCATGCTGAGAGCTTCTCATTCCCTTTTCCCAGACTCTTGTGCCCCTTTGTCCCATGGCTAGCCTAATACCAGTAAAGCACCAAAAAAAAAAAAAAAAAAAGGCAGCTAGTCAGTGCAGCAGATAGAGCGCTGAACCTGGAGTCAGGAAGACCTGAGTTCAAATCTAGCCTCAAACATTTTCTGGCTGTGTGACCCTGGGAAAGTCATTTAACCTCTGTCTGCCTTTGTTTTCTTAGCTGTAAAATGGGTATAAGAGCCCGTATTTCCCAAGGTTGTTGTAAGGATCAAATGAGAGAATATTTGCATGTAATATAATAATACAAGGTGCTATGTAATAACAGCCAGAAGTGGCTGTTATCACTAAATTCCCTTACCCTGCCCTCAGGAAGTTGACTGGCATTCTTGGCTTCAGCCTGGACCTCCAGCTTTCCTTGGCTGGACAGCAGGGGGATGTGCCCAGGGCCCTTCTCCAGGTTGGGTGATGCATGGGGTCTCAGGGAAGATAATTTGGCACCCAGAGTGGCGGGAGGTGCTGCTTCCCCTCCCCCAAACAGGAGGCTGCCCTCAAGGCGGGAAGGAGGCGCCCCAGCAGACCCCCTCCGTGGGCCCAGATCAGCGGCCTGTGACCCCTGAACATCAACCACATGCAGCTTCATCATATCCAGTGGAGAGCGCATTTCTGGGGGCTTCCGGGAAGGTCGGTTGTCCCAAAAGAATCCCTGCCCAGGGCTGGCCTTCTCCTGGCGCCGCTGAAGCTTCTCATCATCACTAAGGTAGGGGTTCTCAGGCTCCTCATCCAACTCGGGCTCTGGTTCCTGTACTGGCTCTGGTACTGGCTCCAGCTCCAGGTTGGGCCCAGATCCTGGAGTCCAGGCTGAGGCCTGGTCCTCATCAATGGCAGGCAGCGTGGCATACATGGCCAGATAGGAAGAACGGGGTGCTCTGGGCAGCCTGTGGGTACGCAGGATCTCAGGGGGCTCCATGTTTCGCAGAGTGTCCAGGAAAAGCTCCAGGTCAGCCGTCAGAGCTACTTCTTCTTCCTCTCCAGTCGACTCCTGGTTGGCTTCATCCTTGGCAGGGACCTGTGGGGGCCCAAGCTGGAGAGAAGCCCCAGCCTCCAAGGGAGATGGAGCAGTAGGGTCCTTGGGCCCCAGCACGACTTCATTCTTTGCTGGAGATGGGACAAGAAGTCCCAAGACAACCTCAGTCTTTGCTGGGAATAGGACAAGAGGGGTTGCAGGTCCGGAGAAAACCTCAGTCTTTGTTGGGGGTGGGACAAGAGGGGTTCCAGGACCTGAGACAACCTTAGTCTTTGTTGGGGGTGGGACAAGAGGGGTTCCTGGACCTGAGACAACCTCAGTCTTCATCGATGGGGAGACAAGAGGGGCTCCAGGGCCTGAGACTACCTCAGTCTTTGTTGGGGGTGGGACAAGAGGGGCTCCAGGGCCTGAGACTACCTCAGTTTTTGTTGGGGGTGGGACAAGAGGGGTTCCTGTGTCTGAGACAACCTCAGTCTTCATTGATGGGGGGACAAGAGGGGCTCCAGGGCCTGAGACTGCCTCAGTCTTTGTTGCGGGTGGGACAAAAGGGGTTCCTGGGCCTGAGACAACCTCAGTCTTCATTGATGGGGGGACAAGAGGGGCTCCAGGGCTTGGAACAACTTCAGTCTTTGTGGAAGATGGGACAAAAGGTTCTCCAGAACCCAGGTCAATCTCATTTCTTTTGTGTGATGGAGTAAGAGAAGTTCTAGGTTCTGGGACAACTTTGTCCTTTTTGAGGAAGGGTGCAAGAGACGTTTCAGAACTCATGACAACCTCGGTCATCTTGAAGGATGCATCCTGGGGAACTCTGGGGCTCAAGAAAACTTCACTTTTCATCTGTGATGGAGTAGGGGCTATTCTAGACTCCAGGGAGAGCTTGATGCTGGGGCCATGACACAATGTAGGCAGCTCCAGGGCAGCGGGGGTGTTTAGGGGCTGGGGTCCAGGGGAAGATGGAACTGAAGTCCTACTGGTGGAACCCTGAGGAAGAAACTCAGGAGGAGTCAGACCACGTCCAGATTCAGACAGCCTAGTAGCTGGTACTTCTTTCTCTTTGGGTGAACAGGTCTCAGCAATGATGCCAGTAGTCCTGGGAGTAATATCTTCTTCTCGGTTAGCCTCCCCAAACTTTAGTGACTGTCCTTGAGTCCCAGGCACTCCCACTTGGCTTGAGGAGGTCCCTTGAAATCTGGGGATGGCCTGGGGTAGCCGACTCCGTCTCAGGGTCTCAGCTTTTGGGGGGTGAGGCTCAGGGGGTACTAGCGTGGTAAGGATTTCCAGGGCCTGTCTCCGACTGGGTGAGGGGGAGTCCGCAGGACGGGGGCCTACCACAGCAGCTCGGACTGTTCGGGCTAGGTGTCGGCCCCGAGGCAGGCCTTCAGCCCCTATGGGGCCAACCCCTACTGAGCTGCTACTACTCGTCCTCCTCTCTACGCGCCCTCCCACTATCGTTGTGGTGCGCACGGTCCGAGTCACTCGCCGCTCCTCAGAGCCCCGAAAGATGTCACTGGAGGAGCCCAGGCCAGGATGAGGGCTTGCCTCCCGGGGCCCTGCCACCGGACCCTCTGCCCTGGTGCTAGCGGTGACACTGAGCCTTGACATCTCTGCCTGAGGAGTAAGGGAGCCGCTGTAGACCTGGTCACCGGCCTCCTTCAGCCTCCCTGGCTGCCTCTTGTCCTTTGGGAGGGGTATGTACTTCTTGGAGAAGATGGGCTCATGACCAAGGAATTTCTTTGTGTCACCTGGACTTGGGTCCTCAGGTGGGTCATGCTTCTCTCTGACCACCATCTTGGGCACCTGAGAATTCACAGTCTCCTCTTCACACGTGGTGATGCCATTGACTTCCTCTCGATGGTAGGTATGTGTATATGCTTCCTCCTTGGGAGCAGCACCCCCACCTTGTGAGACCAGGGAGACCTTATGGAAGCGGTGCCGGACCTCCTCCTGGGCAGGGGGCCGATGCCGCCAAGTCAGGGTGGCACTCACCACACGAGACTCTGGCCGGACCAGGTGTGTGCCTGCCTCCTCCATGCCAGGGCCTGGCACCGTGCCCTGAGGGCTCTTTGTCTCCTCACTGCTCAGCACGCCCAGAACACTGCAGAGGAAAGAGACACTGGTCAGTCGGTGATTCCCCTACACAGCCTTGAGGTCACTTCACCTCTTTGAGACTCAGTTTCCTTCTCCAAAAATAAGAATAATAATAATAACTGACGTGGCTAACACATCCTCTTTAGACAGGCCCTTCTCTAAAAGTAATCTTGCCCACCCCCGCCTCTAGGTGCCTCACCCAGCTTTGAAGGCTGGGGACAGAGCCCAGTCCTAGACATGATTTTGGCCTATAGTCAGGGTCATCTCCCTGAGTGTTGGTTTGCTCCTTTGTAAAATGCTGGGGTTGAACTAGAAATGGATTCCAAGGAACCTTCTAACTCTGTCATACTATGAACTAAGGTCTCTTCCAATTCTGACATTCCGAGTTCTAAGGGCCCTCCCAGCTCTGACATCCTGTGTTCTAAGGGCCCTCCCAGCTCTGACACCTTGTGTTCTAAGGGCCCTCCCAGCTCTGACATCCTGTGTTCTAAGGGCCCTCCCAGCTCTGACATCCTGTGTTCTAAGGGCCCTCCCAGCCCTGACATCCTATGTTCTAAGGAGCCCTCCCAGCTCTGACATCCTGTGTCCTAAGGCCCCTCCCAGCTCTGACATCCTGTGTCCTAAGGCCCCTCCCAGCTCTGACATCCTGTGTTCTAAGGGCCCTCCCAGCCCTGACATCCTGTGTCCTAGGGGCCCTCCCAGCTCTGACATCCTGTGTCCTAAGGCCCTCCATCCTCGGCTAGTCAATGACCTATGACCCCTAAGAGGATAGAGTTGGAATGGACTTAGAAGCCAAGCAAGGAAAGAGAGAGGAAGAAAAGGAAGAAAAGATAAAAGGTAGAGAGAATTGGAGGAAGAGAGACAGAGAGGGACAAAGACACAGAGAGAGAGAGAAAGGCAGAGACAGAGAAAGAGACAGAAGAAGTTCCTAGAGAAAGAATCTAGGCCATAAGCTTATGTAAAGATCTGGGAGGATACTACAACTCTGTGTGTATGTGCGTACATATACATGTGTATGTAGTTATAGCATGTACATATGTGTATATATCTAAATCAACCAATCTGTCAGTCTGTCTACCTATCCATCTATTGATCTGTCTATATGTTTCTCTCTGTCTGTCTAGCTATCATTTATCTGATTGTCTACCTACCTACCCATCTGTCCATCTTTCTGCATCTGTCTCTGTCTGTCTGTCTAACCATCAAAATACTTATAGCAATATTTTTCATGGTAGCAAAATACTGGAAACAAAGCAGGTCCCCATTGATTGGGAGCTGGTTAAACAAAGTGGCATCTGCATGCAATGGGCTGTACATCATCAGAAAGAGTGAACACAAGGAATTCTGAGGAGCTGGGGAGCAGCAGCACCCCAGAACAACTGTTGTAATGTAAATAACATCAAGTGCCCCTAGAGCAGCGGTTCTCAACCTGTGGGTCGCGACCCTTTCACAGGGGTCGCCTAAGACCTTTGGAAAACACATTTCCCATGATCTTAGGAACTGAGACAGGGCTCCTCTATCTGTCTCCAGCAGGGTCCGCCCACATGCAGATATGCCCGCATACGAGTATTAAAGGGTCACTACATTAGGAAGGTTGAGAACCACTGCCCTAAAGTGTCAGAGCTCAACTCTAAGGCAGTGCCTTGTCTGGACTTCAAAGGACTGATCATAGCCTCTAACTCCTTGTGTTCCAGAGAAGCCGGAGGCCACAGAGAGGAGGTGAGGCCTGTCACATGTGGTCCCTGGCTCACTCGGCTGTTCCCAACTATACTGCTAAAAGACAATTGTTGTTTGCCCTTTGCTTGAGAAGAGGACCATTGACATCAGGAAGGTGGTGCCGTGACTTGCAAGTGCATCGAATTTAAGTGAGGGAGGGCTGTGCAAAGTCACCAGCCTCACAATCTCCTCTGGAGCCATCTGGGCCCAGTGTCGAGATATAGATCAGGATGACAGTATTCTGTAGTGGAGGCATATTGGAAAGTGAGAGTGATGTTCATAATATGTCCTCAATTAGAAAAGGCTTCCTGGGGTGGTGAACTTTGAGTGTGATGTTGAAAGATGGCTAGAAATAGAATCCACATGGATGGAAGGACCCTGGACAAGTTGGTAAGATTAGGAGGCCAGCCCGCCCAGCATAGAGGGAGATGTGGGATTGGTGCTTCGGTGTTCCGGTATAAAGACAGGGATGGGAGAGCCACAGACTTGAGATAGGAGGCAACCAAAGCCAAGCTAAAGGGGAAGGGAGTAGAGGAAGGGAATGTGCATTTATATATTACCTATTATATGGCCAATACTGTTCTAAGTACAATTTACAAATATTATGTCATTTAATCCTTGAAACAACCCTGCACGGTAGGTGCTGCTATGATCTCCTTTTTACAGCGGAGGAAACTGAGGCACGAGGAGGTTAAGTGACTTGCCCAGGGTCACACAGCTGGTGAGTGTCTGAGGCCCCCAAGGGTCCACAGAGAAGAATCCAGAGTTAACAAACAGAAAAGGAAGAATAAGCTAGTAAACACATGCAGGTTCCCACATATAGACATACACCATACATGCTTTCTCCTTCAGGTGACCCCCTCTTGGGACACATATATCTATGTTATGCTTATACTGGCATTATAGAAAGTACTGGATGTGGAATCAGGAGAACTGAGTTCAGGCCCCAGCTCTGACGCTTTCTGGCTTTGTGACAGCAGAACAGTTACCTAACCTCCTAATCCCTGTCTCCTGATCTGTAAAATGGAAATCATTCCTGTGGGACCTGCATTCAAGGGCTGTTGTAGGGTTCAGATGGTACAAAGTATATGAAGGCACTTCAACAACCAGAAACTCCATGTAAATGTCACAGATCATCATTATTATGTGTGTGTGACTTGACCCCTCTCTTCTCTGAGCCTCTATTTCCTCATCTGTAAAATGGAGAACAGAATGCTTGTGGTCTTTCTAAATTAGGGGTTCTTAACCTTTATTGGGGCCAAGACCCCTGGGTCAGTGTCTGACAAAGTCTCTGGACCCCTCACAATATGGTTTTTAAATGAGTAAAATCCATAGGGTCACAAAGGAAACCAATTCTTTTGAAATAGAATTATCAAACACAAAACCACAAACAAACTCAAGGAACCCAATTGAAGATCCCCTCCTCTAAATGGAATGTGAGCTCCTCGAGGGCAAGGACTGTCTTCAGCCCTGTATGTTGCCTCCCACACAGTAGGGAAAAAACATTCTTAAGCCACTAACACACTGCACCATTGACTCACTGGCAATTCTGAATTAATTGCTGCTTCAGAAGCTCAGTTTCCTTGTCTGGAAAACAGGATAATAATATCAGTTTTTTACATCCTTTCTGGGTATGACATCTGGACCAAATGAGAAGGAGTCTGATAAATGTGAATCATTATTGCTAGTACCACTCTCCTTTGAGAGCTTAACCTTAGCACAATGGCTCAGTTTTTAAAGAAATATAATTGAATCAGCTAGAAGGGACTTCAGATGCCATCGTGTCTGACCCCTAACTAGGCTAGAGAAGTGAAGTCAATTGCCCAGGGTCACACAGGAAACAAATTGCAAAAATGGGATTTGAACCCAGGGCTTTTAATTTTGAACCAACACTCTTCCCCCCACACGACATTGCCTCCCAATGAAGTTGATAGCTAAGATGGCAAAATGGAGAGCTAACGTCAGGAAGACCTGAGTTCAAATCTTGTCTCAGGCACTAGTCGTATGGCCCTGGACAAGTCACTTAACCTGCCTATAAAATGGATATAATAATAGCCCCTACCTCCCATGGTTATTATGAGAATAAAACAAGATGATATTTATAAAATGCTTTGTAAACTTGAAAGCTAGCTTTAATTAAACCAAGAGTAATGAGGTGGTACAGTGGATAGAGCTCTGGGCCTAGAGTCAGGAAGACCTGAGTTCAAATTCAGACTCAGACATTTACCAGTTGTGTGACCCTGAACACATCCCTTCACCCTGTTTGCCTCAGTTTCCCAATCTGTAAAATGAGCTGGAGAAAGACATGGAAAAGTCCTCCACTATTCTTGCCAAGAGAACCCCAAACCGGGTCACAAGGAGTTGGACATGACTCTCATCTGAACACCAAAAATAAAGAAAGCAAGACCCATCTTAAAGGTTCCATAGACATTGATGCTTAAGGATCCTGAAGTGAATTAAAGAATTCTCTCCCTAATTTCATCATTGATTGTCCAGAGTGATTTTTCTAGTTCATTGAGGAAACTTGGTTTCTTTAAGAAAACTGATTTGCAAATGAATGCAAATCAGTAACTGGTCTATAACTTCTTTTTTTTGTAATAAATTTTGTTTTCTTGTTTACATCATTCATGAGAATTTTGAATTACAAATTTTCTCCCTGTCTTTCCCCTACCCCAAACCCAAAACAGCAGTCCCACTGTAGAGCCCCTCCCCTAGTCTGCTCTTTAACTTTCTGGTAGGGCAGGGAGGGTCTCCCTACCCCAGCCCCTGTATATCTTAATTCCTAGTTGCAGGTATTGCAGAGCTTTAAATTCTAGATTCTTTTGGTTCCTCCCTTGTCACCCACCCCCACTGGAAGGACAACCAATTCAATACAGGCTGTATAGGCGTGATTATACAGGACATATTCATAGTGGACATATTGTGACAGTGGTCATATGTCCCTCCTTCCTATCCCTCCCCTCCTTGTTCTATTCTCTATCCTGTCCCTGTCCCTTTATTGAAGTGTGAGCATCCAGCATCCCTCCCCCAGACCCTGCCCTCCCCTCCATCACCCTGCCTTTCATCCCCATGCCCCCTACTCTCCTGTGTGGCATGATGCCCAGTTTGAGTTTATGCCATTTCTTCCCTAAGCCAGATTCAATGAGAGTAAATGAAAGTAACATTGTAACAGTTATCCCTTGCCTCTTCCACACGGGATGATTAACCCCATTTTGTCTCTCCCTGTCTCCTCTCATTCTAGTCCTCTCCCACCTCAGAATTTGCCTTTTAAAGTATCATCCCTTCATCTTCAATTGCTCCTATGCCCTCTATATACCCATACATACACATGCTCAGATATGTATTCATATGCATATATAGCCTCCTATATAGACATATGTGTAAGTATTGGTCCAAAACTTCTAATCTTGTAGGGTTAGTGACTCACAGGGCATTACAAGGCCAGTATGTCAGAGGAGGGAGTCAAACCCAAGGCTTCCTGACTCCCAGACCCACTGTCTATCCTCTACTCAAGGTTATCTCTTCCCTTAATCTGGGTTTCCATATATTAGGTTTGCTTAACTCAGGGTGGACCTGTCCCAGGGAGGTGATTTTATTTCCCTGCCTTAAGGATTCTTTTTTTTTTCTAATTAAAAAACAAAATTACTTTCAATTACAAATTCTCTCCCATCTGTCTCATCTACTCCTCCTCCACCCACAGAGAGGACAAAAAATGCAATTCAGGGACCCCTCTCTAGCCAGTTCCTAAGGGTTTTGAGAGATCATCTTGTACACCCACCTGGCCCAAGTCAGACAGAAGTAAAGACACTATTTCTCCTTCTTCTTCTTACTTCTTTGGATCTAGTTCTGATCTCTTCCCTCTCTGTCTGCCTCTCATCCATTTGTTCAATCATTCCTGCAGCAAGTCTCAGGTCTCAGATCCACCCCAGGGATATTCTTTTCCTGCCTCCAGGACCTTATCATTCCACCCCCTCCCTCCAGAGCTGGCTGGGGGCCTTGGGATGTTGGCCCTGCTTTGACAGTCCCCAGACATGAGTCAGTATTTTATGAGGGGCTGAGATGAAAGGGTCTAGGGCAGAGAAGAAGCTGAGAAAAGCCAGTCTCAGCCTCGGGACTTGTCAGACTAGATGCCAGGGTTGGGGGTGGGGGGAATAAAAAGGGGATGTGGGCCCGGCCCCAAGCCTGATGCTTCTATCTATTTGGCAATAAGCTAGCCTTCAAAGAAGTGGGTGGAGAGAAGAAGGGGACCATCCAAGCCCGGGGTACAGCTAGACTCCTTGATCCTCAAGAAAAGTTTGCATCCTTTTTACTGAGTCTCCCATCTTCTCAACGAGCTTTTGAATCCAAGCTCACTGAACTGATTCACTGGGGCTCCATTCCTTTAATGGGCCTCTCATTCCTGAGTCCCATTCCCTCACCAAGCCTTCCATAACTCTTATTGAACCCTATCCCCTACCCAGAACGCCCTTCACTTCTCTCACCTCATGTACTAACAGGAGATGGCTCAACCCAGGAGAAGGGCTAATGCCTCAGAAGCCAAGAGAGAGAAGGTATGATAGGAGGAAAAGCTCCTATGGCCTTTGAAGACTGTAAGGTGAGAAAAAGAGGACAATCAATGGCTGATATGCTGCACCAGCCCTTCTCCTGGATTGAGCATTCTACCATCAGTACATGGGATGAGAGGGGAAGGGGAAGGCAAATGGGGCTCAGGCTGGGGGTGGCAGGGTTCAATAAGCATAATGGAAGACTTGGTGAGGGAATGAGACTGAATTTTGAGAGAAAGAGAGGGGGAAGGAGAGAGAAAGAGAAAGAGAGAGAGAGAGAAAGAGAAAGAGAGAAAGAGAAAGAGAGAGAGAGAGCAAGAGAGAGAGAGAGAGAGAGAGAGAGAGAGAGAGAGAGAGAGAGAGAGAGCACGAGAGAGCTTGAGCTTCCAGACTGTCTGTCATAGGCAGGAGGCAGGAAGGTATCTTAGAATCTGACCCACTCTCACCTTAACCATGGGTTGGATCCTCAGGGGCTGAAGCCTAGAGTGGTATATAGGGATGGGGGGTGGGGAAGAAGGATGGACAAGATAACCTGTACCCTCAAAACATGGCCTGTGGGACTGGGAAGTGAAGCAGGGTAGAGAAGTGATGCCTAATCCAACAAGTCAAACAAAACCCTCAACTCACCTGTGAGTCACCCCCAAAACTGGGCCAAACCAGTCTCCACTCACACCCGCACTCACACACCCATCCACTACTATGGATCCAACCGAAACCCATCTGTCCTTGTCTCCTCCCCCCCCAACCCCCCACACCTCTCCTTTTTCCAGTGCCTTCACCCCTGGCCTCAAGAGTGTTCACAGGGGAGTTGTCAGACTAGGGGTATAAAACTGTGGGGGGCAGCAGACTCCAGCTGGGACTCCACAGAGTCTATCATTATGCACCTGGGACCAAAAATAGATAGGGAGAGGACTGGGTGGGGGCCACCCACGGCCTCACCCCAGCTCTTCCCTATTTTGACCTCTCCTCCCTTCTCCCTGACCCTTCTCTCTCCTTATCCAAAATTGAGTCCCAGATGAGTTGAGAAGTGGCCTTACCCACAGTCTGCTCAAGGACATCCCTAGGCCCAGCAATCACCATCTACTATGGGGGACTGGGGGTGGAGGTGAGCATGGGGAAAGGAAGGGGAAGTAGAGAAAAAGCAGGACATTTCTAGGAATCCAAAGTGTTTATTTAAAAAACATTTGTAGAATGTCAGAGATGGGAGGGATCTTAGAACATCAAATGCCTTAGGAGACAAGGACATTCTAATCTCCTCAGTTACCTGTTTACCTTCAGAATTCTCTCCTGCCTCTATCCTGTTAGATACTAGAATATTAGAGATAGGAGAGATCTTAAAACATTAAATATTAAGATCTGGGAATAGAGAACATTAGATCTAGAAGAATGTATTGAGCCCATCAAACTAACCAAGTCATTTTGCAGATGGGGAAATGGAGGTTCTGAGAGGAAACAAAGCACTGCCGGTGTTCAGAACACCGAAGTTGCAAACCAAACCTTGATGCATGACCTTAAATATGCATGACTTCCACGAACTTCACTTTTTCCATCTGTGAAATGATCATGATGATATTTGCTCTATCTACCCCACAAGACCTTGGAAATGATAAAATAAGAGATATATGATATAAATAAATCTATATATAATATAAATAGATTAATGTATACATATATTTATATATACTAGCGATTAATCTATAATATAAATAGATATTGAATTAGAGGTCATCCAGTCCCTTCATTTTATAAATGAAGAACTGAGGTGAAGAGGTTAAGGGACCTGCCAATGGGGATTTATACAGTTAGTAAGTAGAAAAGCCAGGATTCATATCCAAGTCCTCTGACTCCAGGCCTGGTAGACCCAGGTTTAAATCCCTGTTCTGCTACTTCTGTCGAGAACACCACCATCCTTCTAGTCACTGCAAGCTCCTAACTTTAACATCATCTTCAATCCATATTCTCCTTCACTTTCCATATCTGGATCAAAGTCCAGGGGCAAGACACTGGAGGAGAGAGTGAAGGTGACAACTTTGCTCAACTCCGCCTAGCTTAAATCCAATTCACTTGCAAGGGCAAGTCAAGTCATTACCCTCTTGGTATCCTTGGTTCTCTTAGGACCACCATCACCACCACCACCACCATATCCAATCCATTTTCAAATCTTGTTGATTCTACCTGAAAAGCATTTCTTACAACCAACCCTCCCCTTCTCTCCACTTACTCAGTCACCACCCTGGTTCAGACTCCTCACCTCTCACCCAGACTATTACAACAGCCTCCTGATCATTTCCCTGCCTCCTTTCTTCCCACTCCTCTCCACTTTCTGTGTAGTAGGCAAAGTGATTTTCCTAAAGTGCAGGTCTCCCAATCTCATCTCTCCTACCCAATAATCTGCAGTGGCTCCCTATTCCTCACCAACACCTCGGAGGATCCCAGATTGTTTCCAAGTCTTGGTCACATTCAACCTATATTCATTTTTTCCTTATTCCCTACTTTCCCCCAGCTGCCAGTGCCTCTCCAAGAAATTGCCATGTCTTTATTTTGTATATACTGCATATACACATACAGTATGCATGTAGACACAGTAGGCATGTATACATGTATGCTATATATTTATATGGTGTATATGGTATGCATGTAGATACTGTGCACAGCATACATGTATGTTGTATGTGCGTGGTATGTGTAGCATACGTACCATATATGTACATGCTCTATATGGTAAACATGTATATAATGTATACAGTTATACTATATATGTATAGAATGCATGTGGTATACATAGGTATATGGTAAACAGTATACAGTCACACTATATATGTATATGTATGTATATAAACATACACACACATACATGTACATGCATACACACATACACATACACATACACATACACATACACATACACATACATATACATATACATATACATATACATATACATATACATATACATATACACACATACTCTATGTGGCATGCATGTATATACTGTATCCAGTATAGAGATAGACAATACATGTATAAAATGTATATGTCATGCATGTATATACTGTGACCAGTATAAGGTGTACCATATACGTGTAGAATATATGTGGCATACATGCATCTACTGTATCCAGCATACATGTATCTACTCTATATGTATCTACTGTATACAGCATATATCTCCGTACTGCAGGCAGTCTGTGTATAGTTTGCTTTCCCCAGCAGAATGCAAGAGTCTCGAGGGCAGGGATTGCTTCAACTCTCTCCTTGTATCCCAGCCTGTCATGAAGTACTCATCGATTGATCACTGTCTCTACGACCTTGAGCAAGTCAGGACCTCTCTGGAGGTGAGTTTCTTCTCTTTAAAAAGGAAAGAGAGAGGACTAATTGACTTTAAAGTCTTTCCTAACTCTAAATCTCAGTGTAATCTGCCATTTGATTTTCCCAATAGTCTCAGGGAGGTGGATGGTACAAGTATTACTATCTTTATTTTATAGATGGAGAAGCTGAGGCTCAGAGATGGAAAATGGTAAAAAAAAAAATTATCTAAAGTCATACAACAAGTTATTCGCAGAATTCAGTCTCTTCTGGTTACCAGTTCAGCATCTTGTTTGTTTGAGGGTTTTTTTTTTCCTCCACCAGAGCACTAATAAAATATTTGTCTTAGCCTCAGTTTCCCCATCTGCAAAATGAGATGTGAAAATCTCTTGTAAACCTTAAGGTGCCATATAGATAAGAATGCTTACTTATTATGAGTAGATTAAATAATCTCTGTGCTTTTCATAACAATAAACACACTCACTGACCTCACAATCAGGAGCGAGAGGAAAAAGAGTATTGGTTTGGTATCACCTAGCACTTAGGATCAAAGATCCTATGCTGGAAGGGACCTTAGACGCGTTCTAGTCCAGCCCCATCATTTGATAGATGAGGAAACTGAGGCACAGAAATGCAAAGTGGGTGGGAAGGCAGGAAGAGTCAAGGCTTGGATTCAGACCCTGAACTTCTCAGAATCCCTTGACCCAGAAGTCTTTCAGACACATACACTCTTCTCTGGGGACTCAGGGGGAAATACAGTGATGAGGAAGAGCAAAAGCTTCCTAACTTGGGGTGAAGATGGACAAGATGACAATAAAAACTGGTATTTCTATTATTACAGGGTTTTATTCAGTCTTCCCCCAAACCCTGCAAAGTAGATGTTCTGGCTATTATTGTGCCCATTTTACAGATAAGGAAACTAAGAGAGGTACAGTGACATTCCCATGGTGTCACACCTGGTAAACAGCTGAGGTGGGGTTTACAGTCAGCTCACCTGATTCTATGACAGGGGTGCTAGACATTAGCTATGCTGGCTCTCCAGTCAAAACTCCCTTCCTCAGCCCCCCATTCCCTTACATATGTTGTCTTTCCCCTGTTTAGAATATAAGCTCCTTGAGGGCAAGCACTGTCTCACTTTTGCATCAGTATTTCCAGTGGTTGGTACCTAGTAAATGGTTAATTCTTTTTTCATTCATTCATTTATGCATCCATTTTCTCAGATGACCTGGGACCTTTATGGAAACAGGAATCGGAGAAACTCAGATAGGACCTTCTCTTAGACAGGCAACTTGGTATGGTGGGGAAAAAATCTCTGCCTCTGGATTCTGACTCTGGCATTTACGCCCTGTGTGTCCTTGTATAAATCACTTCCCCACTCCGGGCCTCAATTTCCATAAAATGAGGGGGTTAAATGAGATGAACTTGGAGGTCCTTTCCAGTTCTCCCATGACCATGGTCCCTAAGGTTCCTAAAGACAGGTAGGCATGATGGGAAACCTCAGAATCCAAAGATTCACAAGACTCAGAGCATTTTGAAGCTCTCTATTTTCTGCAGTCATGTGATCTCACTTGGTGGGTTTTCCCCACTGTTGAGTCCTAGGTTGGATTCCTTTTGGTCAAAGGAAACTCCAAGGCTCCCCTCTCTTTGCTCCCTCTGGAGCTGCTCTCCTTCAGTTCAGGGGCCCTTGGTGCCACTGTCTTCCTCCATTAGTCCAGAGTATCAGTAGTTAGCTCTATTAAGTGTTAGTATAATTCTTGTTATGATGAAGAACCCTCCTGTCATTCCGTAAATCAAGGGAGTAAGGCTCAATGATAATTAAGAACCTTTCTAATTTCACTCATCTGAACCCAAGCTTCCACAACTCAGGCCTCCCAAGACTTCAAAGCATCTTCCTGCCACCTCCTTACCAACCAAGCACCTAATCCATTTGACAGCTTGAAGCCCAGAAAGGTTGAACAACTTGCCCCAGGACACCCAGCACCTTGGCAGCCGAAATAAGACTAGAAGCAGGTTCCCAGGCCAGGATTTGGGTGCCCGATCCCTTCAGAGGGTGGGGATGGAGTAACTCCCTTCTGACATTGGGCACAGCCCTGGCCAGCCACACAGAGGGGAGATCAAGACAGGGTCTGGATTCTAGTCAGCTGGAAGGAAAGATGGCTATCAGGAAGGGAGAAGAGAGAAGTGTGGTCAGTCCCCAGGCTGGAGGTTGGGATGAGGGTGGGATGGGGGAAGATAGAGTTCAGGGCTGGAGGAAAAGAATGAATGAATCTCTAGGTAGGAAGAGAAGGCAGGGCTCAGAGAACTCAGTCAAAGAAAACCAAGTCTCTCTTTCCAAAGAGAGCCCTCCACTACTCACCTTCTGTCCAGAGATCTGGGTGTCTCAGTGGCTTGGCTCCCAGCAGCCTTGCCTGCTCTCCTTGGGCACCGGTCCTGTTTCAACTGGGGTTCCCAGGGCCAGGAGTCGGGGCACCCCGTGATGAGGCGTGGCTCCTGGGGAGGAGCCTGCACCCTCGCCCGGCAGCCCTGGAATTCTTCAGAGCCGCCTGAGCAAGGAGCTGGTTGGGCCGGTTTCAGCTCCCACGGCACTGACGGTACTAACTCTGGCTCCCCTCCGCCCTCCCCAGGAATCACCTCTCTCTTCCCCTGCAGGGTGATGGTGACAAGGTAGCAGGTGGTCCTGGCTGGCAGTGGGCCATCAGGGGGTAGCACTGGCTCCCCAAATGCAGGAGTCTCTATTGAGTGATCATGATAGCTCTTTGTTTGCTGAGGAGTGAAGGAGGGAACCAGGCAGGTGAGGGCAGGCTCAGACCTCACGGAATCCTGGGGCTGTGGGGTGCTGGAGGTGTTGGTGATGCCCCCCTGGCCACAACGGCTTGCTATCTCCTCACTTGGGCTAGGGTCTGCCTCCTCCAGGAGGCCCTCCTCAGGAGCACTCCTGGTACTCAAAGGAGCTACATCAAAGGACCCCCTTCTTTGTCCATCTGCCCCATGGCAGGTCAAGGGTTGTCTGAGGAGACCAGATACAGATGTCTCAACCTCTTGGGATTGTACCACGGAGAGAGATCCTGGGGTTCCCGAAAGCCCTGAACCCTCAGGTTGGTTAGGAGCACAACTGGCAAGGTCTGAGGCACTGCCCACAGCTGGTCTCTGCAGTCGTCCTAAGGAATGAGTGGATGTCCCCAAGCTTCTTCTCCGGGGCCATCGGCCCAGGCCCCAGTTCTGCAGGTCCCATTCTGACTTGCTTCGGACGCCTTCCTGGGGGCACAATAATCACAGGCTGTAACACATTATGGGCACCAGGGGCCAGCGCCTTCAGCCTTGACTCCTTGTCCTCCCAGCTCAGGTCAGAACACATGGGGTTCTGGGAGACATTTTAGGAAGGCTATTGATAAACTGGATCTCATCCTGAGAAGGACGACTAAGAAGGACCTTGAGTCTCTGCCATCTGAGACTTGGTTGAAGGACCTGGAAATTATTCTCCTGGATAAGAGAAACCTTAAGAGGAAACATGATTGCTGCCTTGAGAATATGGAGGTCAGTCATTTAGAAGAGGGGTTACGATTGTTCCTGCTTGGTCTCAGAGGGCAGCGTTAGGGGCCAGGGTCAAGGCCAGCTGGACCACCTCTCTCTCCAGTGATATATGGGGGTCGGGGAGTCTGTGTGGATACATTTTCCTCGAAATTTGTCTGCTAGCTCCCTCCCACTACTCCTGTCATTGTCTCCACCTCTAGAGGAATGGAAGGAAGGCCCAGTTTAGAGTTAGAACGCCTCCGTTCAAACCTGACCTCTCCCACTCATTTGACTGTGTGACCTTCAGTCAATAATTTCCTTCTCTGAGCCCTGATTTCTCTGCTTCCCCCCAACCCTCTACCCCCACCAGCACCTTCACAGAATGAGAGGGTGTTCTAAATCCTTTGAGATCTTATGATTCCCCCTTGCCTCCTGGCTGGCACAGGTCCTTGGACATACAACCTTGGCAGAGGCTTCCTGGTCCCCCCTGAGCTGAGGGGCCTAGGCCTTGAGCCAAGAGGCAGTGATTGGGTCCTGACTGACTTGGCCTTGTCCACTAATGAGGTGCAGCCCCACCTTCCCCACAGGCAGGGCCTGGACTCTGCCCCTCTTCCCGGGTGTCCCCGCCCACGGCCACTGGCTGCTGTTTGGTTGTTGTTGTTGTTGTTAGGGGGTAGGAGGTGCCAATTCCTGTGCCAGTCAGGCAGAGTCCTTACGACAGCTCTTTCCAGGCAGGGAGGAGGCTGGCTTTGGGGAGCTGGAGTCCAAAGAAATTACCTACCTGCCAAAGGTCACACAGGAAGTCAGGGTCAGAGATAGTACAGGGACCCTCAATCAGGATGGGAGAGCAGAGCTCACCTCAGGCCAATGCTGAGTACTAAAAAGAGCTGTGCCCCATTTGGAGGAAGAGGTGTACTGGGGGAACCCTCACTCAGCTGGGGTGAAGGGCAGAAAGGGTCATAAAATCCTCCATCCCTCTATGGGCAAAGTGGCCAGTATGAGGTGAATGCCCTGTAGGGACTGTGGAAGTATGTGTGTATCATATGTATATGTATATCTATATCTGTATCTACACCTCTATCTGTCTATATATGTGTGTGTACGTATTCACGTGTATGTGTGGGGGTGGGTGGGGGAGTAGGTGTTCATAACTGGGGTGGTGGTGATGGTGCAGAATAGGCAGTAATTCTTCTCAAGAAAGGGCAGAGTTTAGGCACTGAGGGCAGATGGATTCTGATTGGTCCCTCGAGGGTAGAGATTGTTTCATTTTGGGCATCTCTGTCTCCAGCACCTAGCTCAGTGCCCGGCACATAGGAATGGCTTAATAAGTAAGTGTTTGTCGACGAAGTGGTTAGGATTGTGCCAGAAGGCATATGGGGGAGCAGCCTCAGACTCAAGGTCCCCCTTTTCTCTAACCCATGCAGGTGGTGCCCATGGGAAACTTAGCCTGGGCCAACTTGGGTGTCAGAGGTCTCAGCCCTTAGTCCCTGTGTCTCCAGTGAGCCCCCCACCTCACAAGCTTCCAAAGAGATGAGTCAATGTATTCTCTTGAGAAGGAGCTTCCCCTTTCTGGCTTTCTTCCTGAAAAATGTAGATAATAGAACTTTCATGATTCACCTTGCAGGAGTATAGTAAGGAAAGCATTTTGGAACAAAGTTCTCTCAAATCCATGGTGCCATAGAGCACCAGCAGGAAGTCACTGACACCAAAAACCCCAGCTAAGTAGTCCTATTATCTATTATTATTATTATTAATATTATTATTTAAAATAACACCTGCAATCATGGCCATTACCTTGCTGTTGTGATTGATGTTGCTGCTCTGAACCAGGTCTGGACAGCTCTGACCTCCCCAGGGCCTAGGAAGAGAGTACCAGGGGAACACAGAGGTCAACAGTCTGTCTTGTCCCCTTCATTCACTCAAAAATCCCTCAAGGTTGAACTCCCTCCCATAAGAATATTTTCACCTGGGGCAAATCAATTGGTGATTGAGTTTGGAGGGAGGTGTCAGGGGCAGCATAGAAAATAGTCAAACATTGGGTATGGTCTAACCCTGACCTGCTTGGGGATTAGGGGCAAGGGCAGGGTCCCAAAGAGGGGTGCCATGGCCAGAGGCCCTAGGGAGATGGGCTCAGGACCAGTTGCATCCATCAGAATAGTTTATCAGAGGTGAGAGGGACAGCAGTGCTCTCTAAGTGGGGAGGAAGTACATGCCCCTCTCTGTAAGCACCCTGAGACAAGGCCCTGTTCACCCTATGCTAGTTACAACTCTGCCCCCTTCCATTCCCTTCCTTTAAAGCAAGGGTTCTTAATCTGAGGTCCAAACCTTTAGGTCTTAACCCACCCCCCCCAAAATTCTGGTAGGTGGGGCTTTTTTGAATTCCCATTTATTTTATGTGTTTAAAAATCTTATTCTGAGGAGTCCATAGGTTCCATCAGGCTATGAAAGGGGTCCATGACACACATGAAAAAGGTTGAGACCCTTCTTTGGAACCTAAATATTACTCCTATCCATGGGTGGGCAAGGGAAGGCCAAGTCTAAGGTAGGACTCTAGGGTCTGCTGGAATCACAGATCACAGAATGAACAATTCTACCTCTACTCCTCTGTTTTCCTCCTATACACATACTCACACCTCACCCCTTCTCTTCCCCCCACCCCCCCACTGCCTCTGCTCCATCCCTTACAGATCTACTGAACTCAAATCTGGCCAGGGATTGAAACAGGAATAGAAAGAAAGAGAGAATAACATTGTTGGAGTTGGAAATGATCTTAGAACAAAGAATGTCCTAGCTGAGAGTGAACTTAGTACATAGAATGCCAAAAATGGGAGGGAACTAAGAACATGAAAAGTCAGAGCTGAGAGGGGCCTTAGGACACAGAATGTCAGAGCTGGGAGGGCCCTTAGAACACAGAATGTCAGAGCTGAGAGAGCCTTAGAACAAACAATGTCACTGCTAGAAATGATGTTAGAACAGAGAATGTTAGAACCGGGTGGGGGAACCTTAGAACATGGAACGGCAGAGCTGGAAATAACATTAGAACACGGTATGGCAGAGCTGGGAAAGACCTAAGAGAACATTGAATCTCAAAGTTGGAAGGAGTTTTTATAGATCATCTATCTCATCTTCATTTTACAGATTTAGAAACTGAGATATAGAGAGGGCATAGACCCAAATGGGCAAGGACAGGGAGAGGGCCAGAGAGAGAGTCCCACTCTCTCCCCCTAGCTATGCCCACTTCCTCCATGGCTTCTACCTTGACCAGGCCCTGGGGACCCTGGGAAGAAGAAGGAGCCATGTTGTGACCCTTAGGAGGCCCAGGGCCCTGCATTCCCACGGCCTCCTGGGAACATGGTCCAGACCCTTGGACAGGCACACACATGTAGAGCCTGTCATCCAATTCCCTCGGTCCTGACTCACTCCTCTCTGACCCCGCCTTCTCTCAGGTAGGCTGGGGTAGGAGACTGAATTTCCAGATTGGAGCAGGAGGTGGAGAGGAGGGATGGCACACGGTTTGTGCCAAAGGGGGTGGGGTGAGGCTTCTGCCAGCAGGGTTAAAGGTCTGACTGGTATTCATCAGGCTTCCAGAGAGATGGAAAAGTCTTCCATTTGCATTTGCCCACAATGGCACCAGAGGCTGTGGGGTGGGGGATGTCCTCCAGACCTAGGGCAGTGCCCATCACCCCACCCTTCCTGTCAACCGTCCACAGAATATTAGGCTATTTAACGCTCTAACATTCTGTGTTCTAAGATCCCTCCCCCCACACTAAGGGCCCAGGGGCCCCTCCAGTGCTGACATTCTGTCCCTGAAGGTCCCAGTCCAGCTGGTGCCCGGTCACCCTCTGACCCCTCTCCTTGTCCTTCTTCCTTGGGCATGGGCACATCCTGACCAGCCATCCCAGCCTCCCAGCTTTCCCTTTTATCTCCCCACCCCCTCCTCCCAGCCTCAGGCCTAGAGCACACACAGCTGGCCAGGAGGCTGCCTGATGACAGCTGGGGCTGGGATAAGATCTAAACAAATTACAGCCGTTACTGCTTACCAACATTCAGAGACTAAGCATACTTCACACCCCCATGCCTGTGTACAGGGTTTTTCATCAAGTCGGGGGATCTCTGAGGATGAAGAATTCAGGTTACCAGGAGGCTGGCCACCAGATATGCTCATACACTCACAGACTGTTGGAACTGGAAGGGGCCTCCAAGATCACCTAGTCCAATCTCCCTCATGTTACAGCTAGGGAAACTGAGGCATACCAGATCATTGATTTAAACCCGGAAATGACTTTATCGGTCACCTCTCTACTTAGGTGTGTCCAGGTTGTGTCCTCCCCCACTCCTAATAGAACTTAAGCTCCTTGAAAGAACAGGGAAGCAGGGATGTTTTTCAGTCTTTTCCCACATGACATAGTACTCTTATATAGTAGGTGCTTAATAAATGTTTGATTAAATGAGCTGGGTTGAATTTCTGCCGCCTCATGAAACCTTACTCAGGACCATACAGTGAATCAGCAGCAAAGGAATTACTAGAACCTCGAGAGTTCCAGCCCAGTGACTGTGACAAAAGAGACCAAAGTCTAGGGATTCCAGAGCTGAAGTCTCCCCATGCTGATTCCCACCACACCCACAAGCCTAGGGCAGCAGTGAGAAAAGAGTTAAAGTTGAGGAAATGGGGGACAGAATCATAGATTTACAGCTGGAAGGTCCCTCAGAGGCCGTGGGATCCCACTCCTTGTTTTACTGAGGCCCAGGTCACAAAGCCAGTAAGTGGAAGATTAGGATTTGAATTCAGGACTTCAGAATCCAGATCCATAGATCTTTTCTGCCTCAGTTTCCTCATCTGTAAAAATGGGACTAATAATAGCACTCACCTTCCAGGGTTGTTGTAAGGATCCACTGAGCTAACACACATACAGCACTTTGCAAACCGTTAGGTGCTACATAAATGCTGTTATGGTTATTTTCACTGTCCTAGGGCTGTGTAACCCTGGGCAAATTGCTTCCCTTCTCTGGGTCTCAGTTTCTCCTTCTATAAAATGGGGGGCTTGAATTAGAATATAGGCCCCTTGATGATCTCCAAGGCCCCTTATATCTCTAGGGTCTAAGATTTCAGTCTTTTAAAATCATGCCCTCTTGAGAGGCAAGGTGGTAGAAGGATTGCAGAAGCATTTATTAAGCCCCTACTCTGTGCCAGGCATTGTGCTGAATGTTTACAAATATTATCTCATTTGAACTTCACATGAAAGCGGGGGAGTAGATGCTATTACTTCCATTTTATAGTTAAGGAAACTGAGGCAGACAAAGGTAAACTGACTTGCTCAGAGTCACACCTGTCGAAGACCTAAGTTCAAAAGTGGTGCACTCCCCCATCTAGCTGACTCCTAGAGATGAATAATTACAAAACATCTTTATTAAATTTAAATGATTATTGTTCAATTCTCTCATTTTAATTTGAATTAAATTGAATATATTTTAATACGAGTTATGCAACTAACTTGTTCTTTGGTAATTCCCTTTCCTTCTCTGGGCCTTAGTTTTCCCATCTATAAAATGAAGAAATTGGACTATCTTTTTTTTTTTCCTTTTGGCCCAGATCTGTGATTTTATCTATGTAGGAAATACCTGATTTAAGACACACACACACACACACAGACACACAGACACACACACACACACACACACACACACCAGACCTTGCTGACCTATGTAGTGTGGAATTTATAGTCTTAAAAGACTAATTCTTAAACTTTTTGATTTTAGAACTCCTTTACACTCTTCACGATTATTGAGAATTCCTCAAAGAGCTTTTGTTTACACGGGTTAGAGCTAATGATGTTTACAGTAGTAGAAATAAAAATGCCTTAGTTTTATTATGAAAAGAATTTTGATTTCCAGGTCTGCCACTTTGAGAACCCCTCCCCGTAGTTTAGAGAACTGCCTGGGGACACTGAGAGGTTGATGACTTATCTTGGGTCATAGAGAGTAGAGATAGAAGGGACCTCAGAAGTCATTTCATCTGGTTTAGTCATTTTACAGATAAGGAAACTGAGACCTGGAGGTGTTAAGCGGCTTGCCCAAACTGACGCTTCTAATAAGCATCACATGGAGTTGAACCCAGTCGGAAGCTTGGATTTCAATGCCTGGACCAAGAGACATCCCACAGCCAGTAAGTATCAGCCACAACTATAACCCAATCTTGACCCCAGGACCGCTCTCTATTACTGATATTACCCCTATTCCTCCAGGACTCCACGAGCCTCTCATAGAGGTATTCTATGACCTTTAAGGTTTCTTCTGTTAGGCTCTAGGGGATCTAAATCCTACAAAAGACCAGAAATTAGTCTAAGATTCCTTCCAGCTCTAGGATTCTGCATTCTATGTTCTAAGGTCCCTGCCGGCTCTAAAATTCAACTACCTAATTAATGAATAAACTGAATTCTATGACTAATATTTAAGGCTCCCAGGTCCTAGCTCTAACATCCTGTGCATACCACCGGCAGCCACAGCCCTCGAATCCCAGCACTGAGCCATCCCAGATCCTGAGACCCCTCTTCCGAGACCAACTCCCACGCACGACGCGTGAGATCTTCCACCTAAACACAAAGTCCTTCCCCAGTGCCAAGTTTCTGCCTCCCTCACCTGTCTGGGACTCTGGACTCTCCTGGCAGAGGTGGCTCTTTGCCCCGCCTGACCCTCCGGCCCCCCAAGTCCCCCAGGACCCGGAGCAGGCGGTCCCCCAGATCCCGGAGCCGCGGCCGCAGCCGGGGCCGCTCCGCCATGGCAGGGCAGGGGGCCGTCGGGGAGTAGCTTTCCTTGGACGCGCCTTCCTCCCGGAGCTGGGCTTCTAGAACAGCTGAATAGCGGGTGGGGATATGTGTGTCAGCCGGATTCCCGCCGTGTTTATTGAGAAAACACCCCTCGCCCACTCTCTCCCGCCCACTGAGCAAACAGGAGCCTGGCTGGAAGCAACCTACCGCGGAAGGTGGGGGCCGGGGGGAGCGGAATGGCAGAGTCACCCGGTCAGGTCCTCATTTAGGCTCTAGGGGCTTAACGGGTAGGACTGGGGCAGGGCAAGGGGGCGGGTCTCCCTGAACGCTCTCTGGGCTCTAGTCCCGCTGGCCTTGAGGCTGGGCAGCCAATCTCACAGTCCTTCCCATTTCTATAACCCCTTCCTGCACCATCCAACGAGCTAAAGTCGGTGGGTGATTCTGTTTTGGGCCTCCAGGGGAAGCGAAGGGGCAGGGTCCAGAGTCCGGGAAACTAGAGGCGGAGGCAGAGGGAGGTGAGTGAGCTACCGGAATTAGACAGTGAGGTCTGGGGCCAGAGCCTAAGAAAGACAAACCAGGTTAGAACTGGACGGGGTCTGGACGGCTAGACTTCTTTTCCGCTCAGACTTGTATTTGAACTTGGCATTCAATTCATTTCAATTCAGCAAATTTAGCACTATGCTCCGGGTATGGCGCTAGCATTTGGGGACAGAAGACATAAAGAAAACAATCTGCCCTGAAATCATGGATCTAGTGCTGGAAGGGACTTTATTTTATTTTATTATTTTGTGTATTCATTTATTTATTTTCTAGTTTTACATCATTCATTTCCACGAGATTTTGAGTTACACATCTTCTCCCCATCTTTCCACTACCCAACACCTCAAAACAGCAATCCCACTGTATATAACCGCTCCTCCAATCTGCTCTCTCCTGTCCTCCTCCTTCCCTCTGACTTTCCGGTAGGGCAGGATGGATCTCCCTACCGAAGTGCCTGTATATCTTAATTCCCAGTTGGATGTAGTTAATAATACTAATAATTACATATATATGTATACATATGTATTTTTAACATTTGATTATAGAACTTTAAATTCTAGATTCTTTCCCTTCCTCCCTTGTCTCCCACCCCCACTGAAATGACAAGCAATTCAATACAGGCTGTACGTGTGTAGTTACAAAGATCATCTCCACAGTGGGCATATTGTGAGAGACTGATTACATGTCCCTCTTTCCTATCCTAAACACCCCCCTTGTTCTATTCTCTACCCTGTCCCTGTCCCTTTACAGAAGTGTGTACTTCCAGCAACTCTCCCCCCCCCCCTGCCTTCCCCTCTGTCATCCCACCTCTCATCCTCATCCCCCTGCTCTCCTGTGTGGCATGATGCCCAGTTTAGCGTTTATGCCATTCCTTCCCTAAGCCAAATACAATGAGAGTAAGGTTGACCCTTTCCCTTTTGCCTCTCTGTTCTTCTCTATTGTAACAGTTATCCCTTGCCTCTTCTATATGAGATAATTAACCCTGTTGTCTCTCCCTGTCTCCTCTCATTATATTCCTCTCCTACCTCTCAATTTCACCTTTTAAAATATCATCCCTTCCTATTCAATTGATCCTGTGCCCTCTGTCTATGTATACCTGTACACATATGTACACACATTCACATATGTATTCATACACATATGTACCCTCCTATATAGATGTATGTGTAGGTATACATACATACATATATATATATATACATTTGTATTCCCTTCACCTATTCTCATACTGAGAAAAGTTTCATAAGTTACAATGATCATTTTTCCATGTTGAAATGTAAATAGTTCAAATTTGATAAGTTCCTTCTGATTTCTTTTCCACGTTTACCTTCTTATGCTTCTTGTGTTTGAATGGTAAATTTTCTGTTCAGTTCTGGTTTTTTCATCAAGAATGCTTGAAAGTCCTTCACCTCATTGAATGACCATATTTTCCCCTGGAACATTATACTCAGTTTTGATGGTAGGTGATTCTTGGTTTTAATCCCAGCTCCCTTGATCTCTGGAATATCATATTTCAGGCCCTTCAATCCTTTAATGTAGAAGCTGCCAGATCCTGGGTTATCCTGATTGTGTTTCCCCCGTGCTAAGTTCTGAGAATATAAAGAAAGGCAAAAGATAGTACCTTCCCCAGAGGAGTCTAATTGTACTATCATCCCTCAAATCACTTTGTACTTTAGGACCCTAGGAAAGCTACTTAATCTCTGAATCTGTTTCCTCCTCTGGAAAGTAGGGAGTCGATTAAAAGTGGATTTATCAATCAACAGCCTTTGTTAAATATCTCTCATTCACCAGGCATTTTACTCAGGGAAAGAAATAAAAAACAAAATAGGAAATCTTTTCTGCCTTCAATGAACACACAACTTGCACATATATTGGTACATAGAAAACACACACACACACACACACACACACACACACACACACACACACGGCAGATATCAAGTAACCCTGGGGGAATGTAATGGTCCTGGGGAAAACCAGGAAAAGCCTCTTGCAGAAACCTAAGTTGAATCTTGAAGGAAACCTGGGCATCCAAAGGCAGAGTCAGGGAGGGATTTCCAGGCATGGAAAGGACCAAAGATAGGAGATTTAGTGACCTATGTGAGGCTCTTTGGAGAGCCTACTCTGCCCAGGATGCTGCGCTGCTCAAAACAGCAGACAAAACCCAAATATAGCCTTTACAAACTCAGAGATCCTTCTCCCAGCTAGGTTGTGGGGACTTCCCCAGGCTCTGCTTCCAAGGGCAAGCTTTAATATGGACTTCTGACCCTTTAAAGCTCCCATGATCCCCGTTGTTTCTGATGTACCTTAACCCAGGAGCGGACTAGAACAGAGTCAGAGGCAAAGAACAGAGGCTTACATTTCTTTTCTGTAAAAGGGGAGGGAATAATGAGGATTACCTTTCAGGATTGTGGTGTAGACAAATGAGATGATGTTTGTAAATTTTTTTGAAAATCTTTAAGAGATCTATAAATGCTCACTATGATTTGTTTTTACTATTATTATCATTCACAGATATATGTGGGTATGGATGGGGAGAGCTGTTGGCTTTAGATCTTTCTCTCTCCTTACCCAGGGGCTTACAGTATTGAGTGTCCAGATCACCACCAAGAAAGAACAGTTAGCTTCTTTGGTATACACACCTAATCCCCAGTAGGCAGCCAGTCAAAAAGGCCCCTTTTTGACACACAGTAAGCAAATGGAAAAGAATCATAGAATATCCCCAAAGTCTCCCACATGGAGGTGAAGATGGGGAGAATTGCCTGGCAGAGTATGCCATACGTGCTCATAAGGATCAGCCTGTAGTACTTAACAGCAAACCTTACATTCTGTCCTTCAGGCTTGATCTCTTACTTACCTCTCCTCTTCCTCCTCCAGCCTTTGTCCTTAGCTCTGGTCCATGACCCCCCTTCAGATGACTCCTGGTGGCCTCACGCAGAATAGCCCAGCCACTAAAGTCAAAGGCATGGGGGAGTGGGGCTGGATAGAAAGTCAGAAGATGATGAGACAGTGAGACCTGCATCTGAGGATCAAATGAAATAATGTGTGAAAGCCATGAACTACTGCACAGATGGTGTAATGCTTATTCTTCTTATTATTTCTCTAGCTTTAAGTTTTACAAAGTTTGTTCCTCCTAACAACCCTATGAAGTAGATAGTGGATGTTGTTATTCCTGTTTTAAAGATGCCAGTGCCTAATGTAGTGCTTGGCAAATAGAAGGCACTTAATAAATGCTTCTTGACTCATTGGTTGATTGGTTGATTCCAACACATAAAGTTATTTTTAAAGCAACTTTGGGCAGCAAGGGGAAGTGGAACCTGGGATGTCTGAGCCCAAATTTCAGAAACCCACAGAGCCCTAGGGTCCACATGCATGCACAGACACCAGCATGGGTGTAGCTGTGCCCAGACAAACATGTTTGCAAAGGCAAGTTGGTGTTTGATGTTTTTGAGTTGTTTTAGTCATGTCCACTCTTTATGACCCTATTTGAGGTTTTCTTGGCAAAGCTGCTGGGGTTGTTTACTATATCTCCTTTTCCAGTTCATTTTACAGATGAGGAAACTGAGGCAAACAGGGTCACACAGCTAGTGAGTGTCTGAGCGTGGATTCCAGTTCAGGTCTTCCTGACTCCAGGGCTAGTACTCTAAGGCATCACCTAGCTGCCCCTCCTGGGGGGGGGGTGGGGGGGAAAGGTGGTAAGGTGGGCACACAAAAACAGACCCACACCTGTAATTGGCTATTTGAGGCAGAGGCCTAGAGAGGGTCTCCAGGGGTTCTTCCATCCTGGGGAAAAAAGGAGGAGACACCTGAAAGTCTATGGGCATTCAGCAGGCAAGAGGAAGAGGACCCTTCAGGAAAGAAGGAGGGAGTTCCTTTCTGTGTTGTAAATGTAGTCCCACCCTAAATGCTGGAGGCTGCTGTGCAGGATGCCATGATGAGCATTAGGGGGAGACAGAGGCGAGCTGGTGCATGCAGTGCATGTTCCAGACTGACCAAGAGCCCAGACTCATCACCCTTCCCTGGCTGGTCCCCCAGCCTCCAGTCTCTGCCTGTTGAAATCCTGCTCTTCTTTCAGGGCTCGACTCCAGTGACGAATCCTCCATAAAGCCTTCCCTAACTTCCCTGTTAAAGGAGATACACCATTCTACCCCATCTCCACAAATCTCCTGGTCTTTCTGATTTCTGCAGGCTTTTCTCATTCTGACTTGTGCTATAGTAATTTGTGCACATGGATCCCCTCCATTAGACTGCTGGTTACTTGAAGGTATAGACTGGGGAGGGGGCTTTACCCCTAGCATCAAGTGGTGAGCAGGATCTGGCTCATCCAGGCTCCAGAGAATAGATTGTTAAATTTCTGCCTCAGAAATTGAAAAATCTGGCCTTGACTTATTCTTTTGTTGATTGTCCTGACTTAAAAAAGTGATAGGGAAAACATTAATAATAAAAATTAAATTTAAAAGTGTGTTGTATATAGATTCCCCCCTACCCCAGAGCTGGCTGTTAAACATTCACCAGCACCACCCTACAAAAGACCCCAGAGTACATAGCCAATAAACATTTGTTGAACTCAACTGATTATAGAGGAATCTAATCCCAAACAAAAATTGAGATTTTCAGGGCTGAAGGATGTCAGTAATCAGTAAATGGCACAGAAAATTGTGCTTTGAGCTAGGGGAAGCAGGCAGACCCAGAGTGCCTTTGCCTCCTAGAGGACCTTGGATACCGGATTTAAAATCAGGAGACACCAAATCAAGTGGTCCTCTGTGATGAGACCAGCAACACTTTTAACTGCTGCAATGCTTTCCATCAGGTCTGGTCTCTATACCCCTACCAGTAATGTGTAGAAGGACAGATTTGCTTCTTAGAATTTTCCAGATGTAAGTTCCACCTTTGCTCTGAGGAGTGTGAACGAATCAACAGTGTTTGTTCCAATCCATAAGGAAATGTAATAGGTGAACTGGTCTGTGGGGTAGGGGGAAAAGGAGCCAGTAGTGGGAGCATACACAGAATATTCCTGGCCTGGTTTCAGGCCAAGCCACCATGGTCTCCAATTTATCCTGTATTTGCCTCATTTGTACATAGGTATTTACATGTTTCCCCCAATGGCCTATTTGGTCCTTGAGAACAAGGACTGGGATGTTTTGGGGGGATGGAAGATTGCCTTTTTTTATATCCCAAGTACTCAGTACATAGTAGGTGCTTAATTAAGGCTTCTCATTGACATAAGGAGCAATGGTTCCTGGTCCTGTTGGTAGTAGGCAGTGACAAAAAGCCTTCATATTGGTTGTGAATCAAGAAGAACTGATAACTCGGGGGTTCTTGAGCCTTGTGAGTATTCAAAAAAGGCAAGTGTCAAATAGTCTTTGTCCTCCTACTTTTCCTTCCCAGCTAGAAGGAGCATTGGTCCTTCAGTGGCTGCAAGGCAGTCACCCCATCTCTCACCTGGCCATGGCTGATACCTCTGTTTCTTTGAGTTTTTTCTTTCCTGATCTTGGGTGAATGTCACTTCCCAGAAGGAAGTATCTGAGTAACCTTGTGAATCTGGGAGAGTGAGCAGTCATGGGAGGGAGACTATGGCCCACTCCCTAAGCAGGCCTGCCTCCTTAGAGCTGGAAAGGAAAAAAGAATGATGAAAGACCAAGTTAAAGGCTCAGCAGCCCCTGAATTTCATTCTGGCTCCAGAGGCCCGGTTAGTCTTCCCATTCAGATTTTCATAGGTAGTGGGTTCAGTGACTCTGTCCAGGTCTGCAAGGTTGCCTGGATTGAAACCAGGCAGGGAATATCTATGCACACTTCAAAGACTGGCTCCTTCACTCCCCCTCCCCACCCTATCCTCCTGGAACAAACTAGTCCTATTATACATGTATGCAGACATTTATACATAATTATATATAGATAGAGGGCAGGTAGGTGGTACCAATAATGCATAGTCTGCTGGGCCTGGAGTTAGGAAGACTTGTGTTCAAATCTGACCTTGGACACTTCCTAGCTGTGTGAACCTGGGCAAGTCACGTAACCCTGTTTGCCTTAATCCACTGAAGAAGGAAATGCCAAATCACTCCAGTATCTTTGCTAAGAAAACCCCCAAAAAGGGATCATAAAGAACGAGACACAACTAAAACCCCCAAACAACAACAAAAGTATGTATGCGAGAGGCAGTTTGGAGTAGTAAATACAGAGATACCAGCTCTAGAGCCAGGAAGACCAGAATTCCAGGCCTGCCTCTGACAAAGACTGACTGGATGACCCTGGACAAGGCACACGTGTTCTAGGTAACTCTCTTGAGTTTGAGAGAAGGTGCCAATCTCCATTGGGAGGAGCTTCTTCCTCTAAGAGTGCCTCATACCAATGAATGCACAGGTCTGTGTCCTCATCTATATTAATGATTAAGGCCCTCTCCCTCTCCTTAGGATCTTTATGTATTTGAGGCTTATTGCCCATTCACTATGGAATCTCAGTTAACATTTATATTTTCAGTAGAATCACAAAGAAAAAGAAAAACCATTCCTTAAGAACAACCCAAGACCAACTTCCTAGCACTTACCAGTTAATGTGAGAGGCAGAACTCCCTGAAAAGATTCTGGTCCATACTAGCAGGCTACTTGATACATGTTCATTGTTTCTTCGTTTTTTGCTTTCACTCCTAAAACCAGCCAAGAAGGTCTCCCAATCTTTTCCCAACTCTGACTTCTTAGAAAAGCTTCCATCTGGGCCCAAATGGCCAAGACTCAAGGCTGGTGTCTATGAGGATGGGTTGAAGGAGCTGTCCATATTTAGCATGAAGAGAAGGCTTAGGGGAGGACGGGACAGCCTGTCATGAGGAAGAGGGATTGAGGTTGTTCTGTTTGGCCTCAGAAAGCAAAACTAGGGAGGATAGGCAGAAGTTATTAAGAGACAGACTGAGGCTTGATGTCAGGAAAAAAATCCCTGTCAATTAGAGTTGTCCAAAAATGGAATGGACTGCCTTGGTAGGCCTCCTCCGTGGAGGACTTGAAGAAGAGGCAAGATGGTCACTTGTTGGGGAAGATATTATAATGGGGGTTGCTTTCTTGTATGAGTTGCTCTAAATGGAAGCTGGGTTCCCTTCCAATGACCAAATCTGGTGATTCTGTAAATTCGGCACAACTAATTAATATATTGAAAAGTCTAATGCAGTATTACCCATCCGTGGAATACTGTTCCACTGAATACCCACGGAACAGTCCCTTACCCTCTGCAGATCAGTAAAGGGAGATGCCATCTTATATCTCTTTTGGGGCCAGATCTGGTTATAATTTCTCAGCTTTCAGTTTTTTTCCATTTACATTACTGTATTGCAGACAATGCCCACTAGGTGGCGGAGTGGACCTGAAGTCAGGAAATCCTGAGTTTGAATTCTGCATGAAACTCTTCCTAAACGTGACTTTGGGCAAGTTCTGTAAAATGGGGAAAGCAATGCCACCTACATTCCTGGTTTGTTGATAGGATAAAATGAGAAAATATTTGTGAAGTACTATGCAAACCTTTTATCCTTCATTTGTTTTTGTCATATCTGACTTTCCATGACCCATGTAGGTGAAAGAATGTTGTCATTCAGTCGTGGCCAACTCTTCACGACCCCGTTTGGGTTTTTTTTTAGCAGACATATTGAGTGGTTTGCCATTTCCTTCTCAAGCTCATTTTACAGATGAGGAAACTGAGGCAAATAGGGTTAAGTGACTTGCCCAGGGTCACATAGCAAGTAAGTGTCTGAGGTTAGATTTGAATTTATGAAGAGGAGTCTCCCTGAATCCTGGACTTGCATTCTATCCACCATGGCATCACCCAGTCCCGCTTGTCTATGTCCCCTACTGAACTTCTTTCCACTTTCTCCTGTGTACTCCGTGTGTTCTTAGACACTTTTTTCTTTTTTTTTTTTGTTTGCTTTGCTATCACTCCCTCCATTCTTATCCCTCCTCCCTCCCCGTTAGCACAATTAGGCAAAACAAGTTTATTTTGTTATGGTCATGTCTGAAAATGAACGGCTCATTCTGTCCGTCCAATCCATCGCCTCTGCACTAAGAGATGAGAGACATTAATCTTCTAGATTCATCACCCGTCATTGCATTGACTAACATTCTTAAGTCTTTCAAAAGTGTTTTCCTTTATAATGTTGAGGTCATTGTAAAAATGGTTCTGCTTGTTTCATTCTGTCAGTTCATATACATCTTCTAAGGTTTCCCTGAACTCTGCCACAACTTGTATAATCATCCCCTGTTATGATAATGATAAGATCTTAAATACTCACTCCTACTAAATGTGTCTGAAAGGCAACATAGTATTAGGTCCCATGAAGCCTGTAAAACTCATGACTACAGCCCAAACCAGATTAAAATGTAACTGGGATATGTTTAACAAAATAAATAAAAATACAACACAACATAGCTAATGCTAATTTGTGGTTTTCTAAGTCAATATGAAAACCACAGGGGATGTTTCTATTTGAGTCTCTCACTACTGGGATAGTGGAGAGAGAGCTAAACTCAGAACCCAGGAATCCTAAATTTAAACTCCATCTCTGATATACCCTGGCTTTGTGACCTTGAGCAAGTTACTGAACCTCTCAGGGGACTAGACAACCCTCTAAGTCCATGCATTACAGATGAGGTGCTAACCTGCATCAAGAGAAGGATTTTTCTCACCTGGGAGTTCCCCATCCTAGTGAAATAGTAGGCCCTAGGCCCAGGCCCTGTCCCTAAACAGATCTTTTACTGCCCTCACTAAGTAAACTCCATCCCTTGCCAAGAATTCTTATGTGTAAAGTCCTACTAATTTCCTAACCAATATACTTCTTGCTCTTTTGAAACCCTTGTGTCTCTTGGTAGCAGGAATAAAAACACTAACAAAAGTGGGACAACTCCAGTGTGGGACATTGCATACTTATCAGATTCCTCTGATATCTTGCTTAGTTTTTCTGGGCAGATTCTTCAGGCCCAATCCCTCTTTCTTTTATCTTTGTTAGGGCTGGCAGAAGGGAGAGGAAGGGGTGGATATAGTTGGAAATTAAAGTGATTAAAAACAAAAGATACCAATAATTTATTTTTTTTTGTTGAAGCAACAGGGGGTAAGTGACTTTTCCAGGGTCACACAGCTAGGAAGTGTCAAGTGTCTGGATTTGAACTCAGGTCCTCCTGACTCCAGGGTCAGTGCTTTATTTACTGTGCCACCTAGCCATTCCCAATAATTTTTTTTTTTTAAAGAAATACACCACTCACACTCCCATAGTCTGCAGTTTCTTTCCCAGGATTTTATAATACCTAGAAATACTTTTTAAGTTCTTCCTGGCAGTAGAAATAGTCCCATGTGAATCACTACAAGTGGCTAATTGTTATCAGTTTTGAAACATCTTGTAAGATTCTTTATAACATTTATGTATGTACCTATACATATGTGTATTGACAGGCATGGCCGCTAGGTGGCACCATAGTGCACAGAATGCCAGACAGGGAGTTAGGAAGATTCCCCTTTCTGAATTCAAATCCATCCTCAGACAATTACAGTGGGGTGACCCTGGGCAAGTCACTTCACCCTACTTGCCTCAGTTTCCTCATCTGTAAAATGAGATAGAGAAGGAAATGGAAAACCATCCCAGTATCTTTGCCAAGAAAACCCCAAAAGGGGTGGTGAAGAGTTGGACCTAATTAAAAATTACTCAACCACATAGACAGATGAATAAATGATAGATGTGACAGATGGATAAATGCCTAGAGAGAGCTAGATTGCACAATGAATAGAGCACATAGAGTGCTCAGAAATCTCCAGTAACTCTAGGATAATGTACAGACTTCTCAGTGTGACTGTAATTGGGGAGAACCGTCCAATGAAGGGGCCCAGTCCTGGGCACCTTCACAACAGACTGATACCAACCCACAAAGATGCTGGGGAAACAATTTCTGGAAGTGAGCAACGACAGAATGGATTACCCTTGCCCCCTTCAGAATATACACAAACATACTACAACCATTCCTTGCCTGGTGAATAAAAGGCCTTTTAATTTAATTAACTGCTGGAGTAGCACCCACCAAAGAGAGGATAGAGGGGCAACTTTAGAACAGATTCTGCCTTATAGAAGTCTTCCAAGAGGTAGGAGATTCAGGAGTACCGACTCAGACGGAATGTGTATACTACCAAAGGAACCAGCAGGCCAGATCTTTCTCTCTCTTTCCTGGCTATGATGGAGTCAAAGACAGCCATGAGCCTCTCAATGAGGAGAAATGTACTGACAGCAAAATGCTCTTCCCAACCAGGCCGACGTAGTGCCCAGGAGTCTGTGGTCCGACTGTTTTTCTATCTCTCTGTTTCAGTCTTTCCTGCTCTTAGGTGAATGAGTATTGGAGATAGAACAAAGGAGGTTACAACCTCATGAGCTTTGAAGGGTCACTAGAATCACCAGAGATCTGGGAGCTGGAGTTGGTTGGGAGTCAAGCCTAGTCAGGAGTGTGGCCCTGAGGAGTAACCTTTGGAACCCAGCCCAGGAAGGGGATCAGCTTGGTAGCCAGGATCTCACGTGCTGCAGCAAGGGAATAATGTCCTGCTATTATGCCACATTTAGAAGTAGATTTGGTTATGCAAATGTTTTGTGGCAACCAATTTACATTTGAGTTCATTCTCCCTAGCAATTGAGGTTTGGGGTGAAGTTTTGTAAGATGGCTCCTGTTACTATCTTTGTATTAGATGTCCCTTTCTAAAAGCTAATGGATGTCAGCTGGCTGTTGGTGATATTGAAGAGCTAGTAACTGGTTAAACTGATAGCGGGGCACCAATCAGTGGTATTGATATTATTTTCAGTTCACTCACTCTTCAGTTGTGTCTGACTTTTCATGACTCTATTTGGGGTTTTCTTGACAAAGATACTAGAGTGGTTTGCCATTTCCTCCTCCAGCTCATTTTACAAATAGGGAAACTGAGGTAAACGAGGTTAAGTGACTTGCCTAGGGTCATACAGCTAGTCAGTGTCTGAGGCCAGATTTGAGTTACGGGAGGTAAGTCTTTCTGACTCCATATTGAGAAGAACACACTGGGTTGGGAACTTGAGCCAATAGCATCAGAAAAAGCCCATAACCCTTTGGGGGTGAGGGTACCCCTAGAACTAAGAGGAGATGTAACCAAACATACTCAGGCAACTAACTTGACAGAGCAAGTGGCACTTGGGATAAGGACCTCCCTGTGTCTGCACTGGTGTGTTGTTTGTACTTCATTCTTGAAGAGGATCATGACATCAGGAAGGTGATGGCATGGGCATACAAGTGGATTGGATTTAAGTGAGGCAGGACTGGCAAAGTCACCAGCCTCACTTTCTCCTCCAGAGCCATCTGGGTCCCGAGGCCAGGTATCAGTCAGGATGACCGGAGATGGCCTCGGCCTATATGGGTTTACAGGGCATTGAAAGCCCCCCCCACCCAGTTTATTTTACACATAATACCCCACGCTCTTACTCCAGAGATCAAGAAAATTTTTTTCCTATTAAGTTCCTTTCCAGTTTCATTTCCTATTACTCTCCTGCATACACACTCTCTTCCAATCAAACTGGCCTACCAATTGTTCCTTGTACACAATGTTCCATCTGCTTCCCGGTGCCTCTGCATGGGCTGCTACAGGCCTGGACTTTGCTTACTCCTCTTACCTCCTTTTTTTTTTTTTTGCTTTTTGGAGGGCAGTTGGGGTTAAGTGACTTGCCCAAGGTCACATGGCTACTTTTTGTGTTAAGTGTCTGAGGCCGCATTTGAACTCAGGTCCTCCTGACTTCAGGGCTGGTGCTCTATTCACTGCGCCACCTAGCCACCCCTTTCCTCTTACCTTTTAGAATCCCGTCTCCTTCCAGACCCAGCTCCCACGCCATCTCCTATTGAGGCATCTCTTGAGCTCCCCAGGGCCTCAGGGATTAATGTTCTCCTCCTCTTGAAGTTACTGTGTATAATTGTGCATCTACTCTGGGTTCATTTCTCTCACCCCAGTAGAAGGTTAGGGCCTTGAAGACAGGGACTGTTTTTATGCTTTGCTCGGCCTTCTCTCCTCTATAGCACTGGGTCTGTAGTCAGGGGATGTCTAGAAGAGCCTGGGGTAGAGACCAACAGTTTTAATCTGAGAAGCTTCTGCGTATTATATTCACCCCAGTCTTTTATGCACCAGAGTCCCTCTTTGGTACCCATGACTGTAGGAATCCAGGGAACCTCTCTATCTCCTGCCCCTGGGGAACTTCTCATAGGGCTGATAGCTTGGGGGTGATATCTCTGTGCTTGCTGAAGGATGTATAGGTCCTGGGATATCCCTTTGGATGACTGTGAGTTGTACCAATCGAGCCATCAAAATGTGTTAAGCATTTGCTGTCTACTAGGCTAAGTTCTGAGAATACAAGAAAAAGCAAAAACAATCCCTGCCTTCAAGGACCTTACATTCTTCTTCTTTTTCATTTTTTTTTTTTGAGGGGGAAGGCTGGGCAGCTGGGGTTAAGTGACTTGCCCAAAGTCACACGGCTAGTAAGTGTTAAATGTCTGAGACCGGATTTGAACTGAACTCAGGTCCTCCTGACTCCAGGGCCGGTGCTCTACTCACTCACTGTGCCACCTAGCTGCCCCAAGGACTTTACATTCTAATGGAGGAGATGATGCCACATAAATAGATATTTACATACAGAAATAGAAGGAAGTCAGCCCTAGAATGGAAGACATTCATAACAGAAGAAAAGGGGGTAACAAAGGCCAGTGAGAGTATACTACCTCAGGGAGGGGTACCCCGTTACACATTTAGGAGTGCCTTTGCCTCCTTTGTGGGGTAGGGGCAAAGGGGGAGACTCAGGATGGCTTCTACCTTATAAAGGGGGCAGGAAATGCAGGAAAACCAGCTCACCCAACAAAGGAAGGCCAGATAGACTGGGCAAGCCTGGCTCTTGGGACCAGAAGGAATTACTCAATGTGGGAGCTCTGACCTCTGATGGGGCACTCCACTGACATTCTGGGAGCACCACAAAGAATGTTTTTGTGAGGCTTTGAGGACTTCTTATAACCTTGTAACACATGAGGTCAGAGGACCTTGGTTCAAATCCCACCTCTGACTCATACTACCTGTGAGACCTTGGGTGAGTCACGACCTCCTTGGGCCTTAGTTTCTACGTCTGTCAAATGACACGTTTGGATTAAATGGCCCCTGTGGTCCCTTCCAACCCAAGATTAATGATCCCCCATTGGTGTTATTTTATGTTCCATGGCCCTGTTAGGAATAAGAGTTTAAAATTTTTTAAACTGGAAATCCTTTAGTAGTTGTTTCAGGGTTAGGAGGGGAAGAGGGTTCAGAGCCTTTGTTCAAAGAAGAGATTCTCAGGCAAAAGAAGTGGGTGGAAAGCCTGTATCTGGGAGACTGAGGGAGAGAAAGATGGACTGATTGGGGATCAAACACCAGAAGGAAAAGCTAACGATGAGGAAACTCACTCTACCCACCCAAGTCTGTACCTTCTCTACAACTTGGGATCCGAGAGAATCGTCTGGGACATTTAGCCCCGCTTAGCTCTTCTTGCCGTCGATCCACCCTGTTTCTCCTACAGGGTAGCTGCTTTAGAAATATTTGTTGTTGTTGCTGATGATTTGGGTTGTGACCGGTGAAAGATCCGGAACACCAGGGTTTGAGTATCAGCCTTTCTGGTCTTCTGATCTGGGGAAAGTCCTTCCTCTCTCTACATCTCAGCCCCTCCTCTGTTGAATAAGCAAGGCTGGAACAGTGACCCTCTGATATGCCTCTCAATTTTAGATTTCTGAGTGCTGAGGTCCCTCAAATTAAATGTAATTCAATGAGAATTTGTTTTTATCTATTTTGTTTTGTGGTTCTTGCCATGTAGCCTTTATCATACAAAGAAAATAATAAAGATGTCCATTAAGAGCTATTCTCAAGAGCATTCATACGGGTGGCATCCTACTGCCCTTCCCACCTCCCGCAGATGATGAGAGAGGTAGGAAGAGGAGGGAACTGTGGTCCACTCAGAGATGGTCCCTCTCATGTTCCAGTTAGTCAGTTGTGAGGCAGAGAAACACTGGGTTACCATGTCCGTCATCTGGCTTCCCAGAAGGTACCAGTCAGCTACCTTCCATTGTCTCCTGGGGGACTAGCCAAGATGTAAGGGAAGGCTGTGAAGGTGAGCTAAGGATAAGCTCTAGGCAATAGAAGACCCCTTTCCTTTTGAAGATCCACAATGGAGCATAGAACGTCAGAGTTGGGAGAGTCCTCAGAACACAGAATGTCAGAGTTGGGAGGGCACTTAGAACACAGGATGTCAGAATTAGGAGGGCCCTTAGAACACAAGATGTCAGAGTTGGGAGAGTCCTCAGAACACAGAATGTCAGAGTTGGGAGGGCACTTAGAACACAGGATGTCAGAATTAGGAGGGCCCTTAGAACACAGGATGTCAGAGCTGGGAGGGCCCTTAGAACATAATATGTCAGGACTGGGAGGGCCCTTAGAACACAGGATGTCAGAGCTGGGAGGGCCCTTAGAACACAGGATGTCAGAGCTGGGAGGGCCCTTAGAACACA
>CM053596.1:48141618-48161618 GCA_028646575.1 Pseudocheirus occidentalis
GAGTTGGGAGGGCCCTTAGAACACAGGATGTCAGAGCTGGGAGGGCCCTTAGAACACAGATTGTCTGAGCTGGGAGGGCCCTTATAACACAGAATGTCAGAGCTGGGAGGGCCCTTAGAACACAGGATGTCAGAGCTGGGAGGGCCCTTAGAACACAGGATGTCAGAGCTGGGAGGGCCCTTAGAACATAAAATGTCAGGACTGGGAGGGACTTTAGAACATAGAATATCAGAGCTAAGGAATTTTAGGACAGAGTCTAAGAACTTGGAGGGAACTTATAACATCTCATGTCAGATGTAGAAGAGACCTTAGAGGTTGGGATGGAGCCAAGATCACAGAGTAAAGGCAGGGACTCACCTGAGCTCTCCCTTAAGCACCTTCAAATACCTCTAAATAATGACTCTAATCAAATTCTAGAGCATCAGAACCCACAAAAAGGTAGAGTGAAACAATTTTCCAGCCCAAGAGAACTTAGACGGTCAGCAGGAAAGGTCTGTCTGCTGCACCAGGGTGAGAGAGGAGCACGGTCCAGCACAGGCCAGGCCCAGGCCCCAGGAAACCAGGATCGGGCCTCAAGGGGACTGAGTCAGTGGCAGCAGTGGCAGTTTCCAGACTTCTTAGCCTACAAACCCACGACGGGTCAGAAGGAGATTTATAGTGGTCCCTTTGCTGGCAGGAGGGGCCAGACTCTTTGTATTGCCGATACTTGAATCTGGATCCCAGTCTTGGATCTTAGTCCCAGGGTGAGGAGGAGCACTAGTGCTTAAGCCCAATTGCCCTGCCTTCCTCCCTCCAAAACAAAACAAAACAAAACAAAAACCCAAACAAAAACTTACAGGTACCTAGAATTACTTCTGAAAATAACTGCACCAAAAACCTGAAATTTGGGACAGTGCCCACTCAACTTGGGAAGCAGAGCCCCACTTTAGCATAGAGTTAAAAGTCAAGAAATAGACTGGAAAATGAGTGAACAACAGAAAAAATCTGACCACAGAAAGTGACTATGGTAAAAAAGAAGACCAAAACATGCCCAGAAGAAGACAGCAAAGTCAAAAGTCCTGCATCCAAAGCCACAAACAAAAATGAATTGGTCTCAGGCCATGGAAGAGCTCAAGAAGGATTTTAAAAATCAAGTAGAAAAGGTAGAGAAAAAATTGGGAAGAGAATTGAGAGTGATGCAAGAAAATCATGAAAAAAGAGTCAACAGTTTGGTAAAGGAGGCACAAAAAATACTGCAGAAAATAACACCTTAAAAAGCAAACTAGGCCAAATGGCAAAAGAGGCACAAAAAATCCAATGAATAGAAGAATGCCCTGAAAAGCAGAGTTGGCCAAATGGAAAAGGAAGTACAAAAGTCCACTGAAGAAAATAATTCCTTAAAAGTTAGAATCGGGCAAATTAAAGCTAATGACTTTATGAGACATTAAGAAATGTCTTAACAAAATCAAAAGAATGAAAAAAATAGAAGAAAATGTGAAATACCTCATTAGAAAAAAAAACTGACCTGGAAAATAGATTCAGGAGAGAAAATGTAAGAATTATTGGACTATCTGAAAGTTATGATCAAAGAAATAGCCGAGATGGCATCTTTCACGACCATCAATGAAAACTGTCCTGATATTCTAGAACCAGAGGGTAAGGTAGAAATGGAAAGAATCCACTGATGAACTTCTGAAAAAGATTCCAAAATGAAAATTCTCAGGAATGTCATAGCCAAATTCCAGACCTCCCAGATCAAGGAGAAAATATTGCAAGCAGATGAAAAGAAACAATTCAAATATTGTGGAACCATAGTCAGGACAGCATTAAGATTTAGCATCTTCTACGTTAAAGGATCAGAGGGCTTGGAATACAATATTCCAGAGGGCAAAAAGAGATAGGATTAAAACCAAGAATAATCTATCCAGCAAAACTGAGTATAATCCTCCAGAAGAAAAATGGATATTCAATGAAATAGAGGACTTTCAAGCATTCCTGATGAAAAGACTAGAGCTGAATAGAAATTTTGACTTCCAAATATAAGATACAAAAGAAGCATAAAAAGGTAAACAGGGAGGAGAAATCATAAAGGATTCAATAAGGTTAAACTGTTTATATTCTTACACGGGGAAATGATATTTATAATTCCTAAAAACTTTCTCATTATTAGGGCAGTTAGGAGTATATGTAGAAAGCAGAGGTGTGAGTTTAATGTGATGGTATGATTATCTAAAAAAATAAAATTAAGGGATGAGAAAGAAGAGTGCACTGGGAGAAGAGGAAAGGGAGAGGTAGAATGGGATAAATTATCTGACATAAAAGAGGCCTGATGGAGATTTTATAGCGGAGGGGAAAATGGGGGAAGTGGGGAGGGGAGCTCACAAACCTTACTGTCATCAGAACTGGCTCAAAGAGGGAATAATATACACACTTTAAGATTTCTAAGTCTATCTTACAAAATCTATCTTACCATACAGGAAAGTAGGAAGGGGAAAGAATAAGAGAAGGGGGAGTGATGGGGCTGATAAAAGGTCAGAATGGAGAAGGTTGGGGTGGCTGGGTGGCGCAGTGAATAGAGCACCAGCCCTGGAGTCGGGAGGATGTGAGTTCAAATTCGACTTCAGACACTTAACACTTAGTAGCTGTGTGACCTTGGGCAAGTCACTTAACCCCAATTGTCCTGCCCCCTCTCCCCCAAAAAGAGAATGGACAAGGTAAAAGGAGAGGGAAAGAGAGTAGGATAAACAGGGGGAAAATAGGATGGAGGGAAATACATAGTTAGTAATCATTACCGTGAGAAAAAAATTTTACAGTGAGTTTCTTTGATAAAACTTCATTTCTCAAACATATGGAAAACAGAGTCAAATTTTAGCCATTCCTCAACTGATAAATGGTCCAAAGACATGAATGGGAAGTTTTAAGACAAAGTAATCAAAGCTATCTATAGTCATATGGGTGTGGGGTGGAGAATGCTCTAAATCACAATTGATGAGAGAAATGCAAATTAAAACAACTCTGAGCTACTACCTCACACCCGTCAGATGGGCTAATATGACAGAAAAGGAAAATGACAAATTCTGGAGGGGATTTGGGGAAATTGGGACACTATACTGTTGGCGAAGTTGTGGACTGATCTAACCATTCTAGAGAACAATTTGGAACTACGTCCAAAGGGCTATAAAACCATTCATACCTTTGACTAAGTAATACCACCATTAGGTCTATATTCCAAAGAGATAAAAACAAAGAAAAAACAACTACAAAAAGGAAAAGGACCTGTGTGTACAAAAATATTTATAGCAGCTCTTTTTGTAGTGGCAGAGAACTGGAAGTTGAGGGGGTATCCATCCATCGGGGAGCGGCTGAACAAGTTGTTGTATATGATTGTGATGGAACGCTATTGTGCTTTAGAAAATTATGAGCAGGATGTTCTCAGAAAAACATGGAAAGACTTACATGAACTTATACAAAGTGAAACCAGCAGAACCAGGAGGACACCGTACACGGTAACAGAAATATTATATGATGGTCTACTATGAATGACAACTGTTCTCAGCAACACAATAATCCAAAACAATTCTATAAGACTTGTGATGGAAGGTGCTGTCCATCTCCAGAGAAAGAACCCTTAGAGCCTGAATGCAGATCAAAGATATTTTTCTTTATTTTTCTTGTTTGTTTGGGTTTTTTGGCTTGTGTTTTCTTTCACAGAATGACTTACATGGAAATATGGTTTGCATGACTACACAAGAATTTGGAACTCAAAATTTGAAAAAATGTTAAAATTATTTTTACATGTAATTGGAGAAAAAAACCCCATAAAATAAGAAAAAAAAAAGAAGGGACCTTAGAACACAGAATGGCAGAGCAGGAAGGGATATTTGGGGCTGTCAGATCTAACCCAGATATCCCTAGATAGCTTCCAATCATTTTTATAACACACTCCTTCCCCAGCTGCTCCCTGCTGGAGGCTCAGCCTCGAAGCCTGGTGCCTAGGAAGGATTGTGGCCTGGGATGCTGTACCCTCCAGGTCATCTCAGAAAGGCTTGCTATCTTGAAGTGACTACTTCAGCAGTCTGCCTTTTCCCTAGCTCCTGCTCGAAGGCTTTTGGGATCCTGAAAATCAGGCTGACTGGCATAGAAGCTTCCCCCTGGCACCCATAAGGCTTATGTACTGTTCACTGGCCACAGCAGTGCCAGTTTCTCCAGTTTGGGGTCGCCTCCCAGACTTGGGGCCAGGGGGCAGCACGGAAGCAGGACAGTATAGCCAGGACTCATGCAGTTAGTGCCCAATGGGCTGGTTGTCATGTCTGGGGCACAGCCCGTAAAGGCAAGGCCGGACCCCTGAGTGCAGCCGAAGGTGAGTCTTGAGGCTGCTGCTGCTGCTGAAACATTTGTGGCAAACCTGGTGTGGAGGCAGAGAGCAGGGGTGTCATCCACTTATGATCCCTGTTCCCTCCACTCTCCCATCTACCATCTAGCCCCAGCCTTTCTGCTCAATTCTCTACTCAGCTCCCTGCCTCCCATCCCTGAGAAGTCCCACCCTGCTTCTCTCTGCTCCTTTCTGTCTCTCCTTCTCCGCTTGGCACTGGGTTTTTCTTCCTCCTGGAGCCTTCTGTGATTAATCTGACCCCATTTAGCACACTGCATTATTCCCCCCATGCCACCATCCTCCTTTCCAGCCTCCTGATAAAGGGGAGAGGAGGAGGGTAAGTGATAAAGATCCAGAAGGGCTCTCAGAGGCCATCTAGCCCAATCCTCTCATTTTACAGATGGGGAAACCAAGTCACAAGGAGACAGATGGAGGGCAGACAATCTCACCGAGCACTGGTAAGGTCTCTCCCCTGAGTGGACCAGCTGGTGTTTCTGCAGGTGGGCCAGCTGGATGAAACACTTCTTACAAATGGGACATTGAAAGGGGCGTTCTCCACTATGGACCCGGAAGTGGACCTGTTGAAGGGATGAGGGCAGTCTGTGAACAGCCAGAGACAAATTGCTCTGGGGGACAGTCCTTCCTGCTCTCAACTTCTCTAGAGGTTTCCCTAGACCCTCTACCTCCCACCCTATCTCTTTATCTTCCCAATGAACCTCTCTATTTCCTCCCCTCTTTATGAACCTCCAGTCTCTTGACCTTCTCTTCCTCCCCTGCACATCCTTGTTTTCCTCCCAACATCTCCATTTGTCCAGGACCTCTCAGCTATCCCTAAGGATCCTTTATATTCTCTTTTTTAAAGACAGTTGAGGAAAATGATGATTGGTAAAGTTATGTGACATGTTCAGGGTCACACAGCTACTTCAATTCAATCAAATATCTAAATTCTGAAAACATTTATTGAATACCTACTATGCACAGAGCACTCGACTACATGCTGGTTAGTGGCCAAGGAGGTAAGGCCTGATGATGTAGTGAAGCCAAGTGGAAAGAGCAGAGGATTTGGAATTTGGCAGGCCTGTGTTCAAATCCCAGCTCTGCCTCTGGCTAGCTCTGTCTGGACAGAGCTTAACTTCTCTGGGTCTGAATTTTTTTAACTATAAAATGAGATTTGACTTACTGACCTCTAAAATCCTTCTAGTGCGATGTCTATGAGCCTATGATCTCAAAGTTACCTTCTAGTGAAGGGTGTGCTGGTAAAAGTTTAACAACTGGCTTTCCAAAAGAAAAAAAATGTATGCAGATAGTTATTCTGCATTATTAACATTTTCTCCATTACCCTCTTAAGTCTAGATGCTCAGAACAGTAAATCCTATTCTGATTTGTAGTGTTTGCCTTTTTCCAAGGTGAAAATGCTCACACTGAAAATTTAACAATCAGCTCTTAGAAGCTAGTGCTGATCATTTCTGTATTTATACCTTTGAAGACATCCTCTTCTACCCGCAGCACCCAGCCACTATCAGTCCCACATCTTGGACTGCCAATCAGGACTGCCTCTGTGCCTCCAGTCCTTCCATCCCACCCATATCCTTTCCTTTTTATGTTCTAGTATCTACTCCTTCCAACCATCCCTTGCTTTTCCTCTCTCTTCTTTCTTTTCCTTTTTCAGAATTTTCCTCAGTGGAGGCTGGAGGCAGAGAGGAGGAGGGGTAGGGGATGGTATATTCAGCTGGTTCGGGATGGCCACACCTATTGAAATGACATTGAGATCTGAGGAGGAAGAAGAGGAGTTGGAAGAGGGAAGGAGGTGATGCTGTGTGCTACCTTGAGATTGGAGAGCTGCCTGAAATTCTTGGCACAAATATTACACTTGTACAAGATGGTGCCATTCTCTTTCTTCAGCAGATAGGGCAGGACTGTGGTACTCAAGGTGAGGATCCTGCCAGCTTTGCCTGCAACAACCTCTGAGTCCAATCCTGTCGAACAGCTTTGGGAAGGTGAAGAACTCTCATCCCTAGCCTCAACTGTGGGCCACAGCCCAACAGATGAGGGTGAAGAGTGGGTCGGCCAAGGCCTTAGTGGCAGAGGGAAGTGGGGACCAAGGGAGTATGTTGCATCAGGGAGCATCAACTGATCAGCCCTGCCAGGATAGGAGGTGGCCAGGGATGGGAGAAAGAGGAGGGGGTAGTAAGGACCATAGGAGAAGGGGCATATCTCCAGTGAAGATAATGGCTTAATGGGCAAGAGAAGGGTGCAGGAAGGGCATAAGGGGTGGGGCATCAATGGGAGCTCTGTGTTGAGGGAGATGGGAGTTGAGCTGGGATGTGAAACAGGAGGGCTGGGGCTCCTTTGGACAATCTCCATGGCTGGGTCCAGGGCACCAGGCTCATTCTCTGCCTTCATCTTGCCCAGAAGGCACTTGGCTGTGAGGTTAGGATCATCAGTGGAGGCCAGAATTGGCCCTGAGGTCTTGTGCTCTAGGGGAAGAGGAGGCACTGAATGGGAAAGGGTAGAGGCAGACAAGAAACATGGTGGTCAGAACCAATGACTCCACAGGGAAGCCTTTCCCTTTGTCTGTTTCCATCCCACCACCCAAATCAATCCATTCTGGTACATTAGAAGTCTGGACACTAGGATGGTAGCCCTGCCTCTGCAACAAACTAACTCAGTAACCTTAGACAACTTCTTCTCCCTAAGGTTCCTTCAAGTTCTGACATTCTGACTTCTAAGATCATCTCCAGCTCTCCCATTCTGTGCCTTTTGTTCCAAACTCTCTGCCCTGCTTTGACATTCTATGCTCTAAGATCACTGTGTTCTAAGGGCCCTTCCAGCTCTGATATTCTTTGTTCTCAGGGCCCTCCCAGTTCTGACATTCTGTGTTCTAAGGGCCCTCCCAGCTCTGATATTCTATGTTCTAAGGCCTCTCCAAGCTCTGACATTGTGTGTTCTAAGGGCCCTCCCAGTTCTGACATCCTGTGTTCTAAGGGCCCTCCCAGTTTTGACATTCTGTGTTCTAAGGGCCCTCCCTCCCAGCTCTGATGTTCTTTGTTCTAAGGGCCCTCCCAGTTCTGACATTCTGCGTTCTAAGGGCCCTTCCAGCTCTGACACTATGTGTTCTAAGGGCCCTTCCAGCTCTGACATTGTGTGTTCTAAGGGCCTTTCCAGTTCTGATAGTCTCCTAAGATGCTCCTTCCTTACTCCCCAACCCAGAAGAAAGGAAACACTGAACATGGGTCATGTTCCCAGCCAAGGAATCAGAATGACGGGGAAGAAGTTTCACAGGCCTCACTGTGCCTCCTTTTCTCTAAGCCCACATCCTCCTGATTCATCCTACTGAACCACCATCCATTCTCCAAGTCACATTCTCACACTGAGCCTCGGGCTCCTTCCTGAGCCCACTACCCTCAGATTCTTCTCAATCCATCCCATGCTCTTCCTTGATTCTCTCTCCAGGAATCATGAGAGAAAAAGCAACCCTCTCCGTGGCTAACATAGTCCTTACTCAGAGTTGGACTTCCCAGGACACCACCCAGGGGGTTGGACCTCAGGTTGCAGGTGTAAAGGTTCAGGTGCTGTGGGCAGGACAGCAGGGTGGGCAAAGCAGAGACTGGCTTTGTAGAGTACATCCAGTTAGCACAATGAGAGTTTGAAGCATCTGTGCCCAGAGGGAACTCCTTAAAAGGCTGGTAAACCTGAAAGCAGAGGGGAGGGAAACACTGAGGCTGGGTAGCTTGCCCCTCTGGGTCCCTTGGGCATTTTCTAAGGTTCTGGACAATGAATCCCAGGGTCAGCAAGGACATTCTCCTGAGTCACAGGACTTAGCTCTCATTAGAGGCCCTTTCTTCTCCTCACACCCTTATCTTCACAAACCTCTGCTGGAGTTATTAGTTATTAGATGTAAGTGAAGATGTGTGGGTGGGGGGGAGAGGTTGGGTAATAGGAAGACAATCGCACATCAGAATCTCTCTATTCACTGAAAACCTGTGTGCCCAGGTATTACCTGCCCCCCCTACCGGACCTCCCCAAGGCTCTGAAAGTATCTTGCCCCCAAGGTCCTTCCTTCTTCCCCTCAGACCTGCCATTTTTTCTTTTCAGGACTATCTTCCTCAGAATTTCAAAGACACCCTCTAGGCCCTTGCCATGCCTGGCCTTCCCATCCCTAATCCTCCCCATCCCTCTCTTTGAGGACCCCCTCCATCCTACCCTTCCAGCCCTAACCCTCCACATCACCCCTAGGACCCTCTGGGTCTCTGGCTTTCCAGAGACCTCTCATCTCTCTGAGAATGTCTTTCTCCCCACCAAGACCTCCTTGTCTTCTTCCAGAACTCCTTTTCCTCCCTCCCAGAACCTTCTCATCTCCCCCTACAAGCTTCCATTTCCTCCAGAACCTTTTCTCCCCCTCCCCTCATTCCCTAACAACCTCCCTCCAACTCTCCAAACTCCAGAACATCTTATCATCTAAAGGATCTCCCCTCCCAAGCCCCAACCCTGGTCATAGTGCAGACCCTTCCTTTACTCAGCTCAAGCCAGAGGGATGGGAAGAGGAGAGGACCATGGACTTGGGCATTGGCTCCTTCCCATCAGAATCTATCTCCCTGGTGAGGAGGCCTCAGGCTTGCTCTCTACAGGCATTCAGGTAGCAGTGTGAATATAGAGCCCTGGACCTGGAGTCAGGAGGACTCGGATTCAAATCCTGCTTCAGAGACTCACCAGTTGTGTTACCCTAGGCAAGTCACTTAACCTCCATTTGCCTCAGTTTCCTCAACTGTAAAGTGGAGATAATAATAGTACATACTTGCAAGAGTTGTTATGACAATTTGTTATGACAAATGTTATACTTGTAAAGTGCTTAGTAAAATGCCTGGCATGCAGTGGGCGCCATATAAAAGTTTATTCTCTCCCTCCCCAGACAGACCTAAGCTTTGAGGGAAGGCGACAGATGTCATAACTTGGTTGCTTGTGGTCCCCGTTTCTGGACTTTTTTACTGTCCTGATTCCACTGTATTCCACCCATTCCCCAACTCAGCCATCTGTAGAATGAGGAGAAAGGTTTTTAACCTGTTTTCCTAAAAGCCAGGAAGCTCTCAGGAGAAAGCCACAGGAAGATGTAAGCCTCCCCCCATCCCCATGGCCCTGCCATGCCCTTTTCCGAAACATTCTCATGATATACTAGCATGACTGGCTATGTCCATACCAAGTGGGCCATCTTCACTCCCCACTGGATATTCTGGGTCCCCTGGGTATGGTTATAGGGGTAGTGTGACTGGGCAGAAAGCAGGTCTAGGCCATTGGGAAAGAGATCCCAGGAGTCCCCTTAAACCAATGTTTCTGCCAAATGCCTCTGAGGAGACAGATGCCTCTCTAGTCCCTAAAAATGCGTTCTAAACAGCCTCAACCCAACAAGATAGCCTTGTCTTTTCTAATAACACAAGTTTGCTTTTTTTTTTCTTTTTGGAGGGCAATTGAGGTTAAGTGACTTGCCCAAAGTCACACAGCTAGTTTTTGTGTCAAGTGTCCAAGTGTCTTAGGTCGGATTTGAACTCAGGTCCTCCTGACTCCAGGGCTGGTGCTCTATTCACTGAACCACCTAGCCGCCCCTTGCTTTTCTATAGTAAGTGGAAACATGGCGTAGTGTACAAAGATCCAGCCTTGGCCTTGGTACCAGAAAAGATCTACCTCTGACCATACTATGTGACCCTGAGTAAGTCTCTGCACCATAAGATGCAGAGAAGATGGCAGCTTGCATTAGTAGAAGTAGCTTCCTCACATGGGAGTTCCCTGTGCTACTGAAGTCACAAATCTAGCTCCAGCCCAGCCCCACAACTTACAAAGGGTTTTCCTCACTGTAAGTCTCTAAAGGACTCAGGGCAAGTATTGTAGAGATGAGAAAACTGAACTTCAGAGAAGGGGTGGGGAGCAAAAGTCCCATGGCCAGAAAAGGAGATTCATATTCAGGTCTTGTGATTCTAGACCCAGGGCTCTTTGCTCTATATCCCCCTACCCTGCTTGCTTCTCAGAGACACTAACTCCTGCACCACCTCGGGCCCAAGCTAGATGATCCAAGATAAGGGGGGGGGACCAGACTCACCTGTTCTTCCTGGCCCTGCTGTTGGTCCAGGATAGGGGTAAGGGATGGGGTGGTCCCAGGACCCCCCATGTCTGCCTGACCCTGGCATGTCTGGTGCTGGTACAGTGCAAAGGGAATGTCTTCCTCTGGTTCCCCTCTCATTTTGCCCCTTCCTGTGGAAAAACAGGTCAGAGACTAGGAGAGGTTATAGGGGGGGACTCTTGTATGTGAGCCAACAGGGGCTTGATAGGACCATAGGAGTTTGGGAGAGGGCCCAGACACAGAGCAGGGCATTGCACCCCCACTGGCCACATCTTCCAACTTCTTAGGCGGTCCTCTCCCCACCTTCTCCTTGGGTCAGGACTCACTCCACCAAATCTAAAATTTTCTCTCCCTTCCCCAGCTCCCTCTTCTGACAATACTTGTTCCCCCTACCACTTCTAGGAGAAAAACCACTGGGTTACAGAGAAGTCCTTCCCCATCTTCCCAGTCTTGACCCAATCCTCTCCCTCTCCTCCCCCAACACATTCCCATTCAGACTGCCATCGTCCTCAGACACAAAGAGGATCGGGCCAAGGCTGGTCAGTCGGAGAAGCAGAGGAATGTTGGAGAGAGGAGCATTAAGACAGAGAGATAGTGCTCACCCTTATTGGAGGAGCCAGAGGGAGAGAGGGATGCCCAAATGAGACATCTGGAGTGTGGACTTCCCTCTTCTCTCTTGGCCTCAGGGATGAGGGCCTGGACTGGGGAAGAGGATCATTGGGAGCTGAGGACAAAGATGCTCACAGCTGAGGCCCCCCAGTCCCAAATCTCTTGAGCCCTAGCTCCTCTCCTTCTGTGTTCCTTGCTCCTAAGGTCCCATTAGACACAGTCCCAGGGATCTGAACCCACTGCTTTCCTCCTCCCCCCACCAACATCCAACATCCTAAGCTGTACTAGGTGAGGCTGAAGTAGAGAAAAACCCACAAGTCTGCATCCCAGTATAAAAGGGCATCATGTCTATTTTTGAGGTTCTGTCTTCACTTACAGGCTCTCTGAAACTCCCTGGCTGGACAAACTGGTTAGCGGTGGCTGGCTCTGGGCTGAGATCCTTCTACGGCAAAACAGGAAAGAGCCCCTGCACTGAGTCTGGCTACGTTTTAAGTGGAGAGGAAGAAGAGGGCAGCCTCAGAATCTCCAATGAGACTCAGAGAGAGGGATGGCACCCTGCCCCCCTCTTCTAACTTCAAAGGGGTGCCCCGTTCTGAAAGGTTCTCCAGGTTGCTGTGAGAGTTCTACAGTGGAAATTCGCTGCTTCCTAGATGTCAAGCTTCCTGGGAGCAGCTGCATGAAGGTTTCAAGGACACTGGGGGGGCCCTAGGCAACTAACTGGGCAAGGTGGGATCCAAGCGGCCAAGTTGATGAGGGTGAAAGGCAGGAACAGAGAAGGATTGGAAGAGGCAGAAATGGAAAGAGGAAGAGGTGGAGGCCAGGAAGGATGGAACTAGGAGGCAAGAGTTGGAGCCTCTATTTAAAGCCAGAAGGGACCCTAAGTCGAGGTCATCTAGTCTTGGCTTCCTCATTCAACTTAGGAAGAAACTGAGGCCTAGAGATAAATGACTTAGCCAAATGGAGGCCAGTATAATTGAAGACAGGGACAGGAGGAGGTGAGAATAAAAGAATATGGGGACAGGAGGAGAGGAGGAGAAGCAGGCCTGGAGAGCGAGGATGAGGGAAAGATTGTGTGGTGTGGTGGAAATGGAGCTAGAAGATTGGGATTCCCCAAGGTTGCCAAAATGGCAGACCGGGTGAGAGGCAACATGATGGAAAGACCGCCCTTAATAATAGTAATAACAACCAGAACTTATACGGCACTTTAAAGTTGGCAAAACACTACATAGGTGAACTATTTGATCCTCACAATGACCCTGAGTGGTAAGTGCCATTAGAGACCAGATAACCAGATGATAAATTATATTTCATTATTTATATTTATTTAAAATATATTTATTATATATATTATTGTAAATTATATATATTATAAATTATCTCTATTTGACAAAAAGGAAACTGAGGCACAGAGAGTTGAAGTTATTTGTTCAGGGTCATACAGCTAGTAAGCATCTAAGGCAGGATTTGAATTCAGATTTTCTTGCTGCTCTATTCAGCAGTACAATGTCCAAAACAAAGAAGTATTAGTCTCCCCTGGTTAGGATTTGATTCAACTAAGGTACTCTGCTAGTATTGCATCTGGTTCTGAGTACCGTATTTTAGGAAGGACTTGTCCTTGCACATCACAATTCTACCAATACTTGGGGGTGAGTATAATTACACCTCCTCCCCCAATTCTTCCCTCCTTCACATAGGACCCCTCTTGCTCTGTTTACCCAGGCTGCCTGAGAATAAATGAGTTTTGACCATGGTGGAGAGTAAGAGGGATAGTGTGTAAGCAGAAGTGATGTGACATGAGCCGGGGTCCCAAGGTCAGGAAGGTGCTAAGGCTCCATGGGATGGCAGGCCTCTCTTTACTGGAGCTGTCCATTGAGCCCACTCATACTGCCAGTGATACACTACAGTAGGGGCCAGTCAGGTCCCCTGAACTGAACCCTGTGCCACTGAGGGAGAGCTATGACCCTGAGCCCAGAGCTCTTGAGGCTTCATCTAAAGAGTGTCTCTATCAAATGCAAACTCTATTGAATTGTCTATTCAAGAGGAGCACCCATGGAGACCAAGGAAACAGAAATATGCAGAACTACAGGGTGTGTATGGTCTGAAACTGGGAGAGGCCAAGGGGCAAGGCCCAGTGGTACGTGTTTTACTGCACAGTGTTTATTGCCTTTATGGAGTCTCTGCTAAGAGTAAAGTTTACTGTAGACAAGTAAACGTATTTCACCTCTTCCCACAAGGAGCTGACTCCATTTGCTGAGGTTAGGACTTGATTAGCACTGAGGAAATAAGCAAGGTAAGGTTTTAACAGCAGGATGGGTGCTTGGAACTGCATCTGATTGGGTCTGTCCATACTAATCCACGCCCCTTTAGAAAATGAGTCTGCACAGGTCCTAAAAGTAGTAGAAGAGAAAGTCATCTACTCTCAGAACCAAAAACAGCTTGACACTTAACTAGCATTTTATTCAACAGAGGGAAAAGTCCATAATCCAACCTGTTTTTCTGGACATATTATCCATGACTCCTCTTCACGTACTCTTCAGTCCAGCCAAAACGATCTTCTTGCTGTTCCTCATGCATAATATCCCATCTCCTACCTCTGTGCCTAAAATGCACTCTCTTCTTGCTTAGGCACTTTTTAGTTGTGTTCGATCCCATTTGGGGTTTTCTTGGCAGAGATACTGGAGTGCTCTGCCATTTGCTTCTCCAGCCCATTTTACAAATGAGGAAACTGAGGCAAGCTGGGTTGAATGACTTACCCCTGGAGTCACACAGCTAATAAGTGTCTGAAGTGGGATTTGAGCTCAGATTTTCTTGACTCCAGGTCCAGCACTCTGTCCACTGTGCCACTACCTTTTAGAATGCCTAGTTTTTATCAAAATTCAATTCAAATATCATCTCCTACATACACCTGTTCTATGCAGGGCTTCTTAAAATTTTTCCACTTGCAACCCCTTCAGCTTCTTAAACTATGAGTTGCGACTCCACTGGGTTTGCACTGTTGATTCATACTGAGCTTGCTAGAACCCACAGAAGTTTCTGCAGAAACCATTATCTACCCACATCTTTGCCCATCCTGTACTGGCAAAGTGAACATTTTAAGCTCAAGTAGAACTTTACACTTAGTCCTATTTTAAGTTATAAGGCAGCTAAATGACACCACAGTGCACAGAGAGCTGGACCTAGAAGACAGGAAGATCCGAGTACAAATATATCCTCAGACACTTGCAAGATATGTGACCTTAGGCAAGTCACTTAACCTCTGTCTGCCTGCCTCAGTTTTCTCAGCTATAAAGTGGGGATAATAATAATACCTTCTCCCTGGGTTGTTGTAAGGATCAAATGAGAGAGTATTTGTAAAGCTCTTAGCACTGTACCTGGCACATGGTAGCTAAATAAATGCTAGCTGTTACTATCTTATTTGAGAAAGTTCAGTTTTCTAGGCTGTCAAGAACTTTGTGGATCCTATGTTATCCAATGTATTAGTTATCTATCCCTGCCCCAGCTTTGTGTCATCTACAAAGCTGACAAGAATACAGTCTATGACTTTATAAAGTCACTGATAGAAATGTCAGACAGACTAAGGGCAAAGATAGAATTCTGGGGCAGAATCTTTCCTCTAAGTCCCCATTGACCAATCAATGACTACTCTTTGGTTTGGCCATTCCAATGGTTTCAAAGCCGCCAGAATGTACTATCTCTTAGCTTGTAACACTCTCTCTTGTCAATAAGGATGGTATGAAAGTCTTTATAAAATGAGCTGCGGAAATCTAGTTATTATGTCTACAGCATTCCAATAGCCTCTTCAAAAAAAATGGAGTTAGTCCTGTATAATACTGGCTTTTAGTAATTACTGCTTCCCTTTCTAGGTTTTGTAAACTATCCTTTGATTATAACAATGATAGAACAGCAGCTTGTCCTCAGATCATTTCTGTCTGAACCCCAATAAGAAAGATGAGAATGGGATAATCACAATAACAATGATAGGAATTCTACCAGGTATAGAAATCAAGCTTACCAGCCTAGAGTTTACAGACTCCACCCGATCAGGACAATTTCCCTGCCTAGCACAAGAGCTCTCATTAGGTTGAAGCAGCTGAGTGACATCAAACAACCATCATCTTTCTGGGAAATTTCAACTAGTGTAGTGGTTGGGAAGTAAGGAAGAGGGTTCCCCAAACTGTGCTAGAGACATGAGCCACTGAGCATCCACACATTCCCCTCATTCCCTGTCCCTTCTTCCATAGATTTTGGGTACTGATGTTCTCCCCCATGGTGAGACTTTCTACTTTCTATGTCTCCCTCTTTTCATGTAGCCTGTGCCTAGGATGCCTATGGGGAAGACTTTTCATGGATAGTGCAAATTCAGAAGGAGATTTGGGGGTAGAGTTTTAGGAATTCATCTCTCAAATCTTAGGCAACCAGAATGATATTTCCTGACCCCTATTGCTATGTGTAATGTTAATGGGATCTAAGATCTTCCCTGACCATTAATAGGCCTCAAGTGAAGCCCATTAAGGGAGACTTGCTTAGTGGAGGCTTACTTTTAGGAAGGCTTTCACACCTTTTCTTAATTTCTAATTAGGCACTGAGTCATAGGGTTGTGATGCCCTCTGGCTCTAAAAAGGGTGTGTGTGTGTGTGTGTGTGTGTGTGTGTGTGTGTGTGTGTGTGTGTGTGTGTGTGTGTGTGTAAACCCAGATGCTGGCACTTCTCTCTCTGGTAACTATATATGTGTTGCCTTGGTCAGACAACTGGATCTGTCTGTTGATCTGTGTTAATTTCTCAGACAGCTAGAATCCCTGTCTGTCTTTATTTCTCTGCTTGTATTTTCTCTGAAGTTCAGAGTGCTGACTTTTTCCTTAAACTAGTGAATGTAATTTTTAAAGATTGTTGATCCCTTAAACACCTATCTTTCCTCCTAAAGCAGATCTAAGAATCTATGCTAGCAACCATCCTGGGTATGCCACTGTGGTTGCCATTACACTATGCAAAGGACTCCTAGCCTTGCTAAGTTGGGAGTAGTCTTTACAGTCATCTTGGGGAACATTTGAGGGGCCTGGAGACTGGGCCAGACCATTATTTCAGAGAAAAAGTATACTGGTACATCAGAAAGAACTCCAAACTGATAATCAGTACACCTGGGTATCCAGGTTCAGTTTTGCTGTTAATTCACCATGTGATCTTGGGAAAGTCACTTCCATTCTTTCAATCACAGTTTTCTCACCTGTAAAAAATGAAGGGGATCCCTAAGGGTTCTTCTATATTTGAAGAGGGAGACCTTTAAGTCTCACCTCCAAACTCCCACCTTCACTTCACAAGCCCATCTTCAGGATAAGTCATACTGAAGATGATAGGGCACCAGTCCAGGGACCAGAGGGAAGATATTCCTACCTTATACTGGGGAGGAGGACCCTAAGTGATCTTCTTAACATAAAATTGTTGCATCCCACACAGGGGGAGCTTATCCCATCCCCTGGTTAGAAAGTGAAGCAGGGAGACTTTCATACTTCAGGAACCCACTGTATTAGACAAGATGAGATAAATATGTGGGATTTCAAGTTTTCCACTTAATTGCCTATGATATTCCCATTCTCCTGTCTCTTGGGTCTCTGAGGAATACCCATCAGGATTCTTTCCTAGTTCTGGCTCTTCCCAACTCCTAGCCTCTGGGTCCACCATTACCTCATGGGTCTATTGTGACATTACTATATTATGTCCCTGGAGAATTAAATCTGGCTCCCATTTGGGGGTGGGGTAAGGGTGATAGAATTGGTCTTCTATAGGGAATGTGGGAGAGATCCCTGGACCCATCCATGAGACGCTAGAACATATGCAGAGGTGACATTGGGACAGTGTAGGTGAGACTGAATAAGAACTTCCTGGGGGAGGGTGAATTTGGAGAACATCTAGGAAGGGTATACTAAAACGGGGAGATGGTCTGTCCATAAAGACTGAGTTGTCTGGAAGAACAAAAGGTTAAGAATATCAAGGGAATCAATGGGGGAAAAAAATCAATGGGAAGGAAGGTGGTATATCCATGCTAGATCTCAAACTGTATTACAAAGTGGTAATCATCAAAATAATCTAGTACTGGCTAAGAAACAGGGTGATGTATCAGTATAGTAGATTACACATACAATACACAGGAGTAAATGACCAGAGTAATGTAAGTTTTGATAAACCCAAAGACCTAAGCCATTGGGACAAGAACTCACTATATGACAAAAATTGCTAGGAAAACTGGAAAGCAGTTTGGCAGAAATAAGGCATGCAGCAACATCTCATACCATATACCAAGATACGGTTAAAATAGGTACATGATTTAGACATAAATTAGGGGAGCATGAAATATTTTACCTGCCAGATCTATGGCTAAGGGAAGAATTTATGATTAAACAAGATACAGAGTATTGCCGGATGTAAAATGGATAATTTTGATTACGTCAAATTAAAAGGAGTTTGAACAAATAAAACCAATGCAGCCAAGATTAGAAGGAGAGCAGAAAACTAGGGAAAGTTTTTACAGCAAATTTCTCTGATAAAGTTCTCATTCTCAAATACGTAACAAACAGTCAAATTTATAAGAATACAATTGACAAATGGTCAAAGGATATGAACAGGCAGTTTTCAGAAAAAGAAATCAAAGCTAGCGATAGTCATATAAAATGCTCTAAATTACTGTTGATTAGAGAAATGCAAATCAAAACCATTCTGAGATGCCACCTCCCACCTATCAGATTGGTTAGTATGACAGAAAGGGAAAATGACAAATGTTGGAGGGCATGTGAGAAAATTGGGACACTAATACGCTGTTGGTGGAGTTGTGAACCTATCCAACCATGCTGACAAGCAATTTGGAACTGTGCCCAAAAGGCCACAAAACTGTATATACTCTAACAATAGCACTATTATATCTGTATTCTAAAGAGTTTTTTTTAAGGAAAGGACTTATGTGTACAAAAATATTTGTAGTAGCAAAGAGTTGGAAACTAAGGGGATGCCCATCAACTGTGCAATGGCTGAACAACTTGTGGTATATCATTTTGAAGGAATACTACTGTGCTATAAGAAATGAGCAGGATGGCTTCAGAAAAACCTGGAAAGACATAAAGTGATAACAAAGTGAAGTGAGAAGAACCGGGAAAACATTGTATACAGTAACAGCAACACTATGTGCTAATCAGCTGTGAATGACTTAGGTATTCTCAAAAGACTCCTGATGAAAAATGCTCTCTACCTCCAGAGAAAGAATTGGTGGACTCTGAATCCAGATTGAAAAATACTTTTTAAACATTCTTGTTCTTGTTCTTGTTCTTGTTCTTGTTCTTGTTCTTGTTCTTGTTCTTGTTCTTCTTCTTCTTCTTCTTCTTCTTTCTTCTTCTTCTCCTTCTTCTCCTTCTCCTCCTTCTCCTCCTTCTTCTCCTTCCTCTCCTTCTCCTCCTTCTCCTCCTCCTCCTCCTCCTTCTTCCTATGTTCCCTTTTGTAACATATCTAATATGGAAATATGCTCTGGTCCACTACACATGTATAACCTATATCAAATTTCTCACCTTCTCAATGAGAAGAGAGATGAGGGAAGAAGGAAGAGAATTTTGGACTCAAACTTTTAAAAAATGAATGTTAAAAATTTTTTATGTGTAATTGGAGAAAAAGATTGAGTTGTATATACATATGTGTATTTGTGCATGTCTTCAGTTCTCAGAACCATGTTTTAGAAAGGTCTTCAATGGAGTGCCCAAGGAATCCATGTTTGGCACTGTGCTTTTTAACATTTTAATTAATAATTTGGATGAGGACATAGATGGTATGCTCTTCAAATTTGGCACAAAGCTAGGCAGAGAGTGAATTCACTGGATAAAACACTTGTGATCTTGACAGGCTAGAGCATTGGCCTGAATGTAATCAAATAAAATTTGATAGAAATAAATTGTTTTATACTTTGGTTAGATAAAAAGCAACTTCAGAAATGAAAAAAGATGGTTAATAAGGGAGATGGTTAGGTAGCCATCAGATCGAAAAAAATTTAGGGGCTTGAATAGACTTCCAACTCAATATAATTGTGAGAGGACAGCCAAAGGGTGCCTTAGGGGATTCCTTAAGAGGGGTACAGTTTCCGGGAATAAGCACATAGTAATAATTCCTCTGCACACTTTGCCCTGGTCAGACCACACTTGGAGTAGTGTAAAGTCAAATCAACAAACATTTATTAAGCACCTATGATACACCCAGGCAATATGTTAAGTGCTTGGAATGGGTTGAAAATTCATTTATGACATTATGAAATGGGAGCAGGCATCCCCAGTTCCTTGGGTACTTGCCAGCAAAGACCAGGATATGCATTGGGAAGTGGGACAACAATCACACTTTAATTAGGTACTGAGGTGTACAGAGGCAGGCGGTGTGGCTTGGAAAAGAGGAAAATGGGATGAGGAAGGAAGGCACCATAAGGAAAAGGATGGAGAGTGGGGAGAAACAAAGAATATCACTGATGTAAATATGGATTGGAGTTGGGAACACTCAGCAGCATGGGCCTGATGGAGATGGAAGGAGGATGGAGGCCAGAGTTTGAGGTCCCATTTGTATAGGTTTCTTGGGGAAAACAGACCAACTTCTATCTGTGCCACCATGGGGTTAGTTCATTAACAAAAAGTTCCAAATTATCCCAAAGTTATAGGTAAAACTTCAAAGTTAACATGTTCATGTCATCTCAAAGTTATCAGCATTTTTTGATGTTCTACTGGTCTGGAACTGGGTGGATCTGGAATTTGTCTGGAATTTATATATCATAGAACCAGAACCCAACTTCTTCAGCAGATCAGGTCAGGCTGGGACCTTAGAAGAGAGAATGTTCAGAGCTTGAATGTCAGAGATGAGAAGGGCCTTAGAACACAGGATCCAGAGTTGGGAGTTGAACTCCTTATCTGGAAGACCAAAA
>CM053596.1:48164081-48195817 GCA_028646575.1 Pseudocheirus occidentalis
ATATTCACAACACACATGATGGTTATGAATATGCTGGCATAGTTTTGGATCACAAAATGTAGCAAACTCTCCACATGGAAGGCAGAACCAAGGTCTTTATTCAGAAACCAGAACACCGAGTCCCCAAACCAGAAGGACAAGTCCCAGAACTAGAAAGCCAAAGTCATTATAGTGGTCACAAAGTTGATACACATAATTAATGCAGTGGACACCCACATTCCCAAGCCTTCACAAATAGAACAGGCTCCCTCAAGCAGGGATCCCTCTCAGACTCACGACAGTTCCTCAGCCTGGTCCTTGGAAGTTCTCAGTAGAAGCTGTAGAAGGAGGATCTTAGAAAAAGGTGCAGTCTCCAGGTGGTGACTGAGAGAAAATGTGATGGTCCTGCTGGTTCTCTTCCTTATATATAGTATAGCTCCTCCCTGTTCAGCCTCTTCCTGTTAAGGTGTTAACTACTCCCAAGGCGTTAACTTGAAGTAAGGAGCTAAGTGCCTTTACTAGGTGCCAATAGAAAGGGGCATGGAAGATCTTCTGATTTCATTAACATTAAAATTAACTGGAAGTAAGGAGCTAAGTACCTTTACTAGGTGCTAAGTGCCTTTACTAGGTACCAATAGAAAGGGGCATGGAAGATCTTCTGATTTCATTAACATCAAAATTAACTGGAAGTAAGGAGCTAAGTACCTTTACTAGGTGCTAAGTGCCTTTACTAGGTACCAATAGAAAGGGGCATGGAAGATCTTCTGATTTCATTAACATTACGTCACTCTAGGCCTCAGTTTCCTCATCTGTAAAAAAGGATGTTTGACTAAATTATTTGTAAGGTCCCTTTGAATTCCAAATCATTAATCTTGAGATCTATGATCACATGATTTCTACCCCACCCCACCCCAATTCCCATTTGGATTTTGGAATAGCAAAAACTTATAATTAGTTAAGGCCTGGAACTAGAAGACAGAACTTATGGGCCCCATTATCCATTATATTCTTCAGTTTTTGGAAAGTGTTTTGAATTCTCTGATAAGTGGATGTTGGGAAGAGAAAGGTTGAGATAGAAGTTATCTCTAAATGGTTTACCTATCCCTTGACTCTATACTCCCCATGGCAGCATCATGGGACAACCTGGAAAAACCAGATTCCCAGCAATCCTGAATATTTGGAAAGATGGGGAGCTCAGGTTTACAGGAGAGAGGATAAGTTAATGGGATGAGAATGGATCAAAACATCCTTCAAACTACCTTGAGCCTTCTTTGCTGGGGAGATCTGAGTCAGGCTACCCCTGCTGGTCCCATAACCTACCTGGCACCAATGATGAACCTTTGTCATCAGACAGAAGAAGTAAGGATTCCAAAACACAGGGATGAAAGTTATTTTTGGTAAATCTGCTAAGAGATGGTCCTATTTGGGAATTCCCACTCCTCAAGTATTTGCTGGTGATACTGAAAAACACCATAGCATGGTGGGAGGAAGGGCTGACATGGAATGGGAGAAACCTCAGTTCAGATCTCATCTCTGATATTTCCTAGATATATGACCCCAGGCCAGTGGCTTAACTTCTCTAAACTTTTTCTGTAATAGATAAATAATAATGTAGATATTTGGAAGACCTTCTATGTGTGAGTCCCAGGATCTATAACACTCGAGTAAGGTTCTGAAATAGAAAACATCCAGAATAGTTTGGAGTAGTGATATGGTGTTGTTGGAAGGAGCAAATGAAATAATTCACATAAAACCCCGTATAAACATCAACTATTATCCTCATTTCCCTTAATGAAGTTCCATGTCAAAATTTAGCACTAATCCTACAGAATCAGTCACTATCAAAAAGTGTTAAGTACCTACTCTTTGTAGAGTTCTTTGTTGTTCAGCCATTTTCAGTTGCGTCTGGCTCTTTGTTACTCCATTTGGGGTCTTCTTGGCAGAGATACTGGAGTGGTTTGCCATTTCCTTCTCTGGTTCATTTTACAGATGAGGAAACTAAGGCAAAGAGAGTTGAGTGACTTGTCCAGTGTCACACAACTCGTCATTGTCTACAACTAGATTTGAACTCAGGTCTTCCCGACTCCAGGTCTCGTACTCTATTCCCTGCGCCACCTAGCTGCCCCTGGAGCCCTTTGAGAGAGACAAAAAGATGAATATCTAAGACAGAAAACACACATGAAGAGATAATTAACAGAACTCCCAAGGGAGAGAATTGTACAAAATGACCTCTAACATGACCTGCATCTCTGCCATTCTATAGTCTGAGATCCCTATCAATTCTGCATTGTTTTTTTATTTTTGCTTTTTGGAGGGGAGAAGGCAAGGCAATCGGGGTTAAGTGACTTACCCAAGGTCCCACAACTAGTAAGTGTTAAGTGTCTGAGGTCAGATTTGAACCCAGGTTCTCCTGACTCCGGGGCTGGTTCTCTATTCACTGCACCACCTAGCCACCCCTAGCTCTGGCATTCTTTATAACAACAACATAGATTTTGAGCTAAAGGAGACATAAGAGGACATATTTAATAAATGAAGACACAGGCCCAGAGAAGTAAATGACTTGGCCAAGGTCATATAGGCAGAAAGTAGTAGAGTCTATATTTGAACGCAAATCCTTAACCCCCAAATCCAGTATTCTTTCCACCATACTAACAGTGTATGCACTAAGATCCTTTCCATTTTCAGTGTACCATATCTAAGCTCCCTCCCAGCTCTGAAATTCTATTGTCCAAGACCTCTTCCCCTTTTGACATCTTATGTTTTAAGGACTCTTCTGGTTCTGACAGTCTGTGACTCTAAGGTCATCCATGTAGTATTTTTAAATAGTTTCCATTATCATGTTTACGGTTTACAAAGCCTGGTGTGGTAGAAAAAACTCTAGCCTGGGGGTCAAGAAGATATGGCACAAGGACAAAGAGACATAAGGCCAGAAGCAGAGGCAAGGACAGGGATAGAGATAGAGGCAGAGAAGGAAGGGTCAGCCAATCAATCAACAAGGATTTATTGAGTACCTACTATGCACCAGCCCTGTGCCAAATATTGGCAAAGATTGTCTCAATCTCTGCTCTCCAGGAGCTCACAGTCTATTGGGGAGACAAGAAGGAAGCAGCTGTCTACAAACAAGATATGTACAGGGAAAAACTGGAGAAAATCCACAGAGGGAAGGCAGTACCATAAGGTCGGATTTTAGTTGAGACTTGGAGGAAGCTGCAGAAGCCAGGAGGTGGAGATAAGGAAGGAGAGAATTCCAGGTATGCATGACAGTCAGTGATGCCTGGAATCAGGAAGGAAGACAGTGTCAGTTGAACAAGAAGACTAGGAGGGACCAGGTTATGAAAGAATTTGAACATTAAATAGAATTTGATACTTGATGCTGGGGGTGGGATTATGACATGGTCATACCTGTGCTTTAGGAAGATCAATTTGATGGCTGAGTGAAGAATGGACTAGAGTGGGAAGAGACTTGAGATGGGGAGTCTAATCAAGAGTCTATTAAAATAGCCCAGGCCTGAGGTGATGAGGGTCTACACCAGATGGTAGCAGTTTCATAGGAGAGAAAGGTGGAAGGGAATAAATAAACGATGCAATAAAGGTAGAATCAGCACCATGTGGCAAAAAATTAGATATAGGAGATGAGAAAGAGAGAGAGGAATCAAGTTTAGGCTCTTGGACATTTAGGTTCTAAACCTGGACAGCTGGGAAGATGGTAATGTCCTTGATACTAATGGCAGAGTTAGAAAGAAGGGAGAGTTGGGGGGAGGGGGGATAATTCAGTTTTGAACATTTTTAGTTTAAGATGCCTATGGAATGTTCTAGTTCTTGATGTTCAATAGGCAATTGGAGATTCTAGGCTAAGGTCAAAGTTAAAACTGGGCAAAAAGATATGAGGGTCACCTTCATGAAGCTGATAGGAGCTGGTGAGATGATCAAGTGTAATGTGATGGAGAGAAAAGAGGACCCAGGACAGAGGCTTAGGGGGACACCCATGGTTGGGGGCATAATATAAGTAGAGATCCAGAAAACCTAGAGAACAGAGAATTTCAAGAAGAGGGTGATCAACAACGTCAAAGGCTGCAGAGAAGTCAAAAAGGATGAGGAATGGAAAGGAGTCATTAGATTTGGCAACTAGTAGAGCATTGGTCATTTTGGAGAGAACAGTTTTGGTTAATGATGAGGTTGGAATCTAGAATGCAGAAAGTCTGTAGGAAAGTGAGAGGAAAGGAAATAGACGGATTACAGACAACCTTCTTGAGGAATTTAGCCACAAAAGGGAGGAGAGATATAGGACAATAGCTAGCAAGGATGGAGGTACCAAGTGAGGCTTTTTTAAGGATGGAAAAGGCTTGGGTTTGTTTTTAAGCTGTAGAGAAGCAGCCAGAGACCAGAGGAGATTAAGGATAAGAGAATGGGAATGACAAAGGGGAAAATATACTGGGGGGAAATGGGATAGAATGAAATCTCTGAGGTTTGTATTGGTGAAGAGAAGGGCCACTTCTTCATGGGAGACAGGGATGAAACAGGAATTGGTGACAGAGCACCAGAATGATGTGGGATGAGAAGATGGGGGTAAGAGGAAGCTTTCTGTGAAGGACCTTAAGGTTTTTTTTTTTCAGTGCAAGATTCTCAGCTGAGATGCTGGGGCAAGAGGGAGCCATGGAAGGTTGGAGGAGGGATAAGAAAGTTTAGAAAAGCTACTGTGGTGTGTGCAATAATAAATTGATTAAGGATATATAAAAGCTTTATCTTACTATAGTGAGAGCCCCGTTGAGGTAACAAATGGGTAGTGAATAGAATCAACACAGTTGCATGATTTTCTCCAGCTTTATTCAGCAGCACGTGAGTAGGACTGAAGACATCAAATGTCATGATCCAAGACTGAGGTTTATTAGACAAGCTCAGTAATAGAATACAGAAGCACAGGACTTAAGAGAAGACAGTGTGGCACTGAACTGGTTCACCAGAGAGTCTATATGAGAAAGAGAAGAGAAAGTAGCTAGCAGAGCGGTGATGACCTGGGTAAAAACTGATGGGTCAAGGGTTTGGAAGTCATGGTAAGGACAAAGAATAGGGGGTGAGGTTGTGAGGGAGAGGTAGAATGCCAGCAGACTATCATCAGATAAGAAAATAAATAAATGAGAGAGACAGAGAGTAATAAATACATAAGGGAATTTCAAAGTTCATAAACAAGGAACTAGAACATTTGTGGGTGACAGCAAGATCAAGGGTATGGCCATCCATGTATGGAGCTGAGCCAGGAAGGAAGAGTGGGTCATGGGAGATGGGTAAGTTGAAGAACTGGAAATTTAGGGAAATTGGGGTAGCATCATTTGTTGTCCTTTGTTCTCGAAGAGGACCATGAATCAATATGTGTGCTGAAGTCTACCTATATTGAAGACCAAGTATCAACATGTATGTTCTAGTATGAACCCCGGAGTTGGGGACCAGAGAAACAGTGTAAACCAGACACTGAACTCACTGAGGAAAGAAGGAGAGGTCACTAGAGGACAACTATCAGAATCTTGATAGGGTACTAAATGTGGACTGAATGAATTTCAAAGGAAGAGAGATTACTTAGGGCTGAAGGGAGAGGGAGGCCCTGGAAATGGCAATGGGGAGCAAGTGAGTAAAGCTGGCTTGTAACCAATGAGATTGGGGGGAGGTGAAATACAAGTGAAAGTTTAGCCAGTACTAAAAAGGGTCAGCCAGGTCTCAGTGAGTACAAGAAGATGGAAGGACTTCAAAAGAAAAAGGTTCAAGATGAAAGTGACTTTCTTACCTGTGGAGCAGGTATTCCAGAGAGCACAGTGGGATAGGGAGCTGTAAAGTGGGACATTGGACAGAAAGTAGCATTGAGAAGGAGGGGAATGAGGAAGTAGGCATTGAAGGATGGTAAATGAGATTTGAACAATGACAGCTGAGGTTTCCAAATCACTAGGAAGGGGAGGATATGACCTGGTGTCATATCCTTGTTGAGGAAGGAGTTCAGTTGGTCTCGGGACAGAGTTCTCAGGGTGTTAGCAAGCAGTGTGTAGCTGGAAAACAAGTTTGAGAAAGGCAATTCAGGGGTGGTGAAGAAGGAAAGGGGAACAGAGAAACGTGAGTAGAAATGAGAACAAGGCCAGAGATTCAGACAGCATGTGACAACCTTGTCATTGCCAAATGTTGAACCTCTAGAAATATTGCCTGATCCGGGGAAGATCTTTCACTGGCAAAGAGGTTGCTGAAATCAAACAGACCAGGCAATGTTGGTCTACAGATTGAGTATGGTCTATGTTCTTAACTAAAACCCAAAACAATCTCATTTGGGTTTGTATTCAGACATCCTAAGTCTCCTGTGCACTCCTGGTACAGTCATTACCCCATTCCAGGGTACTCAGGAGAAGAGACAGAGATAGACAAAGGCACAGCTAAAGTGACATAGATGAGAGGGGCAGCAAAAGAGACCATAGTGCAGAAATAAAGGGACAGAGAGGACAGAGATGAACACTGAGGATTTCTATCCTTGAAATCACGTCCTCCATCAGATAAATCACAAGATTTAGATTAGAAAAAGGAATCAGTAAAAAAGGAATCACCTAATTTGATCCCCACACTTTGATGAAGGGATCAACAACCTGAAACCCATAGGTTACATGCCCAAGGTCACATAGCAGGCACAGGCAAACCTTGGAGTTCAAACCCAGGTCTCCTGACTTTCAATCCACAACACAGAGATAGAGGAGCAGAGCCAGGAGTAGACATAGAAAGAGAGACTGAAAAAATGACAGGGATTGTGAGGGTCTGGGAGAAGAGAGAGAGATGGAGCAGAAAAAAAAGAACAACTGTCATCTCTCACCCTAGGGAAGAGAAGAGAATGGGGCTGTAGAGAGGTGTGGGCCATTAGAGAACGAAGTGGAGAAGGTATCACAGGCAGGAAAAGAGGTCGAGGGAATGACTGAAGGGGCCTAGACTGAGGATCTGCCTTGACTCCTTATAGTGCTGTGAAGAATTTAGTAACGCCAAGTCTAACGCTGGCTCCTGCCACTTTATTCCCCCACCCCCACCCTCTACTTTATCATCTCCTCTCTTGGCTGAGGGACTGAGGGTATCTTAAAGGAGAGAAGCCCAATAAGATAAAGTCTAGATGAGAACACTAGGTTAGGGATGCTGTTGTCACCCCACTATTAATTTTCCTTCCTTCTTCCTTGGACCATTAGCAGCCAATGTGAATAGATCTAGATTCCTTCATCGATCCTCTCTCCCTTTCCCTTCCCCCCTCCCCAATCAATCAATCAGTGGTGATTGACCAGGGCATTGGGGAGCTGGAGGGGAAGCCTGCACTGCCTGGGGGAAAGGAAAGGTGGGGGAGGGGGACAAGCCTGGCTTTCAGCCCCAGGGCAAGTTCCCTGACCAGGCTATTTCAGCTTTGAGAGATGGCAGGGTTCTCTCCCCTTGTTCTTGTTGGAGAATGGGTCCTGGGGTCTCCAGGAAAGTATCTTTCTGAAAACTATGGTTGCATTAGGAAGGGGGCTCTCAAAACTGTTTTGACAGCATATTACAGAATATATCCTCCACCTTTTGGGACTTCATTGAAAGTAAATGTCCTTTCCCCCCATAAGTAAGTGAATCAAAGAGATGGGAAAATTCTCCATAGAAGAAATGCATGTTTTGAACACACAGATATTTTCAATGCCCCAAACCACTTATGTAGGATAAATGCAAACTGAAACTACTCTGAGATTTCAGCTGATATCCATCAAATTGGTAAAGGTAATGAAAGACAAAAATAATCAATGTTGGAGAGACCGTGGGAAGACAAGCACAACAACATGATATCATTGGAATTATGAATCAGTACTAACATTTTGGTAAGCAATTCGGAATCGTGCAAATAAAGTGAATAAAATATCTGTACACTTTGACTGGAGAGATCCTATTGCTAGGCATAGACCCTGGGGTGGTTGAAGACAGGAAGAAAAGTGCCATTTACACCAAAATATCTGTAGAAGTACATTTTGTGGTAGCAAAGAATTAGATTAGATTGATTGGGAAATGGCTAAAGAAATTGTGGTACATGAATGTAATGGAATATCATTATGGTGTAAAAAATCATGAATATGAGGAATTCAGAGACGCATGGGAAGACATCTGAACTGCTCCAGAAGAACGCAAGTAGAATCAGGAAAATAATGTACAAACTGACCACAATAATGTACTTGAAAAGAACAAATAAAACTGAATGATGTGTAAATATAATGACCAAGTATGACCACAGAGAAGAATTGAGAAAACCCATATCTCCCTCCCTTCATTGCAGAGGTGGGTGGCTATGGATATGGAATATTGCATATATTGTTGAACTTGACGGATGGATGAGTTGGTTAGTTTAGAATCAAGGGAAGGCTTGATGAGTATGGAAGAAGGGAAGAATATATTTGCAAATGGCAATGATTTAAATACAAAAAGCATTGGTAAAAGCAAGATAAACGTTTGTTTTGAAATACATTATGATTCCCAAGTATATAAATGAGAAAAATATGTGAAAAAAATTTAAAGAAGAAATGCAAACTATCAACAACCACCTAAAAGTATTCCAAATCACTAATAGAAAATGTGTAAATGAAAACAACTTTGAGGCTTCAGATCATACCTATGAAACTAGTGAAGATAATAATGAGTTAATGTATGTAAAGTGATTAGCCTGGTGCCTAGAAAAAGCAGATATTTAATAAATGCTCTTTACTTTACTCTCCTATACACTTAGTGGTCTGTCAGTTGGTCCAAGCCAGGGGTGGGTAACCTTGAGATATTGGGTAACTTTCATTAGATTTATAAGAGTGAAGTTTGGATTCAGTCAAACTTGAGCATTAAGAGGGCCACATGTGGCCTGGAGGCTGCAAATTCCCCATCCCTGATCCAAGAATTCTAGAAAGCAGCTGGGAATTATTTTTTCTTTATGATGTGACCAAAATGTTTATACCCTTTGATCCAGTGATTCCATAATTGAACAAGAACTCTGAATTAGTCAAAGACAGAATAAAAGGCTATATGTATATGCTTTATTGTGATAACAAACAATTAGAAACTAAACGGCTCCCAGTTAATTAGGTAATAACTGAACAAAATGTAGTAGATAGAATAGAATACTATTGTGCTATAAAAATTAAAGAGGGGGGGGGCAGCCAGGTGGTACAGTGAATAGAGCACTGGCCCTAAAGTCAGGAGGACCTGAGTTCAAATCTGCCCTTAGACACTTGACACTTAACTAGCTGTGTGATCTTGGGCAAGTCACTTAACCTCAATTGCCTTACCTTCCCCCTCCAAATAATTAAAAATAATTATTATTATAAGAAGAAGAAGGAGGAAGAGGAGGAAATCAGGGAACCTGGGAAGATTCCTGTGACCTGATACAAAGTGAAGAAACAAAAACACTCTAATTGAAACAGATGATGAAAAAATGTCCCCTTCCTTTTGGTAGAAGAGGATCAAGAGGGGAAACTACAGTGTCATGGACCACTCTCTAGCACCATAGGGCATAGAGGGCACCTCAAGGTGCCAGCTGGCAGCTTTATGACTTGCTATCCAATCCTGGGTCCAAGATCCAGAGTGGGATTAGAGAAGGATTTGTGAATGTCGGTGACATTCTGGGTAGGGAGGCCCTGAGTGGTGTATGGACAACGGAGGAAGTTCAGGAGCCGGCAGCAATGGCAGTACCGAGTAGCAGCAGTGGTGTGACTCAGTTCCTATAACAGGTTTTGTTTTTCTTGCTTTCTCAGTATGAGGAGGAGTTGGAGAGAGGGGGCTGATCTTCAAAAATAAAGTAGATTTTAATTTAAAAACACTCAGTGAAGAGATGGAAGTTCTGGAATGGAGATCATGGAGATTCAGGGAGGTGATAAGATTCTGCGGGTAGGACATGGATCAATAAAAGATGGATATGGGTGATCCATGTATGTTTGGGTCTCAAGGTTGTGGTAGGAATTCACTGATAGGATAGGGCTTCTGTTGGAGGGATGGAGGTTCAGTGATGAAGATGAGAACTCTGTGAAGAGGATGGGTGTCCAGTAAAGAGGATGGAGGTTCCATGAGAGGATTCAAGTATCTCCCCATTTCAGTCATTTCCCATTCAGCTGCCAAAGAGAGTTTTCTAAAAGACAAATCTATGTCCTCACCCTATGGTTCCCTATCACCTCTAGGATAGGGATAAAGTACACTATTTGTCATTTGAATCCTTTAGCAATTTGAGCCTTTCCTACCTTTCCAGTCTCCTTATACTATAATTCCCTACATGAACTTTATGATTTAGCTACCCTGGACCACATGTTATTCCTTAAACATGCCACTCTATCTTTTCTCACTGACTGTTTCCCATGCCTTGAAATGTCCTTCCTGGCTTCACTGGCTTCCTTTAAGTCTCAGTTCAAATTCTAGCCTGTGCAGGTGGCCTTTCCAGATTCCCTTTTTATCCCCCCTTCCTCTGTTAGCACCTTCCCCCCTGAGATTGCCTTCTATTTTTATTGTATTTTCCCCATTAGACAGTGAGCTGCTTGAAGGTAGGGACCACCTTTTTGCCTTTCTTTGTATCTCTAGTACTGAGCTCAGTGCCTGGCACATAGAAGATGCTTTAAAAATGTTTGTTGACTAAATGATGGAGTGGAAATTCAATATGGGTGGGACATTCAGTGTGGAAAATAGGAACCTTGATGAGGAGAATGGGGGCTCAGTGTGATGGATATAGGCTCAGTGAAGGAACAGGAATTCAGTATAGAACTTGAATGCTCAGAGAGAGAGAGGAATGAGAATTCAGAGATGTGGCTTAAAGTTGGGACCCTATAAGTATATGGGGGCTCATCAAAAGGAATGTGGAATTAGCAATGAAAAGGAGGTCTTAGAGCCAAAAGCAGGAAGCCTTGCTGATGAACCTGATAGGAAGAAGGGTACAGAGAAGGGGGTTACTCAGCAGGACTGGGATTCTATACATTCATCCTAGCTGCCATTGAAGGGACTATAAGAGGAGGAAAAAGGAAGAGCAGATGGAGGACAGGGACTGGAAATTCAGGGCTTGGCAGGGTGGGAGTTGGGAAGAGATGGCCACACCTGTGCCTCTTTCACACCCCCAGGGCCCTGCCCCCAATGGGGCTAGGGTGAGTGACAGTTACTTAATGACCCAGACTCAGGCCCGCTCTCTTGAGCTGTTCCTGGTCACTTGGGAACTGGAGGGGCCTGGTCTATTGATCTAGGTTACCAAAGGTCATCACAGGGGGCAAGGTGGAGGACAGGAGGAACAGCATTGCCCCAGCATGGGCCCCTAGGGATCCCTATGGAGCAAGACTATGCTTCAAAACTAGATTTTCAAAACTAGTGCCACTTCTTACCCTTGGGATGGACATATACCCCTGATATTTTTTCAGTTTTCAGTGCAAGTGGGTAGCTTTCTCAGAATGAATTCTCATTTGGCTCTAGACTAGATAACGACCCCTTTGGGTACCCTTAACTTCGTTCCAAATATCAGCCCATTCAATTCTGTGATCAAGTTTGTCAGGTAGTGAGGTCAGCGTAGATACAATAGACTTAAAACATGGGTAGAAAGAGAACTGTTCTGGGAATCAGGGGAACCAGCTCCTAATTTCAATTCTGCCATTGTCTTATTATATGACTGTGGATCATGCACTTCCTGGGTCTCAGTTTCTGTATCTTTAAAGTGAAGGATTGGCATAGATAATCCCTGAAGTTGCTTCTACTTATAACAATCCATGTATTTGTTTTCTGAGCTCATTGAGGATAGACAGACAGACAGACAGATAGATAGATAGATAGAAAGATAGATAGCTTTCTGATTACATCTAGATTATAAGGAACAACAGAAAATTGTAAGAATCAACCCCACCCTTGGGGCTGAGGTTGTGTGGGATATTTTAACTCCACTTTCTCATAGAATCTTAGAATGCTGGAGCTGGAGCCGAACATTCCACCCGTCCTTGATCTAGAAAATGCCTCTTCAGTTCAGGACCTGATGGAAGGGAGAACATTGCTGCCTTATTGAGGTATCTGAAAATTCTTAACATTCTGTGTTCTCAGGACTTTTCCAGTTCTAATATTTTATGGTCTAAAGTAATTTTTAGTTCTTAGATTCTGTCTTAAGGTCCATTCTCATTATTCCATTCTATGTGATTCTATGTTTGTTACAACTTCAGTTCATAATCATCTCTCCAGCTATCTCACATTCTTAGTGCCAGGGAAATCTTCATTTCTTTGTAACAACTGGAAACACCCTATGATTTGCATTGTCTGGTGACTTAAATCCTACCTGGAAAAGACTGGATTAAGGTAAGGGACAGTCAGTTGATTATATTGTTATAGCCTGACACCAAACAAATTGCAATCAACACATCCAGAGTAGAGAGGAGGAGGCACAATAATGCTTTTTACTCCCCTTGCATTTACACTTGGGTCCATTCCCAGGGAATACCAGGTGAGTGACAGGCAGGCACACTGTGAGTAACAGCCAGAGTTCACACTGGGAGGAAGTTACAGTCAATATGTTGTCAGTTATTCTGTAGTTGGACACCTGGTGAGTTATAGTCGGACATGCAGTGAGTTACAGTAGGACACAGCTCTTGCTTCCTGCTCTCACCTTGAAGGGATAACTCAGGAGAAACAGGACAGAGGAAAAGATTTAGAGGCTGTCAGGGTGAGGGTCAGAGGTCAGCTGGGGTCAGGAAGTCCATTTCACTGAGGTCACTTTCTTCTCCTTTCAATCTAATGAAGCCATTATTTGTGAAAGCCAGTGCCCTGTGTCCTGCATGAAGTGGGGCCAGCATAGAGAATAGGGCTGAAAGGACAGGAAGAAATCCTTTGGCTCACCCTCAACACAATTCAACAGGCCTCAGAAGACAGCACAGCTCAAGCTGGGCACTGGGAGTCTTGCTTTCTGGGCAGAATAAAAGGGGTGAGAGGAAGCAACACACCCAGCAGTAGGCTCAGATAACTCTACATAATTAGGAAGGAACTTCTCTCTCCCTTCTATTTTTCTCTCCCTTTCTCTTTCTTCCCCTCTCTTCCCTCCATCTCTCTCTCCCACTTTCTCTTTCTCCTTTCTCTGTCCACTCCTTTCATCTCTCTCTCCTCCCTTCATCTCTCTTCTCCTCCCTCCCTTCTCTCTCTTTCTTTCTCCCTCTCTTTCCTTTCTGCCCTTTCTTCATATCTTTCTCATCTCTCTCTCTTTCTCTTCCCCCTCCCCTCCATCTTTTCTCTCATCTTTTCTCTTTTTTCTCTTCCCCTTCCCTCCACCTATCTTTCTACATCTCTCCTTTCTCCCCCGTCTTCAAATATCTCTCTCCCCTTGATCTCTCTCTCTCTCTCTCTCTCTCTCTCTCTCTCTCTCTCTTTCTCTCTCTCTCTCTGTTTCACACACACACACACACACACACACACACACACACACGTATTTGCTCAATACCACTATAGAATATCAGGACAGGACTGATTGATTACAAAGTATGTAGTACAACCAGTTCATCTGACACAGAGAGAACTTGAGCTCACAAAGGGTCAGTTTTATTCAACACTCCATGCCACATGTGCACATCCATGCATAAATATAATGTAGGTACAAGAGAGCTATATCCACATGCATATATATATATATACACGTGTGTATATATATATATATATATACACAAAGTACACACATATTTCCTCAAAAATGTGTTCACAGAAGTATACTGACATATATACATATAGTCTTGCATATGCAAATATAACAGAAGAAAGCCAGAGTTGGAAGTTTATGACAATCACCAAGAAATGACCCAGACTCTCCTACAGAGACCTTGAAATATTTCAGAAATGAAAGGCCATAGAAAGAATTTCCGGTGGTTTCATGGCCCTTGCCAGTTCCTTTGACTCTAGCTAGATCTCTAGAAAGTCACAGAGAAGGGAGGAGAGTGGAGAGGAGAGCAGTGGGGATGACTTGGCTCACTGTGTATTCTTTGGAAAGTCACTTCCTCTCTTTGGAACTATTTCCCTTAATATAAAATGTATGACAGTTTGACTAGATGATTTTTTTCTATCTCTAACATTCAATATTATAAAGTCTCTTCTAGCTCTATTCTTTGTTCTAACATTCTATATTTTAGGATCTTTTTTCAGTTCTAACCCCCACTTTATGGATGGAGTGAAATATACTTAGTAGAGGTAGAGGAGGGAAAGAGAAGAAAAGGAAATTCATTAGGAAACTGAATCTCTTTACCTTATCCATCCCCTACCTCTAAGAACAATCTGATGAAGAAAAATACTGGATCTTGATAGAGTCACAGAATGTCAGAGCTGGAAGAACAAAATGGAATGGAAAAGCTTTTCTTAAGTACTTACTATTCACCAAGAGCTGTGTTAAGTACAAATAGAAGAAACTTTAGCAATCAGTGAGTCAATATATTGATTTTATAGATGAGGAAATTGAGGATCAGAGAAGATGACTTGCCCAACATCATACAGCTAATAAATGGAACTGCTTTCTGTTAATCTATCATTATCCCTCTCACATTCTCCAGAGGGGATGAAGTCTTTCCTCTCCCTTCAGGAAAGAAATGGGAACCAGGGTCTCTAGATGGATGGATTAGTATTATGAATTTTAACCACAGAAATATTCATTTTTCATCATGATGGAATTCTGATCTGGGCTCCTTTGCTTATTTCATCTATCTTCTTACCTCAGGTATACAGGAATACTTCTCTCCATTTTTCAGAAGTAGAAAACAGGTTTAGAAAGTGACTTTGGCTGCCAGTTTCCCTGCACTGTTTTCTGGATGAGAGCCCACTCCCAGGTTCATTTTCCTTTTTCAATCTCCCAGTTTTTTCCACTCTCTGTATATCAAACAGGTTGCTTGGTATGCGTTTCATTTTTCAGCAGTGAAATAAACTGCCTCTGGAGGTGGTGGGCTTCTTCTTTTTTTTTTAATCTCTAGAAAATCCTCAAGCAGAAACTGAATGAACACTTGTTGAGGATGCTGTAGAGTGAATCCTGAGTTAGTAGATTTGGTTGGGTAGGTGGAGGAGGTACATTTGTGTGTGTGAGGGGAGGGAGAAGCTTGGAAAGTGGGATGGAGGCGGACTCAGAATAAGAACCTTGCTGGAGGTTCATCAACTCCTGGGACTGCCGAACTGCGCAACGGCAGATATCAGCACCACGGACAGAGGCACAGTGCAACCTCAGCACCCTGGACAGAGAGAGAATCTGTTCTCGGGATCTGCCTGGCTGCCTTTCAACCAGCAGCTCTGCAGTCAAACCAGGTTGATGAAGGGCTGTTGGACCCCCCTAGAGGCCTATTATCGAAGATCCTTCACTTCCTTCTACTGAAGTCGCCACAGCCTCCTCGGGTAGTTAGGATCTTGATCAAGAAAAAGAGATCTGAGGTCAAGGAGACTACTAAGAATGGGAGGGCAACCCCAAGATTCTCCCACAGCTCTGTGTGTGTGTGTGTGTATGTGTGTGTGTGTGTGTGTGTGTGTGTGTGTGTGTGTGTGTGTGTGTGTGTGTGAAAGAGAGAGACAGAGAGAAAGAGAGAGAGAGAGAGAGGAGAAAATACTTTGACACTGAAAAAGCGCTTGAAGATCTGAGCCCAAATTTGAGTGAGTGGAAGTGCTAAGGAACGACAGGGTGGGGTCCACATTATTAAAAATAATCATCATTTGTAGAGGGTTTTGAATGTAGTTTTTATCCATTTAATTTTCTGAATCACAGAATGTACAGCTCGAAAGCTTTTTAGAGGTCATCTAGTGACTAGACTCTAGTCCAATCTCTTCATTTTACAGATAAGGAAACTGAGGTCCACGGTTACTTCCAGAGTCGGACCTCTCCAATTTCAGTGTTCTTTCCAATATCACCACCCCCGACGCCCGCCAGCAGCCCTCTAACGCCCGGGTCGAAACTCTCTCATAAGCGCCCCCTTGAGGGTGAAAGGGGAAGTGATCTCTCCCCCTCACCTCGAATCAGAGATTTTAGGGTGTGGGGGTCACACAAGAGGAGGTGAAGGGTTCCCGTGGGCAGAACAAGGGACTATGAAGAAGGCGATGTCCCGGAAAGGATGCGCTGTCCCTTTAAATGGGCTGGAGTGGTGGGGGAGGGGAGAGAGGGTGGGGAACTGGCCGGAGCTGGCATTGTCCAGTTTGAACTGAGCACCGGAAGTGAAGGGGCAGGGCTGGGGCCGCGCGCAGAGCCCTGGGCCATTGTCCCGCACCGGCCAGGGCCGTAGCCACCTTCTTACTGATTCCCCTCCCTCTGGTCACACACCCCAGGAGGCCTGCGGGTCTGGCTGCCTACTCCTTTCCCAACTGGGAAATCACGTCCCCTGGTTTCTTCTTCCAACTGGGGCATCTTCCCGCTTCCTCCATCCTCTCCTACAAAAGAGAGTCCTCTAGTTTTCTTGGGGTAACCTGCCTCCCCTAGTCTCCACCCCGGGGATTCCACTTCCCCGGGGGATCCTCGAGATTGCAATTTTTGCGGCTCTGGTAGACTTCACGCGGGGATGGGGACGCGGATCAGGGTGCAGCGCCTGAGGGACTATGGAGGCATCCCATTCCTAGCTCCCAGGGTGGGGAAAGGGACAGAGGCGGGCTGTGGAGCGAGGTGTGGATCTCTGTCCACTCCCCGCCGCGGTCCCGAGTTGAAATTAGTTTCCTGCTCCAGGGTACTCGGCTGTTGAGCCCTAGAATTGGATCCTCCACTCGAAAACCTGGAAGGTTGCAGTCTGGACTGCGTAGATGGGGAGAGGGTAGCTTCACGTGGGTGCTGAGGAAGGAGGGAGGCAGAAACATGCGGAGTGAAAGACTGCTACACTCTCAGAGAAACACACGTGTTAGATCTGAATTTTGTTGAATGAACCAACATACTCAGAAATGGGCAGGCAAAAAGCAAGTCACTAGCGCTGAGTTAGGAGGTGATGTATGCAGTCTTCTTTCCCCTCCCTCTCTCCCACATCCCTTTCAGAGAAGGGGCAGAGAACTTGGGTGGGGGTGGAGGGAAGACTGTGGGTCAGCGCCAAACAGGCTGGTCAGCCCAGGGGCCGGAGGGGAGGGGGAGGGGGAAGGGAAACTCAGTGGGGGGGAGGGGGAGGGCTCATCCATTTCTCCCTTGACAGGTGGTTTGTGTCCCTGATTGGCCGACGCTTTCCGACTCACACCTCCCTCCCCCAACTCTCAGGAATGTGTAATTATCTTCGCGGGGAGATGGGAGAGGGGGGGTGTAGTCACGTGACTGGGTAAAGGGGGGGGACCCTGGGAAGACCCCCCCCCCCAGAGATCCTCCCACTTCAAACTGTCTCCTCATCTCTAACGGCCCCTATTGATCCTATTAGCGACAGTGACCCCAAATTAAAGGTTTCTCAGTATTTCGGGGGGTCATAAAAGGGGGTCCACTTGGCCAGAGGTTTGTCCAGTGGCCCTCCAGGTGCAGAGCCAGGAGAGCTCAGAGGTGTCAGAGGGCCGAGGCATGGGGTGGGGGGGAGGGACGGAGGGAGAACAGGACAGAGCAGTGCTGGGGGTGGGGGAGGGGAGGGGAGGGAAGAGGAGAGGAGGGGGCTGCCCGCGGGGGGTTATTGTCTTTTAGAATTTGGGAGCCTTTGAAAAGCCGTGGGCCCTCCCACCGCCTTTGTGCCGGTGGAGATGTAGCGGCCTCCTCCCGGATCCCTCCTTTGCCTTCGGACGTTTTTTCTGGGGCCTGCAGCCGCCCGACCAGGGGCCCGGGGCCGCGGGTGCTGAGCCGACCACCATGGGCTCTGTGTCCAACCAGCAGTTCGCAGGTTCGGTCTCTCGATTGGGAACTTGGGCAAGGATGGAAACATATTTGGGCCGGGGGGAGGGAAATAGGACAGGGCACCCCGAGGGGTCTGGAGGCCACCCTGCCTAGTGCGGCCACACCTCGGCCCCAGGAACCCAGGCGTCCGGGCAGCACGCACTCCGGAGCTGCCTCTTCCCGGCAGGGGCGGGGGCAAGCGGGGGGGAGGAGGGGCATCCATCCCCAAGCGAGCCAGGACGTTTGCCGGTTCGCCGGTCCGGAGAAAGCGCGGAGACAGCTCGGAGTTGCGGGAGGAAGAGGAAACTTTCGGGGGCCATCTAGAATTTTAGTGACTCGCTGCGCTCGGTGGGAGGGAAAGAGGGAGAGGGGCAGATGGTTCGGGTCAGACCCTTAGCTCTCCCATCTCGCGGGCTGGAACCCCAAGGTTCCCACGAGCCAGCTAGAAGAGTCCAGGTTCCAGAGGGAGGTGGGTCGCGGGCTCAGAGGCTGAGCTGAGCTTTTCCTGTGGCCCTTTTCCCCACCTAGGTGGCTGTGCAAAGGCAGCTGAGGAGGCGGCTACCGGGGACGCGGCCCGGGCTGGAGAGGAGCCGCAGCCGCTCCACGGCGCCGGCATCTGTAAGTGGTTTAATGTGCGCATGGGCTTCGGTTTCCTGTCCATGACCGCCCGCGCGGGCGTAGCGCTCGACCCGCCTGTGGACGTCTTTGTGCACCAGGTGAGAGGTGTCCTGATCCCCCTTCTCTGCCGCCCTGCCTCCGCGCCCCTACGTCTTCACCGCGGGGCCAAAGGGAGAGACCTCCAATTCTGCACCCACTCCTCTGAAAATCTCCCTACTGTTCATGCTTCGCCCCAAAAGTGGTCCTCCAGTGGATGTAGTGTGAGCCCCCAAATTAATACCCCCTCACCCCTTCCCTACAGCTTGGACCCCTCAGTAACTTCCTTTTCACTACCCAGTCCACCACGTGTCCGTTGTACCTCTTTCCCTTGGGGGACAAGGACAAGGGAGGTGACCCCCCCATGTGGCAGAAACTGAGGTGGTTTTGTCCTGCCTGGTGGGATGGAGATGGTGGCGGTGAGCTGTGAGCTAGAATGTCGAGATAGTTGGGGGGGGGGGGTGGCGGCGGCGCTGGGGGAAACACCACTAAGCTATTAGATTTGACCACCAGTGTTCCATTGGACTTGGCAGAGAGGGAGAGCTTCTGGATGAGCCAGGGAATTAAAGCAGCTGGATTTTCCCCTCCCTGGGTGCCATCCACTAGAGCTGTGGAAATGACAAAACTCGTGATTTGGAATAAAGGAGAGCAGAGAGGAGAAATGGGACTTAATGCTGATTATGTCTACTCTACTCTCCCCCCAGTAGAACCTCTGCACACACACCCCAACCCACTAAAGCCAGTGACACAGATGCTGCTTGCATTTGAAGCTGACCAAGAAAGAGACAGAGGCCAAGAGCCGGGGGCTAGGACTATTCTTACAGGCCTGAGCAACCCCAAGTTCTCAGCGAAAGAAGGCAGCTCAGCTCGGTGGGGGTGAAATTCAGTGTCGCCCCAGCTCGGCGGGGCTAGGGGGAGGGAGGGCAGTCTAGGCTCTGGATCTATTCTTCCAGACTTGGCATTTATGGCCCCAGACGGCCCTCAAATTGCTGCCCTAACATTCCAGGACACAAACAGAAGGGGCCTGGGGCTCCTGGACCTCCTCCCACCCTTTCACTCAGCCGCCCTACACTTGATTTGGCTAGTCTGTCTGCAGCCTCCCTCCCTCCAGAGATAGGGAATGTAGATGTCTCTCATCCCCTCCTTAAAGCTAAGTTGTTCAGTCCTGGGTTTCTTACCCCTTGTTTGGCAGGAATTACCCCAGGCTTGCAGCTAGGCAGGTGAAAAGGGGTGCAACCTAGACCTTAGTTCTGGGTTCACCTTTAGGGAATTCTCTCCCCTCCCCTTGTCACTACCACCCTACCAGGCCCAAAGATTTAAGGGTTGCTTTTGAAGGACTGAACTCTGTTCTCTAGGGCCTTTGGTTTGGGGGGGGGATGAAAGGGATTGAATTGGAGCCCAAGGGCCGTAGAGTTGGGGATTGCTTGGGGGAGGGGAAGGGAAGATTGGAAGAGAGAATGGGCTTAGCTTGCAATCACAAACAGCCAGGGGACCCAGAGAAGAATTGTGAATGTGTGTGAGGGGAGATAAGTGAAGTCCTGCAGATCCGATTACTTCATATCCCTTTTCAGTTTAGATGTTCCTTCTGTGTACTTGGCTAAAGAAGATGCAGCTCTCAAGGATCTTAAAGTCCAGTGTGAGGGTTAAGGTGCATCCACAGCCTGGATGTTTTTTTGTCCAAATGCATTCCAGAAGCACACCAGATCTGAGCCAGGCATCATAGATGATGATACTTGAATTGTGCTTAAAAAGATGGACGGGGATGCAGCTGGAAAGGGGAGGACATTGCAGGGATAAGGAAGAGTCATAGCAGGCTGTGTCCCCAAAAGCCTTTGCAAAAGATAGGGAGGCCAATTGTGACTGGAGGGAACCCTAAAGAATGATGATTTGGGGATCAGTGGTTAGGGGAGCAGGAAAAGTTGGAGAGAAGTGACTTGGGAGAAGGGGGGGCATGATGAGGTAGGAGGAGAAGGCATGTTGGTCTATGGAGGCTTAGGGGGTACTTTGGTAGATGATGATTTCACAGTGATTGTTAGTCACTAGCCCACCACAATACACCCCCCTCCCCAACCAGACGTCTAGTTTAAAGTTTCTCCATTGCCCCCCTTCCTGCCTCATTTACATATGTGAATAACCCACAGGAAGTAATTGTGGGAGAAAGAAGGGAATTGGCCTCTTTAGATCTATTAAATCACTTTATTACAGGAACCAGCTTTGAATGGCCCTCCCCAGCAGGGAGGCAATGCTCCCCCTCTCTCCCCTTTATCTGATCACAAAGAGATTAAAATCTCTGTAGGACTGGAGACTAACTGGGCAGCTTCCCCAACTTTGTGAGGGTGAAATGAAGGAGTCAGTTAACCTCAACTCCTGCCCCCTCCCCTTCCCCAAGGCTACTGAACCAGGGAGGGGATAAAGTGGTTTCCCTCTTGAATTCTTGGACTTTTGCATTGATTTTCCACCTCTCTTTCCCTCATTCCTTAGGGGAAGAGTTGGGTTTGGGAGAGCAGGTGGGGCTCTGATCTCTATTCAGAGGTCAGAACCCACTCTAGTTGACTCCAACTAACCTGTCTAGGTGAGTTGTCAACCCTGTAATCTTGGTATCCTGCCATCATAGAATCAAAGGCTGAATGGTCCTAGAACATAGAAAGTCAGAGCTGGGAGGGATCTTAGAACAGGTATATATTTATCAATAGACTGTTCCAGGTGATGGAGATACAGGGACATAGAAAAGCATGAATGGAGAAGTTGTTCAGTATAACATCCTCCAGAAGGGAAATGATTTGCCCAAGGTCTCAAGTCCCAGTCCAGTGTTATGTCCCTCAAGATGTACATTTTTACCATGCCATAACTTAGATGATTGATCTATCAGGGAGGAGCTAATGGCTACACACCCTGCCTTTAGGGCCATGAGAGTGGATGAGAGGGGAAAGGAAGCTATTAGTTCTGCTTGTCCTCTGGGATCAAGAATTCCCAAGTAGTCCACCTAAGAATCCTTGGAAAAGGTGGTGTATACAGGAATGAGGCTTCTCTGGATCTCCCATTGTCTTAAGCAAACTTTCTGTCTCAGCCTGAGAATGACTTTCTCCCCACCCCACCCCACCCCTGACTTTCTCCCCACTCCACCCCACCCCCATCTTAGGGCTTTTAGCCTTGTGAGGATGGATGCAAGGAAGGTACCTGCACTTATGGTTAAATGACTGAAAAGGGTTTTTCTGCAAGAATTGGGTAGAAGTGAGGGAGACGCAATGTTATGGGATCATAGGATTTAGCCTTGCTGAGTGAGCTTCAGTAGTTCCCAATTACATCTAAGATCAAATATGAATGCCTCTGTTTGGCATTTAAAGCCCTTTACAACCTGGCTTCTAATCTGGCCAGTCACATTCCATACCCACCCAACTCCATGCCTTTGAACTGGCTGTCCCCTGTACCTGGAATGCACTCCCTCCCATCCTCTCCTCTTAAACTTCCTAGCCTCCTTCAAAGCTCCAGTGCCACCACATACCTACAATTACTCAGGAAGTCCTTTCTTGGTATTTCTATCTGCTACTGCTACCCTCCAAAATTATCCTGTTTACTTTTTATATTTTCTATCTATTTTATGTGCCTGGCATCCAGCTGGCACCGAATAAATGTTTGCTGATTGATTGAATGGACCTCCAGGATCATTTAGTCCAACTACTTCAATCCCTTGGGAGACTTGGTTAGGGTAAGGGTTATACAGGAGACCTTTCCTAGCTCCACCTTCCCCTTGCCTGTTTTGTCCTACCAGTGCCTATCTGAGATCACCTGATCACCTCCAAGACTACCTTCCATGTACCCATTATACATACTTGAATATTGTCTCCCCCATTAGACTGTGAGCTCCTTAAGGGCAGGGACCTAGATTTTTTTTTTCTTGGTATATCATTTAATATAGTGCCTGGCACAAAGTAAAATCTTAGGAAATGCATGTTCACTGATAGACAGGGAAACGAAGTCCAGAGGGGAAAGATCTCACATAGCTGGTATCTGGCAAGCAGCGGCATTCAACTGGAAGTCTTCTTTGGTTTTCAACTGATGGTTCTTGTCAGCTGTTTTGTATTCTCCCTTTTTAATGATCTTTGTACCCAGTACTCAGTTTGTGTACAGGTTGAATACTCAGCTCTCCAGTAGAATGTCAGTTACTTGTAGGCATGCAGAAAGGAATTTGATGCTTTCACTATGGTCTCAAAGTGTCTTGCATGGAATATGGGAGATGCTTAATAAGTATTTGTTGAACTGAATTATAGTACCTTAATTCCAAGAAACTGGGATTTCCCCAAAGCTGATTTCTAATGGCCTGAGCAGGGAACAATTCTCTAGAATTGATATCACCTTTTCTAAGGGACATGGTATGGGGGAGCATTACCTAGGACCTTCAGTTAGGGGACAAGGAAGCATATGTTTGTGGGGAATCCCAGGAGGTAGCATCTGGCAGGGGGGAGGTATGCTGAGAGTTCCCTTTTCTGAGGAAAGAGGAAGAAGAAAAAAAAACAATTTATCAACTCTCTCTTCCAGTCCCTGCTAACAAACTACTGTCACTGTGCCTTCCCTCTCCTCACAATTGATTTTTTTTTTTACTTTCCCCTTGCCCTTTATTTTTCTTAATTTAAAATTTTATTGATATCTTTGGTTTTTTTTTATCACTTTTATTTCTCAATATAATCCTCCTTTCCCTGTCCCAGACAAGTATCCTTATAACAAAGAATAAAAAAAGATAAAAAGCAGCTTGGTGAAATTAACCAATGTATAAAAAAAATAAATCTGATTTAGTACATTGTGTTCTATTTTCAGTTTCTAACCTCTGTAACAGGGGTTCTCAGTCTTTTTTGTATCCAGGACCCCTTGGGCAATTGGGTGAAGCCTATAGATCCCTTTTTCAGAAGGATTTTTTAAATGCATAGAGTTGCAGAACAAACCAATTTTATAGAAATAGTTATCAAAATATTAAAAAAAAAAAAAAAAAGAAACCCAGTCTCAAGAATCCAAGGTGCAGAAATCCTGCTACTCTTCTTCCTTGAGATGAATTCAATAAGCCTTTATGAAGCTTTGTACTATGTACAAAACTCCATGGACATGGACCCTAAGAATATTAAGATGGAAAGTGTTTCCTAAAAGCTTACATTTTCCTGGGGGGGTAGGATAGCATTTCTTTGGCACTGCTACCAGCTATGGTAGTCCTCTTTGGGACTTCCTACTGTCTCTGCCTGTGGGGAAGTGAACCCTTTGCTCTGTCCTTTCCTTCCCCACCCCCTGCATATCCTTCTACCCTTCTACATTCTAGACCAGTTACCCAGTCTGGTCCTAATAGGGATGAGGATGGTACTTATTTTCGTCTTAATTAGTTTCCTTTCTCTTCCATTTGGCCAAGTTTTTCCCTTGGGAATGAAGAACTGTCCCTCCTTCCAAGCCCTTCCCTCTTGTTGCCCATTAAGAAGAAAAGTCCATTTTCCCAACCCAATCTGCTCTCAATAGCAATTGCCTTGTGCTAGAAGAGAGATGGAAGAAAGACCTTCCCTGAAAGGTTGTTTGGAGTAATAAAAAAAGCCTGGGCTTTAGAGATATGAGGGTCTTAGCAGCTATCTAGAAGACAAGTGTCACAGATTTTAAAGTTGGAAGAGTTTCCAATGGCCTTCCAGCCCAAGCCAATTCACATCCCAAGAAAGAGTGCCTCCTCTAACAACTGTGACAAGTGATCAATCCAGCTGCCACTGAAGACAGGAGACTAATAAATTTCCCCTCATTTTATGGATGAAGAAAATAAGACCCAGGAAAGGAAAGTGATTTGCTTGAGGTCACACAAGGATGGAGTCACAGAGTTAAGGTTTGAGTCCCAGGGCTGCCAATTCTTAGTCTGAAGGTACTTCTGTTCAAACCTCAGTTGTGCTCATCTGTAAAAAGGGATGATAATTTTTGTACTGCCTGCCTTAAGTTGGATTGTGAGGAAAGCATGTCTAAAGCACCATGAAAATGTGATTTAGGGGTTGAGAAGAGGTGGGAATAACTTGGGTCCTTGTTTCTGGGAGTAAAACAGGGCAACCCTTGCCCCTCCCTGCTCCACCTCTATTGAAATGACTGGAGCAGGGAGGCAGTAAAACCATTTCTCTGGTTCACGGTGGCTTTTGAGTTTCCATCTCTTATCCTTGATGTTTGAGAAAGAGACCTACCTCATACTAAGTCTGATGGCCATCAGGCAGCCACCATTTATTAAGCTTTTACGGTGTATAAAAGCACTGTTCTAATCAAGACAAAAAATAATTCTTCCTCTCAAGGAACTTGCATTCTAATGGTGATGAAAGCATGTACAAACAGGTAGATATGGAGTAGATGATAGGTAGGTAACCTTAGTTGGGGTAAGGTACAGAGGAAAGATTGGTGGACTTAGAGTCAGGAAGACTACCTGTGTGACCCAGGGCAAGTCGATTGACTTTTCTGTGCCTCAGATTCTCATCCAGAAAATACTCAATGGCCTCTCCAGGTCCCTTCCTTCTCTAAATCAATGACTCTGATAAGGTGCTATGGAATCGTCACATCTGTCCCATCTGTCTCCCAAGTTAGGATCAAACAAGATAAATGTTATGGAAATGTCAGCTACTTTGATAATCACCATCCCCCTCATTCCTACTGTGCTTCATAGTTTATGATTTATGAAATCTTTTCCTTGTGCCAGCCCTTTGAGATGGGAAGTGTTCTCCGTGGTTTATAAGCACTGGAGCCTGAGTTCCTCTACTTCTAATCCATTCCCATGACCAGAATGCAGAATATAGAGAAGGAGTGTGCTGGTCTCTGCATGAAGGGACGGAGGATATTTCCATCCAGAGAGCGTGGCAAGTGGGTTGTAGGGCAAATAGCACTGGACTGAGAGTCAGAAGGATCTGGGTGCCAGTACTGGACTCTAGCTGTGTCACCTTGTTCAAGTCACACCTCATTGAACTTCAGTTTCTTGATATGTAAAATGGGGAGAATGATACAGTGCTGTGTTGTTGTGAAGAAAGTGTCCCAGTATAGAATGTCCCAAAAGTGTTAGTGCAGCTCCAAGCCTTAATAGCTTAAAGCTACATTAAGACTTTATAACCCAACATGTGTTGTGCCACATGTGTCTATTTTCTAGGGATCAAGGTCAGTTGCTCCCATTCCCTCTCTGTTCCAGGCATAATCAGAAATAGAGCCTCAATAATTATCCTCTAGGCTTTATACAGATCCATCTTGCTGACCTTCACCAAGAACTGTTGTAGGCACCTGGAAGTCACCCACTTTATAGGGAATATACAATACTCCCTATAAATATTATGTTGATGAAGAGGCTTTGCTGCCCAGACATACAAAAAAAAAACCCAAACCAAAAACAGCTTAGTGAAGTACAACAATCCTGGCAACCAGAATTCTACCACTGACTGTGCCAGTAAGTTGCAGAATATTCTGGGGGCATATATCACTTAAGATCCAGGGATGTTCATTTCTTTCTAGAATGTTCTCGAAAAACTTTTCTAGCAGTAGATTGACAGACATACCTAAGCTGGCTAAAATCACTAATTGATTCTCAGGAAGTTAGGAGAAATGAATGACAGGTAATACTTGGTTCTAAGAAAAGTGTTGTAAGTGGGCAAAGGTTGGGTGTCCTGGCTTAACAGTATAGTGGACATAGGTGGAGAGGAGCATCTTGATTGTCCAGATCAGAGAGAGTGACCTCAATTGTCTAGCCCCTTCTGTCCAAGAGCTGGATGGGATCAGCAGCTTGTGGATCATGGGGCAGATCAGTCACCAAGTGGTGTGGGATGAATGTAGACAGAGAATTATGATGCCCACAGAGCTGGGACCTGGTTCTCTCCCCTTGTGTCTTTTTATTGTACTAGTGAAAAGTGGGTGATTTCTTGGTGAAGGTCAGCGAGATGGATCTGTATAAAGCCTAGAGGATAATTACTGAGGCTCTATTTCTGATTATGCCTAGAACAGAGAGGGAATGGGAGCAGTTGACCTTGATCCCTAGAAAATGGGCACATGTGGCACAACACATGTTGGGTTATAATGTCTTAATGAGATTACCAAACATTGGTTGGGACAACCTTTGATGGGTGTATGCTGGTAGCCTTTTGTGCTCTTCTCCAAGGTTCTCCTAGTAAAGTCTGTCCTAAGAAGTCTTGTACTAGACTGGGAAGGGCACCGACCTGGCTGTCATAAGACTTGGCTCCATAGAATCACAGATTTAGAGTTGGAAGGGAGCCTCAGAGGCCACTGAGTCTAACATTCTCATTTATAAATGAGGAACCTGAGCCTATGGAGGTAAAATGCCTACCTAAAGTCTGGAGGACCTGGTTCTGATTCCAATTCTGCCTCCACCTCCTTTGTTTCTTTTTTTTTTTTAAAGTTTCATATTAAGTTCCTACTCTGTGCCACGCACTCCACTAAACATTTTTACAAATATTACTACATTTGATCTCAGAACAACCCATTGAGGTAGGGTTGCTGTTATTAGCCCCATTTTGCTAACTGAGGCAGAGGTTAAGTGACTTAACCGGGGTCACACAGCTAGTTAAACGTCCAAGGTTGGATTTGAACTCAGATCTTCCCAACTATAGTGCTCCCATGCTGGCAACATCTACCTTGTTATAATGATTAAAAAAGAGAGGAGAGGGGAGAAAAAGGAAAGTCAGCAAAACTTAACCAACCTATCAACTGAGTCTGACAAGTACATACAGTCACTTCCACAAAAGGAAGAAGAGAGGGAGGGAAGAACATTAGCTCTTTTCTTCTAGGGTCATGGTTGGTCATTATAATAACACAAGGTTCTGAGATTTGGTTGTCATGGTGGTGGTGGTGGTGGCCATTGCTTCTGTTTGCATTGTTGTAAATGACAACATAATTGTTTATCTTCATCTGCCTATTTCACTCAGCTCATGCCTTGTCTATATTTGTCATTTCTTACAGTATAATCATAGTCTACTATATTTGCATACTATAATTCAGCTAACCATTTCCCAATTTGTTTCCAATTCTCTGCTACTACAAATGATATTGCTATATGTTTTTTTAATATGGGACCTATCTGTCTTAGACCAACGTGGCATGTTCCAAGCAGTGGCACCTCTGGGTCAAAGGAGATGGACATTTTAGTCACTTTTTCCAAAACTGTTTTTCAAAATGGTTGACTTACTTCACAGCTCTACCAACATTTTATTAAATATGTACTTGTCTTTTTATGGTCACTCTAATATTTGACTAGTATGATTTTTTTGTCATCTTTGCCAATTTTCTAGGTATGAGGTTAAAACACTCAGTAAAAGCTATTGCCATAATCATATCTTTTAGTAATAGTTTGGAGTGACCTTTCACATGGGTGTTAATAGTTGACAATATTTGGAAAATGATCTGTCACATCCTTTGACCACTTAAGCACTAGAGAATGACTGTTTTATATATTCATGTCAATTCCCTATAGACCTTGGACATCAGATGAAAAGATTTTTCACCCCCAATGAACAGCTTTCTTTCTTATCCTAGTTGCATTGATTTTGTTTGTGGGAAAATTTTTCAATTTTATGTTAGCAAAATTATCTATTTTTATCTCTTGTGACCTCCCATCCCTAGTTTGGCCAAGAATACTTCCTGTACTGCCACCAGCTTTCAATGTTCACCATGTAACCTTGGGCAAGTTACTTCTACTGATTCCTCCTTTATAAAAGGAGGAGATTAAACTAGATGGTCTGATGTTAAAGAATTTAATCCTATGGCCTTTAATGTCCTTCCAGCTCTAAAATCCCACAGGTCTTGACTTTTTAAATGATACAACAAACATGTGTTCTGTAGTTTGTGGTTTAATGGACTTAGTGTCAGAAGACTTGGTCTTAAAGCCCCTTTCTGCTACTTACTACTATTACTGTGACCTTGGATGAGTCACACCCTTTCTCTGGCTTGAGTTTCCTGATCTGTAAAATGTAGCGGTTAGATGAGAGGATCTCTAAGTTCTGGCTCCAGTTCCTATGTCTCTCACTCTTATTTCCACCCAGTACAAAGTCCTCCTTTCCCCCTTCATCCCTATGTCTTACAGGGTACTCTGCATTATAGCAGGGCTGTGATATGTCTGAACGAATGGTCATGGGTTAAAAGTCCAGGAGGGCAGGGCCAATTTGAATGTCCCAACCTCAGTAAGGTGGGAGAACTTTGGTTTTAGTTAAACTGGGAACTCCAATCATGAGGCCACTACTAGGGAAAAGAATCTAAAATAGCCTAGTGGTTGACACCAAAGACTTTTGTAACTCAGATGTGGTGGGTGGTCACATATAGTAGAAAAGTTGACTTGGTTATATGCTTTTTCATTCCAATATTCCAGAAGGTCAATTCTTCCCTGGAAAGGTGTGTTTCATTAAGTGATTTGAAATCCTAGGGTGTAGGAGAGGCAGGGAAGAGAAGAGAAATTGCAGAGGAGCCTGAAATTATCTCTTGAGATAGTGGAATGTAAACTATTTTCTTTTTTTTTTTTTTAAGTCTTTGTATTCCCTAGAACCTAGTTAAGTACTTAGTAAATGTTTGCTGAATTAATCTGGTATGGGGATTGGCTTGTCCTCTACCCCCTGGAATGGAGGGGTGGGATGAGGATAGTAAGGTTGGGTTCCCTCCATTGAGATCAGCATGAGACTAATGAGGGTATCCAAAGGGGGAACCAATTAGTAAGGTAAAAAGGTCACATTGGGAGTACAGTCTTTTTAATTAAGTGAAAGAAAAGGGAACCTCTAGTCACCATTGAATCAGGTATGCTAGTAAAGGTGCTGTCACCCCAGAATCTCTCTCTTTCTGCCTCTTTTCACTCTCCCTGTCTCCCTCTCCTCTCTCTTTCTCTTTGTCTCTCTTTTCCTCTCTCTCTCTTTCTGCCTCTTTTCTCTTTCTGTCTCCCTTCCTCTTTCCCTCCCCTTCTCTCTCTAGTGAAGCTTTCACTTTTACTCTTATTAACATGTGGAAGGCCATCTAACATATGGGGTAATTCAGGCAGGTTATACTATATGGTGTTGACAGAATCATAGAATGTTAAGAGCAGGAGAGGGAACTATAAACCCACCACAGTTTACTAGATTGAGTTCCAAGAGGTCAGAGTCCCTGTATTATCTCAACTTTCTATCTGGCCAGCGCACACACACAAGATGCTTAATAAATGCTTGTTGCTTTTGTTGTATAAGGAATTAAGGCTCAGAGAGGGAGACTGAACTGTCCAGAGTCAGCTTGCTGGTAGAGAAACAAAAACCCAGGATTCTTGACTCCTAGGGCACTTTTCTTTCATTTGTGTATCAATTCATTGCCTCCCAGGGTTGGGGTGTGGAATGGTGGACAGACTACTGGCTCTGTAGACAAAGGCCCCACGTTTAAATGCCTTCTTGAGTGCCTACTACTGTGTGACCATGAATAAATCATAACCTCCCTGGGTCTCATTTTCCTCATCTGCAAAATCTCTCCTGGCTCTACCTGTGATCCTAAGTCCCCTTGACCAAGAAAACCTGCCTGAATGGCAAGCTGTGGGGAGTGGGTGTGTGCTGAAGATAACTGGGCACCTTCTCTACTGTAGATACACTTAGACCTAGACTCTTCTGTCTCTGCTCATGCCATATAGGATCTCCTTAGGAACCAGTAAAAGGAGTTAGTATTTTCTTAGCAGCGTTTGGGGTGGGAGGAAAAGAACATTTGATATTTTTTGTTCTTACATCACCTACATTTTCCCTTATGCCTCTCCCGCTCCTGTTCCTCCCGGCTATACAGCAAAGAATTTGTATGGATTCCTCAGTTGAAAAGCCACGACTTTGTTGCTGCCCTTAGCCGCTACTTTCTATTTTCCGTGGCTTTCCGTCCTGGTTGAGTTTTCTGCCTAGGGGTATGAGGAGCTCCTCCTCTGGAGGAGGTAGATTACTCTTTTCCTATTGTAATTGATTAATCTGGCTTATTTCACGTGCATATGATGCATGGTAGATTCTAAGATGCCATTTCCTTATCGTTGGAGGTCCGAGGTTTTTTCCTCTTATGCATATTCATGATAGACAATAGAATTTATCAAATAAAAGGGGAATATAGGCAGTTTTACCGAAAACCAGGAGGTATAGGGACTGGAAACCACAGGAAAATTGGAGAACAGTGGGTTCCGTAGACATTCCAGCAGCGCCACCTGCTGGTCAGGCCAAGTCCACAAGTAGGGTAGGTAGGCAAGGCTGGGATTTCTTTTCTTTTTCACGTCATTAAGACGTCTTGAAAGAGGTAAAAGCAACATTGCTTAGAGGAAAAATGACAGTCAGAAGACTTGGATACTAGGCCCAGCCCCTTCTACATTTGCAAAAGGCGTCAAATTAAACATCTGCCTCGTACAGGTCTTTAACATGCTGGAGAAACAGGAATTTTCTACCTAGTAGAGGCATTGTTAAGGAGACTACTTTGACTCAGTGGAAATGGGAGCTCTTTGCTAACATCCCGCTCTGTTCTGGGAGGATCCAGGGGAGTTTAGGGCATTGTGGTCATTCATAGTCATTCAGCTAATGTTTTATTAAGTATATGGCAGTCACTGGATATACAAAGAAAGGCAAAAAAAAAAGTTCAAATAACCCACAGTCTGGCGGAGGAGACGTCGTGCAAGCAAGGACATACAAACAAGACATACGCAGGACAAATTGGAGATAATCAAGAGAGAAGGCACTGGCATGAAGGGGGATTGAGAAAGGCTTCTTGTGGAAGGTGGGATTTCAGCTGGGCCTTAAGAGACATTTACAGGCAGAGATGGGGATGGAAAGTTTCAGGAACGAACCATAGCCAGTGAAAATGCCTTTGAGTGAGAAGATGGAGTGTTTTACATGAGGAGCAGCAAAGAAGTCAGTGTCTCTGGAAAGAGTATGTTGAGGGATGTAAGAAGACTGGAGGCCTCTAATTAAAAGCCAAACAGAGGTTTTAGAGCCGGGAGGGATCACGGAGGTCATAAAGTCTAACCTTTTTTGCAGATGGGGAAACTGAGGCAGGGGTGAGTTGGGGTTTTTTTTTTTTAGGTGACTTGCTTAGGGTTATACAACTAATAAGTGTCTGAGGTCAGACTTGAATTCTGGTCCTCCTGACTCAAATACAGCGCATCCATCTGACTGCCTCAGGGGAACTGGACGGCTGCCTCAGGGGAACTAGAGGACTGCCTCAGGGGAACTGGACGGCTGCCTCAGGGGAACTGGAGGACTGCCTCAGGGGAACTGGACGGCTGCCTCAGGGGAACTGGACGGCTGCCTCAGGGGAACTAGAGGACTGCCTCAGGGGAACTGGACGGCTGCCTCAGGGGAACTGGAGGACTGCCTCAGGGGAACTGGAC
>CM053596.1:48196317-48215416 GCA_028646575.1 Pseudocheirus occidentalis
CTCAGGGGAACTGGACGGCTGCCTCAGGGGAACTGGACGGCTGCCTCAGGGGAACTGGACGGCTGCCTCAGGGGAACTGGACGGCTGCCTCAGGGGAACTGGAGGACTGCCTCAGGGGAACTGGACGGCTGCCTCAGGGGAACTGGACGGCACAGTGAATAGAGCTCCAGACCAGGACTCTGGAAGACCGAGTTCCTATTTGGCCTCAGACACTAGCTGTGTGACCCTGAACAAGTCATTTAACCTTTCTTCAATTTCCTCATCTGTAAAATGAGCTGCAGAAAGAAATGGCAAAACACTCCAGTATCTTTACCAAGAAAACCCCAGAGGGGTCATGAAGAATTGGGCATGACTACCTAGATGGGGGGTAGAGTGGACTGAACTTGGAGGCAGGAATACTTGTCTGGAATCCTGACTCAGATCCTTCCTGGGTGTCCTCTGAGCCGAGTCACTTAACGTCAGCCTCAGTTTTCTCACCTAGAAAATGGAGACATCTGTAGTGTTTGCCTAGAACAGTTGTAAGATCAAATGAGATGTTATATATGGAAAGGAATTTGCAAACCTCTTAAAGTTTCGGAGTGGGGGGGAGATATTTAATAGCAACTATCCTCTTGTGATTGTGGATGGGCAAGTCACTTAACTTCTGAGCTTCAGGTTTCTTGTGGGAACAATAATAATTGTAAGACCCACTTTACAGGATGAGTATAAGGGAAGAGGGCATGGAAGTGTGAGTTCATATTATTCTAAAGTCAGTATCCTCCCTAAGTCTACCCAATGAACTTGTTTGGAGTCTCAATAATCTCTTAGGACCTGGGGTACTATAATTTGTCAACTGCCTTGTTCTTCCCTAAAGATTTCAGCTTCCTAGGGTCCAGAGTGGGGTATATGTGAGACAGACAGACACAGAGACTGACAAAGAATATGGGGAGGGGTGCATTGTTTGAAATCATATCCCTTCCTACTGGAGCCCTTCTGCCCTGGCCTTCCCATTCAACAAACATTTATTCATTCAAAAAGCATTCATTAACCACCTTCTTTCAGAGCATTGTGGTAGGTCCTTGGCTAGCGTCAAAGTTTAGCTAAGTCTAAGTGTGTATGTGTGTGTGTCTTTCTCCTCGTTCTCTCCCTCTCTCCTCTCTTTCTTTTTTTTGTTTTTGGAGGGCAGTTGGGGTTAAGTGACTTGCCCAAGGTCACACAGCTAGTTTTTGTGTGTGTGTGCGTGTTAAGTGTCTGAGGCCAGATTTGAACTCAGGTACTCCTGACTCCAAGGCCGGTACTCTATTCACTGCACCACCTAGCCGCCCCTCCTCTCTTTCTCTCTCTCTCCCTCCCTCTTCGTGTGTCTCTCTCTCCCTCTCTCCCTTTCTCTCTCTCTCTCTCTCTCTCTCTCTCTCTCTCTCTCTCTCACACACACACACACACACACACACACACACACACACACACACAAATAAACACAGGTAACTGTACTTCTCTTTAGTACTTTCAGGATTTGTGGCTCAACTCTCAAGCCCCTCTATTATGGCTAAAAAATCCCATCAACCCACAGCAGATGGAACTGGTTCTGAGCTTGTCCAAACTTATCTAGGCTATGGCATCAGATATCCAAGGCTTTTTGGCTAGGACTTCCCTTCCAGAGCTTGTGTCCTGCTGGCAAAGAACCTGGAGTCAGCAAGCAAGGACTTTGCTTGAAAAGAGTTACGAAACCAAGTGCTTTGTGGATTTCAAAGTGGGATCAGGATAGGTTTCCTGGAAGAAGTGTCGTGTGAATATGCCTGCCACTGTGAGTTCTTGAATGCTCCCAGGGATGGTGCTTCAGAATACTCTGACCAGAATACTCTGACCAGTTCATCGGGCTGAAGGGAGCCAGGCACTCTGGGTCCCCTATTCCCCCTGTTCCTCAAATTAGAAATGAATGAAAAAACATTTATTTAGCACATGGGAGACTTTTATTCCCCCAAAGCTTCACTCCTCCAAAGTAGTTAAAAGTCAGGAGGGAGAATGAATCTGAAGCCAGCTTCCTCTCCCCTCACCCCAACCCCTTGCCCTGAAGGGGAAGTAGGGGAAACCCTTAGAGATGGGGCATCCTGTCCTGCTTGTCCACTTTGGATGTACTGCAGCTGTTGCCAGCCAGAATCGAATTGGGGAGGATAATAAGCTATGTGTGTGTCCCTCATTTCATGTGAGTCTAGAGAGTAAGGGGGGATGGGAGGGAGGTTGGTCAGCAGCTCTGTCTAGTCAGACTTCTGAGAATGCAAGGGAAAGATGAGGAAGGGAAGATTTCAGATGCTAGGGGAGTGTGGGGGAGGGTTGCCACCTCTTCGACTCCTGGAATCTGGCCACCGGGACCAACCAGCATCAGCTCTTTGTTTTCCTGGCTTGGCCCTATGGAGAGAAGCTCAGCCCTATGCCCCTCCTCTCCCCCCCCCCCACCCATGCCTTTTCTTTTTTGGAAGTGGGGGGGGGGGGGGTTGAGAAGCAAAGATAGGCAGGGCCCAGCTTGGGAATGTCTTGCTTTGTGTGTGGCTGGGGGAGGAGGGGTTGGAGAGGAATTCTGGGCCCCTTCCTTTCAAATGCAGGAGTTGGAAGGCTGGCTTTGGGGATGTGCTGATTACCTATCTGATAACGAAGGAATTCCAAATATGTGTGTTTTGGGAAGGTGGGGGTTGGTGGAGGAGGGAACCCTGGAGACCACCATTCTCTCTGTTCAGCTCAAAGCCTAGGGCAGTGATGGTGGATAATAAACTACCAATTAACAAGAATTTCTAGTTTCTGAATTTTCATCCAATCCATTGTTTATAAATTAAAAAAAAATCACATTGATGTGAGTTGTCAGAGCTAGAAGGGTTATGCTGTTAGAGAAAAGAAGGGTTATTAAAATCTAGAATGTGTGATGAAAATGCCAAAGGAAAAGGGACTTCAGCCCAGAATGTTAATGATGGGAACAAGAACCTTAGAAGCCCAAATACTTGAGCTGGTAATTAGGTACCTTTAAAGTCATTTAATCTAGTTATCTCATTTTACAGCTGAGGAAACTGAGGTCCAAAGAGACTCACTGACCAAGAGAGACAAACCCCAGGCTGCTCATTTGTCTTTTTAATTGGAGAGTAAGCTACTTGGGCTCAAGGGCCGCCATGTTTTTATGTCCCCACAAAGTCCTTGGTCCTACATAAAAACTTCAATTGATTCTATTTAGGATGGAGTGGTTCAGACTAGGAAAGGTGGTTAGAGCCAGAAAGGGGATAGGTGAGACCCTTTCCAATGCATGTAGGTAGACTTGGAGATGGCTTTGCAAAATAAAAAAGTGAGGGGCATGATTTATCAACGGCTCCCAAACTGGTGTATGCATGCCCGAAGGGGGTATAAAAAGCTTGTCAAAGGGATACAGGAAATCGGGGTAACTGTTTTCCAATTAAAATACTGAATTTCTTCCTTTTATTTTTTATGTGCCTATACATGATACATTCTAGATTTTATTTCATTTCATGCTGAATAGGAGATATCAAAAGGTTTGCCAAAGACCAAGGAATATGGTCCCTCAAAAAAAGAATGGGAACCCTTGTTTTAGAAAAAGATAAATTACATGTTTTTATTGTTTGTCCTTCATTCTCAAAGGGGACGGAGACATCAGGAAGGTGAATTGGATTTAAGTGAGGCAGGGCTGTGCAAAGTTACCAGCCTCACTTTCTTTTGCCATCTGGGTCTAGTGGCCAGATATAGATCAGGATGACTGGAGGTGGCCCCCCAAATGACATGTGAGAGGAAGGAAGGTGGCAAGGTAGGCCCCAGTGAGAGCAGAAATGGGTGAAGAGGAACTTTAAGGGGTAGAAGGGATTGAATGGCTTTGCCCCAGACTTGTGATTTTGAAATATTCAAAGATGTATTGGAACCTGCAATCTGCCTCTTTTCTGGGTCCTGGGATGGGTATGTGGTGTAAGAGATAAGTAAGATACGGTCCCTCCCCTCAGGAAGCTTACACTTAACCATTGTCGAGTCACTTTAATTCCCTTCGCTTCAACTGTCTTTTGTAAAAATGGAAATGATACTTCTAGGGCTTCACCTCACCTAGTAGTTGTGAGGAAAATGCTTTGCAAACCTGAAAGCCTTGTAGAAATGAGGGTCACTATTATTGGATGGTGGGTGCATAGGTGTTGTCAACACTGTCACCCACCTGCCTCTGGGATTAGAGAGATAGTGAATAGAAATTGATCCTGAGATTTCATTGGAACAGGGACCTCCCTGATAGGAAAATTATTTTGTTCATTCAGGTCAGCGTCTTCTCAGCCCTAGATATAAAAAGAGGCAAAAGAACAGCCCCTGTCCTCAAGAAGCTTACAACCAAAGAGGGGAGATGCCATGCAAACAAATATATGCAAACAAGCTATTTGTTCAGTTGTGACCCCATTTGGGGTTTTCTTAGCAGATACTGGAGTGGTTCACCGCTCATTTTCTAGATGAGAAAACTGAGGCAATCAGGATCAAGTGACTTGCCCAGAGTCACACAGCTAGTAAGTGCCTGGGGCTGGATTTGAACTCAGGAAGATGAGTCTTCCTCTATTCACTGCACCACCTAGCTGCCCCTGCAAATAAACTATATACAGGATAAATAAGGAAGAATTAACAGAAAGAAGGCACTGGAATTATGAGAGCTGAGAAGGCCCCTGTGTCATTCTCTGCAACTCAGAGTCTTGGGTTAGAGAGCTGTTTAGACCACTGAGAGGTTGTGAGTCACCCAAGTCCTTGGCATAGGCTTGGTGCACAGTAGTTGTTGTATAAATGCTTACTCCCTTTCTCTTTCCCAAGTTCAGAGGAAGGCACTTAAACCCAAGTTTTCCTGACTTCCAGGCTAGCTGGAAGTTCCCCAACACCATTAGGCTTTTCATTTGTCCTTGGGTTACTTTCAGCAAACTCCTTCACCTGTGTGCTTCAGTTCCAACTTTTTGTTTTTTATTTATTTATTTTTTCCTCATTCTTTAAAAAAAAATTTTTTTTTGGAGGGCAGTTGGGGTTAAGTGACTTACCCAAAGTCACACTGAGAGAGAGAGAGAGAGAGAGAGAGAGAGTGAGTGTGAGTGTGTGTGTGTGTGTGTGAAGTGTCTGAGGCCAGATTTGAACTCAAGGTCCTCCTGACTCCAGGGCCAGTGCTCTATTCACCGTACCACCTAGCTGCCCCCAGCTTTTTAAAGGAATCTATAATTCCATTTCTCGAAATAGGGGATAACCTCTGTGGTACCTACTGTATGCCAAGGACTAAGTGCTTTACAATATCACTTCATTTAATGTTCACAACAACCCTGAGAACTAGGTGCTGTTATTATCCCCATTTTACAGATGAGGAAACAGCCCTGAAGAGGTTAAGAAATGTGCACCCACCTAGGGTCACACAGTAAGTGTCAAGTTTAATGGGGAAAGGGGTGGAAGACAAAGGTGCAAATAACCCCAATGCCCGAAAGAAGTATAAGTACAGACAAAATGTTCTGAGAACATAGGATATAGGGCTGAAATAATGTATAGCATTTATATAGCACTATAATGTCCTCAAGATGCTTTGTCTTATTTGACCCCCACAACAACCCTGGGAATTGAGTGCTACCATTATCCCCGTTTTTACAGATGAGGTAATTAGAAGCAGACAGAGGGTAAGTGACTTAACCCAAGGTCACACAGGTAGTAAGTATTTGAGACCAGATTTGGACTCGGGTCTTTCTGACTTTACTCCCAGCATTCTATCTGCTTTGCCACCTGGCTGCTTCTAGAAGACCTTTTGTGGTGAGAATTCACGATTACCCCAAATGGGGGAATGGTTAAATTGACCAAGGCGTTTTCCTCATCTGTTCTCTTCTGCTTGAGAAAAGGTACTTGAGAAAAGGGACGGGAAATAGGTTGGACTGAGGAAAAGATGAGTGAAAAGAATCCTGGAATGTTAGGTCTGGAAGGGGCCTTAGGGATCATATAATCCAATCCCTTTTTGCAGGGGAAGGAACTGAGACCTAGAGAGAGGAAATCATAAGATCAATCAGTAAGTATTAACCACAAGCATATTAAGTATCTACAATGTGCCAGGTACTGTCCTAACCAGGCGTTACAAGTATATAGTAACGAATGCTTATGAAATGATTACTTGATTGACAAAGTAGAAGCGTATAACTATTTTTCCCTTGGAGCAAGGGACTAGAAAGACCTAAAACCAGGACATTAACTGGGGCAGGAGGTAAACTTTAGCTAGAAAGCAGATTCCCGAGCAAAGTCCAGAGAAAAGGGGCTGAGTAGAGAGAGGGGCCCGGGTCAGGTGATCAAAAGGGGGGGCCAAAGAATCAAGATACTGACTCAGGAGTCAGGGTTGGCCATCTTATTTGATTCTGTTTTGTCTGGTCACTCTTCCTAAGGAAGATGTAAGGCAAAAGGTATGTGTGAACTATAGAACAGGGGCCCAGGCCTGGCTGAAGGAACCTGGTCATTCTGCAATTAGGAGGAGACAAAAGGCTCTGGGCTTGGGGGGTGGGGAGGCACTAGAAGAGAACAAGAGCTGAGGATAATGGGGCTTTTTCCCATCCCCAGGCAACTTAACCACAGTCTCTAGGGAAGAGGCTCAAAGGAAAAATTTCAATTAACACACTGATCAGTGGGATAGGGCAGAATGTCAAAAGAGAAAGAAATGTGAAGAAGAGCAAGTTAATTCCTGGGTGTCCAAATGTGTAGTTGGGGGAGGGGATGGGAACTACAAGGGAATTAGAATGAGGGTTCTGGGCTTCCCTAGTCCATCTGTCCATCCACCCACCCTTCCATCCATCCATCCATCCATCCATCCACCCATCCACCCATCCATCCATCCAGTAATCCAGTGTGTGTGTATATTTACATACACACATCTATTTTATTGTTGTCATTTCCGTTGTGTTTGACTCTTCATGACCCCATATGTGTGTATATATGTATGTATATATAAAGGTATATACATGTATACAGTGAATTTCAGAGCCTTCTCCAATCTCCTAAACCCTGAGGGACTTATGTAGACTGAGGGTCTCAGCCTCCCTCACCTCTCTCAACAGTGTTCTCCTAAGACCTGACTCCAGTCAAGGGAGCAAAAAGAAGAAAAACAGTAAGAAAAGGAGTTGACATTTTCTTTAGCAGTTTACAATGCACCTATTTTTCTCATACGTTTTCTAAGATGGAGTAGCCAGTCCCAATTTACAGATGAAGTTAAGACTGAGACAGTGAGGCATTTTCCCAGGATCATCTGGTTAGTTAGCAGAGCTTATACTAAAATCCTGGTCAATACAACAATTGATAAGAAAACAAAACAAAATGAGCCATCTCTATGAATAAGAAAGGAGAGAACATTTTTCGAGGAAGGTTAGAAAAAACTCCTTGGGCAGGTAGATGGTGGATAGAGCGCTAGCTCTGGAGTCAGGAGAAACAGAGTTCAAATCTGGTCTCAGACACTTCTTTGTAATATGACCTTGGGCAAGTCACTAAAACCCAATTGCTTCCTCCTCCATTCCCCCCCCCCCAAAAAAAAGTGAAAGAAAGAAAAGGCTCCTTGGAAGAGGTCAAATCTGAGCTGGACCTCCAAAGAAGAGTATTTAAACCAGCCAAACTGAAGAGTGGGGAGAGAGTAGGGGAATGATTGGGCTTGTCTGAATGCATGTACCTGGGAAAAGGTGAATCCTGAGTAATGTACAGTAATGTTGAAATGGAAAAATGGAGTCAGATAAAGGAGGGCCTCGAATTCCAGGTTAATGGTTTTATCCTATAGGCAATTGGGAACCACAGAAGATGACTGAGGACTAAGTCCTGGGTTCTTTCTGTTAGGACAGACTGCCTCTAAACCTCCTCACAAAGTGAAGGGCTACTTTATGTGAGCAGAGTAGCCAGGATGTATCTCATGAATGTCTATGTGACTTTGGGAGGGTAGAATATGGGGTATGTGACATGTGAGTTGCTCTGTGTTTCCCTCATGTGCGTAAAGTAGGTATTTTGTGACAAGTAGGAGGTCAGCAATGAGAAGGCTGTGTTTCTGCCCGTAACTCCATATCTGCAGAAAGAACATCTCTAGATGATTTTGTAACTGTAACCACAAGTTGTGGTTTGGGGCTGGGAGCTGATGGGAAGATAGATTTTGAGATGGAAGGTTCCTTGGAGGTCACCTCCTTTAACTCTCGTTTAACAGATGAGGAGACTGGCCCAGGTAGAGGGAGTGATTTAATCAGCCAAGGTCACATAAGTAATAAGTAGTCAAGGTGGGATTTGAACTCCAGGTTCTCTGGAGGAAGGAGAGAGCATTGACAGAGCTTCTAAATTCAGTTCCATCCAGGAGGGACTCATTTTATTCTACGTAGACTGTCCATCTGGGGCTGGTTTTATTCTTCATGGACTGTCCATCTGGCCCCCTGGATGCTCCCAAGGTAACTGACATAAGTTTTAAAGGTATTTTTTTTTTAAAGTTTGAAAAACATTTTATTTGCACTAGTGGGGGCTCACAGCAACCCTATGAGACAGATATGCTTATGCCCATTTTACAGGTGAAGAAACAATAAGTATTAGAGGTGCATTTGAACTCTCTTTTTCCTGATTACAGCTCTAGCACTTTTTCTCTCATATTAAACATAAGATTTCCTATGATTTCCCTGCTTGTGACCCTGGACAGACTTTTGCACCTCTCAGTGTCCCAGTCAATCTTGTAGTCACAGAGAAGCTACTGATCTGTATCACTAAAAGAAACTTAACTCATCTGAATTTCCTTCTACTAATGAAATCTCAGGGCCAATGCCAACGCCATCACCCTACTGTGCTCCTGTGCATGTGTGCACACACACATATATGGTTTTATAGAGGCAGCGTTACAAAGTTGCTATCAGATTGTCCTTGGAGACAGGAGACTTGGGTTCAAGTACTGCCTTTAACACACAGTGACTGTATGACCCTGGGTAGGTCATTTAACTTCTGTGCCAAAGCCAATTCTCTTGAGTTGCCAACCAGTCGATGATTTGCACTGGTAGATGTAATTCTTGACCTGGAATTCCTTATACTATTGAAGTCACAAATCTGGCTAAAAAACAAAAAATATACACACATAACGACTAACATTTATGTGGTTCTTACTATGTGTCAGATACTGTGACAAGCATTTATCATTATGAGATCATTTGATCTTCACAATAACCCCGGGAGCTAGGTGCTATTATTATCCCCATTGTGCTCATGAGGAAACTGAGGCAAGCAAAGGTTAAGTGACTCACTCAGGTTCTCACAGCTGGGAGTGTCTGAGGCTGGATTTGAACTCAGGGTCTTCCTGACACGGGACGCAGCGCTCTATCCACAGGGAACAACTTTGATCACTCTGCTTTTGCACTTGTCATCTCTGGGATGTGGGGACCCTCTCTGTCCCTTGGTGCAGAGGTCAGCCTTTCTGGAGGCCTTCCTCTAGGTCTTTTTAATCTACTGGGTTTCTAGGGAAGCACCCAAATTCTTGACTTGTCTCTCACTCCGAGCCCCACACTGGGAGTCAGGAAGAATGGGGTTTAATTCCTACCTTTGACACATGACATGAGGGTGACTGGCCCACCTCCTTTTCTCATCATCCCATTTTTTAATGAGATCTTTTCAGCTAGTTATCTTGAGTAATGCTTTCTACCCCACCCCCAATGCCAGATACCTCTCCATTGGCTTTTGGATTGCATATAACTGTGATTCTCTGGCTATATGATGCAGAATCATATAAAATAGCATCATCAGGAGAATGCTAGTGCTAAGAAAGATCAGTTTTGCGTCAAGGAGTGAGGAAGTGTGTTATTTCTCAAATGTAATCCATCTATGTAAGTATATCCATAATGTATCAATCCTTGCATTGTTAATATCTTCAGGATCTGTAGCTCTGTCCCAGAAGAGCTGGTCTATTCCCCAGGTACACCCAGAAGCTTCTACTACCTCCACTCACCCTCCAATTCAATTAGGAATGAATTAGGGTGAATTCCTACAGTCTCACCCTTCTCTTCTAATCTTTTTGCCTGGATGAATTCCTTTAACAGTTATAAATCAGTGTCTCTGCTATGCAAGGCACTGTCCTAGGTGCTGGTCACAGTACAAATGATCAAAAGACTTCATTATCTTCCCACCCTTCAGAGTAAGCTACATATGGAAGGTTTCCGAAGCCTGAAGGAAGGGGAGGCTGTGGAGTTCACCTTTAAGAAGTCAGCAAAGGGCCTCGAATCAATCCGGGTGACAGGACCTGGCGGCGTGTTCTGCCTTGGGAGTGAGAGACGGCCCAAGGGGAAAACACTCCAGAAGCGAAGAAGCAAAGGAGACAGGTATGATGATGGGGAGGGCAGACAGAGCTGGGCAAGGCTGGGGTAAGGCTGTGGGGGGCACATTTAGATCTTGTACTGGAGGATGGCAAAGGCCCTTTGGGTCCCTCCAGGTCCTTCCTCCCCAGGTCCTCCTCATGGTTGTTTCTCCCTTTTCTAAAGGTTTGGAGAGGCCCTCTTTCCCTGATTCTTGAGCTAAAGATTCAATACCCACTGCCCTCTCCCATGGGTGGTAGATGGCAGAAGGAACCTATGAATACACTCCCCTGATCCCATCCTAACCCATGATGAGTAGCTCTTTTGCTACGAGGGTTTCGGGGTTCACAATGCTTATAGAGAAGCTTTCTCTAGAACAGGGAGTCTCCATGTCTCCCGTACTTAGATCATCAACTTCATCATCCTGTGGCTTAGGATGTCCACATTTCTATTGAGGAAGAAGGAAAGGAAGGTGTTGTAGAGGAGGGAAGGGGAAGGGGGACTGATGATGGGAATAAGAGGGGAAGGGTCATTTACCTTAGGAATGGCAGTCAAAAGAATTGCCTTAGGGTTAGAAGACCTAGGTTGAAGTCAACTTTGCAACCCACCAGCTATGTGATCTCTACCTCTTTCAGGCTTAGTTTCCTTATATGTTCGATGGTCTTTTGAGGTCCATATCAGCTCTAGAAATCTGAGCCTAGTTAGGATCCTTACTGAACAGATTTGGGAGATGGTTTGGTTTGTATTATCCACCCCACCCCCCTAACCTCTACTCAGAGAAAGCCTGAGCCCATGGAACCACTAATTTCACGACCCTGGGCAAGTGGCTTTCCTACTCTGGACCTTGCTTTCTTCACCTGTTAAAACAGGGTATTGGGAGAGATGATCTTTTAAGATTTGGAGATGCTAAGTAGTGATGTGGTTTTCCTTAGGCTAATGAGGACCTGTGAGAATTAATCCCATTGGGGAACCCTCTTCTCCCAAACTGGAGCTCATAATCATAACCCAAGCTGGGAAGTGGCCCATTGTCTTGATGTGAATAGCCAGAGTCAAAGTTTGCTCAATGCCATAGTCAACTCTTCATGGAATTGTTTACAGGCCATCCATGCACAAAGTTTCTTAACCTACCCTGAGGGCCAAAAGAGTTTTTAAACACAATATTTTTAATAACTGTTTCATCATATTTTATCTCCTTTGTAGTTCTGTATATTTCTATTTATAAGAACTTTATTCTGAGAAGGAATCTATAGGATTCACCAGACTAGGGTGGGGAGCAGGAGCAGGGGTGAGGCTCATGACACTAAAAAGGTAAAGAACTCCTCATCTTGTCCAACTTCCTTTTACAAATGAAGAGAAACTAAGCCCCAGAAAGGAATGGTTATTTGCCCCCATGTTAAACAGGTAGCAGGTAGCAGAGTTGGGCATCAAACCCATATCTCCTCACTCCACATATAATATTCTTTCTGTCTTTTGATTGAGATCAAGGGGAAAAGCTTTAAAGGGTGGGGATGATTTCAGCAGGTGGTAATGGGTTTAGACAAGAATTCAAGTATGTAACAATAACCTTGGGGCTGGGTAGAAATCCCTAGAGCCAGGGATATGCTGTTAGAAAAGGCCTGTTGCACTGAAGCACAGGGTATGTAACAGGAAAATAAACTTGGAAACAAAGGTTGGGGACAGATTATACAGAAGATCTTGAATACCAGGAGTTTAGGTATAATTAGATAGGCAATAGAAAGTGCTGGGCATTTTTGAAGGGAGACTGTTGATCTACTCAGACTATTTTAATCAGATTAGTAATAATCATGCAGCAACTAGATGGCTCAGTAAAGAGAGCTGGGTCTGGAGTTGGAAAGACCTGAGTTCAAATCCTGCATCAGACACTCACTAGCTGTGGACCCGGGGCAAATCACTTAACCTCCGCCTCAGTTTCCCCATCCATAACAAGGAGATAACAGCACTTCCTTTCCAGAGTTATTGTGAGGCTCAAATGAGATAATATTTGGAAAGTACTTTGCTAACCTTGAAGCATGATATAAATTCTAGCTATTATAATGATAAAAGTAACTGACATTTACCTGGTCCTTTAAAGTTTGCAAAGAGTTTTACACGTTATCCCTCTGATCCTTGTCACAATCCTGGGGGCTCAGTATCCTTGTTATACCTACTTTACAAATGAGGAAACTGAGGCTGAAAGCTTAAGTGAAGGTGGATCTGGCAGCCTGTGCTGGATAAATGGAAATTATTTAACTCTGCTTTAATTCTGCTTCTCTAGCAGATTTGACTCAAGGTTAAAGAGCAAGACAATGAAGATGTATTGGAGTGAAAAAAAGCCCAAATGGTCCAAGGCTCCAGGAGATGGGTATCTTTTGCATACCTTGGTACAAGGGCCATTTTGCTAGGAAGTAGCTGCTCTGTGGGGTGCTTTTGCTTGAGGCCCCATGTTATGTTAGGGTATGTAAAATCTATGGCTGTCCAGGTGTGCCAACTCTCCCTTCCCACCCCACAGGTGCTACAACTGTGGAGGGCTGGATCATCATGCCAAGGAGTGCAAGCTGCCACCCCAGCCCAAGAAATGCCATTTCTGCCAGAGTATCAGTCACATGGTGGCCTCATGCCCCCTGAAGGCTCAGCAGTCTCCCAGTTCACAGGGGAAACCAGCTTACTTCCGGGAAGAAGAAGAGATCCATGGTCCAGCCCTACTCCCTGAAGCCCAAGATTGAAGTGGGGTCTGGGGCCATCCAGTCGGTTGGGAAAGCTTTAAGGAGCAGGCGTCAGTCAACAGGGAGTGGGGAATGTCAGGGTGGGATGGGATGGGACAGGGTGTGGGGGGAGCTAGCTGGCACTACTGAGTATTTTGGGTCCAGAGTCCTCAGCACTGTTCCCTTCCCCTCAAGGAGAGGGCAGAGAGGGATATCCAGACGCCCCTCCATCCATGGCCTGCCTCCATCCCAGAACCACCAGTCACATAAGCTATGGCTTGTCCTGAGGGAGACATCGGTGTAGGCAAGGGCAGGGGGTGGGAAAGAGGAAGATTCCTTAAGCCAGAGTGGCAGGAGGCATAGCCTTGGATGGATGGATGAAAACCCAGGGGCCCCCATCCCCATCTTTTTTGCTGCCTGGGGACGAGTCCCTGGGGTGGGGGAACAGCAGGAATGGTGGGGGATGGGTAAGGGTCCTCTTGGTCTTGGGTTTTCTCCAGGTTCAGGGTTCTGCCCAGCCTCACCTCCCTCCCCTTAGCAAAGTGATTGAGGGTGAGACTGCTACAAGCCTGGCTCTTCTTCTTGCCCAGGGCACCCCCCCTCCATGTTGATTTTATTTATTTTGCTCACTTGGACGTCTGCACCTTGGCCCCTACACCTCCCCCCTCTGCACCCTTTGGGGGGTACCCCATTTTGCAGCTGAGACATCAACTGACTCTGGCTGTGATAAATCAAGTCTGCGGCTTTTCCTTTTTTGTTTTTTTTTAATATAAATATTCTGGTTTTGTATTTTTGTATATTTTAATCTAAGAGGCCCTCATTCCTGCACTGTGTTCTCAGGTATGTGAGCAATCTCAGGGATAATTCAGCGGCAGCTCTGGGACTACCCAGCGGGAATAAGTATATTCACCTATTCTTAACAACACAAAGACACAGCAGCTGATTGTACTGTACAAACCGCACCTGTCCATCTACCTCGAGTTTGGGGGTTCTTCTTGTGGGAGCTGTCCTCCCCTGCCCTCACTGACTCGCTCAATCTTTCCTTCTATACACCTAGTTTTTCACTCTATTCTTCCCTGAAAGCATTAGATGGGGGAGGAGAGGATTGGCTTTAATGGGACATCCTGCTTGTGGAAAGGGGGTTCACCCCAGTGAGTGCAGAGAGAAAGAATGTGTGTGTGTGTGTGTGTGTGTGTGTGTGTGTGTGTGTGTGTGTGTGAGAGAGAGACAGAGAGAGAGATGTGTGTAAGAGAGAATGAAAGGGGAGAGAGGTGTGTGTGTGTGTGTGTGTGTGTGTGTGTGTGTGTGTGTGTGTGTGTGTGTGTGAGACAGAGAGGGAGAGAGGAGAGAGAGGGAGACAGAGAGAGAATGAACAAACTTGGTGGAGCATAGCCAACTGGCAGGCTTGAGGTGTTGGTAGGAAGGGTTCCTGCCCTGACCTGTTGCCCTTTTGAAGTACAGCCGAGCATCTTCTTGGCATGGGGCTTGGAACCTTTGTCCCACCCCACCCCAGATATATCTTCTAAACAGCTGGGCCATCTCTACACAAAGGTGGGTGTGGGAGTGAGTGTTAGGCAAGGCCAGGCAGGAAAGGGAGAAGGGGTTTATAGCTGTATAGATCTGAGTTTGATGAAGTCACTGCTCTTTCTCTTTCTCTCTCTCTCCTCTCTCTCTCTCTCTCTTTCTCTCTCTCTCTCTCTCTCTCTCTCTCTCTCTCTCTCTCTCTCTCGCTCTCGCTCTTGCACTCTCTCTCTCTCTCTCTCTCTCTCTCTCTCTCTCTTGCTCTCTCCTCTCTCTCTCTCTCTTTCTCTCTCTCTCTCTCTCTCTCTCTCTCCCCCTCCATCCTACTCCCAGAAAGAATGGCAGGTTTGGCAGATCATAAATGCCTCAGGTCTTTAACCCATAAAATGCTGGACTTTATTTTCTGCCCTGCTGGGTCTCAAGCATAGGACCTTGTGGCTAGGATGTCTGTATACCAGACGCTTTAGGGGCCTGAAAGTCAGCATAGTTTCCTGCTCTGCTTTCAGTAAAAATGGCACTCTATAGCAGTCTATGGAGAAAAGGGATTTGGTGAAGAGAGCTGGGAGATCTGTCCAAACCTACCTCACTGACTATGTGCTGAAACAGGGCAAATGCAATAGAAGGCATTGGGTGACAATGGGGTCTGATCTGGGTTGGGTTTCTCTCGTCCTTGTAATGTTGTGTGCTCCCCTCCCCCCCAACTTCCCCCTCTTGTTTTTGTGTCTGGGCTGCATAGGGCTTCACAAGTTGCTGGTTTGGTGGTTGCTAGGTGGGCTAGTCTGTGTAAATATGCTGTCAGTCTTTCTCCACGTTCCCTTGGGGTTTTTATTGTTTACAAACCTTTTTTTTGTACTGAAAAAGAAAGAGAAAATAGCCAAAACGTTTCTTGACAAAGGGATTCTGCACCAGGCAAACAGATCTTGAAACCAGGACTTGGTCGGCTCCTCCTCTCCAAGGTTCCAGATGGCTTTAGGCTTCCTTGCTTCTCCTCTGCCATTAACTAGGCCCCAAAGCCCAAACTTTCAAATCTTGCCTATCACTCACTATCCCAAAAATTGCATGTTTTCCCAGATGCCTTCATAGATTTCTGCTAAAGATCCAGGGAACCAGGAACCCACTGCCAAAACCCCTCGTGGGTGAGTCTTTTCCTTGGTATAGGAGAGTTGCCAAATGTTTACTCAATTATTTTGGGCCCAAACCCAATTCATGGAGTGATGGCAGCCTTTGGAGGGATACTAGGAGAGGACTGGGAAGGGCAGGAATGGTGGGAGACCTGGAGAAGGGAAATGAATGTACACCCAAGTTCCTGCCAAGGATCTCTTTTCAGCTGGTGCAAGAAATTCTTTTCAAAGTGGCCACAAGATTGTCTTATAGGAGACGGACGAATGTAACTCCATGTTTACTGCTAGAAACCAAAGCTTTTTGTGAAATTCTTGAATTTATATGAAGGGAGGAAGGGAAAGAGGAGGGAAAGAGGCTGACTATGTTAATCTGAGTCTTTTTCCTCCCCTCCTTTGCCCTCATTCCTGAGCTGCTGGAGACTGAGCCCCCTTGGGCAGGGCCCTGATCTTGGGGCAAATGTGTTTGATACTTTGCAGTTAGGGGCTTCATCCTTACCTTTCTCCTCCTTCCCCATCTTGTTTTGTGACACATGCTAACCCCTTCCCCCTCTTTCCCTCTCCCTTCTCCCCCCTCCCCTTGGGAAAATACAATGAATGAATAAAGACTTATTGGTACCGAGAGCCTCTGCTGTCTCTTTCTTATCAGACTTTTGGGCAGTTTTTCTCCTTTCCCCCCAGGGAAACTTGGCCATCCCCCACCCCCACCCTCTACCCCTTTGCTGCTTCCCCTAAGATTGGGGAAGCTGGGGCCCTAGGAGAGGAGCAGTTAAGTTCTGACTAGTCTTAGCTTATTAGGACTGAATCTTTAAAAGTCCAGTCCTCTTAGCACCTAATTACAGCCGATTTTGTTTCTGGTTCAGGCCTCTTGGAAGCTGCCACATTCAGGAGGGGATTAAGGATTTGGCATGCATGAGAATGGGGTCGCCTGTGCCCCTGGCTGGGATGAAAGGCTGGGGCCACAGCTCGGGGCATGAGACCCTAATAACACTTTGTCCAGCTCCTGGCGCCTTCTCCCTCAAAGACCTTTACAAACTGTCATTAATTAACAGTCCTACCCAACTCCCCGGGGAGGGAGGCTTGAAAGCATGAAGCTGGGGAAACTGAGGCAAGGAGAAATGGCCATCATATGAGTAAAGGGACTAGTGGGGGTGAATAAGGGGATGGAAGTGACCTATGCTAGAATGAATGGGATGAGACCATGATTTCCCTGACATACCACCCCCTGGCCCAAGTCAGAAACATTTGTTTCTATACATCTCAGGATCAGACAGGGCAGGCATGATTATTCTGCTTTATGTATTTACAAAGAACCTTCTAAAAACATTTTGTAAATATTCAGGGGGGGGGTTTGAGGAGAAGTGTCTTAATAAGTACTCTGTAGAATGGCCTGTGTGCTGGTATCAAATGCTCACACTTGGGAGTCCACATCAGAACAGGGGTTCAAAGAACCATTTCCCCATTTCCACTCCAGTGCTCAGACTAACCTTTTGTGGCCCCTTTAGGAGCTGAATTGAGTCGAATGTCAAAACTGACATTTAAAGAGTCAGGATGTTGAAAATGGGACAAGGAACAAGGGAGCTTTAGAAAAGCCTGTCTTTCCCTGACACATCAGTCCCAAATTAGTAGAGTATGTGGTAGGAGTCTCCAATCTGCTGTAGTCCTGCTACCCATCCATGCCACCAAAGGGAGACAGATTTTTCTTCAAGCAAATATAGGGTTGAGAGGGCTTAATAATGGCTCATATTTACATGTGTTTAAATTCACAACAACTCTGAAAGTGAGGTGCTATAATTGTTATCACTTTACAGATGAAATTGAGATTAAGGGTCACAGCCTGTGGGTTTCCTTGGCAAGATTTGATCCAGAGTTCCCTCAGTCCATTTCTTGTACTCACCACCCTGCCTCCAGCTCTTAGGCAAGAGTCCCTAACCTTTTGATAGCTTTGATTGAAAGGCATCATGGAGTCCTTCTGCAGTGTGTGGTAAGGCTAGAGCCTGCTTTTCAGAATGTTTTTAAATTCATAAAATACACAGAATCACAAAGGAAACTGATTATATTGAAATGCAGTTATCAGAATATTAAAAACAAGTTCATGGACCCTTGTTCAAATGGCTTCCTTTCCTATAACTTTGATGGACTGGTTATGTTTTATTTAGTCTTTTAAAATAAAGGCATTCGGCACATTTCCAGGAACACTGTCAGAATCTTTGGTTGTCTGAAAAGCACATCATGACGTGGAACGCGGACATTTCTTTATTTAAGTTGACTTTCTCCTCTTGAATTCCAAGGAAATTAAAACTTGAAAGCCGTTGCTTTGGGAACATAAGGGTGGCCTCCCTATTGGAAAGAAGACTAGTCCTGCAGGTAGGAATTTGAGAATTGAAGCTGGGGAAACTGAGGCAAGGAAAAATGGCCATAATATGAGTAAAGGGACTAGTAGGGGTAAATAAGGGGATGGAAGCCCCAGACCAAACACCAACTTAGGGGGTGATTTTGAGTCCATCACTTACCCTCTGTGGCCTTGGTTCTTTAGAAGGGAATGGTTGTAGAAGCAAGAAGATTCCTAAGGCCCTTTCTTGCTCTGGCCAGTTTATGATTCTCTGGTCTCCAACCTTCTGATTAAAAATAAACCTAATGACCTCATCAGCTGCTGTTTCTTTTGAGTCATTTTGTGGTCATCTTACTGAAATTCAAAACCCGGTTCTGGCCCCAAACTAGTACAGGAGGACACTGACGTTTTGTGTTCCAAAAAGAGGAAGGGGCAGGAACCAGCATCTTTTAAACACTTACTAAGTGCCTGACAGGTACTGGTGAGTGCTTAACAATTATTTTATTTGATGCTTACAACTACACTGGGAAGTAAGTGCTATTATTATCCCCATTTTACAGTGAAGGAAACAGGCATCTGTTAAATGATTTGCCCAGGGTTACACAGGTAGTATCTTGGGAAGGAATTGGAACTCCAGTTTTCCTGAATCCAGGCCCAGGGCGCTAACCACTGTGCAACTGAGCTCCCTCTATAGGTCACTTCTAGCTTGGGAATCAGGAAGATCCAATGTATAGTAAGCACTTAATAAAATGCTGGTTTTCTTCCTTCTGTTTCTAAGGCTTTCCATGTACCTAGGGCCCTCCCACCTCTGACATCTTGGGTTCTAAGGGCCCTCCCAGCTCTGACATCCTGGGTTCTAAGGGCTCTCCCACCTCTGACATCTTGGGTTCTAAGGGCCCTCCCAGCTCTGATATCCTGGGTTCTAAGGGCCCTCCCACCTCTGACATCTTGGGTTCTAAGGGCCCTCCCAGCTCTGACATCCTGGGTTCCAAGGGCTCTCCCAGCCCTGACATCCTGGGTTCGAAGGGCCCTCCCACTTTCCTGCTCTTCTCTCTTCTAATTCTTCCCCCAAGGCTCTTCCCCCTCCCCCCCCCCAACTTTTGTCATTTCTTGTTCTAGGCTCCGTTCCTTAGTTCTCCCTTT
>CM053596.1:48215916-48252498 GCA_028646575.1 Pseudocheirus occidentalis
GAAGGGGGGAGAAAAAGGAGGGGACTGCCTGGAGGAGGAAGAAGAGAGGAGGAGGCTTCCAGAGTGGGGGGCAAAGAGAAAGAGAGGGAAGAGGAAGGAAGCTGCCTGAGGGGGCGACCTAAAACAGGATGAAAGGAAGAAGAGAAGGGGTGTTGTCGGAAGGAGGAAGAGAGACTCTGAAATAGGAATGTAGGGGAGGAAAGAAGGGAAGCAAAGGAAAAGCTCTTGGTGGGCATGGAGAAAGAAGAGAGGAGAGAAGTTGACTCCTTTGGGTATGGGAGGGCAAGAAGAAATCACTTAGTGGGTGCCTTACCCTAGGGTTGTGTAGGTGTTGCCTGGTTTTGAGGGAGGGGTCGGATGGTGGTGGGAAGAATATCAGAGCTGTGGTTATTATTGTTCAGTTGTTTCAGTCCTGTCTGACTCTTTGTGACCCCATTTGGGTTCCTCCAGACAGCCCCCCTTCCCCTCTCCTCTTCCAAGCAGACCCCCGCCTCTCTTTCCTCACCCTTCTCCAAGCAGCCCCTCTTTTCTTCTTTGAGTGGTTTGCTATTTCATTTTCCTGATAATTTTATGGATGAGGAAACAGACAGAGTCAATGACTTGCTCAGGGACACACGGCTGGTAAGTGTCCGAGGCCAGATTTTAACTCAGAAAGAAGAGTCTTCTGAATTCAGGCCTGGCACTTGATCCACTGCGCCATCTAGCTGCTCTCAGAGCTATTGTTGTTTTTTCAGTGTCCCATACTTGTACATTCTGTGTACAACTCTGTGGTGGAAGGTTGTTCAAGGCCTGTATCCTATAAGATCATCTGCAGCTGGGGTTTTATTTCTGGCTGTTCCCCAGTGTCTAAGGGACAATAAGACACCCCCTAAAGGCCCCATTGTAGCTAGATCCTGGAACTTCTCATTTACCTGTGCTGACTTTTCCCAGGTGCTGCTCATTCTCAGGAGACCCAGGTCTGGTTTCCTGAAGCAACCAAAGACTATGTCGTGGATCAGGGAAGGAGAGCTTACACTCTTAGAGCGGTTCTGTGCCAACATCATTAAGGTAAAAAAAAAGTTTAGGCCACGTGCCCTTTTTAGCTTAGATGGGATATTATGTAGGGAGTAAATTCCCTTTAAAAAAAAATATTTATTTGCTTTTAGTTTACAACATTCAGCTCCATAAGCTTTTGAGTTCCAAATTTTCTCCTCCTCTCCTCCTCCCCCCCCCCCATGGCTGCATGCAGTCTGATATAAGTTCTACAAAAACCTTCACATTAAACATTAGTCAAGTTGTAAAGAAGGATTATAACCAATGGAATGAACAATGAGAAAGAAGGAACAAAACAAAACAAAAAAGAGACCAAGTGGTTTGCTTCAATCTGCATTCAGACTCCATAAATCTTTCTCTGGATGTGGACAGCCTTTTCCATCGTGAGTTCTTTAGAGTTGTCTTCTAGCCTTGCATTGCTGAGAGGAGCTCAGTCTATTAAAGTCAGTCATCACAGATATGATGTGTCTGTAATTATGTACAGAATTCTCCTGGTTCTGCCCTCCTCACTCAGCATCAGTTTGTATAAGTCTCTCTAGGTTATTATGAAGTCCGTCTGTTCCTCATTTCTTATAGCACAATAATATTCCATTACATTCATATACCACAACTGGTTTAGTCAGTTCCCAATTGATGGGCATTCCCTTGGTTTCCAATTCTTTACCACCACAAAAAGCACTGCTATACATATTTTTGTACATACGGATCCTTTTCCCACTTGTGTGATCTCTTTGGGATATAGCTCTAGAAGTGGTATTGCTGGGTCAAAGGGTCACTTATTAATAGCCCTTTGGGAATAGTTCTAAATTGCTCTCCAGAGTGGTTGAATCAGTTCACAACTCCACCAGCAATGCATTAGTGTTCCAATTTTCCTACATCTCCAGCATTTATCATTTTCTTGTTCGACCACGTTAGCCAGTCTGACCTGTGAGATGTGGAAGGTACTTCAGAGTTGTTTTGATTTGCATTCTTCTAATCGATAGTGATCATTTTTTTCATAGGATTGTAGATATCTTTAATTTTTTCTTCTGAAAACTGCCTGTTCATGTCTTTTGACTGTTTATCAATTGGGGAATGACTTGTATTCTTATATATGTGATTCAGTTCTCTTTATATTTTAGAAATGAGGCCTTTATCAGAGACACTGTAAAAATCCTTAACCAATTTTCTGCTTTAGGGAGTGAATTCTTAACCAAGATCTATCTTCTCCCCAGCTTTAGCAGGGGATACAATTTATTTTTACTAATATTTATTTTAATTGAATGTTCTTCAATTAGCATTTATTTTCTCTGTTTCTTCCTTTAAGAAAGAAAGAAAAAAATTCTTCTAAGCAGTATGCATAGTCCTCTTTGACCATGTCTCTTTCTGCATCTTGAGTTCCTATCCCCTTTGTCAGAATGTGGGTAGCATGCTTCAGCATTGGTCCCTGGCATTGTGGCAGGTCATTTCATTGATCAGAGTTCTGAAGTTTTTCAAAGGTGTTCATTTTTACAGTGTTGTCATTATTGAGTATGTTGTTCTGATTCTTTTCACTTTACTCTACATCATTTTATATGCGTCTTCCCAAGGTTTCTTTGAAACTGCCCCTTCATTTCTTAAAGAGTAGTTCTTGTGCCATCATGTCATCATGAGACACTGTCCTCAGCCTTGGGGATTTGGTGATACATAAACTAAACCCCCCCTGCCCTCTGGGAAGCTCCCTTTTGTTGGAGGTCAGGAGAGCTAGACATGCATGGTAATTAGAGGAGGGAGAGAGAGCATTAACAACTGGAGGCATCCGGAAAAACTAGTGATGATCATTGATGCAAGCTGAGGTTCTTGTAAGGGGTCGAGGTGAGGAAGGAGTGTAGGCTAGCTTCTTGTATTCTGTGTCCTAGTTAAAGGCTAGCTAGCCCCTTAATTGATGGCTCCTTACTCTCAGCCTTCTGTGTCACCAGGGGGAGTGTGTGGTGAAGGATGGTGCAATGGGAATTTATCATACCACAAGGGGAGAAAACCATCAGACTTAAAATCTTAGAGCAGCCTCATCCTCCTATGTATTTTTTTGTTTTGGCCTGGACCTGGGGTTTTATTGGTGTAGGAGACTGGCAGGGAAGAAAATCCTGTCAATGCAGATGGACTGTTGCTTTGCAGTTTATACTCTGAGGATGTTTGCTGAACCATTGTGGGTCAGAGGTAGGGCTTGAGCTCAGGTCCTTTAGACTGGGAGGGCAGGTTTTTATCTATGTGTCTGTTTACAAAATGTACCTTAGATCCCTCTTGCTGGGAAAATCTTTGAAAGAAGCAAAAAGTTAAGTTAGAAAGATGTGGGTAGGGTAGTAGAAGCAAGTGGTTGTTCTGTTGTCATGCCTGACTCTCTGAGACCTCATTTAGGGTTTTCTTGGCAATGATATTGGAGTAGTTTGCCATTTCCTTCTCCAGCTCATTTTACAGATGAGGAAACTGAGGCAAAGAGGGTGAAGTGACTTATCCAGGGTCCCACAGCTAGTAAATGTCTGAGGCCAGATCTGAACTCAGGAAGACAAGTCTGTAACATGAAGAGAATTGAACAATGTTGATGATTAGGTGGCTTCTCCCTTAGTCTTATGAATCTGTAGGTAATTCATTCAGGTATGAGTAGAACCAGGATTAGAAGCCCAGGGTCCCAGTTCTCAGGTCAGTACTTTTCCCAGTGCATCCCAGCTACTGTTGGTTCCTAGAGGCAGAATCAAGAATTCATGTAATTAGTTTCTTCCTATTTTGCAGCTTGAAGAATTAAATATCTGTTAATGAGTAAGTTATTTTGGAATATTAAAGAATTTACTTGTTGTTGGTTCTTCTTTCACCAAGGTGGGATACGTCCCTTCCACACCTTGGTTAAATGTTCATGAATTTCTGTGGTAAAGCTTTTATCATCTGCTACCCAGCCCTCTGATAATGAGTCTCTTGTCTACTTAGCCAGGCTAGCACTCAGAACAGACACATGCTGTATCCTCATGTCCGTACCTGAAGGTCTTCAAACTCAGGTAGATCTCTGGGCCACTAGCATGACCTTTGGAAGGCTACGGGAGTAGGATTCAATTGAAAGGAGCCGTTATTTAAGTGTTTATTGTGTACTTAGTGCTAAGTACTAGCTAAGCTTATCCTTCTTGAGGACAGGTTTGCTCTTAAAATTCTAATATGCAAATGAAGCAGACGCTGGGCATTCTGAGTATAACACTAATGCTGGCTCCTGGTCCCTAAAGGATGGCTGGGATAAGGAGAAGGTTCTGTCTCGGAAGCCTTCCTTCCTAAAGGAGGCAAATTCTGAGTTGGGTCTTAAAGAAAGAATATACATGAGAGAAAGATAGGGCATACAGCTAAAATACCTCTAACCTGACCTGTTTCAGCAAGCCTTTGAAGATGAAAATGAGAAAAGGTTGGAGGAATGAATATTGACACATTATGAAACATAGTTTGCTATAAGGCTGAAGGGATTTCAGATATGTGGGCTAGGGGAAGGATGGTAGAGAAGGGGCTTCTCCAAGCCTTGCTTGTTCTCTATGAAAATTGGCAATAAAATACCTGAACTACCCACCTTATGTGGTTATGTTAGTTTTTGTTCCTCCAGTAAGACTCTTCTGTGACCTATCAAACTCTGCCAGTATACAAGCTTTGCCCAGCTTCTGCCAAACAAGAAAGGACTTTGCTGAAGGACCAGCCTAGCAAGGTTCAGAGAGGTTCCTCATAACTTGGTCATAAAGGGTTTTTAGCCACAGAAGCTCTTTCAGCAGCCTTCTAAAGGCCTAGAGAGAACAGTTTTTGTTGGAAGAAGCCACCATGCTGATGAATTCATTAATCCTTGAAGTATCTATCATTAATGAGAAAAATAATATATAATTCATTTTTATTATTGTTGTTTAGCAAGATCTACCCCAAGGGTATAATGTTCTCCAACCAGCTGGTAGATAGATCTTTAATCCAGTTGCTGTTTTTATGCCAGTCTCTATAAGGTTTGGGTTATCATGTTGGGAGAACAGCATGGCACAGAATGTTGGATTTGGAGTCATACGATTGGGATTCTAATCCTTGTTCTGCCACGTAACTATCTGTGTGACTTTGGGCAGGGTAACTATAACATGTCCGGACCTCAGTTTCTAAGCTTTACTGCCATCACTCTTGATCCTTCCCCTTCTTCCCTATTGCTCCTGCCCTCCCAGTAGTTATCTTAAGGCTTTGGCACCTGAGGAAATGAAAAAAAAAACCCAGCTTTTTACAAAATGTTTGGGGAACCTCAGTAATATGTCAGTGACAGCCAACAGATTGGTTTGGCAGGTGTTGAGAGGCAGTATTGAGATAACCTGGAAGAGCAACTGGAGGACCCACCACCTGGCACAAGAGAGAAGGCGAGGTTATGATCCTAGCATTATTTAGTAAGAGTCTGTGATGTGTGTGCACTATGCTAGTGACTTCACATGTATCATGGATATTATATTGCTTGCCTTCTCAGTGGGTGTGGGAGGAAGAAAATTTGGAACTCATAGTATAAAAAGAACGATTAAAATAAGGAAATGGGGTGGGGGTGGGAGGAACAAGATGCCACGATAAGCAGTTAGGACACAAACAGTCCCTTCAAGATCGTAGAGTCTACTGAATTGGTCTCGGTGGGCAATATGGAGTCACTCCCTCTAGAATATTTTCTGTGCCACTTCAGTGGGCACTCTGGGATCTGGGTGGGAGTGGGATGAGGGAGCTGCCTGGATCCTTAGGTTAAAAAGAGTATAGCCTTCCTTTCATACAGGCCAGTCCCTGTTAGCTTCAGAATGAGGATCTTCCTCCCTCCCAGCTTCTCTCCTGCCACAGGCCTGGACATGACTTCTCTCTTGCCCCCATAGGCAGGCCCGATGCCCAAGCACATTGCCTTCATCATGGATGGGAACCGCCGCTACGCCCAGAAGTGCCAGGTGGAGCGCCAGGAGGGCCATACACAGGGCTTCAATAAACTGGCTGAGGTGGGAGGCAGTGCCCCTGGGCAATGCTTGTGTGCACCAAGGCTCACATCAGAATGTTTGACCCTTAGTCTTTGGGGTTGCCTCTCTGCCCAGGTGCAGGTGGGATGGGAAGAGGAACAAGCACTTATTAAAGCATCTACTGTGTGCCAGGTGCCAGACCCTGTGCTATGTACTTTACAGAGACTATCTCATCAGATCCTCACAGCACCCTTGTGAGGTGGTTTCTGTTGTGACCCCCCTCCCCCCATTTTACAGATAAGGAGACTGAGGTAGGAGCCGGTTAGGCCAGGGTCCCATAGCTAATAAGTGTCTGAGGCTGGATTTGAACTCAGATCCTCCTGACTCTGGGTCTGGTGCTTTATCCACTGTACTGCTAGCAAGCAGCCTCTCTAGCTGATGAATGAACGATTCTTGCTTATGATTGTGTAAAGAGCCATCGTTATGTGAGCCAGTCTCCCTGGGTGCTGGCCTGCATGCCAGCCAGCCAGCTTGCCTCCCTCCCTCAGTGAAGGCCATTATGTTAATACCCTGAATATTCTTGATTTAGTCTTGGGTGAAGAAGCAGAGAACTTATTTCTAAAACTGTCTATTGGCCTCCTGGAGTTTTAATTGATTTCAGCTTCTGCCTAACTGTTTAAGAGACTCAATTTTGTCCCTTGTTCCAAACCGCTTGTGGGGTGCTGCCTAGGGTAACTGTCATGAAGGTAAATTCTTTTAGATCTGAACAAAGGACATGTCCAGTTGTCATTGGGATGTTAAAAGTCTGGGCATAGTTTTGAGGTGATTTGGTTTAGGAAAAGCCTCGTCCCCTCATCTATTTGACTTGGTTGACTCACACTCCCCTTGATCCTCCAAGCATCATCAGCATTTTGTCTTCTGACACCAGCTTTATTTTTAGACATAGAAGAGTATGTAATAGAGAGTAGTTCTTAACTGGCTGATCCTTCCCTCTCCACCAGGATCATAACAGTTAACGAAGCTGTCAGTCAATATTTCTTGTATTTTAATATTATTCCTCAGTAATATTGTGAGGCTAAAATGACATCCTCTGTTCTACAGAGAAGAAATCTTGTTCTGAATAGGTTAAATGATTTACCTAGTTACAGAGCTAGTTAATGAGGGATCCAAGGACCAAAATCCAGCAGAATCTTGTTGTTTAGGTGATTTTTTTTTCTGTCCTCATCTCTGTCATCTTCACAGGTTCTGTCTGCCCCACTTAACTATGAGGCAGGATGTGAAGTGTCTCTTTTCTGCCCTCCCATCCCAGGGACCCTAGCACTCTCCCTTTCTCCCTTCTTAGACCCTGCGCTGGTGTTTGAACCTGGGCATCCGAGAGGTGACTGTCTATGCCTTCAGCATTGAGAACTTCAAACGCTCCAAGAATGAGGTGGATGGGCTCATGGAGCTGGCCAGGCAGAAATTTAGTCGATTGATGGAAGAACAGTAAGATGCCACGCAGGGGTGGGAGGGAGAATATTCCATGTGTTCCCCAGGCTCCTAGGGACTAGCATGTGTGAGGGATCTTGGCATTTATCCTGAGTTCTCCTGGAATGAGCATAAGACCCTAAGGCTCCATTCATGGGGAAATCAGTGCCAACAAGAAGCTTGGTAATAGTCATTCTCCCTTAAAGTTTTATGCAAAAACTAGATTCAGGGAGAGAATATGGGAAAAGCCTTGAGTGACATCTTTCTCTTTCACTGTTGAGGAAAGAAACTCAGGGATGAATGAGTGATCCTAAGGCCTGGAACTTCAGCTGGCCAGTAGGAGCCAAGCTTCTTCATTCCCAAGCAGGAAGAGTGAGTGAGTGCCCAGAAAGTCTCTAGCCAAGTCAGACCTAAGAAGGAAGGTACTTAAAACAAGCATTCAAGGAAACTAGCTCTGCTATCTCAGCCTTATGTGGCTCACCCAGTAATCAAGTGGTCACGTGGCTCTGGAATAAACACAGAAACACATAAACGAATGCTATATCAAGGATATCTGACTTGGAGCTCTTCAGAGCTTCATGCCTGGCCCTTGGAAACATGAAAAAAAATTAGTTACGAATTACGTTGATGTTGATTGAAAGTAATGTTATGATGTAGATATAATATAAAGGTACTTTAACTATCTAGAAAGGGAAAAGCATGTTCATAATAATTACCATTTTAGAGAAGCATCTCCCACCACCACCAATAAAACCAAAAAACATTCATTTGACCTTTTGTAAATGATACATCAGTCCTGATCCTTGACCTTGGTCTAATTGGCCACCCTTAACAGAGTGATGTTAGTAAATCATTTTATAAAAGGTAGCAGAGTCTTTTCATTTGAAAACCTTTCCAGTACCCAGGCAAAAAGGGTTGTCTGGTGCCTATGCTTGTGTTTTAATAGTCTTATGGTGCTTATGGTAAAGGAAACATAGTTTTTAGATCTGTCTTCATCCCTTGAGAAACACCATTTAGGTTGTAATGAAAATACTTGTCATAAAGCACTTTATAGTTTGCAAAGTGCTCTGTTTTAATTCTTTCATTGGATCCTGCTTTATAAATATCGTGCCCATTTTGCAGATAAGGAAATTGAGTCTTAGGTTAATGACTTGCCAAAAGTCACACAACTAGTTAATGGCAGGGATGGGACTCATAGCCTGGTCCTTCATTTATTCCACTACACCTTGGGAAGATATAGTGTTCTTCCTCTGTGAGAATAGGCAACCCCTGACCTTCTGAGCCCATGCAGTCTCTGTGTCATGTTCAGTTCATACAGTTCTGCCCCACCATGTGCAGGAGTGCTAGGCCCAGGTCCATGGCAAGGTTTGAAAGTAGCGCAGTGTGGTCTCCAGCCTTGAACTTGCAGTCTCAATCCTGAAGACATCTGTTAAGCTTCTGCTGTGTGCAAAGGCACCGTCCTGTCCCCTGGGAATACAAAGATGAAATGAAAACGAGGTTCAGCTCCCTGAGACTGGACATTCTCCTGGGGACTGTAGAGCTTACAGTGAGGACACTTGAGGGAGGCCCAGAGAGGAAAAAAGGTTTACTCAAGATCATTAAGCAGCAAGAGATTGTTTGAGAACAAGAGAAGAACGTTTGGTCAGAGAATTGGGAGATGAAGTTGAATGCTTCCTGAATGACCATTGCAGAAGCTTTAGCAAAGACCCAGTTTGAGCCTCCAGAGAGCAAAGCCAAGTAAGCTAGAAAAGAGAAGAGGTTCAGATCAGCCCTACTAGGGAAGAGGCGCTGATAATTCAAGTCCAGTGTATAGATGTGCAGTGCCAGCATGTATGAATACACAGTGCTCTAGTAATTATAATTAAAAATATGAAAAGTATTGCCTACACACGAGCAGGTGTGACTTAGTATTTTTTTCTAAGCATCAGGTACTTTGACAAGGATATCTGCCCCAAACACCCTCCTGGAGCTTCCTTCAAGAGACAGTTCAAATGCTACCTGCCAGAGGTCTTCCTTCTCCCCCAATGCCCCCCGGTTGCTGATGCCTTCCCCTCTTAGGTTACCTTCCATCCACTCCATGTGTATCTCATATGTAATAATGTGTGTCCATGTCGTCTTCTCTATCAGTATGGGCAATCTTTGAGGGCAGGAACTGCTTTTCCTTTTTCTTTGTGTTTCTAGTACTTAGTTAGCATAATGCTTGTACCTATTATTTGCTTCATAAATTTTTGTGGCTTGATTCCTGCACAGGGAGAAGCTGGAGAAGCATGGGGTGTGTATCCGAGTCCTGGGTGATCTTCAGCTGTTGCCCCTCGACCTCCAGGAGCTGATTGCAAAAGCTGTTCAGGCCACCCAAAACTATAGCAAGTGAGGGAGACCAGCTCTCAGTCAGGCTCTCCCTGTCCCCTTCCTCCCTTCCTAGGCTAGGCCTGCTGGATCCCCTCTAAGGTTACTGGAAGACAGGCTTCTCATGGTTTGGGATCTTCAGGGCTCCCCTCCTTTCTGTTGAGGGAGTGAGAAGAGCAGAGCTGGGGTGGCATTTTGTAATATGTCCTATTCTCATTGTGAGAGAAAGGAAGAAGGAAGGACAGTAGATTCTACTCAAAAACTGGTCCTCCTTGGGATCTGTTTTTCACCCTTGTCCTAATTTGAGGTAGAAAAGCTCTAACTACCTCTGCAAATTTAGAAGGGAACAGTGTTTAGATAATCAAAAAGTGATTTGTTTGGCTTTCTTTTGCATAAAATTTGCCTTCCCAATTCTACTTTGTTTATGCCATAACAATTAACTTACATTCCCAATTCCCAGAGAGCTGAGTCAAAGTGAAAGGTAGTTGGTGACCTGTTGTGTGTACGAGGGGAGGAGAGCAATCTCAGGATTAAAAATTATACAAAATCATTGGCAGTTGGAAAGGGCCATTTAGAAATCTAGTCCAACCCCCTAGGATTCCTCAATTTATAACTAAAGTAACAAAAAGCCCAGAGAAAGAAAGGAGTTTGTCCAAAGTCACATAGCTTAGGGTATGGTAGATTAAGGATTTAGTCCAGCTTCTCTGGACTCCTAGTCTAATGGTCCACTCATTAGAGTACAGACTGTCTTTAGGTAAGCATGACTATATTGGACAAATCCACTGAATCCCCTGTCCTATCCTGGCTCCTTCTGAGCCCTGACTTAGGGAGAATGATGACCACTGCAGAAGCTTTAGCAAAGACCCAGTTTGAGCCTCCAGAGAGCAAAGCCAAGTAAGCTAGGAAAGAGAAGAGGTTCAGATCAGCTCAGGCTTGCTTCCTGGATCTCCCTCTTTCCTCTGGCACTGTGGCTAGGATCTCCTCCCAGGTTACCAGAAGACAATGGAGGTCTGGGTTGGAATTTTGAGACTTCTCTTTCTTTCTGTCTTGGGAGTGAATAAAGTTTAGCTGCTGATATGTGAATATTTTTCATAGCTGAGTTAAGTGACCCTTACAGATTAGGGCTGCTATGAATTAGATTGTCCCACCCCTACTTCCAACTGCTCCTGAGTCCTTAGTGATTTAGTGAATAAAACTGTTCTCCTTTACAGGTGCTTCCTGAACGTCTGCTTTGCCTATACATCCCGACATGAAATCAGCAATGCTGTGAAAGAAATGGCATGGGGAGTAGAGCAAGGTTTACTGGATCCCAGGTAGCCCTGGTTACCTAACACATTGAGCCACTTGACTGCCCGCACACTGGTGATTTAGGGGTTGAGAATAAGCCTATGATAGAGTTATTCCAGTCTTCACCTTATTCTCCCTGTCACACTGGCAGGGCTGAGAAGCACCAGGCCAGCCTCTGAGTTTGAGGCTCAGCGACCTATAACTTGCAGAAGGAGGTGGTGCAAGAGAAGGTACGGGGTGATCCCTGGCTTGGTTCCAACTCTGAAGCCACAGGCCCCGGCTTCTGGGTTGAGGTGTCTGTACCTGCCACCTTCAGGATTTCCTTGTCCCTAACCCTCATTACTAGCCACTATAAGAAAGCAAAGACACTTTAAAGTCGGTGTTGATCAAACATGAGCCTCCAACAACAGGTCAACAGGTATCCTTCCAACAGGGTTTCTCAGTTGCCTGAGTCAGAGGCAAGGTTTGCTGGAGAGCCTGTCCCCTCATGCTTTCTAGTGCATACTTCAGTCAGTGTCCCTCATGGAGGGAGGTTTCTGAAAGTCTGAGTTAGGTAAATGCCATTTAGATTGAAAAACATTACCTTCTTCTCATGCTTGATTGTCTATCCCTGTCATGGACTTGACACACGGGATGTGGTGTGTGGAGGGAATGGACTGCCTTCATTTCTTTTGTTGCTAGCAGATCTCAAGCAGGATTCAGGCATCTGACTGCAAGCAAAACAGATTATTATATTTCCTACTGGGCTGCCTGCTGTATGGGCCAGAACTTTTTTCTGATTAAAAGGATCTTGGTCAGTTGGTGTGATTACTAATTTAAGTCATTAGTATTTAAAATTAACAGCTAATACTCCTTTGTGGTCTCCACTAAAGCCCAATGCCAATGCTGTGGGCAAAGGTGATATTAGAGAAATCTAGAGAAACTAGAGTTTTCTTCCACTAAAAGCCACTTCCAGGCCTGCCTGTGGAATGGAGGCAATTTGGGCCTCTCAAAGGCTCTCCCAAACTGGAGAAACTAACAAATACTATCAGCCTGGACAGCCAAGGAGGGACAGGATGCCAAAGCCAACCTCACTTCTCAAAGTAAGAGCCTGGCCAGCCACCAGCTTCCCAAGCAGGATTTTTTTCATTTATAACTCTTATAGACAATTCCTTCCTTCCTTCCTTTTTTCCTCCCTTCCCTTCCTTCCTTCCTTTTTTCCTCCCTCCCTCCTTCCTGCTCTCTCTTCCTCCCTCCCTTCCTTCCTTCCTCCGTCCCTCCCTTTTTCATAGAAGTCAGGGCATTTGGAGTTAAGTGACTTGCCCAAGGTCACACAGCTAGTAAGTTTTAAGTATCTGATGCCAGATTTGAACTCAGGTCCTCCTGGCTCCAGGGCAGGTGCTCCATTCACTGTGCCACCTAGCCAGCCCCTGTAGACAATTTTTGTAAGAGGAATTTCAGTTTGTGCCTATGGAGAAAGTATGTGTTCTGATATCAGAGATTGTGGAAGTGCAGTATTTTATAGGGCACTCTTCCCTGTTTAAAGAACTCATTTTTATTTAAGATTTTAGAACTTACAAAGCAGTTTCAAATTAATAATGATAATAACCCTTATGTATATGGTGCTTTCATGACAGTAAAGTACTTTTCTCAGAACAGAAGTTTTGAAGTAGGTATTTTGAGTATGAATCTTCCCGTTTTATAAGTAAGAAAACAGGCTTAGCAGGGTCACCTAACCTTCGAGTCAGAGCTTGGGACCTGCAGGGGTGATACATGCCTATGATCCCTGCTGCTGGGAGAGGCTGAGACTGATGGATATTGAGAACTGGGCGTACTGAGTGGCAGTCAGGCTAAACCATAATGTGGGTGTCTACACCAAGTCCTGTGCCAAGTGTCACACCGGGACAGTGAGCTCCAGGAGCACTTGGCCTCCAGGCTGCTTAAGGAGGAACACACTGATTCAGATCTGAAACAGAAGGTCAGAGCTTCTGGGGGAATGGGCTTGGGCCCAGAGTGGCTGCTGGGCTTCCTGCCTATGTGAGATTAGGGAATCCCATTCTCCAAACAAAACAAAAGAGCTCTGATTCAGATCCAGGCCTCTCCCACATCCAACAGTCTTTTTGTTAGACCATACTTTCTCCTTTGTGTTAGAGGGGAGGAACCAATATATGGGGCAGTACATGCCCAAGTCAACTGGCTCTTGGGCACTGCTCTTCCCACCTAATTCAGAGTGTCCCAAGCACTTTCATGTCATGTGTTCTTTCTTTTTCTTTTTCTTTTTTTGGCTTTTTTGGAGGGAGAGAAGGCAGGGCAATTAGAGTTAAGTGTCTTGCCCAAGGTCACATGGCTAGTAAGTGTTAAGTGTCTGAGGCCAAATTTGAACTGGGATCCTCCTGACTATTCACTGCACTGCCCCATGTCATGTTTTCTTAACAGTTCTTAGAGATGGGTCTGAGAACGTAGATAAAGAGAGTGACAGGTTGGATCCAGGGTCTGAACATTTCAGTCCTTGAACTCAGATGTTTAAATTAATCTCCAGAAGATTAAGTTCTAAGGTACTACAGAATACACAAGGCTAAGTTTGTACTAAGAGATCAGTTTATTAATATTCAGGGCAGAAAGAATAAAACATTTTCATTTCTAGAATTTTTGTCCCCGCCAGGGTTTCCCCTCTCTGGCAGTGAGGTTCCTGGCAAGCCAACGTAATAGTTTAATGATCACAATATTCCTGTCTTTTAGATTGTGTCTTCTTCCTCTGGACTGTGCTGGAAAGTAGCAGGCTCCCTTGCTTTCCTGTCCCCCGTCCTGACTCTCCTCTTCTTTTTGCTCGCTGTGTTTGCAGTAGACCGCTTCCCTTCCAGCAGCCATTTCCCCTGTGACTGTTTTACACGGGTTACGTTTTAGGGTGACAATTTTCCAATGACATCTCTGGAATCATTTTAGTCATAGTGATTTCCAGATCATGCTATAGGTATAGGTGATCACTGGGAATGGTTTCTTTGGAGTTTATGGATTCCCATTATTCTGAGCATTTCACCGCTTATAATTTTCCTTTTCCTCTTTGTAGCATTCATCCTAGAACAATTTCATTTAAAAAAATTTAATATTTTATTTTTTTTCCAATTGAATGTAAAAAACAACTTTTTAACATGTGTTTTCTAAAATTTTGAGTTCCAAATTCTCTCTGTCCCTACCTCCCTCCCCCCACTTGAACAGGCAAGCAAGCAGTTTGATATAGGCCACACTTGCACATTCATACAAAACATATTTCCATATTAATCATGTTGTGAAAGAAAACACACACCCCCCCAAAAGTTTTTAAAAACTGCACTTCTCATAAGTGAAAAATGCTATCTACCTCTAGAGAAAGAATTGATGGAGTCTGAATGCAGATTGAAGCATGGTTTTTTAAACTTTTTTTTTTTTTTGGTTTGTGCAGCTGTTTCCAGAGCTAGTTCTGGAGTTGTGTGTAAGTTTTCAGTTCTTCCAAGGTGGTATGATCTCATGAGAGGTGTATTTTCTACTCTGACTTTTGCTCTAGTCTGTGACTGACCATTCTTTTCCAGCTTGGAACTGTGAACAACGTCCCTGCTTCCCTGAAGCCACGAGCTTTGGTGTGCCAGTGCTCCTTGCCCTGGGGCTAGGACCCAGGACCAAGACCTAGATCTGTAGATGGGCGATGCAGCAGAGCCCCATGTCCAGTGCCAGTAAAGGGTCCTCTGTAATCTCCCTCTGACCAATTGTTCAGCCCATCTGTGGGCCGAGATCTCTCAAAGCTATTGCTGCTATTGAGTCGTCCCCGAGGCCTGCTGCTGGCTTTCTGGGGTGTTGCTTGCACTACACTGCACTCCCTAGTGGGACAAACCTTTCCTGCCAACCTTCTAGGTTTTCTTGGGCTGGAAAAATTGTTTGATCCCATCCTTTTGTGGATTCTGCCGCTCCAGAATTTGTTTGAAGCATTATTTAAAGTTGTTTGGAGAGGAATTTGGGAGAGCTCAGGAGAGTCCCTGCCTTTTCTCCACAGTTTTGGCTCCACTAAAACCGCTCAGACCTCGGGTTTTAACTCTGCCTGTTGCCTGCAATCAACAAGGCAGTAAGTCATCCCATTTGGCTATGAAACTTAGCCGGGGAAGTGCTGTGCCTGAGGTCACCCAGCACAGGAGCGACTGTGACTAGAGCGCGAGTCTCCAGCCCTCCAGCCCAGATCTCTCTGTACTAGCTCATGTTGCCAGGACGGATTGGACAGAAGATGAAGGGGTTCCTGACTGGAGCCCTGCTGCAGTGAGACTCTTAAGTGGGCCTTCATCTTCTTTAAGGCGCTAACACTACTAGCTCTTTTCATAGAGTAATTTAGAGCACACAGAGCACTTCCATCCCCAGTGCTGTGAGCTATGACATATGTGGATGTTTATCCACGTCTGACAAATGAGAAAGCAGAAGGAGATGAGGAAACCCAGAGCATCTAACCGGTAAATGTCCGAGTAGCCCCTGCTGTTGGCTTCTGGGCGGCTCTGCCTCAAAGACTCACAGTTACTGGTGGCACAGTGATAGAGCGCTGGGTCTGGTGACCTGAGCTCAAATCCAGACTCGGAGACTTAATAGGCAAGCCGCTTAACCTTTGTTTACCTGAGTTTCCTCAGCTGTACACAGTGGGGGTAATAATAACTCCTGCCCCTCAGGCTGTTGTGAGGAACAATTCTGAAGTGAGCCCAGGGCCTGCCTCATGGTGAGTTTTTAAGTAATGAACGTTCCCCTCCCTCAAAATAGTGTGGATGATTTCCCCATTCTACAGGTGAAGGAGGTTGAGATAAAGTCACCATTGACACAGATAAAATTCTTTGCCTTTTGCCTCTAAATCTCCCAAGGTATAATAGCACCAACAAAATTCCTTTCTGTCTGTTTATTTCTGGAGATAGAAAAGGCGAAATAATTCTGTAACTGGAGTGGCTAAGCGTTGGGACCTCCTAATATGAAGCCTTTGCACGACTGCTGTGTTTGGCTGGGGAAAGCTTTGTGCAGAGAGGCAGTTCGTATGCGGATGTCTTTCTTGCTGGATGCCTACTTCACATGAGAGGCAGGGGGAGGAGTGGAAGTCTAACACCAAGTCTGGGAGGGCTGCTCCTTACACTACTTAGTGTGCGTCTGTCTCTTTTCCTTCACTTAGTGATGTGTCAGAGTCTCTACTCGATAAGTGTCTCTACACCAACAACTCCCCCAATCCTGACATCCTGATACGGACTTCTGGGGAAGTGAGGCTGAGTGACTTCTTGCTGTGGCAGGTGGGTGTCCTTCAGCCGTATCTTTGGACAGGTGGCGGGGAAGAACGTCCTGAGAGAAATGATTAGACGAGTCAGTCGTTCCAAGAGCCCCGTGCTGTTAGGACTTGAGGGTACGAGGAGAATGTTTTTTTCCTCTCAGGACCTCACCCCGTCTCTTCATCTACCTGGTGGAACCATAGAGAGAAGGTGGGATGGTTATAGAATTGGGGCTAGAGAGTCTGGTCCAGACTCAAAGCATGAACCTTACCCCGCAGCAGGTCATGCAGCCTCCGGTTATGGGGACCTTCCAGCTGAAATCTGGTTCCCATTATTCCTAGTCTTGCCCAGGGAGGGTCAAGCAGAACAAATTGAAACCCTTATCCATAGGATAGACCTTCATGCACTTACAAAGGGTATGGTACAAAGGCCTGTATGCAGCAGGCACTTAATATGTAGTAGTTTGCAGCAAATGAGAGAGAGACAAAGAGAGAGAGAGAGACGGGAGGGCGGGGGGAAAGAGAAAGAGAGACAGAGAGAGAGAGGTCCATTCCCAAGTCTTATGTTCTCTGGGCTACGTATCTTCTGTTGACTAGCAGAACCTCATGTGGCATACTTTTGAATTCCCTCATCATCCTGAATATACTTTACCTTGTTAATTTCCTTCTAAAATTAAGTGCTATTTATTGCTTTTTGGAATACATTTTTTAAAATCCCTAGCCCTGAAGTACCAAGGGAAAAGTGTGTGCTAAATTTTATGAATAAAGGGTTAAATGCCACAGTTGGGTAGGAGCAATTTCAGGAATATCTGTACCTAGTTCTAGAAGACCTAACCACTGGATCAAAGTCTGAAAGTCCTTCTACAGTGGTTCTCAACCTTCCTAAAGCCACAACCCTTTAATACAGTTCCTCATGTTGTGGTGACCCCCAACCATAAAATTATCTTCATTGCTACTTCATAACTGTAATTTTGCTACTATTATGAATTGTAATATAAATATCTGATATGCAGGGTGTATTTTCATTGTTACAAATTGAACATAACCCACAGTTTGAACCACTGTTCTAGACCTACACACTTTCCTGTGCCCTCTGATAATTGTTTCTTGCAAATGCTGAGCCAGACATCTCCTTTTACAGTTGGAGAAATTGACTTAGACAATTTATTAAGCTTGTGAGTAATGTCCCTTGAGAGTGGAAAGATAGGTTGAGGTCAGATTGTGTCAAAATTTTAAAAGCTACATAGAGTTTATATTTTATCCTAGAAGCTATGGAAAGCCACTGGAGTTGGTTGAGTATGAGAGTCACATAGTCAGATCTGTGCTTAAGGACGAGTACTTTAGCATCGGTGTGTAGAATGGACAGAAAATGGGGAAAAGCTTCAGGCAGGAAAACGAATTAGGAGGCTGCTGCAGTAATCTAGTTGAGGTCATGAGGATCTGAAGTTAGGTGGGAGCTAGGAGTGGAGAGAAGGGGTTGGATACAGGGAATATTGTGAAAGTGTAAAGAGCAAGATTTGGCAGCTGATTGGATTTGTGGGGTATGGGGAGAGTCCTGGATAATGCTGAGATTATAAACCTGGAATATTAAAAGGATGGTAATGCCATGGACAGAAATGGGAAGTTTGGGGGAAAGAGAATGAGTTTCATTTTGGCCATGTTGCATTTAAAGTGTATCTGGGGCATTCCATTTGAAATGCCCAGTAAGGGATTGGTGGTACAGGCTGTAGGTGATGAAGATCAGGAGAGAGATTGGAGCTGGAGATAAAGAACTGGGAATCATCTACATAGAGCTGGAAGTTAGATCAGTGGGAGCTGATGCGTGGAGGGAGAAGAGAAAGCCTGGTACAGAATCTTGTGAAGTCCCCTGGCTAGGGAGCATTTTAAGGCAGCAAAGGAGAATTAGACGAATGTCACAAAGTTCCAGAGAAGGGAGAGACTCTAGGAAGAGAGAACATAGTCAGTGATGGCCGAGGCAGCAGGATGAGGCCTGGAAAAAGACTTTCAGACCTGGTCATCGTAGAAAGTTAGTGACAACTGAGTTAGTGGTAACTCTGCCGAGATGTGGGTTTGAAAACCATATTGCAAAGGCTGAGGGAGTGAGTAAGGAGGCGAGTATAAGGCAGTGAGGAGTTTGCTTGAGAAGGGGAGACTTGCGCATATTTGAAGGCAGGAGAAAGGACCCAGTGGGAGGGGAGAAGATGAGCATTTGAGGGGGCCACAATTGAGACTGCAGTCTGCTGGAGAAAATGGGAGTGTATGTGATCAAGTGCTCCTGTAGAGGAGCTGAGCTTGGCAAGGAGGAATAATTGAATTAAGGTGTTTTATGGCTCATTGTGTTAAAGGGAGAAAAATCTTGTTTCTGGACATCAAGACAAAGACTTTATCAAAGGAGACCCAGGCAGTCATCTAGAGCAAGGCAAGCATCCCCAAGTCAGCATCCATCCTATCCTTTAGAGACCTCTAATGATGGAAAGACTCACTGCCTCCAGTGGAAATCCATTGAAGCTTTTAGGCAGCTCTTTTGGGATGTTCCCCCCCTCCTCCCCTTAAATAACGAGTCTAAATGTGCATCTGACAACCACCCTTTGGTTCTGGGGTCAAGGAAAGCAAACCTCAGCCCTCTTTATTCAGCAAAATTAATAGCACTTGAAGTAGGGCTAGGTAATGATGGGTTCCTCTCACCAGCACCACCACCTACTCCAACCCCCAGTTTTGGGCATTCAGGGTAAATATCCCTGGGTTTCCAACAAGTTTTCTGGTGTTGACATCTTAATCTCTCTGTCGCTCTCTTGACAGGGCATACATATATTGGCCAGGGAAGTTGGAAGTAGGTGAATAAAAGGAAGACCTTTCTTGATCAGCACTGCCCAGCAGTGCCGTACAAAGTGATTAGGAGCCTTGAGAGAGCATCCTGAATCCTGCAGGAAGGCAGCAATTCCATCCTACAGTGCCATGGTCAGACCATACCTAGTCCATTATGTTCAATTTGGGGTTTTGTACATTTATAAAGGTACATGGATCTGCCCCTTAGGGATAACAGATTTGAGCAGGAAAGGATCCCAGAAACCACTTACTCCAACCCCTTTTTGTATAGATGAGGCCCCTTAGTCTCCAGGGTGGGTGTGACAGACTCTAAGCCTCAGAGGCAGGATTTAAGCCCCTGTGTGCACGTAGTCCAGAGCCAGTGCTCCCCAGGGCAACTTCACATTAGCAGCAGCTGATGAAGTTCATGGCCTAATAGGCCTGACAGGCTAGCAGTACAGATGAAGACATCCTCTGTAGAATGAGGGCTTTAAGCCTGATGATCCATCTCTAGGATCCCTTTTAGCCCTCAATCTGTCATCTTCTGCAGTACCCCTAAGCCTCTGGGACATTTCACTTTACCTTAGTTGAGAGATCATGGGTTTTACAACTGGAAGAGACCTTGGAAATCACATTGAGGCCAAATCCCTCATTTTATACATGAGGAAACAAAATCTGCAGATCCAAAGGTATAGCACATGGCAGAGCCATGGCCAGAAGCAGCTTTTCTCTCTCCACATCCAACTGTTGACATACGTGTTCCAGCCAATACTGAATGACCATCTGTCATACAGGGATCCTAGAGAGGGAATTCTGATGCTGGATAAGAGGTTGGATTCGAATGCTTCTAAGAATCCTCAGAATGCTCTCAGTCTGGAACTCATTTATTTTAAACATTGTAAGCTTTTTATTTTTTAATAGCTCCACTATTGTCTTAGCTTCCTATAATCCAATACCATCTTCCACCTCCCCAACACTACCATCCCCAGTAATTCTGTCCTCATCCCCAAACTGCTGTGATTGTGTGTTCCATATAAACAGCATGCAAAAATCATTTGTACATCCAGTAGCAGAACGGGTTTACATGTTAAGCTGTATGATTCTGGATATTGAAACTAGAGGAGTGAGTTTTGCTAACTGAATTTCTTTCCTGGGATCATTCCTTCCTGGTTGTTGAATCCTGGTCACACTTGTGCTTTAGAAAAATCATTTTGACAGACGCATGGAAGAAGAATAGGAATAGGGAGAGAGTTGAGGCAGGTAGACCATTAGAAGGGTATTGTGGTAGTCCAGGCACAAGTTGATGAGGGCCTGCATAGATGGAGGTGGCAGCTGTGTAAGTGAAGAGACTTCTATACAGAGAATGTTGAGAAGGTAGAAACAGTATGTGGCCACAGGTTGGATGTATGGGCTGAGGGAGAGTGAGGAGTGAAGGGTGGCAGCTTGGGAGAAGGGGAGGACAGTGGTGTCCTTGGAGTTCTGTTCAGGCCTCCAAGGGTGGAATTTGAGATGCTTACAAGATACTCAATTCAAGTTGTACAAAAGGCAGATAGTATTGCAGGAGCTCTGGAGCGAGGTTAGGTCAGGAAATAAAGCTCAGGAGTCAGCTACAAAGAGATGGTAATTGAACCCTTGGTAGCTGCTGAAAGCAAGTGAAATAGTATAGAGGGAGAAGAGAAGAAGGCCCAGGACACAGCTCCAAGTTAGCAGGGGTGACTTCAGTGAAGATGCAGCAAAGGAAACAAGAGTAGTAGACAGGTAGGTGGAGAACTGAGGGAGTAGTGTCATGAACATCTGGTAAGAAGAGTGTTCATTAGAGGGCGATCGGCAAGGTCACTCATGTTGTAGAGAGGTCAGGAAGCATGAGGATTAAGAACAGGCCATTAGATTTGGCAATTAAGGGATCACCATAACTGGAGTCAGCAATTTCAGAAAAATAGTTTCAGTCAAAGGCCAGTTTGTAAGGTTTTAGAATCAAGTTAGAGGAGAGGAGGACTAGGCACCTAGTGTAGACAGTTAGTTACTTTTCTTAAGGGGAAAGGCAAGGAAAGATAAAAACCTATGGCTTTTAAAAGACTCTTAGCCAAAACTGATGTGAATGGTTGTGCCAAGTGAAGGTTTTTTAAGAATGAAGACATGGAGCGATGGAGGAAGAGAGGCCTCTCAGAGAAATCATTGCTAACTCCTGGCCATTAGGAGGAGTCAAGGAACATGGTTGTTAACACCAAACTCTGCCTAAGCCACATCTTCTCAGTTTGGGCATCCTCTTTAAAAGTGACTTTTAACAGCCAGAAACTAAGGGTAAGGAATCTGAGGAGTTGGTGAAGGAATATTCCCCTGAAGAACTTAAGGGCCACATAGATTTCTTCAGATATTTGAAGAGCTCTCATATAAGAAGAGTGAACAGACTGTATAATGTTCCAATCTGTACCACAAGGATCTGTGGAAGAACGTGTGAAAAGTGATGGGTTAGGGAATGCACTCCTTTAATGGGGTTTCGCACAACATGTTCGGCAGTCTGATGAGGGAGGCCTTAGGCTGTGCGGCTGATAGCCATCGTTTCTGTCTCTTCATCAGCTCAGTGAGGGCCCTGCTGTTGTGCTCTCCTATGTTGTGTAGGGGAGCACAACTGAAGTCACAAGGAGGAAAATCAAAGCTTCCTCATGGTGGTCTTAGGATCATGAATTCAGAGCCTGAAGGGACTTTCAAAGCCAGCTCCGCATTCTTAGAGCTGAGGAATCAGACCCAGGGAGTTTAAGGGACATGCACACCTAGAATGAGCTTTGAAGGCGGGAATTCCAGCCCTGCATCTCTGACTGTCAGAGATGGTGTGTTTTCACCGTACAACACTGGAAATGTGACTGTGCAAACTCGACTATCCCTATTCACTTTTGTCAGTAGAAATCTTTTCTGTTTGACTTTAGAGCTGTTGCCCATACATACACATTGATGGTGGGGCCCAGCTGGACATTGAGGGGAGTGGTCCTTGTCACCAGAGTAGATTATCCACAAAACAAAGTACAAGCTGTGGGGAAGTATGCTTGGCAGCAGGTCAAGTGAAGTATGTGTGTGTTTATGCATGTGTGTGTATGTGTGTGTGTGTGTGGGGGGGGGTAACCAACTACAAGGTTTGATGAAAAGACCACCTGGTAAGCCCTGAGCTGCTTAGTAGAAGTAGGTATCCAGTTGTGGGAAGTGATAGGCCCACTCTCTTCAGTGCTGGTCAGACCACATCTGGGCTATTGTGTTTCGGCAGAGTAGCCACATTTTAAGTGGGGTTCACAACTGGGAGAGTCCATCCAGAAAAGCAGAAACAATGCTTGAGGGGATGGAGTCTGGAAACCATGTGAGGAACAGTCTGAAGGAAATGAGAGCCTTGAACCCAAGGATGAAACTAAAGATACATGATTACCATCTGAGAGTTTTTGAGGAGCCCTCATATAGTGGAGGGAATTGTGGTCAGTTTGTGGCTCAGTCTGAGAATGAACAGAGCTGTCTAATAATGAAATGAGCTCCCACAGGGGAGGAAAACTTCTCTATCACCTCATGTCTTGGAGCCAAGCCTGGGTAACCATGAATCCCATTTCAAGAAACTAGAGGGGCTTTTGGACTAGATAACTTCTAAAATCCGTCCTGGCGTTGGAGCAGCTGTGGGGGTACATGCATGCTGCTGAACTGTTAAGCAGCGATGGAGCCCGTGAAGCTTCGCAAAGCCCTTGAGTGTTCTCTCTTGGGGCCTCACCCCCACCCTGAAGGGGAGGCGCTACTGTTATGCCCATTTTACAGATGCAGAGACTGAGGCTAAGTCACTTGCTCAGAGTCGCACAGCTACTGGGTGTCCGAGGTGGGATTTGAACTCAAGGCCTTTTGGCTGTTTCTCTCCTGTGTTATCAAGCTGACTCAGCTTCCTCATAAGTAGTAGTGTCCCTGTTTTACAGATCAAACACAAAGGCAGAGAGGTGACGGGATCTGCCCAGGGCCACAAAGCAAGTATCAGGTGGAATTTGCATCCCAGCCCAGCACTCCAGCCACCACGCTGCTCTGACCTTCCTTTTTCCAGGCTTTCACAGCTGGGCCATCAGAGAGGGAGACTGAGGTCTCTCTGGCAGAATGCTTATCTTCTTCCCTTCTCTACCCACCCTTGCTAGACATCTCACTCCTGCCTGGTGTTCCAGCCCGTCCTCTGGCCAGAATATTCCTTCTGGAACCTCTGTGAAGCCATCTTGCAGTTCCAGATGAACCACAGCATGTTACAGGTAAGGGCCCCAGAGACTGCCTGAGTAAGAGGCACAGCAGGGGAGAAGGCGGAGGACATGTACCTGCAGGGCCCTCCTCGGCCCCCCAAGGGAGGCTCGTTGGCACTGCAGCCCTCTGCGGCCTGAGACCCTCAGAGTGTTTCAGTGGTGGGTGAGGCCTGAGTCACACAGAGCATCAGTGGCTGGCAGCTCTTGAACAAACCTTAGGCTTTCTAGGTCTTGCAGTTGTATTTGCTGTACCTCATGTCATCCAGGGCTTCTATGCAATTCAGACTTTTGGGTCAAAAACGATGGTGACGTAAGGGATAGGCTCAGGACAAACATGCTGCGTGGCCTCTCTGCTTTCCACGGCCATTATTTTGTTCTTGGCCCTGTAAAGGTGCATTGGTTGACTCTCAGGAAAGTTGCCTGTGAGCTTGATTAGTTAAAATGTTTGTTGAGAGTATCCACAGTCAGACTCTGAATATGGAGATTGAGTGCAGGAATCTTGGCCTAGGAATCAGAGGGCCTGCCCTCAGCGGACCTGTACCTTCGGAAAGTTGCCACTTTGCCCCTCTAAAGCAGTTTTCCTCCACCCTGACACGTGGATAGTATTACCTGTCCAGCAGCTGTTTCACAGGGGTAGGTTGTGAGTATTTCCTGGTTGTGGGCTCTGCCCCAGTGGTCTCTGGTCCTCATACACTGCACAGCCCTATGCACACACAGTGCTGCATTTGGAGAGCCACAGTGGCTGATACAAATGTAAAATGTTTCATCATTAGGACCATTACTGAAGGGACGGGGTAAAACAATTGTAACAGTAAGAACAACAATGATAACTCACATTTGTAAAGTATCTTAGTATTTCAAATATATTCTTACCGCAACAACCCTGTGATTGATATGAAGGGGTTTTTAGGGATTTTTTTGGTCCAGACCTATGATTCTATCCCTGTAGGGAATATGTGGTATGGAAACTCCCTCTAACAAGGCAGATTGACAGCTCTGGTTCTGAGACATTAGAGAGCCTGACCATGGTCATATCACTAATATGTGAGAGAGGAAAATCTTAAAAAATCTTAAACACAGGTCTTCCTGATTCTAAGGCCAGCCCTTTGTCCATTTCTCTACACTGCCTATCATGTACTCTCCCTCTTTTATAGAGTAGAAAATCAAGGCCCAAAGATTAACTGACTTGTCAGGAGGTACCCATTTATTTCTATTTATAGCTAGGAACAAGCCAGTTCTCTTGACTGAGTATTAATGCTCTCTCCACAACTCTGCCTCCAGTACAAAGAACAAGTAAGTTGTCCCTGCCTGTATGTTGTGAAATGGCTGTGAATCTGATTGTGAAATGACTTGTGCCCATAAAGAGATACTGAGCAGTATGAGAGACTCTGCGATATCTGAATCCTCTTGGATAAGGTGCTACTTGTGCTCATGTACCATTGAAATGGCATCGATTATAAGTGGAAGAGAGAGTCAGGACACCTAGGCTCTATTCTGACGTCTCCCACCGACTAGCTGTGCAGCCTTGGAGAAGTAATCTTTCCATTCTGGACCTTAGTTTCTATAAAGTGAAAATAAGCGATAAAGGATTTTGAAGGAAGATCACTTCTCCATTGGTCAGGGAGAGCTTTGTGGAGAAAGCAGAGCTTGAGCTGGGCTTTGAGATTATCCAGGCCTCAGAGAAAGGCCTCAGCAGTTGTCTCCTGAACTCAGTGCATAGGAGGAGGCAGGGAGCTGAGCAGAAGCCAGCCGGGCCAGCTAGTGAGCATTGAGAAAGCCACCAGGTGTGCAGCCATTGGCAGGAGGACGGACAGGAAAGGACAAGCCTTCAGAGACAGGATCTGCATCAGTGGAGAAGGAATCTTTGTAACTCTTCATCAGGGATTATAAACTTGTGAATGAACCAGCTAGAAATACGGAATCTCCACAGCTCAGATCTGGAGGCATCAAAGACATCACTCACTCCTGCCCCTCCCATCATTTTCTAGAGGAGAAAACAGTCTGAGAACAGGGCACATTTCTTCTCCAAAGTTGCCAAGTGAGTTGGTGGCACTGCAGGATCAGAGCTTGCTTACTTGACTTGTGATTCTACATATCTTCTATTTTATACCCTGCCTCTGACATTTGAAAAAGTATTCAGTGTAAGTCTAGGCTGCAGCCCTCAAATGAGAGCTCCTTGGAAGTAAAAATGATATACACTGGGAGATCACACTAGGTAGTAGTTCGTTTTCCTAGACTTGGAACAGAGCCCATTGTGATAAATCAGTTGATAAGGGATCATTAACAGAGGTTAGGGATTTTGAGCTCAGTCATCAACCTCTAAGAATGATCTTATGAAGGGGAAACTTCAAAGCAGCCTGACCAAATCTCTTTTGATGCATTGAGCAGAGACAGACAGACAGACAGACAGACAGAGACAGATAGATAGATAGATAGATAGGGTATAGATGGCTCACATTTCTGATGCCTGGGGACAGGAGCCACCAGAGCAGGCTGGGAGCCTGAGCTCCTTTACCATCTCCTCAGCACCCTTTTTATACTGCCCTTCCTCATTAGTTGAAGCTATAGAGGCTGCTCTGATCTGACCAAGGGGCATGGCACTAAAACAAGACCTTTTGCACCTTAGACATGACATGGTTCACAGAGGCAGCATCCCCTTCCCCTCCTCCTCCTCTTCCTGTGCTCAGCACAAGGCTGATAAGTCAGTGAATGCAAACATGACCACCGAAAATATGTGCTGCATACTTGTTGTGTACAGAGCCTAGTGTTGGGCACTGTGTGAGGTGTGAAAGTTTAGATAAGATCTGATTGCTGCCTTCAAGGAGCTTGAAGGAGGGGGAGAAAAGGAAAGTAGCAAATGTTTGGCCATTGGCTCCCTCCTTTCTTTGGGATGAGTTTGATTCAGAATAGCCAGAGTCATTCAGAATGCAGTGACCTGGAAAGCCTTTTGGCCCAGAAGATGCGATAAGAACTTCTTGGTAAAGCCTTGATGTCCAAGATGTGCCTAATTGAATAGGCATCCTGTTCTTTCCGAAGGAGGCAGAGCCATTTGGCTATTTTCCTTAATTACAAAAAAGCTTAAATGACAGTAGGCTACTAGGCAGGGCCCTTTTTGTCCTCTTGAGCCCAAGCTCTGCTCACTAGCTTCTAACTCAAAGGCCTCTTATCCACTCTGTGGCCTTATCTTTCTGGGCCTTCATTTCCTTCTCTTAAAAAATGAAGCAGTGAGACTAGTGGACCTCTGAGGACCATTCCAGCTCTTTAAAATTCTGCTATTCTTTGTAAATGTCATGGATCAGTCAGTAAGTAAATAGAGCCAGTCAGTCAGTCAGCAAGCATGTTAAGTGCCTGTGTGTGCTAGACACTGTGCAGCACTGGGAATATATACTTTCTTCGGCTCACATTCTACTGGAATGACATTCCAGATGAGACAGAAAAGTAGCCAGGATTCCAACTGGTAGGTCAGAGGACAAATCTGATTGAGCCCTTGGCTGCATGCATAGTTGAAAGAGCAATGAATTAGGAGTTGGAGGACCTGGATTCAAATTCTGGCTTTGCTCCTGAATACCTGGCTGACCTTGGGCACAGTCTCTTTGGAGCTCAGTTTTCTTATTTGTAAAATAAAGATGTTGAACTACCTGACCTTTAAGGTCTCTTTGAACTATAAATCTGTGATTCTGGTGCGCTACGGTATATGCGGTCACAGAGAGTCAGATATGACTTAATAATAATATGTCCTGGGCACTTTGCTAAGTGTTGGAGATCTAACAGAAAGACTCACATCCCAGTTACTTACTGGAAATCAAATCTGAGTCTTCAGCCTTCAAACCAAGTTCTCATTCCACTGTACCACTCCCAGATAGTAGCCAGCTTCTGGTTCTGCCCTTGGCTGCATGCATAGTTGAAAGAGCAATGAATTAGGAGTTGGAGGACCTGGATTCAAATTCTGGCTTTGCTCCTGAATACCTGGCTGACCTTGGGCACAGTCTCTTTGGAGCTCAGTTTTCTTATTTGTAAAATAAAGATGTTGAACTACCTGACCTTTAAGGTCTCTTTGAACTATAAATCTGTGATTCTGTGATAGAATGGCTGTTTCAAAATATGATGATAGCTGACCTCTTTAAGGCTTGCGAAGCACTTTGCTCATGTGATCCCCTGAACAACCGTCTGAGGGAGGTGCTTTTTGTCCCCACAACACACATGAGGAAACAGAGGTCCCATAGCTAGTCCAAGGTAGGATACGAACTCAGATCTTGGTCTCTTTTGACACCTAGCTGCCGCAGAAGACCTAACTGCGGCCTGGCTTCAACTCTTAATAGCTATGTGATCTCAGCCAAGTCACTTAATGGAGAATGTCCTCAAGATCAGTGAAATAGTGGATGTAAAAGTGGAGAGCATTCTGAATGGGGAAAGATGATTAGGAAAGGAGGGAAGGAAGGCAGTTTGGTCTCACAGAGCTAGTTTTTTGTATGAGTTGGGTTTGGCAGAGTGAGATGCTCTAACTCTCAGAATGGCAGGTGAATGCCTGATGGGGGATGGCAGTAGGGTCTTGGTTCTGACCCAGCAGGCCTCTCTGTTCACTTGTGCCAGGCCTTAACCTGAGTCCCCAGTCTATGGGGATACCTTGGAGAATAGTGAGTACTGTCCATCTAACTGTATTCAGTCTATATCATTCTGGGCCATTTGGGAGACAGAAGTATGTAGTACAATTTGTACCTCAGAAGTTTATTACATGTAGATCGCAGTGCTTGGCTGGGCAATACCAAGAATGTAATTTAATATGGCTCTTGCCCTCAAGGAATTTATAATCTAGTGTTCAGTTATTATTATTATTATTTTTTTTAATGTATGAATGCTGAGGTAGGTAGTATGGACAAATAGGGCTTCAGGATCTCACTTAAAAATTATGTAGTGTTCGTACTCTGATTAAGCACCTGCCAGGCACTGAAGGGAGTACAAACGTAAATAAATGACAGTCTCTGCCCTCAGTGAGCTTGCAGTCTAGTAGGGAGCCATGATGAACCATAGACAGTAAATACTAGAGGAGTTCATTTGATTAACAAATCTTAGCTGATCTCCTTCCAGGCAAAGGCTCTGCCTGATGGAAACAGCATCAGACCTGGAATCCAGGAGAGCAAGGTGTCAGTGCTCTCTTGCCAAAAAAAGGGACTTAGACTAAAGTCTCTTCTGACATTTGGTGAGTCTGAGAGGGCCCCTGTGCTCAGCATGAGAGAGCAGTGGTGGCAGACTCAGAAACTGGAATCCATACATGAGAATCCTGCTGTTTGTATGTGACTTAGAAAATCACACTTTTTTATATTTCTTTTTTATTAATATAACAACACATGAAAATGAGACAAGGCCAAACTAAGGAGTATTGTGGGCTGTGTGTTTGATGCGTCTCCTATGGAGGGATGCAACGGTGATGTGATAAGAGCCTGTCATTGCTCTAAGAGGCAGCTGGTGGCGCTATGATGCCCAGAGTCAGGAGGAGCTGAATTTGAATCCTAGCTGTGACCCTGGGCGATTCACTTAGCCTTGTTTGCCTCAGTCTCCTCACTGTAAACTGAGGATAATTATTGCACCTACCTCCCTGGGTTGTTGTGAGGATATAATGAGAAGAACTTAGCACAGTGCCTGGTCCACAGTGGGTGCTTAATTTGGTGCATGGTGCTCATTTCCTCTCCCCGCCTTGTATGGACTTTGTAGTTTAGTAGGGGAGACAATGCAGTAAGGAGACCAAGAGAGAACTAGGAGTTGGAGCTTTATAGAAGAGCAATATGGTGTCAGAAGGACCACGGGACTTGAAATCAGGCCTGAGAACCAGGATGCTGATACTGATCAGGGACAAATCTCCTAACCTATCTGAACCTTTCTTCCTTAATATGTAAAATAAGGCAGTGATACACTACCTTCTAGCTAGTTGTAAGGCATGTGGTTTGTGTATCTGTAGGGCTGTTTAACTGCTGCCTGTGGTGCCTGAAGGCTCAATTTGAATTGAACAGGCAGAGATGGGATTGGGAGGAGGCAAGCAAATACACAGAGGAAAGAGAGGCAGCTTCAGTTGTGTGGTGCTTCCCCTTCTTCCCTGTTGGATCTCCCTGCTGATGTCCTCCAAGGTGTAAGTAGGCATGTAGAGGTTTTCTCCAGCGTCACTAAGCTGTCCCTAGCACTTGTCCTTATCTCCCCTGATCCCCCTCTGCTTCACCACCTCCCAGGTCACCCTGAGTCCAAGACCAGCTCTCACCTCTTGCCCTTGTCCAGGGCAGCTACCCTATTCATTGCCCTCCCCTGCTTGAACCTTAACCATGTTCCCCTTCCCCTGCTTATCTCCGGCAGAAAGCCAGAGAGATGTATGTGGAGGAACGGAAGAGGCAGCAGCTGGAGAGTGACCAGGCTGCAGTAACAGAGCAGCTGCTCCGGGAGGGCTGTGGGCCTGGCAGGGACAGCCAGCATCGGCGTACTCTCTTGCACAAACGCTCATCAGGACGGGAGGAACGGGTCCAGAGCTTCCTGCAGGCTCTGGAGCGCAAACGTGAAGAGTGGCTGGCACGCCTGGGCACAGCATCAGCGTGAGAGGACAGACGGCCCGCTCGTGTTCCTGCTTACTGGCTGAGGGCCCACTCCCCCATTCCTGAGGAGAGTCGACTTGGGTTTTGATAATGAGATTTGCTATAATCCTGAGAACAGGTGCATTGGGGATTGGGCCTTTCTGCCCAGCTAGATTCTTTTACCATTGATGCCCTTTGTCTAACCCCCACAAGAGGGGTCGGTTAGGGATGACAGAAGGTAAATGTCTTCCTTGTGACACCCTGTAGCTATCTTAGTACCCATAGGCAACTTGGTGAGCATCAGGTCCTAAAGTCAACCTGTTCTTTCAGACCTGTCACCTCCTGAGCTGCTGGTGGCCAGGTTGCCTTATCTCCCAACAAACATCATCTCTCCCCTCAGTATGGGGTTTTATAATATAAGGTTGTTTGGGTGTAGAGCACTTCCTCACCCCAGAAAGCACTACTGACTACCGTGTTGCCCAGCCCAGTCTACCTCCATGCTTCCATTTTCCTCACAACAGGTTAATTTTGGATTTGACAGCAGAAAGTTGGGAATTGTTATGGGGTAGGGGTAAAAAGATGGAAAGCTAGCCATCTGCTTCCCCTCATGAGCATGTCCACCTGAGCTCTGCTATTGGGTCTTCCCCCACTCCTGCCTTGTCAGGCAGCCTGATTACTCTGCTTAAAACCTGGGCTCCAATGGTGGAGCTATGCCTGTGATGACAATCCAATTACCTATTGTTGACTCAGCCCACACATGCTTTTCTCAGGCAGGGTCATGAGGCCAGCCTCTCTTCCCTTCCAGAGCTGGTCCTCTTAACTTGGCTAACTGGGAAGAACCTGTGTGTCCATTTGGCTGGGACTCCCCTTCTGTCTGACATCAAGGCCAGCAGGCAAGGACACCTCTTCCTTGTTGGCTTTGATATCCACCTCCCATAACCCTGGCTGTGACAGGAGTGGCTCCATTAATAAGCAATGCTTGTGTTTGACCCATCTTGGAAAAGCTCCACTTGGTAGCAGCAGTTCCTCTGCTTTCAGCTTTAGTGGGATGGGCCCACAGTATGAACCAGAGGGAAGGGTCAGGGGGTATGTCCTTCCTTTCATTCTCCTTGCCCTACCAAGACCCGAAAAGCTGCTCAGAGGATTACCAGCTTGGCCCCTTTGCGGCTTTGAAAGGGGCTGTCTTGGTTGAGCTCCTCTACTTCAGGTGCTTGGGATAGCAGCAAAAGCTGTAAGGCTGTAATCCCATCCTGATTCCAGGCACTCTTGTCTCTTGGAGATTTCCAGACTGTTTCCCCCAGACCTGTGAAAGAACATCCTTTCCCCAGTTAGTAGCCCACAAGTATCTTTACTGTCATCAACGATTTTGGAATGGGGCATTTCCCCCATAAATATTAAGGGTACTAGCTACGACCTTCCCCTTAGAATAATCCTTCCACTCCCCCCCCCCCCACACACACACACACAGTGTTGGCACAGGGTTCTCAGAGAGCAGGTGCTATGTATTTCCTAGCTTTAAAATGGGGCTGTTGACAGCTTTAATTAGGGAGCCATGAATTATAATGCTATAATTTGGAGCCCTACAATTAAGAAAGAACAAGGGGCTGGAGGCAATGAACAGAATCGGCCTCTAGATGAGCTTGACTGACATGAAGAATAGTGCAGTACTGGTTCTCAAACTGCCAGGATTCGTCAAGACTAACGTGGGTCAAGAGAGGGTGGCCCAGGTGATTAATGGAGCTGGTATCCTTAATTGGCCGTCAGTCTTTGGGTTCTGGGAAAGGTGTGTGGGGTGGAGCAGGGAGGAGTTTCACCCCAGGGTACCTTGGGATGCACTGGTGAGCTTAGAGAAAGAGACCACAGTTGCAGTCTAGAGCAGGAGCTGCAGAACACAGGTGGTTTGACTTTGTACTGTTGTGGCTACACCTCTTAGTTGCAGGGAAATATCGATCTCTATCCTCGCCCCTTTAACAAACTCTAAACTTAGAAATCAGATGGTAACTAATTTAAATGGCCCTCTCTTCCTGTAATCTAGCCTCACCCTTCTCTACCCCCATTTATTCATCTGTGGTCTCTTGGGCTTCAAATACATTAAAAAAGGAGTATGTGTCTCACCTGAAGAAGTTGTTTGCTACTTAGTGCAATGGGAAGCTTCGCTAGGGTGACTAGCTACTTTTGCAGATTCCCAGTGTCCCTTTTGTGGAGTGCCGTCGGTGGGAGCAGGGAAAACGCCCTTTTCTCTTTACCTTTACAGCCCGTTTCCCTCTTTGGTCTTTAGTCGCGTGTGTCCCCCGCAACTCTTTGTTTTTGGGATAGGTTAAAAAAAACACAGGATGGGGATGTAAGAGAGGTTACCAATTACTTTTGCTGTGCTTGCGTATACTGGTCCTATTGGGACAGCCTGGGGTAGTTTTGCATGGAGTATGCCAGGTCTTCAGCCCTGTACTCTGCAGGGCGAGAGTGACTAGAGGGGCTACGGTGGGGGCTATTTGTGGGGCTGCCACTGGGCGTGGAGGGTGCTGAAAGGACAGCTCCCATCTGGCTAACTTGCCGGGTCTCACGTCACCCGAATAGTATGGTTCCTCCCAGCCCAGAACCCCTCTCTGCTAAGGGAAAAGAACAGCCTCCAGGTAAGTTTTCTGGGAGATGTGCGCGGAGCGGCGGCTCCGAGAGCTGCACGTCCGGCTACACCAAGCTGTATGACCGACTTCGGTCTTTCCCCACTTCAGCGCTGTGTGCATGCGAAGCAGCGGGAGCAGCGCAGGCTGGTAGCTTGGGCGGTGCCAAGCTGCGCGCAACGAACCTCTGCCTTCGGAGGAGACTCGCAATCCCCACCCCTGGGGCCCCCTGGCGGGGGGTGGGGGGGAGGGAATTCAGAATGTGCTCTGGATATTGCTTGAAAACGAAGTAGTTCGGTTGCATAAGGTGGAAGGAACTTAAAGAGTTTGCAAAACCAAGGCTTAGGCGGCAGTCCAAGCCCACCTCTCTAGCGCCTCGTATTTAGCGCACGCCTCCCTAGTCAGCCTGGTACCCCCCCGCCCCCACCCCGCGCAGTCGCCTCGCGCTCCCCCTTCCAGTCTCGCCCCATCCCCTCCGAGGAGGTGAGTTTAAACCCCGCCCACGTGACCCCAGCTGGGCCAATGAACGGCGGCGGGAGGTGAAATCCGGTTCTAACCGGTCCGGGGCTCCCAGCGCTATAAAAACTTTATAAACCCCCCCCCCCCTTGGAGCCCAAGCAGTGTGAGGAAGAGGAGAAGAGAGCGACCCCCGGACCGGCCGCTACAACCCGAGCCCAGACTCCGCTGCTGTCGTTGCTCCCGCCCCTCCACCGTCACCACCATGCCCAAGAGAAAGGTACGTGGCGCGGGGGGCCCGACTCGGGCACGGAACCGTCTCTGCCGCCGTCTTCTGTTTGGCTGCTGGGGGCCAGCGGGCGGCCCCAGGGCGGGAGGCCGCGGGGCCGGGTGGAGCGCGGCCTCTCCTCGCTACCGGGGCTCCGGTGCCTGCGGGCTAAAGGGGCCATATTGGAGGGGCCGCCGCCGCGGCGGGAGGAGCCATGTTGGCGGCTGTTGATCCTACTCCCCCCTCGGGGCCTGTTATCTTCCTCTCGCCGGTCTCGAGGCCCAGCGCGACCCCGCGCGCCAAGCCCCCTCCCCTCCTGGCAGGCAATTCAAACCCGAAGGGCGGGAAAGCTGAGGCGCGCGCGGGGCGAAGTGGAATGGGGATGGGGGAAAGGAAGAGTGGGGGGCGGGGAAGGGAACGAGAGGGGGGCGGGGGAAGGGGAAGGACGCGCTGCCGCCAAAAAACCGCCGCGCGGCGGGGAAGGGAGAGGCGGGGCCAACCGTCCCCCTGCGGGGGCGGGGCTCGCACCACGTGCCCGCGCCCCGCCCCTCGGCGCGGGGCGGTGGAGCTGGAGTGGGACACACGGATCGGAGACCGCCCACGCCCCCCTTGCCCGAGCTCGAGCCCCACGCCGGTGCGCGCCGGGGGGTTTATTCTCTCTTTCCTCCGCCGGCGCCAGCCGCTCTGCGCGCGCGCCCCAGTGCTCGGAGGGTGCCATGGAAACGGCCCCGGCCCCTCCCCTCCCGGGGGGGGGAGGAGGAGGAGGAAGGGGGTTATTTGCTCCGACTGCAGCTGTTGCTTGTGCCTCTGGTGGAGACACCCAAGCCTGGCGGCTCTCCCGCCGGAGGCGGCGGGACCTCCTGGGAGCCCTCTCCCGCTAACAGCCTCTCCCCGCGCTCTCTCCGCAGGCAGAAGGAGATGCTAAGGGAGACAAGACCAAGGTGAAGGACGAAGTAAGTTTGTGTCCTCGCCCCGGGAGAGGAGCGCGGGAGGCGCCAGGGAGCGGGCGTGGGCGGGGGTCTGCCGAGGCGCTTCGGGGCAGCTCTGGTCTCGTGCCCCTCCCTAACTCTCCTCCCTTCTCTCCTCCAGCCACAGAGGAGATCGGCGCGGTTATCTGCTGTAAGTTCCTCTTCTCTCCGTGTTCCTGAAAGGCCAGAGTAGATGCGAAGTTAGTCTAGCGTTGGATGGAGCTGCTTTTAACTCTAACTTAAGGGGTGGTTGGGTGAGATGGGCCTTTATGGGGCTCTCTTGAGCTTCTGCCCGAACTGGCCGGCGCATACAGGTCCAAAACACCAGACCCTTCCCGTGGGCCTTTAAAGGACAATAACCTGAAATAAAATCGGTTGGGGGGTTTTAATGGAGACCAGAAGTTTTGAATGAAAGAGCCTGGTAGTTCTGAGTTGTTGTTCTTAGTCTATAGTTCATTTCATTTTAGATCCATTTTCCCTCCCATTTTGTAATTAGAAACCTGCTCCTCCGAAGCCAGAACCCAAACCCAAAAAGGCACCTGCAAAGGTAAGTTGGTGGGTGTGTTGGGGAAGGGAGGGAAGAAAGGAAATCAAGGAATATTAGAAATGGAAGAAACTTTCAAGGCCTGGTCCAACTTTTTCATTTTCCACATGAAACTTGAGGCCTGGAGAGACCAGATTCATAGGTGTTCGCTGATATTCTTGACATTTTTTGCAAAACTAGTTTCCTAATAAAGTTTTCTCTAAACAGAATTTTCAACAAAACCTTGACTGATTAGATTTTATTTATTTTATGCATCTGTATTTAAGCTGATTAGGGTCCTTTTGATAATATGTTGGCCGTTGAATGTTTATGTATTCAACTCCGTGCTTAAGGCTTATGGGCATAGTGCTAATTTAGGAAGCAACAAAGATAAATATGACCAGAGCTGCTTTGATGGAGTATCTATGGTCTAGAGGAGAGAGGTGACAAATTCACTATAGCGCCTGACAATTACCTCATTTAATCAGCTTGTCTGGAGTCACAGAACTAGGAAAGAACAGAGTTTTTGGAGCAGGTTCTCTCACCGTGCGTCTATATATGCTCTACTATATTATAGTGAAATGCAAGGCTACTGCAAAAGATTAGGTAGGAAGTTCAATTTGCACGAATTGTCTAGAAGTTCTAGCCCTCACTTCTTGTCGCTGGTAAGGTTTTTTTTTTCTAGCATTTTGTGAATTGTGAACAAGTGGTACCAGAATCTTTTTTTTTTACTAGAAGGGAGAGAAGTTACCCAAAGGGAAAAAGGGAAAGGCCGACTCCGGTAAGGATGGGAACAACCCTGCAGAGAATGGAGATGCCAAAACAGACCAGGTAAAGTCTTGTTCATTCAGCAAGTGACTGACCTCAGACCATCTATTGCATTTAATGGCAACAGCATGATCTCATTGGGATCTGAACGTTTGTGTGTCCTCCAGTTAATGCAGTTTTTCCTTCTGCCCGTTTTAAAGCAGGAATTCACTGAACTGACGTTTTAAGTTGCAATAAGAAATTTGCTCCTTCACTGCCTTGTGTTGCCAGTTGTCCCAAAGACTGCTGAGAATATTGCATGCACCTCGTAAATTTTTGCCCTCCACTCCAGAAGCACCACTCATAAAATGGTAAAAATGTTAAGAGCCAGAAAGGACATCCAATGACATCTAGTCTAACAACATTTTACAAATGAGGAAACTGAAGCCCAGAGAGAGGAATTAGAACCTGTGGGACCTGGGACAAGGCACCCTTTCCCTTTCTGGGCCTCAGTATTCTTCATCTCTAAAATGAGGGAAGTAGACTAGATCTTGAAGGTTCTTGATAGCTCTGAATCTGACTATGACTTGACCAGTCACCCTTAATCAACCTTAATTGAATTTTAAGTAACAAGTCAGTCTCTTTAAAGTATCTAACAATGCTTCTTAACTTAAAAACCTGGTCATGGGAGGGAAGAAGAAACATGCTGAAAGGAATAGAATAGTAGATTTCAAGCAAGATTCATGATTATCATTTGCAAAGTGCTTTTTTCACAGTAGCTATGTGAGGGAGGCAATAAACAATTCCCATCATAGAGTTGGACCAGCTCATGAAGCAAGGACAGGGGTCTGCCCAGGGGCATGCAGTGAGTTAGTACCTAGACAGAACTCTTACTCAGATTTTCAGTGAACCTGGCTGCCCATCATGTCCATCCATGCTATTAATAACCATTTTCTTTTTCTTTCAGGCACAGAAAGCTGAAGGTGCAGGAGATGCCAAGTGAATTGTGTGAATTTTTGATAACTGTGTACTTCTGGTGACTGTACAGTTTGAAATACTATTTTTTATCAAGTTTTATAAAAATGCAGAATTTTGTTTTACTTTTTTTT
>CM053596.1:48252998-48275471 GCA_028646575.1 Pseudocheirus occidentalis
TTTTATAGTGACTTTATGTTTTTGGTAGTCCATGGAGGAGGGGAGTTTGAAAGTTGTTGCCGATCGTAGCCCATGTCCTGCCTGAATTACCATGATTGTTTATGAAAAGTATCTTTAATAAAGCTGGATACAGTTTGGCTTGGACTGTTCTTAAATATTTTTTTTATCCTGTGGAAGCCCAGTTTTGATAATCAAATGTCTTAGCAGCAGTTGTAAGCTTCCCGAGGTGTTGACTGCCTCTTCTTCATCCATGGTGTTAATTAAACTTTAGGGCATAATGTCCAAGGTAATACTTTATGTAGGGCCTGAAGTTCATGTTGAGCATAAAATGGCACTTTAGTGGACAGATTCAAATCCAGAATATCTGGTTCATCTGAATTCTAAGATCTTTGAATTGTTTTCACAACTTATGGTGATTGGAACTTGTACATTAACAAAACCTTCACGCAGGTAAGGTAAGGGGGAGTTTGAGTATATTTTAAGGTTTGACTTCTTTGCCTCTTGGTTTTTTTCCATCCTTTGTAATGTTAAGTTTCTATCAGGTCATTTCTTACCTGTGCCCTCTATGATTCTCTTAAGCATCACCTCTCAATGGGTAATGTCTGAGCAGATCTGTGCCCTCAGTTTCCATCTTCACGTCTTGAATGTGCAATGACCTGCTGTACTTCTGGGCCCTGGATGTATGACAGTCACCACAGATAACACATGCAAATCACCTTCGCTTAACCCAGATTACCACTGTACCCAGTCTTTAACAGGGGGAGTTTGCACCCTTCAACTTGTATTCTACTGCTAATATCTATCCAGTTATTTTCTTTAATCTCTCAAAGCAATCTGTGTCCAAGTCTTTGAGATTCCAACCAGTCTGTCCACTCTACCAACTACCCCTAACAATTTCCCTAAAGTATCAGTATTGGACCATCAGTATTTATCATTGCCAACTGAATTGCTCCAAACTATTATCTCACATCACTTAGTTTCATTTCTTTGCCACCAGTCAGGACTAACCCATTCTGATCTTAGTATCTTTGTCTTTGTTCCTGCCCCCTGTGCCTACCAAGGACCACTTTAGGTACTGCCTCTGAAGATTTTTGTCAGTTCCTCCAGCCACTCAAAAGTGATCTCTAATATGTAATCTGAAGAATCTCTTCATGTCTGACTGTTCCCCCACCCCAGTCCCAGATCTGTCTCCAGTGAAAGTACAAGCTCAGCAAGGATGGGAATCTTTGGGGTCCTGGCTCCCCAGGCTGGCAAGAAGTTAGTTGAATGATGAGGAAACAAATGAATGGCATTTTCTGGTCTTGAGACTTAACCCTTCCAAATCAAGCATTCTCTAATTCAAGACAATCGCCTCTATAGGTAATTGGTTGCAGACCTGAGGCAGGGAGAAATATGTGGAAGACCTACATGTAGACTGCTCAAGTTTACCATCTAAAGCACAGGTTGGACTTTCTATTTCTGTCCAGAAGATTGAGTGAAATCCCCCCCCTCCTACCCCCCACAATTCCTTCTAGGGTTTAGGGAGGGAAAATCCTTCTAAGCCTGGTGTTTTATTTATTCCATTCAAATTCTGACTCCAGACTTCGTCGCACACTTGATTCTAGATTTCCAGCCTCTGCCACTATTGTCTCAAGGCAGTTTTGTCTTTACTGCCTTTGCCCAACTTGTCCCACATACCTAGGATGTACTTTAACGTGGCTTAGCTTATTTCAAAGTTCAATTCAGGTGAACCTCCTGGTTGTTAGTGCTGTGTCTGAAATAATCTCATCTGTATTTGTAAATGTCTTTGTAGGGAGTAAGCTTAAGGGAGGGCATTCTCTGTGCCTTTGGGCAAAAGTTCCCTGACTCCCACTCTCACCCTCATGCCAAGATTGCCCTCTCCTCATTTATGGACTTCTTGGAATCCTTGGCTTCCTTCAAGGTTCAGCTGATGCACAGCCACCTCCTACAGGAAGCCCTTCTTAATCCCCAAACCATTAGTCATCTCTGCCCAAGTCATCCTGTATGATGTACTTGTTTGCATCCCCAAGTGGAACGTAAGCTCCACCAGGACACAAAAGGTTTTTTTTGTTTTTGTCTTTGTGTTTCTAGTTCCAAACCCAGTAGTAGGTGTTGAAAATTTAAAAAATTATGGTAGTCCAACTGAACTCGACCAAAACATGCACAAAATTGTTCAGTCATGTCCAATTCTTCTTGTCCCATTTGGGGTTTTCTCGGCAAAGATGCTGGAGTGGTTTGCCATTTCCTTCTCCAGCTAAGGAAACAGGCAAACAGTGAAGTGACATGCTTAGAGTCACACAGCTAGTAAGTGTCTGAGGCCAGATTTGGACACAGGAAGATGAGTCTACTGACTTAAGACCTGGTGCTCTCTCCAATGCACCACCTCGCTGTCAATGAACATAATAGCGAAGATTTCCATCGTACCTACTTTGTGCCGGGCTCTGTGCTAATAAGCTCTTTCAAATATTCGACCTCACACAACCCTGGGAGGTAGGTTCTATCATGATCTCCATTTTACAGATGAGGAAACTGAGGCAGGCAGTGATTAAGTGACTTGTCCAGGGTCACAGAATCAGTTTAAGTTTGAACATTTCTCAAATACAAAGAGCAGAAAAATGAGTCTGTATGTGAAACCATGGATCTCTATTACATCTGGTTTTCATATAATTTAACTTGCTAGTTTCTATGCTGCCTGCTTGTCTGTTTCCAAACTCTGACCTGTTTTCTTCTGTGCATTTATTTGAAATGCTTCAATGACCCTCCTTTCTTTTTTGGGGGGGTGGAGTGGCAAGGTATCACGATCAATAATTTCCCACCCATCAAACCCTCCCAAAACCCTCTCCCATCACAAAATAAGCATAGGGTCAGCAATGCAAATCCATTCAGCGACTATGTCCAAAAACATGTCTCCTTGAATCCGTTACATCTCCATTGGACGTAGATGACATGTTTCATCATCTGATGTCAGCAGTTGTGGTTGGTCTTTGCATTGAGAAGAGTTCTCAAATCTTTCAAAGTGTCCTTTAACGTGTTGTAACAGAAATTGTTCTGGTTCTGTTCACTTGACACGTTAATTCATACGAGTCTTCCCTGGCTTTTCTGAATCCATCTGTTTCATCACTGCAGCACAGTAATATTCCATTATGTTCATATGCCGTAATTTGTTCAGCCATTTCCCAGTTGATGGGCATTTTCTTAGTTTCCAGTTCTTTGCCTCAACAAAAAGTGCTGCTATAAATATTTTTGTACATATGGATCCTTTATTCTTTCTTTGATCTCTTGAGGGTATGTAACTCAAAGTGATTTTGCTGGGCCAAAGAGTAGGCATCAGTTGGTAGTTTGGAGGATATAGTTCCAAATCACTTCCCAGAATGGCTGGATCAATTCACAGCTCCCCCAAGAGTGCTTTGGGGTATCTGTCTTCCCAAAGCCCCTTTAACAAGTCATTTTATTTTTTTGTTGTCTTTGCCAACCTGGTGGATGTGAGTTGGATGGAATCTGAGCTTTCATTTGTATTTCTCAGTGCACTGGAACATTTTTCTCCTTGTAGTTGCTAGTGGCTTGCTTTATTTTGAGAACTGACTGTTCTTGTATATTCGAATCAGTTCTCGTGTCTTAGATATCAAACTTTTATTAGAGAAACTAATTACAAAGATTTTTTTTCTCCCAGTTTAGCTGTTTGCCCTTTCATTTTAACTGCATTTTGTTCATGCAGAAGGTTTTCAGTTTTACATATTAGGATTGTTCATTTTATTTTATGATTTTCTTCATCCCTTGTTTAGTCAAGAAGTTTCCCTTTTCTACAGCTGTGAAAGGTGTCTCCTTTTCTGCTCCTATAATTTGTTTATGATGTGACTTTTTCTATATAGGTCATGTATTTACTTGGAACTCTTTGTGGTATTTTATAGTGCAAATTGTTGGTGTCAACATTAATAGGCCATTTTCTAAGTTTCCCGGTAGTTTTGGTCTGATAAATATTCCCTTACTCCAGTTACTGGAATTTGAGGGCTTATCAAATACTGTACTAGCTTGTATGTTTCTGGATGTCAAGTCTGTGTATGCTCACTTCCCCATCAATGTTGTTATTCAAGAGAATGGCTTACTTGTTGAAATCAGAAATTTCTTGGGTGAAAAATATATCCAAAGAGTGCTCATGAGACCAGGTATTGCTTGTGCTGTTTCTCAAGCCCAAAAAGATGAGTTAATTCTTGAAGGAAATGATATTGAGCTTGTTTTAAACTCAGCTGCCCTGATCCAACAGGCCACCACAGTCAAAAACAAGGATATCCGAAAATTTTTGTGTGGCATCTATGTTTCTGAGAAAGGCACAGTGCAACAAGCTGATGAGTAAGTTGGAAAAGATGCCAAAGGCCATGTCCTGAGGAGTCAACACTTATTCAGATGCCAAAATAAAAATGCTTTTTGTCAAAAAAAAAAAAGGGGGTGAGGGGAAGCAGCTAGGTGGCACAGTAAATAGAGGACCGGCCCTGGAGTCAGGAGGACCTGAGTTCTCAGGCCTCAGATACTGAACGCTAGCTGTGTGACCTTAGGCAAGTCACTTAACCCCAATTGCCCTGCCTTCCTCGCTCCAAACTCTCCCCCCCAAAAAAAGAAAGAAAAAAAGAAATCTAATCGGTTTCACTAATCTCTGTTCTTTAAACCAGTACCATATAGTTTTGATCATTGTTGCTTTATACTATAGTTTGTGATATGATACCATTACATCCTCTTCCTTCCCACTTTTTTCATTATTCTACTTGAGATTCTCGATTTATTTCTCCAGTTCAGTTTTTTCCCTAGCTCTACAAAGTAACTTTTTGATAATTTTATTTGTATGGCACTAAGTAAATTTATGGAAAATTACTTTTAAATTGGCGTGCCCTAACCACGAATAGTTAATTTCTCTTCAATTTATTTAGATGTCTTTATTTCTATAAAGAATATTTTGTAATTGTAGTCATATAGTCCCTATGTATCTTGGTAGGTGGGCTCTCAGATATTTTATATATTTGGTAGTTGTTTTGAATGGAATGTCTCTCTTATCCTGGGTTTTGTTGGTAACACACAACAAAGTGATGATTTACGTGTGTCTATTTTTTATCCTGTTACTTTGAGGAAGCTACTGTTTCTATTAATTTTTAATTGAATCTCTGTTTAGGTTGTTATATCATTTACAATAAATGATAATTTTATTTCCTCTTTACCTCTGATCATTCCATCGATTTCTTTTTTTAATGCTACTACTAGCATTTCTATCACTATATAAAATAATATTAGTCATCATGGATATCTATACTTTTCCCCTGCTGTTATTGGAAAGACCTTTGTTGGAAGGGCCTATATGTCCATATGTAATGGTCTCTTTTATATTTAATGCCGGCCATTTGGTTTTGGATAGATTTTATTTACCATATTAAGACAAGATTCATTCATTCTTATGATTTTTAGAGTTTTGGAGAAATTTGTTTTTGTTTTTCAGAAATGGTGTGTTTTTTGAAAACCTTTTCTATTTCTCTAGCAATAAAAGGGATTTTTATTTTTGTATTAATATAATAATGTTTATAGTTTTCCTAATGTTGAACTAATCTTGCATTCCTGGTAGAAATGAAACTGAGTCATAGTATATAATCTTTTTAATATGTCGCTTAATCTTTTTCCTAGTATTTTGTTCAATATTATTGCAATATTCATTAGGCATAAGGCATAAACATCTATAGTTTTATTTCTCTGCTTTTTTTTTGGACCTGCTTTAGGAATTAAGCCCATATTTGTTATCATGGAAAGAATTTCATAGTATCCCTGCTTTTCTATTTTTACAAACAGTATGTAATATTGGAATTAATTGGGTTTTTGCATGTTTGATAGAATTCGCTTAAAAATTCATTCTGTCCTGTTTCGTTGTTGTTATTGTTGGGGATTCATTTATGTCTTTTTCAGTTTCATTTAAATTATCAATTTTGTTGGCCTATAATAAGGCAAAATAGTTTCTAATAATCTCCCTTATTTTCTCTTGATTTGTTCTTAATTCTCTTTTTAAACTTTTTAATGTTAGTTTGGTTTCTCTCTTTTGACCAGACTAGTCAAATCAGACTAGTGATTTATTATTTTGGTTTGTTTTTTTTAATTTTTATTTGTACATTTAATGAGGCTTTTTGCTTTCAATTCCATTAATCTTTGATTTTTAGAATTTCTAACTTGATGTGGGTGTTGATTTGTTGCTTTTCTAATCTCTGTTTTATTGATGAAAGGATTTGACATTTAAAATTCTTTACAACCTAGTCTCTTCCTACATTTCAGTTTTTCTTACACTCTCCCCTCTATGTACTCTATATTCTAGCTATATTGGCCTAATTGATATTCTTCAGACACAACATTCCATCTTCCAACTCTTTAAATTTGCCTTTTAAATTTAGAACTTAAATACAAAAAAAAAATTTCCATATGCACAGCAGAACACATAATGAAACTGAAGCATCATTTCACATTGCCTATCTTTAAAAAAAAAAAAGTATATATTAAATTCTACATTTTGCTTTAAAACCCTGTGGCTTCTCTGTGCTTCCTTCTGAAATTCTCTGTTCTCATGTTTTCCCCTACTCTGTAAATTCCAGTGGCTCCCTATCACCTCCAGGGTCAAATGCAAAATCTTTTGTTTGATATTCAAAGCATTTCATGACCTAGTCTCCTCCCCCCACACCAGTCTTTCCAATCTTCCTACACATTTCTCTATTACTGCATCTCTTGACTGTAGGCATTTTCTCTGGCTGCCCTTTATGCCTATTCTGCTCTCTCTCCTCTGCTCTGACTACTGACTTTCCAGGCTTCCTTTAATCTCCAGCTAAAATCCCACCTTCTACAAGAAGCCTTCCCAACCCTTCTTAATTCTAGTGCCTTACTAGCTGTGTTACCTTGGGCAAGTCACTTACCCTTTGTTTGAATTGCTTCAACTATAAAATGGGGGTTATAACAGCACCCACCTCAGCGTTGTTATGAAGATCAATGGTATTTGTAAAGTATTTAGCATAATGCCTGACACATTGTAGGTACTATATAATAATGCTTATTCCCTTTCACTTCTTTGCGTATAACTCTCTCAACTTCAATTGCTTATTTATCTGTTGAGTTTAATATATTTCTGTACTAAACTATGTGTGTCCAACTCTCAGTTGTTTCAGATAAAAATTCATATAATACCCATCCTTTCCACTCATTCCTCCACGTTTGTTTCTTCTCACACACCTCAATTATGAGATGTAGCAAGTTCCATCCTCTTCCTCTTTTTCTCACTAGTGTATTCTTTTTATTATCATTTCTCTTTCCTTTCCTCAAATGTGAAGCGCAAAACTAATTTATCCCCATGAGCTCTCCTTTTTCTTATTGAACTCCCTTAATATCCTTTGAAAACATTAAAGTTTTGAAGGGACACTTGTTTCTCCTCCAATTTTTAGAATGTTAGCACTGTATCATCATACATCTCCCAACTGCTCAAATAAGTTTGCCTTTTTAAGTTTCTTTGGACTCTTGTGTTTGTATTTCTTTTTTTTTTCTTTTTGCTTTTTGGAGGGCAGTTGGGTTGTTAACTGACTTGCCCAAGGTTACACAGCTAGTTTTTTTATTAAGTGTCTGAATCTGGATTTGAACTCAGATCCTCCTGACTCCAGGGCTGGTGCTCTATTCACTGCACTACCTAGCCACCCCTCTTGTGTTTGTATTTCAAAGTTTTTACTTGACTCTGACTTTTTTTTTACCACGAATTCCAGAAAGTCCTCTATTCCTTTAAAGCTTCATTTTCCCCCTGTAGGATTATACTCTGCTTCTCAAAATAAGTTATTCTAGATTATAAACCTATCCTTTTTACCTTTTGGAATATTGTATTCCAAGATCTCCTCTAAGGTTTGGTAGAAGCTACTAGGTCTTGTGGGAATTTGACTGTGGTGTCTTGATACCTGAACTGCTTCTTTCTGGATGCTTTGTAGTATTTTTCTTCCATGAGGAAGGTCTTGATTTTGGTTCTGACACTCCTGGGATGTTTTCTTTTGGATTTTCTTTCAGGGGGTGATAAGTGAATTCTAGCCACAAAGGGGAGGAGAGATACATGACAGTAGCAGGGAGGTAGAGATCAAGTGAGACATAGACATGTTTGTGGGTGGTCGTGAAGCTGATTGAAAACAAGTGGAAGAGTGGGGATAATAGGGGGCAATCTGTGGAGAAGATGGAATGACATGGGATCCCTTGTGCATGAGAGGAGAAAGGTCATGTCATTATATCAGACGGATAAAGGAAGAGGAGAAAGACGAAGAAGGGCAGTAGAAGGAGCTTGTAGTGAATGACCTCGGTTGTTTTCAGCAAAATAAAGTTCTCAACTGAGAAGGTGGGAGTGGGGAAGCCATGGTGGGTATGGAAAAATGTGGAAGAACCACTGTGGTAAATTGGATGGTAAATTAATTAGGGAAGTATAAAAGCAGCGGTTCTCAACCTATGGGGGTCGAATGACCCTTTCACAGGGGTTGCCTAAGACCATTGGAAAACACATATTTCTGACGGTCTTAGCTCCTTTAGCTGTCTCCAGGTGGGCCCACCCATGTGCAGATACACTCAGATACACCCACATATGAGTATTAAAGGGTCATGGCATTAGGAAGGTTGAGAAACACTGTATAAAAGGATTGCCTTGTTGCAGGGAGGGCCCAGTTGAAGTTTATGTAACATACATTTGAACCCAACAAGCTTGGTTTCATGATTTTCTCTAGCTTCATTCAGCAGTATATGAGTAGGAATGAAGGCAATAGATGATGGGAGTGATCCAAGGCTGAGGTTTTGTGGGGCCAGGTTGACAATACAAGAAGGAAATGGAGGTCACAGTGTGGATGAAGAACAGTGTTTGGAATTGCAAGGCAAAGAAAGAGGTGGAAACCCAATAGATTTTAATTAACTTAAGAAATTTTAGAATTCGTGAATATGGAAGTGGTACATTTGTGGGTGATGGCAAGAAGAAGCATATGACCATCTCTGTGGCTGAGGCAAGATGGAGGAAACAGGTCCTACGAGTAAATTGGGGTGCTAGGTGGCGCAGTGAGTAGAACACTGGCGCTGGAGTCAGGAGTTCAGATCCAGCCTCAGACACTTAACACTTACTAGCTGTGTGAACTTGGGCAAGTCACTTAATCCCAATTGCCCTGCCTTCCCCCCTCCAAAAAGAAAAAAGAGTAAATTGAGGAACTGTGAGATTAGGGTGTTTGGAGGAGTTTCAATACTTATGTTGAAATCCCCTAGTATGAGGGCAAGAGTTGAAGAGTAGGAAAGAGTTGAAAAGTAGGGAAAGACTGAGCCAGGCACCAAACCAGGCATTTTACAGATATTATCTTATTGGAGACCTGAAAAATATCCTCATCTTACAGGTGAGGAAACCGAGGCAAACAGAAGTTAAGTGACATGCCCAGGATCACCCAGCTAGTAGTCTATCCATTGGGCCATAGACCTCCATCTCCCAGGATTAGGCCTCTCTGGGTCTTTGGAGTCTTCTCTGGTGTCTCAGGACAGAGTTGGAAGGACCTCCAACCCACATGTGAGACACCATGCTGGTCACTGCCCTTGGCTACTCCCTGGGACTTCCAAGGTCCCCACCCTGCGGCTTTCTCAGGACATCCTTCATTGCCTACCTCTGGACATTGAGCATTGTAGGCTATTTGTGTCCCAGGCCATCTCTGGTCAAGGGAGGAGGCTGCCCTGCAATGACACTGGTTTGCTGGGTGGAGTGAGGTATAGTGAATGGGAAGGGTGGGCTAAGACAGCTGACCTTTTGCGTAGTTCTTTGGGTGAACATTGCTCAAATAATTTACCTTTCCAGGTTTTTCTTTGTTTTGCTGGAATAGATATGTGGAAGGTGTGCACTCTGCTTCCATTTCAGGTGGCCATCTTGGCAATCAACTTGTCTCTGACTGTTCTTTCTTGAAATGCTCTCCCTTCTTATCTCTGTCTCCTGACTTCCATGGTCTCCTTCAGTGCTCAGCTAAAATCCCTATCAAAAGGGCTTCTTAGTCCATCTCTTATACCCCTCCCCAGGGCCTTTTCTTTGAGATTACTTTCCATTTACACACAATCTTATATATAGATAATTGTTGGCATAATGCCTCCTCTTTTAGAATGAGAGTTTCTTGAGATCAGAGACTTTTTGGCTTTTTACCTTTCTTTTCCCAATGCCTGACACAGTTTAACAAATGCTTGTTGACTAATTGACCCACTGTTAAGATAGAAATTTCCCGCAGGATTGCTTTTGCTACATGCCAAAAGTTTCAGCAAAAAAAAAAAAAGTTTCTCATTGTTGTGATTTTCTTTGATAAAGTAACCTATTGTTTCTATGATTTGTTTGTCTTTGAATCACCAGTTCTCCAGGATTAGTCTCCATCTCTTGGCGATTAATATTTCTGCTTTTCAGTATTTATTCATGAGGTTTTTATACCCTAGCAATTTTTGTAAAGGTGCCATACAGCTAAGAAATTTGTGTACTCCTTTCTATTCCCATTCAGTAATCACCAGAGAGCTAGCATATCTTTTTTAAAAATTCAGCTTTATTTTATTTTCAGTTTTGAATTATCTCCCTCCCCTTCCCTTCTTCCACCTATTGAGAAGGCAAGAAAACCAAAACCTATTACAAATTTATGTAGTTATGCAAAACAAATTCCTGCATTACCCACCTCCAAAAACACCCCAAGCAAACAAATAAGTAAATAAAGGAAGAAAAACAAAGAAGTAGAAGGCTCAGTCTGTACTCTTGAGTCCATCAGCTCTGGATATAGAGGTGTTTCTTCATGAGTTTTTTGAAATTGTGGTTAGTCATTATAATGTTGTTCAGGTACTAAGTCTTTGAAGTTTACTCTCCTTACAATATTGCCATTACTTTATAAATTGGTCTCTTGGCTCCCTTCACTTTGTATCAGTTCATACAAGTTGTCCCAGATTTTGTTCATTCATAATTTCTTACAATACAATATAATTGCATCACATTAATATACTGCAACTTGTTCAGCAATTCCCCAGTTGAAGGGCATCTCTCAGTTTCCAATTCTTTGCCACAACAAAAAGAGCTCCTATAAATATTTTTGTACATATAGGTTCTTTCCCTCTTTAATTTTTTTTTTAGAATGCTCCCAATATCAATATTGCTTGGTTAAAGAGCATGCACAGTTTAATTACTTTTGGGGTATAGTTCCAAATTGCTTTCTAGAATGGTTGGGCTAGTTTACAATTTTACCAACAATGCATTTATGTCCCCGTTTTTTCACATCCCTACTAGCATTTTTCATTTTCCTTTTTTTGTTAATTTTGCCAACCTCTGATGTGTGTGAGGTGGTACTTCAGAGTTGTTTTGATTTTCATTTCTTTTTTAGTGATTTTGAATATTTTTATAGGGCTACTTTGGATTTCTTCCTCTAAAAACTGCCTATTTGTATTCTTCGACCATTTGACAATTGGGAAATGAATTAGTTCCCTTAGAAATAAGACTTTTTTCAGAGAAACTTGCCACAAAACTTTTTCCCAGTTTTCTTTCTTTCTAGTTTTAATTGTATTGGTTCGTGTGTACAAATTTTTTTTTAATTTTATGCAATCAAAATTATCCATTTTAGGGTGTGTCTAGATGGCACACTGGCCCTGGAGTAGGGAGGACCTGAGTTAATATCCAACTTCAGACACTTAACACTAACTAGCTGTGTGACCTTGGGCAAGTTGCTTAATCCCAATTGCTCTGCCTTCCCCCCTCCAAAAAGCAAAAATAAAATAAAATTATCCATTTTTACCTCCTAGAAATCTCTTGTTTGATCATGAATGCTTCCTCTATACATCTTACAGGTAATTCTTTCATGTTCCACTAATTTGCTTATGATTTTATCTTTTATGTCTAAATCATGTACCCATTTTGACCTTGGCCTTGTATACATTGTAAGATATTGATCTAAATCCAGTTTCTGCCAGACTACTTTCCATTTTTCCTAAGTTTGTTTTTTGTATTGTCAAATGGTGAGTTCTTAACCCAATTGCTGGGATCTTTGGGTTTATCAAGCACTTAGGTTATGGTGCTCATTTGTTTCTATATATTGTGTACTTACTCTGTTCCCTTGATTAAACTTGTTCTTTTCTTTCCCAGTACCAAACTGCTTTGATGAGTACAGCTTTGTATAATCATTTGAGAGGTGGTACTGCTGGGCCCCCTTCCTTCCCCATTTTTTCATTGATGTACTTGATATTATTGCCATTTTCTTATTTCAGATGAACTTTTAATATTTTTTTAAGCTCTATAAAGTAATTTTTTGGTAGTTCAATTGGAGTGCACTGGGTAAGTAAATTAATTTAAGTAGTACTGTCATTTTTTTTATTGGCTTAGCCTACCAATGAGCAATTAGTATTTCTCCAGTTTTTTAGATGTCTTTATTTGTGTGCAAAGTGTTTTGCAGTTGTGTTCATATATTTCCTGTGTATGTCTTGGTAGGTAGACTCCATAATATTTTTATACTGTCTGTAGTTATTTTAAATGATTTCCCTTCCTATCTCTTCCTACTCTGTCTTCTTTTTAACATACAGAAATGCAGATGGTTTGTATGGGCATATTTTATATCCTGCAACTTTGCTGAAGTTGCTCATTATTGCAGTTCATTTTTCAGTTGATTCTCTAGGTTTCTCTAAGTAAACTATCATATCATCTGCAAGAAGTAATAGTGTTTTTTCCTCATTGCCTAAGCTTATTCCTTCAATTTCTTTTTCTTGTCTTATTTCTACAGCTAGCATTTCTAGTACAATATTGAATAGTAATGGTGATAATGGATATCTTTACTTCACCCTGATCTTATTGGAAAGGATTCTAATTTGTCCCCAAGATAGTTATTGGTTTTAGATAGAAACTACTCATAATTTTAGAGAAAGCTCCATTTATTCCACAGAAACTATTCCTCATTTTAAGGGAAACTCAGTTTATTTCCATGCTTTCTACTGTTCTTAACTAACAGAAATGGGTATTGTCAAAAGTTTCTTTCTACTTCTGTTAAAATTATTTTTATTGGTTTGTTATGAATATGGTCCGTTATGTTTATATTTTTCCTAATATTGAGCCAGTCCTGCATTCCTGGCATAAACCCAGCATGGTCATAGTGTATGACCTTTGTGATATATTGCTGTAATCTCCTTCCTAATGTTTTATTTAAAATTTTTTGCATCAATATTCATTAGGTAAATTTTATTTCTCTGTTTTGACTTTCCTGGTTTAGGTATCAAGACCAAATTTGTGTCATAGAGAATTTTGGTAGGATCCCTTCTTTACCTGTTTTTTCAGATAGCTCATGTTGTATTCGAATTATTCGTTCAACTGTTTCATAGAATTCCCTAGTAAATCCATCTACTTCTGGAGGTTTTTCCTCTGGGAGTTCATTTATGTCTTGTTAAATTTCTTTTTCTAAGTTAGGATTATTTAAGCACTCTATTTCCTATTCTGTTAATCTATTTTTCTCCAGTTTTTTTTTAAATACAGAGCTCATAATGGTATTATTGGGTCAAAGAGCATGCACGGTTTTATAGCCCTTTGAGCATTGTTCCAAATTGTTCTTCAGAGTGGTTGGATCAGTTCACAACTCCACCAACAGAGCATTAGTGTTTCAATTTTTTTTTATATCCCCTCTAGCATTTGTCATTTTCCTTTTCTTTCATGGTAGCCAATCTGATAGTTGTGAAGTTGTACCTCAAAGTTGTTTTAATTTACATTTCTCTAATCAATAGTGATTAAAGTCATTTTTATATGACTACAAATCACTTGGATTTCTTCTGAAACTAACTGCTCATATCCTTTGACCATTTATCAGTTGAAGAATAGTTCCTCTTGTTACAAATTTGCATTGGGCAATTTGTATTTTTTTAAAAAATATTCATCTATTTTGTCTATATTGTAAATTTTATTGGCATATAATTGGGCAAAATAGCTCCTAATAAATGCTTCTATATGTTTTTTTAGCATTTTATTTTTCCCTAATTACATGTAAAAACAATTTTTGACATTTATTTTTAAAACTTTGAGTTCCAAATTCTCTCCCATCTTCTCTCCCCGCACTCCTTCATTGAGAAGGCAAGCAGTTTGATATAGGTTATACATGTGTGGTCATGCAAAAAACATATCCATTATAGTCATGTTGTAAAAGAAAACATAGCCCCCCAAAAACCTCAAGAAAAATAAAGTAAAAAAATATGCTTCAATCTGTATTCAGACACCAGTAGTTCTTTCTCTGGGGATGGATAGTATTTTTCATCACATGTCCTTCAGGGTTGTCTTGGATTGTTGTATTGCTGAGAATAGCTAAGCCATTCACAGCTGATCATTGCATGATATTGCTATTATTTTGTACACAGTACATTACACTGTGTATCAGCCCATGCTAATCTTTCCAGGTTTTTCTGAGAGAATCCTCGTCATTTCTTATAGTACAATAGTATTCTATCATAATCACATACCACAATTTTTTCAGACATTTCCCAATTGATGGGAATCCTCAGTTTCTAATTCTTTGCCCCCAGAAATGAGCTACTATGAATATTTTTGTACGTACGGGTCCTTTTCCTTTTTTTTTTTCATATCTTTGGGGATACAGACCCAATAGTGGTACTGTTAGGTCAAAGAATATACATGATTTTATAGCCCTTTGGGAATAGTTCCAAATTGCTCGACAGAATGGTTGAATCTCTTCACTACTCAATGCATTAATATCTCATTTCCCACATATCTTGAGTTAAATGCTTCTATTTCTTCTTCATTGGTTGTAAATTTACCTTTTCCATTTTTGATGCCAGTAATTTGTTTTTCCTTATTTCTTTTAAATTTTTAAAAATTAACTAATGGCTTATCTATTTTTTTTTCAAAAGCTCCTTTTATTTATTAATTCAGTTGTTTAATTTTCAGTGTTGTTCACATGTCCTTTAATTTTTGGTATTTCCAATTTGGTGTTTAATTGGTGGTGGTTGGGGTAACTTTTTGGTTTTCTAATTATTGGGTGGTAGTTTTTTTTTTTTTCATTGCATGCCCAATTCACTGATCCACTTCTTCTCTTTTATTGATGTAAACATTTAGAAATATAAATTTTCTCCTAAATAATGCTTTGACTACATCCCACAAATTTGGTATGTTATTGTTGTCATTGTCTTATAAATAATAGTTATGAAACTATTTATTGTTTTTATCATTTGTTCTAAAATCTCTAAGATTCCTTCTCTAGGATTAAGTTGTTTAGTTTCCAATTAAATTTTTATTAAGAGACAGGAAGTTTATTAACAGAATAGCTATATCACAGACATATCACAAAATAGACATATCACAGACACATGCCTTTCTAATACGAACTTTTACACTGAATTTTATATTTTCTTGTGATCATTTGAGTATTAAAGTAACAAATTCACAGGGAGCAGTTGGGTAACACTCAACTACTAGGGGTTTTTTTAATATTTTTTTTAAATTTCGAGTTCCAGATTCTCTCCATTCCACTCATGGAGAAGGCAAGCAATATGATAACCATTATACATGTTAAGTTAAATATGCAAAACGTATTTTTATATTGGCCATGTTGGAAAAAAAAAAGTCAAGAAAAGTAAAGAAGGAAAATATACTTCAATCTGTACTCAGAGCTGTTCAGTTCTCTCTCTGGAGGTGAATAGCACTTTTCTTTGAGTCCTTCAGAATTGTATCTTGGAGTCTTTTACAGTTGATCATCCTTACAATTTTGTTGCTACTGTGAATAATGTTCTTGGTTCTGCTTGCTTCACTTTGCACAAGTTCATACAAGTTGTCCTAAGTCTTTCTGCAACCATCTCTTTCATCATTTCTTACAACACAATAGTATTATACTACTCAAAAAAAGAGATGCTATAAATACGTTTATATAAATAGGTCCTTTCCAAATTGTTCCCCAGAGTGGTTGAAACAGTTCCCAACTCCACCAACAGTGCATTAGTACCTAATTTTTCCACATCCCCTCTAGCATTTGTCATTTTCCTTTTCTTTCATGGTAGTCAATCTGATTGGTGTGAAGTTGTACTTCAGAGTTGTTTTAATTTGTGTTTCTCTAATAGTGATTTAGACCATTTTTTGATATGACTATAGATAGCTTTGATTTCTTCTGAAAACTGTAAAATTCTTTCACCGTTTATCAACAGGGGAATGGCCCCTATTTTTATAAATTCGACTCAATTCCCTATACATTTGAAAAATGAGGTCTTTATCAGAGAACTTGCTGTAAAATTTTTCCTCAGTTTCCTGCTTTCCTGCTAATCTTGGATGCATTGATTTTGTTTGTGCAAAAACTTGAATTTAATATAATGTTGATTATCCATTTTATCTCCCATGATCATCTGTATCTCTGGTTTGCTCATAAATTCTTCCCTTATTCATAGATCTGAAAGGTAAAATTTTCTATGCTCCCCTAATTTGTTTCTGCTATCACCCTTCATGTCTAAATAATGTACCCATTTTGACTGTATTTTGGCATATAGTGTTAGATGTTGATCTATACCTAGTTTCTACCAAACTGCTTTCTGGTTTTCCCTGAAATATTTGCTAAATATTTAGTTCTTGCCCCCCAAATTCGGACCTTTGGCTTTGTCAGATAGAAGATTTTTAGGTTATTGTGGTAACTAACTTCTATATATTGTGTACCTGATTTATTTCACTGATCAATCTATCTATACTTTATCCAATATCAGATTGTTTTGATGATTACCACTTTGTAACATAATTTGAAATCTAGTACTACTAAGCAACCTTCCTTCACTTTTTTTTTCATTTAATTCCTTGATATTCTTGACCTTTTGTTATGCAAGATGAATTTTGTTATTATTTTTCTAGGTCTATAAAGCTTTGGTAGTTTGATATGGTACTAAATACAGTTAATTTAGATAGTATTGTTATTTTTATTATGTTGTCTGGGCCTACTTATGAGTAACTAATACTTCTCTAATTTTTTAGTTTTGTCTTTATTTGTGTGAAAAGTGTTTTGCAATTGTGTTCACATATTTCCTGTATATATTGTTGTCAGGTAGTCTCCCAAGTATTTTTATCTTTCTGTGGTTGTTTTTAAATGGAACTTCTCTTTCTATCTCTCCCTGCTGGGTTTTGTTGGTAATATATAGAAATGCACATAATTTGTGTGGGTTTATTTTATATCCTGCAATTTTTTTAAAGTTTGTTCATTGTTTCTGCAAATTTTTTAGTTGATTCTCAAGGCTTCTCTAAGTAAACCATCACATCATCTACAAGAAGTACTTATGCTTTTTTCTTGTAATTATGATTATTCCTTCAATTTTTCTTGTCTTATTACCTTAGCTAGCATTTCCAGTACAAATTGAATAATAATGGTGATAATGGACATCCTTGCTTCACCCCTGATCTTATTATGAAGGTTTCTAACTTATCTCCATTAAAGATAATGCTTGCTAATAGTTTTAAGATATATACTACTTAGCATTTTAAGAAAAGTTTCATTTTTCCTGTGTTTTCTAATATTTTGAGTAAGAATACACATTGTATTTTGTTAAAAACTTTTTCAGGGGGTAGTTAGGTGGTGCAGTGAATAGAGCACTGGCCCTGGAGTTAGGAGAACCTGAGTTCAAATCCGGCATCAGATACTTAACACTTACTAGCCGTGGGCAAGTCACTTAATTACAAGTGCTCTAAATGCAAAAAAACCAAAACAAAACAAAACAGCATCTAATGATATAATTATGTATTTTTGTTGTTTTTTTTTAATTGACATGATTAATTATGTTTATAGTTTTTCTAATATTTAGCCAGCTCTGCATTCCTGATATAAATCCAGCCTGGTTATAGTATATTAATATATTGCTGTAATCTTTGTGTTAGTATTTTATCTTAAATTTTTTTGCATCAACATTCAGTAGGTTATGAATAGTTTTCTTTTTCTACATATGTCTTCCTTTGTACAGCTATCAAGATCATATTTATGTCATAGAAAAATTTAGGTAGGATACCTTTACCTCTTTTTTCAAATGCTTTATATAATATATATTATATATTATATATATATATATATATTATATTTACATAATATATATATTATATAAAGCATTTGAAAAAATAGGTATATATATAATATAATAATTGTCTTGTAGAATTCACTTGTAAATCCATCTGATAACACTGGGGATTTTTTCTTGGGGAGTTCATTTGTGACTTGTTCAATTTATTTTTCTAAGAGTTATTTAAATATTCTATTTTCTCTTCTGCTAATCTGGACAGTTTATAATTTTAATATTTATCTATCTCACTTAGTTTTGTTGTGATATAATTGGGCAAAATAGCTCCTAATAATTGCTTTAATTTTGTTTTCATTGGTAGTGCATTCTACCTTTTAATTTTTGATACTGGTAACTTGGTTTTCTTCTTTCTTTTTTTAAAAATCAAATTAGGGGGCAGAGCCAAGATGGCGGCATAGAAACAAGAAAATTCTGTGAGCTCCCCCTACACCCACCTCAAATACCTATAAAATAGGACTCTAAACAAATTTTAGAGCTACAGGACCCACAAAGTGACAGAGAAAAACAAATGTCCCACTGAAGGCAGCTTGGAGGCCTACAGGAAAGGTCCATCACAGGGTACTGGGTGCCAAGCCCAGCCCTGCGTAAGCCATGGTTTTAGCCTCAGGGTAGCCCCAACCAGTGGTGGCTGGAGCAGGCTTCAGGAGAGTGAATCACTGTGGCAGTTTCCAGATTTATGAACCAAATGCCAAAGAACAAGTGTGGAACTCTGTAGGAACTGAGGGGGGATGCAAAAGCATGGTCCAGCCCCTGCCCCTGGGGCAAGAAGCAGCAGAGGCCTGTGTGTCTACTGAAGATTTTATGGGGACCAGGTTACCATTCAGATGGTAATTACTCTTGCTTTAACCTGCTTGGATCTGGATTGCTGTCTTGGGTATTGTGTGGCCAGTGGGCCAAAGCTTGAAGGGGCTTCAGAGAGGGCACCCAACTAATAGCTCTGGCAGCTGTGAAAACTCCAGAAATTTGGGATAAAGCTCTCCTCTATGGAAGCAGAGTTCAACAATGGCAAAGAACTCAAAAGTCAAGTAATTGAGTGGCAACATGAGCAAGCTGAGAAAGCAAAGCAAGCACAGCAATCAAGCTTCAAATTACTTTTTTGGGGACAAAAAGGATCAAAGCATGGAATGGGAGGAAGACAGCACAGGCAGAACTCCTGAATCAAAAGCTTCCAAGAAAATATGAAATCATTACAGGCCATGGAGGAGCTCAAGAATGATTTTGAAAATCAAATAAGAGAAGTGGAGGAAAAATTGGGAAGAGAAATGAGAACGATGTGAGAAAATCATGAAAAGAGAGTCAACCTAACTGAAGAAAATAACATCTTAAAAACCAGATTAACTCAAATGGCAAAAGAGGCCCAAAAAGCCAATGAGAAGAAGAATACCTTAAAAAGCCAAATTTGCCAGATGGAAAGGGAATTTCAAAAGCTCACTGAAGTGAATAATTCCTTAAGAATTAGATTAGGACAAATGGAAACTAATGACTTTATGAGAAATCAAGATACTATAAAACAGATCCAAACAAATAAAAAAAATAGAAGGCAATGTGAAATATCTCACTGGAAAAACCACTGACCTGGAAAATAGATCCAGGAGAGAAAATTTAAAAATTATTGGACTACCTGAAAGCTATGATCAAAAAAGAACCTAGAAATCATCATTCAAGAAATTCTCAAGGAAAATTGCCCTGACATTTTAGAACCAGAGGGCAAAATAGAAATTGAAAGAATTCACCAATCACCTTTTGAAAAAGATCCCAAAAAGAAAACTCCTAGGAATATTAAAAATCAAATTAACTAATAGTTTATCTATTTTATGTTTTTTCCCATAAAACAGGATCCAACTTTTATTTATTAGTTCAATGATGTTTATAAAATAAATAAAAAACTTTTAATTTATCTTTCCTTCAATTTTCAAGATTTATATTTTGGTGTATAATTAAGGTTTTAAAATGTATTCTAATTTGTTGTTGTTGTTGTTGCATGTCCAATACATTGACCTGTTTTTTCTCTACTTTATTGCTGTGGATTTAGAGATTTACAGATATAAAATTTTCCCTCAGCATGCTTTTGCTGCATTCCACAAATTTTGGTATGATGCCTTGTTGTTGTCATTATCTTTAATGAAATTAATTGTTTCTGTGATTTGTTCTTTGACTTACTTATTCTTTAGGATTACTTCATTTAGTTTCCAATTAATCTTTAATCTTTATCCTTCCAAAGCCCTTATTGAATGCATTATAGTCTGAAAAGGGTGTATTTAATACGTCTACTCTTTTGTATTTATTTGTGAAATGTTTGTGCCCTCTTGGTCAATTTTTGCGACGGTGCCATGTACAGCTGAGAAAAAGGTATACTCTTTTCTAATCCCATTTCTAATGCCATTCAACTTTCTCCAGAGGTCTATCACTTCTTTTTTTTTTTTTTTTTTTTTTTCTTTTTCTTTTTGGAGAGCAGTTGGGGTTAAGTAACTTGCCCAAGGTCACACGGCTAGTTTTTTGTGTTAAGTGTCTGAGGCCGGATTTGAACTCAGGTAGTCCTGACTCCAGGGCCGGTGCTCTATTCACTGCGCCACCTAGCCACCCCGGTCTATCACTTCTAAATTTTCTAAAATTCTATTTGTCTCCTTAACTTCTTTCTTATTTATTTTGTGTTTGGATTTATTATCTAGATCTGAAAGGAATAAACTGAAGTCCCCTACTAGTACAATTTTACTATTTCCTCTTGTATCTCATTTAACTTTTCTTTTAAGAATTTGGATGCTATGACATTTGATGCATACATATGTAGTGTTGCTATTAATTCTTTTTCTGTGGTAACCTTTTTTTTTTAACAAAAATTTGGTTTCTTTGTTTAACTTTTTAAAAATTAGATCTATGTTTGCTTTTAGGGAAGCCAGGTGGTATAGTGGATAGAGTGCTGGGCCTGGAATCAGGAAAATTTTAGTTCAAATCTGGCCAGACACTTCCTAGCCATGTGACCCTGAGCAAGTCAATTAACCCTGTCTGCTTCAGTCTTCTTATCTATAAAGTGAGGTGGAGAAGGGGATGACAAACCACTATAATATCTTTGCTAAGAAAACCCCAAGTGGGGTCACAGAGTCAGACATGACTGAAACAAATGAATAACAACAACAATTTTTGCTTTTGCTTTGAGATTGTGATTCTCTGACCTTCTTACCTCCCTCTTATTCTCCATTTTCTCTTATCCCCTTTACCTCCTACTTCCCCATCAGATAAGATGAATTTCTGTATCCAGCTGTGTGCATATGTGTATTCTTCTCTCCTCTAACCAGTTGAGATGAGAGTAAGGTTCATGTCTCCTGCTCCCTCCTCTATTTTTCTCCTCCATTTTATAAACTCTTCATTCATGTGAGATATTTTCCCCCATTCTTCCTCTTTTTACCCCCCACACCCAGTGCATTCATCTTTCTACCCTTTTACTCTTTTAAGTTCACCCAAATATAAAAGAATCATATTCAGGCCCTCGATCTAATTAGACTCCTCCATGTTCCCTATCCATAAGTCTGATAGGTAATATATCCCATGTTCTTAAATTTTCTTATAACATCTCCCTTTATATCTAGATCATGTGTCCATTTTGACCTTATCTTGGTAAATGGTATTAAGATAGAGGTGGGGAACCTGTGGCCTCCAGGCTATCTGTGGCCTTCTAGGTCCTTGGGTATGACCTCTTGACTAAGTCCAAGTTTTACAGAACAAATTTTATTATTAAGGGAATTTGTTCTGTAAAGTCTGAATTCAGTCAATGGGCCACACTTGAGGCCCTAGAGGGCCACATATGACCTCAAGGCCACAGGGTCCCCATCCCTGGTGTAAGATATTGGTCTATGCCCAATTTCTGCCAGACTGCTTTCCAGCTTTCCCAACAAATTTTTCCCAAATAATGAATTCTTATCCCCAAAATTTAAGTCTTTACACTTGTCGCCACTAAACACCACCAGGTAACTATATTCATTTGCTGTGGTAGATTGTATTTCTACTCTGTTCCATTGATCTGCTCTTCTACTTCTTAGCCAGTACCAGATAGTTTTGATGATTACTGCCTTTTTTTTTAAATTTTAATTTATTTTCTTGGTTACATCATTCATTTCCACAAGGTTTTGAGTTACAGATTTTCTCCCCTTTTTGCCCCCACCCCCCAGCCTAGAATATTGATCCCATTGTAAGGCCCCTCCCACAATCTGTTCCCTTCCATGCCCTCCTCCAACACCCCTCTAGCTTTCCAGCAGGGAGGGGCTCCCTGCCCCCGTCCCTGAATGCACCATTTCCCAGCCGCACTCAACTGCACAGCTTTAAATACTAGATTCTAGCAATTCCTCCCGTCACCCACTTCCACCAGGAGGAGCAACAATTCAATACAGGCTGTACCTGTGT
>CM053596.1:48275971-48320834 GCA_028646575.1 Pseudocheirus occidentalis
TCCAAGTTCTTTTTTTGGTCATGGCTTTCAGGTAAACCAATAATTTTCAAATTGTCTCTCCTGGATCTATTTTCCAGGTCAGTGGTTTTTTTTAAGGAGATATTTCACATTAATTTCTATTTTTTCATTTGTTTGTAACTGTTTAATAGTATCTTGTTTTCTCATAAAGTCATTAGCTTCCACTTGCTCCACTCTAATTCTGAAGGAATTATTCTCTTCAGAATGCTTTTGAGATTATTTTTCCAGCTGACAAATTCGACTTTTTAAGGCATTCTCCTCATTGGCTTTCTGGGCCTCTTTTGCCATTGGAATTAATTTGTTCTTTAAGGTGTTATTTTCTTCAGTCAGGTTGTTTACTCTCTTTTCATGATCATTCTCATTTCTCTTCCCAATTTGTCCTCCACTTCTCTTATTTGGTTTTCAAAGTCTTTTTTAAGTCAATCTATGGCTTGTAGGCAATCTTCATGTATCTTGGAAGCATTTGGTGTGGGAGTTCTGACTGTGCTGTCTTCCTCCCATTCCATGCTTTGATCCTTTTTGTCCCCAAAAAAGGATTCTAGAGTTTGATTACTGTTCTTACTTTGCCTCCTTTTCCTCATGTTGGCCCATCAATTAGTTGCTTGATTTTTTAGCTCTGTGGAATTCTGCTTCCAGGGGGGAAAGCTCTGTCCCAAATAGCTGGGGTTTTCACAGCTGCCAGAGCTATTAGGGGGGTGCTGCAGCACCCAGCAGCTTTGGCTTGCTGAAAGCGCACCCCAGGACCACCACCCAAGACCACGATCCGGATCCAGGCTGCTCAACGCAAGAGCCCTTGACCCTGATCAATCATTTCAGCCCCCCTGCAATTGGCAGGCCAGGTGCTCTGAAGCAGCCCAGTGGAGGCAGTTGCTGGTTGTAGCAGATCCTGCTGCTTCCAGCTGCTTCCTTGCCCTGGGGGCAGTTCAGCCAAACTGCTTTTCCTCCCACAAATTTAGCTTAAAAGCTTCAATTCTACTGACCTTTCTCTAAGCCTTATTTTTCCTGGCTTGATGAATGTGGAGGTTGCTCCAGGTGTTGCAGATGTGCTCTCTGGTAGACTCACACTGTGGCTGGGCTCCTCCTGACCACCCTGGGGCCTGGCCATGGTTTTTGTTTCCGGCTGGCCTTAGCTCCCAGCCTGCCATGATGAACCCCTCCTGCTGAACTGCCTTCAGCGAGAGATGTTTTTTGTATTTTTGTGAGTTTGAGAACCGTAAAATTTGTTTAGAGTTGTACTTTATGGATATTTAGGGTGGCTGTGTGGGAGCTGCAAAACGTTGCTGCTTCTATGCTGCCATCTTGGCTCCATCCTGGTTTTGTTTTTTTTTTTATGATTTCTTGAAATATGATATCTAACCTCCTTTTGTTTTTGTTTATTGCTTTTAGGTATTCCATTGATTCTAAAATTATTTTCCTTATGGGATATTTCATTTTATTCTATTTTTTCAGACATAAAGTCGTTAGCTTCCCTTTTGCCAATACTAATTTTCACTAAAGTTGTGTACCTCTTTTACCAAGCTCTTAATTTTCTCTTCATATCTTTCTTTATCTATAGCTCTCATTTGGTTTTTAGAATCTTTTAAAACTCTTTCTGTAATTCTTATAGGAATTCATGTTGCTCTTGTGTTCAATCTGCATTTTTCTTTGAGGCTTTCCTTATAGATATTTTCAAGTCATTCTCTTCTTCTGTGTTTTTGTTTTGAACTTCCTTATCACCACAGAAGCTTTTTATGGTCACATTCTCTTTGTGTCTGCTCTTCTTCTTGTTCAGCCTTTTTCTTGACCTTAGACTTTATATCAATGCTGGGCTCTTTTGGAGGTGTCAACCTGCCTGAACTTCTAAGCTTTTATATCCTTCTGTTAATTTCACAGTTTTCAGTTTTCCCAAATTAATGTGATTCATGGAGAGGTCTGTTCATTGCCCTCTTGATCTGAGCTTTGCAAGTTCCTAACTCAGGTTTGGAACTGTTGGTTTGTGTGTAGTTGAGTTGCAGTAAACTACTGCCAAATTCAATTGTTTTAGCCTGCTGGGAGGTTCTGCAGGTTCAAAGCAACTGATCTGCTAGCTCCTCTTTGTATTGAGACTCCTGCCCTGGTTGTTCCCCTGCTTATGTTGAAGGCTTAGGTGCTGAGCTAAAGGCTAGAGCTGAGTCCCTGCTTGCTCTATTCTTGGGCTCAGAGCCACACTGCTCTGTTTCTGGATCTTGTTCTTTAATCAGGTCACATCTAGGACAGACCCACACTTCTTGGTCACTGCTCCTCTCTGCCCTGGATCCATGACCCAGCTCTGGCCAATGGACAACAGAGCTGCCGAGCAGCATCAGTTTGTATTGTTGTTGTTTTGCTTTTTGGAGGGCAATTGGGGTTAAGTGACTTGCCCAAAGTCACACGGCTAGTTTTTGTGCTAAGTGTCTAATGCCGGATTTGAACTCAGGTCCTCCTGTTTCCAGGGACTGTGTTCTATTCACTGCGCCACTTATCTGCCCCTGGCATCCATTTCTACACCCAACAGTAGTTCAAGGATCCCAAGGATCTCTTGGTCTGCCCTGGTACTTCCTGCCCGGTTGATTTGTTTGGATCCTTTCTTTCCCTAGGTCTAGAATGCTTCCTGCCACTGCCATCACCTGTGTTCCTGTCCATTTCTCTGTCTCCATTGTCCACAGACCTCTCTGTCTTTCTACCTAAGTTGCCCTAGGCTAAATAAAAATGACTTTCTGTGACCTTTTCTTGGTTTTCCCAATCAGAATTTGGTCTGGTTAATTTTCTAGATTTTTGTGGAGGAAGTCTGTGCTGGGTAAGCTAGGCAAAAATGGTTCTTCTTACTCTGCCCTCTTAACTCTGCCTCTCTCAGAATCTATCATATCTAACTATTCCAAAATCCTATGCAGACTTCTATTCTTTCCTGTTTATATTTTTGTTAGATTTCTCTAGATCTGAAAGCAGACATTGAGATCCTCATTTGTTGTTTTTTTAAATCCGTATCTCTATTTTAATTTTTCTTTTAAATACTTAGAAGCTATGCTATTTGTTGCATAAATATTAAGAAATTATATTATTTCATTTTCTATAGTTCCTTTAAACATAATGCAATTTCCTTGTTCATCTGTTTTAACTCTATTTTTGCTATTTCCTTGTTCAGGATCATGCTTGCTGCTCCTGTTTTTTTAATTTGCCTAAATAAATTGTGCTCCAACCTCCATTTTAACTCTGTGTGAATCTTTTTGTTCCAACTTTGTTTCTTATAAACAACATTGGTGAATCTGCTTCCTAATCCATTCTGTTATTTTCCTACATTTTATGTATGAGTTTCTTTCTCAAGGTCACACTTATGATTGGTAATTGTGCATTTCCCTCCATCATATCCTTTCATACATTTTCTTCTCTCCCCTCCCCCAGCCTTCTTATAAAGAAGAAAAAGGTGATGAAAAAGGGATGTGATGAAACTACTGAAGCAATCTGCTTCCAGTCTGCTGCCCCTCTTTTCTTACCTTCTCCTGGAGCCTGATGACTGGTTCCTGCCCTTTCTTTTCTTTCCTTTTAATTTTCCCTTCACCGTCTACCCTCCAAACCAGAATAGTAGAATATATAGAAAGATAAATTAAAATACTTGTGACGGTTCCCTCTACAACTTGGCCCACTTTCTCTCCTTTTCTTGTCCCCTCCTATTTCCATGTTGAGTATAATGTATTCTTATACATTATACTGCATTTGTTTCCAGTCCTCTTTTGTCTAGTTCAAAAGGGATATATGTTTCCTCTCCCCTAATTAAAATATAAACACTCAATCATCATGTAGCTCTTTTCAGCTGCTCAGAGTGATTTATCTTTCTAGGTTTCTCCTTACACTTGTGTTTGCATTTCAGAGTTTCTGCTCAGCTCTGATCTTTTAAGCAAAAATGCTTGAAAGTCCTCTATTCCCTTTAAGATCCATTTTTTTTCCCCTTTAGACATATGCTTCATTTTTTTCAGGGTAATTTATTCTTGGTTGTGAACTTTTATCTTTTTCTTTTTGAAGTATTATATTCCAGGATTTCCTCTCCCTGATAATACTAGCTGCCAAGTCCTGTATTGTTGTAAATATGGCTCTTTGATACTTGAACTGTTACCTTCTGGCTGCTTGTAATATTTTTTCTTTGGCCTTTGTCCTGGAATCTCTGGTTTTAGGTTAAGAAATTTGGGGGAATTTTTTGTTTTGAGGGTTCTTTCAGGAAGTAAATTGATTCTTTCTATCTTTACTTTGCCCCCTGGTTCTAAAATAGCTGGACAGTTTTCATCGTATTATTTTTTGAAATATTGGGGGGAGGTGGTTTGTTCAGGTTTTTAAGGAGTTCAGTGATTCTTAAATGATCTTCCCTTGACCTTTTTTCCAGGTCACTTGTTTTTGATAATTGATTCCTTACATTTTCTTTTATCTCTTTGGCTTTCTTGATGATTATACAGTCTTGTAGTCTTTTTTAGGTTTTTGCTGGAGTACATATATGAGAGCTGGATTCCTTGGGACCATTTCTTTGGCCATCTTAACCCGAATTCCACCATTTTATTTCTTCACTGTGTATCAAGTCATCAGTTCTTGTTCCAGTCTGAACTCATCCACTTCCTCAGGCTTTACTGCTCCTCTCTGTACTAGTCTCTTTAGCCAAGTATTCACATGAACTACAAAGTCAGTGGACTCTTTCCCTTTGTACTGAAAAGAAGTCTTAATGCAGCAATCTAGTGTTTGCCAGAGTCTGACTTATGTTAAATCTCTCTGGTCTTTGCACACAGATTTGCAAATCTACTTCCAGCTTGAATATCCTTCAGGTCCTATGCAAGTCCAAAAACCCAACCCTCTGAAGCATTCCCATTAACCTACTCATCTTTTAAAACCCAGATGCCTGCAATTTCCATAGCAACCATCCCCTTGCTGATCCAAACTTCCTTTACTTGTTCCACATGAGGACGAGCTACTTTCCCACAGCAGATTCCTAACTCAGTTTTACAATACCCACCTGCAGTGATAGATCTAGCTGTAGCCTTTCCCTCAGTCCTTGCTTCTCTGTTGATTCAGGGGTTCTGTTCTTACCACAGGAGAGGCTCCCATCTCTGAAAAAGAGGATGTGGTTTCTGCCTGCCTTGCTGGCCATGCTTCTCTGTCTAGCTCACAGAATCTAGCTCTTGCCTCACTTACAGGTTAGCTCAGTTCATTCCCTTATGAGGCTTCTATTTCTGGCATAAGTCTACTGAGGCACCCTTTTGACTCAGCAAGACTACACATTTCTTGACTATCTCCTCATTCAGCTGTGTTTGCAAGGTAATTACCGGGTCTTGATTCCTTCTGTGATTTTACTAGGAATTTTTGAGTGACCAAGCGTACCTAGCAATTCATAGAATATCTCAAGTTGTTGGTCTCTCTGGTAAAAAATACTGTTCTTGTACTGACTTCCCCAACCACTTAACAATGTCTTTCAACATCCGTGTCACTGTTTAACCTTAGGGTCCACACCTATTCCACACATAGGAAGCCCCTATGAGACTTTATATCCCTAGCACAGTAATGCATATCACATGTCATGGCATCCATATTTTGTTTAAGCAACCAATAAAGTAGCTTTAAATGTTAAGCACATATGAAATATGTAAGCATTGGTTATCTGTACCAACACAGTGAATTCACTGAACCAGTAAAAGAGAAGCGCCAATAAAAGTGAAACAAGATGATAGTCACTTATCAGCAATTGATATCTAAGTAAACCATAGCAGCATTCAAGCCAGAGGCACAGCACAGATATAGTTTTATCAAATATGTGTTTATTGCATTATTAGCAGCACTGAATAACATATTGACTTTCATATTTCTATTTGTCAGAGCAGTGCAGCAGATTTAGTGAGACAGAAGGAAATGGCTGTAGAAGGCTAGAAAAATGCAAGATAAGAAGAAAACCAACAAAAATAAAAAATTGGGAATAGGATTTTAAAAGTCATTCAGTAAAAGCTTGAATGAGAGAGGAAAAATGTGTTTTTAAAAATTGGATATCAAAATAATAAAAAATATGATTATTTCCCCTCTTTCCCCGCTCCCCTGCCTTAATTCAGTTTAAAACTCAAACACATCAAGGGAAAAATGAAAAAAGAATATATTTTTAAAAATCTTTCCATAGTAAATATATCTCCAATGCTTATAAAACAGTAATGGGGGGGGAGGAGCCTGCTTAAAAGAAACAGGAAGGGAGGAATAAAATAGTATTCAAAATCAAAGAAGAGAGAAAAACATTTTTTAAATCCCTAGATGAAGTTCTGCTTGTAACAGAGCTGGCTGCTCTCTGATCAGCCAGTGAGCAGGCAGGTAGGGACCAGTCACTGTTTCTCTTCCGAACCTTTTTGGTGGGCCAAGCTTCAACTCCCCTGGGGAATAACTTTCTAACACTGCCTTGGCTACTTTCCTCTGGAGAATAGCATTCGTTTCAAACCAGGCCTGTGAAAATGGCAGATGTTCACCCCAGAGCCAGCACAGCCTATAGCTGGCTGGTCCAGCCCCTGCTGCTGCTGACTCAATTGCCTAAGAAGCTCCAAAGTGTTCTCTCTGTGTGTGAAGTTACAAAAATGAATCACTCTTTTCTAGCTCTAAGCCCATCAGAGATCTCACTCTGGCAAGATAGTCTGGTTTTTAATCTATCTTTCTCCCTTTTCTAGATGCTGCCAACCACCCACAACCTACCACAAGGCTGTATTCAAATAGCATCACATGAAGTTTAACGATGCAATGGCTAATAACTTTATTGCATTTGCCAGTTTAAGAGATAAAGTCAACCTTTAATCCAGGGCGGCTAGGTGACACAGTGGATAGATTGCTGGGCCTGGATTCAGGAAGACCGAAGTTCAACTCTGGCCTTAGACACTTAGTAACTGTGTGATCCTGGGCAGGTCACTTACCTGTTTGCCTCAGTTTCCTCATCTGTAAAAATGAGCTGTAGAAAGAAATGACAAACAGCTCCAGTATCTTTGCCAAGAAAACCCCAAATGAGTTCATGATGAGTTGGATATGACTAAACAATAACAAAACCTTTAACCATAAAACGTTGGACACACTTTTAAGAAAGAAAGGTAGAAAATCACTGACAAAAAAGAAAGGCTCCACATATACCAAAATATTTGTAGCAGCACTTTTTGTGGTAGTAAATTGGGAACAAAGTAGACACCCATCACTTGGGGAATGGATAAGCAAAATGTGGAACATAAATGTGATCGAGTACTATCGTGCTATAGGAAATGAGGAATACGATACAGAAAAACATAGAAAGACTTAGATGAACTGATGCAAAGTAAAGTCAGCAGAGCCAGGAAAGCAAGTTATGCCATAATTACAGCAACAGAAATAGAACTACTCCCAAAACAATGGAAATTGGATGTTGCAAAATTATAAAGAATGTGTTTGGCTCCAAAGAACGAGGATAACACCTCCCCTCCCCCCATGACCTTGCTCCTTTATAGAAACTGGAGTCTACGAACATTATATATAAATCAGATTTTTTTTTCAGTATGTTAATAGGTTTGGCTGAATTTTTTCCTCTTTTTAAAAAAAGTCCGTATTATGAGTTGTGGTTCTTGGGGAAGAGGGAGGTGGAAGGATACAGGGGTATCCTTATATAAAACATATCTATATCTATCTATCTATATACACACATATATACATATATATAAAATAAAACATATCAGTAAAAATCCATTTTTTTAAAAAAGAGTCAACTAAAGTAGAGGTAAGGGTTTGGGGAAAAGCAACATTAGGCTTATGCCTTCTCAAGAGACAAGAAGAAGAAAAAGAGAAGTCCCTTCTCAAGGGACAATGGAAGAATGAAAAATGGCTGGGTTTGGTCTATAGTCCACACAGATTTTAACAAGGCAGGAACTGCGTCATGGCTCATGAATAATTTGCTCTTGGATTGAACCTGGAATCCAGTGCTTGCAACCTCATGGACGTAGCCCCTCTGATGGTTCTACCTTTGGTTCTTGTGGCTTCTCAACTTCTTCTCATAAGGCCAAAAGTGGGAAAGGGAGGACCTGTGAGTTCAACTTAGCCCTTCTACCAATCCTAAAATCAGGGAAAAAACCCCCCAGAGACAAAGAGAACTCTGGGAGATTTCTACCCAAACTAGTGAGAAGCTTATCAAGATGGATCCTCTGCCTAGAGCTGGGAGGGACCCCAAAGAGCTTTGGGTCCAATCCCCTAATTTTACAGTTGAGGAAACTGAGGACCAAGGAAGTTAAGTGACTTATCCAAGGTCACAAAGGGAGTTAATGTCAGGAGCAGCATTCAAAATTCCTTCCCACCAAAGTCAGTCCTCACTCTTTCTTTTGGGCAACTAGCTGTTGCAGTGGTTAGAGTGCTGGACCTGGAGGCAGTAAGACCTGAGTTCAAATCTGGTCTTAGACACTCATCGGTTATGTGACTCTGGGCAAGTCACTTAACCTGTCTGTTTCTTCATCTGTAAAATGGGGTTAAAAATAGCACCTACCTCAGGGTGGTTGTGTGGATCAAAGGAGATACTTGTGAAGTGCTTTGCAAATCTTAGAGTGCCATATAAATGAACTACATGGCTCTTTCCCCTGTACTTTATTATTAGCTTTAATAGGTCCCATGTAATTTTACCAATTAGATGCCCTGAGAGCTTTCTACTCTACCCCCTTTTCACTAACTCATGGCAAATAAAGGTGGATAGGGACCTGAACTACTTGGAGACACTGGTTTATCCAGATGGTGTTATTTTACTTGAGAAGATGTTGGAAGAACATGAACCACTCAAGGCATCCAATGGACCGCAAGTCTGTGTTTAAGGCTCTCAGTGGACATGCTCTAGTTCTGCCAAGGACCCAGGTCAGGAAGTGAGTATGGAATCTAGGACAATCAGAGTTCTTGTCACCACCATGTCTAAGGAATTCTCCAAGGCTGTAGGAATTTTCTGGGATGCAGTCGCTGGTCCTTGAACTCAAAACCAAAAGGCAGAAGAGAGCATTCTGACCTTACACACTCCCCTACCTTGGGCACTTTTGAAGATTTCCTAGGGTGGGAAGTATGTTCAGGTCTTTCAGCACTGACCTGTTTAGCTGTTGTCAAGTGTACCAGTGTTGGATTTGGCCAATTCTGTCAAGCCTTTTGTGCACAGCAGTAGCCTGGATGGTTTAAGGGCTATTATATTTTTTTCGTTTCCAACATTCACTTCCGTAAGTTTTAAATTTTCTCCCCCTCTCTTCCTCCTCAAGACAGCTTGCAATCTTATATGGGCTCTGCACATACATTCCTATTAAACACATTTTCACATTAGTCATATTGCATAGAAGAATTATAACAAGTGGGAAGAACCATGAGAAAGGGAAACAAAAAACAAAAAAGAAAATATGGGGCAGCTAGGTGGCGGAGTGAATTGAGCACTGACCCTGGAGTCAGGAGCGGAGTGAGTTGAGCACTGACCCTGGAGTCAGGAGGACCTGAGTTCAAATCCAGCCTTGGATACTTAACACTTACTAGTCATGTAACCTTGGGCAAGTCACAACCCCAATTGCCCTGCCTTCTCCCCTCCAAAAAGGGAAAAAAAAAAAGAAAATAGTCTGCTTTATTCTGCATTCCAACCCCATAGTTCTTTCTCTGGATGTGGCTGGAATTTTCCATTATGTGTCCTTTGGAATTGTTTTAGGTCCTTGCATTTCTGAGAAGGACTAAGTCTATCAAAATCAGTCATTGAACACTGTGCTGTTACTGTGTGCAGTGTTCTCCTGGTTCTGCCCCTCTCACTCAGCATCAGTTCATATAAGTCTTTCCAGGTTTCTCTGAAGTCTGCTTGTTCATCATTTCTTGTAGTACAATAGTATTACATTACATTCATATACCACAGCTTGTTTAGCCATTCCCTAATTGATGGGTATCCACTCAATTTCTAGCTCTTGGCCACCACAAAAAGAGCTGCTATAAATATTTTTATACATGTGGGTCCCCTTCCCATTTTTATGATCTCTTTGGAATATAGCCCTAGAAGTGGTATTGCTGGGTCAAAAGGTATGCACATTTTTTATAGCCCTTTGGGCATAGTTCCATATTGCTCTCTAGAATGGTTGGATCAGCTCACAACTCCACCAACAATGAATTAGTGTTGCAACTTTCCCACATCTTCTCCAATATTTATCATCTTCCTGCTTTGCCATGTTAGCCAAACTGATAGGTATGATGTGGTACCTCAGAGTTGTTTTGATTTGCATTTCTCTGATCAAAAGTGATTTAGAGCATTTTTTCATATGACTGTAGATGGCTTTAATTTTTTCCTCTGAAAAGTGCCTGTTTATATCCTTTGACCATTTACCAATTGGAGAATGACTTGTATCTTTGTAAATTTGACTCAGTTGTCTACATATTTTAGAAACGCAGCCTTTATCAGAGGCACTGGTTGTAAAAATTCTTTCCCAGTTTTCTGCTGCCCTCCTAATCTTTGTCACATTGGCTTTGTTTGTATAAAAACATTTCAGTTTAATATAATTGTAATTGCAAATGTAATGTAATTATCCATTTTGCATTTCATAATGTTCTATATCTCTTTTTTGGTCATAAATTCCTCTGTTCTCCATAGATCTTACAGATAAATTATTCCTTGTTCCCCTAATTTGCTTATAGAATCAACCTTTATGCCTAGATCATGTACCTATTTGGACTTTATTCCTGGTATATAGTGTCAGACATTGGTCTATGCCCAGTTTCTGCCATACTGTTTTCAATTTTTCACAGTAGGTTTTTGTTAAACAGTGAATTCTTATCCCAGAAGCTAGAGTCTCTGGGTTTATCAAATAGTAAATTGCTATAGTCATTGACTACTGTGTCTTGTGTACCTAACCTATTCCACTGATCTACCCCTCTATTTCTTAGCCAGTATCAAGTGATTTTGATGACTGCTGCTTTATAAAAGATCTAGTCCACCTTCCCTAGCATTTCTTTTCATTTATTCCCTTAATATTCTTGGCCTTTTGTTCTTCCAGATGAATTTTGATATTATTTTTTCTAGCTCTAAAAAATAATTTTTTGGTAGTTTGATTGGTATGGTACCGAATAATTAAATTAATTTAGGTAGAATTGTCATTTTTATTATATTAGCTCAGCCTACCCATGAGCAACTGGTGTTTTTCCAATTACTTAGATCTAAGGGTCATTTTATAACCAAGAGGATGACTACCACTAGAAGCTTATTTGTATTTATCATCAGATAACTCTGTGACATTAAGGTCCTATGTATCATCTGAAAGTTGGCATACTTGGTTTCCAGTGGAATGGAGAGGAAAAGTATGCACTGAAGTAGGCCATCATTCAAGTTTAGAGATTTGATTTTACCTCACAGGTGGTAATGCCACCGACTGGAGATGGGTATAAACTCCAACCAACTATCAACTGGCATGAGTTACCAACCAGGGAGAACAAGAACAGATACTGATGCCCTGACCCACAGAAACCTTTACCTCTGGAATTGAGAGGCTGACAGCAATTAGTGATACAAAGAGGTCTTGATACATCCCGGAGAAAGCATGGCTGAAAATCTGAGACTGCCTCCAGAGAGTACAACATTGTAGGAAGTAGATTGTTGAGCTTTGAACCAACTTCACGTCCAGTTTGGCCCTGATTAGCCATGAGCTCAGCCTCGGGACAAGGGTCTACAAGCAGGAAGACTGGCCAAGAGAGAGGGCTGTGACCCATAGGGAATGAAGCTAGGCCCCCCTGAGGTCTTCTGCTGTTGAAGGAGTGGTAGAAATTGGAACTCTGCCCAGGATTAATGTATTGTATTCTGAACTGTATAATGTATTATACTATAACCAATCCTACACAAAGTACAGAAAGGCCATCTGTGGCTTGGGGAATGCCCTCCATGAGAAATTGGCAGGCCTGTGCCAATAGAAAACTCTGGGTCTGGTGTGAAACAGGTTCTCCTGGCCGAAGATGGCAGCACACCAGGCAAGTGTTCAAAGGAAAGCACTAGAATTAAAGAATTATATTGGGTCAACTAGGTGGCGCTACAGTGCATAGAACGCTGTGCCTAAAATCAGGAGGACCTGAGTTCAAATCCAGTTTCAAACACTGGCTGTGTGACCCTGGGTAAGTCACTTCACCCGTTTTGACTCAGTTTCTTCATCTGTAAAATCATCTGGAGAAGGAAACGGCAAAGAACTCAACTATCTTTGCTAAGAAAACCCTAAACAAGATCACAAGGGGTCAGACATGACCAAATAACAACAATAGGATTAAAGCAGCTTACCTGGAGAACATGAGTATAAACACACACACATATACACATACATACATGTGTATATATATGTGTATACATATACATATGTATAAGTGTGGGTTTGTGTGTATATATGCGTATGAATGTATATATACCCAGCTGTACCACCTAGATGCCTTGCAGACCCTTGTAACAAATAGAAAAGGCATCAATTTTGTAAAAATGTTAATAGTAGAGCATAGTTCCAGACATCTTGACCCCCACCAGAGCAGACGCCTTCTTGGGGAGCTCATTTCAAAGTTGCATTCTGGATTCGGGAGGCCTGCATGATGTGGATCAGGTCCTTCACAAGGACAGAGCTTGTGTTCTTCCAGCCCTTGTCCAGAGACAAGAAGCCTATGGGCTACACAGCCCACATTCCAAATCCATAGTTCCTCACTTTCTACTGAAGGAAGCCCTGGCAAAGAGACCTGTAGAATATTTGACCAGCATCCCACTGAGCATATTGGAAACACGAGAAGAGCTGGCACGGCCCACAGGCCTGGCATGTCACTATGAACAGTGCTGAAGACTTTGTGCTGTTCACACTGAGCTTTGGACAGAAGTTACTGTGATTCATCTGTGCTTTTAAAGGGTGGTGCAATGGACAGAAAGCTGGGCCTGGAGTCAGGAATACTTGAGTTCAAATCCAACCTCAGACACTTACCAGCTGTGTGACCCTTGGTAAATCACTTTACCTCTACCTCAGTTTCCATATCTGTAAAAAAAAAAACCTACCTCACTGGGTTGTCATGAGAACCAAATGAGATGATGTAGGTAGAGCGCCTTGCCAATCTAGCTACATTAAGGCTAGCTAACGGTCATCATTAGGGACAGCTAGGTGGTTGGGTGGAGAAAGCACTGGGCCGGAGTCAGGAAGATCTGAGTTCAAATCCAGCCTCAGACACTTAATAGCTGTGTGATCCTGGGCAAATAGCCCCTATTTGTCTCAGTTCCTCACTTGTAAAATGGGATCGCACTGGAGAAGGAAACAGCAAAAATCTTTGCAGTATCTTTGCTGACAAAGAGTTAGACATGACAGAACAAGTGTTTTTGTTATTGCTTTTATATTATTATATTTTAATATAGTAAATATATTCTATATAAATAATATATTTTTATTCTATTATTTCATTATGATATCATATAGTCTCTGAGAATGGGGAAACCAGAGCCTCTTTTTGCTGAGATAACAGTTGAGGGAGGTCTGCTGTTTTCCTGTGGCTGTGACTCAGGAGGACATGGAGAAGACCACACAGCAGCATCGTATAGGAAATTCATCCTCAAGATTTCTGGCCTGGACGTAGAACAGCACTTTGATGTCTTGGTGTCTCGGGAAAACTCAAGGTTATGGACTGACGGAAGATCCGCCCCACTCCCAGTCCTTTGCCTTTCCTTGTATTCCCAGAGCTTAGCACAGAGCCCGGCACAAATATGTGCTAGGTAAATGTAGACTGACTGGCTATGAAAGAGTCCCAGAGAGTGGTCTTGGTCCTACAGAGGTGATGTACACCAGAGCTCCCTGTTGTCCCTTCTACCCAGTAGGAGGACAGGAGCACAGTTAGGGAATTGGTCCCCAACGGCAGATAGGGGCCTATTGAGGGAGGAGCTAGGCCAAAATCTAGTGGAAGGGGAGGCAGGATTTCATTCCTGTCTTAGTGAATAGTACAGGAAGCTGAAAGCGGCCCTGCCTAAGGGGAACCTCAGCCTAGGCAAAGGAGGAAAATTAAATCCAGAAGCTGTTCCATTCCTGCCCAGAGCTAGGCAGTAGAAGTCCCAGGGGAAAAGAGGTGGAGAACCTACAGAGTTGGGCACAGAAATGGCACCAGTCAACCTGGGTCCTTGACAGTCCCATAATCTGCTCCCCAGTCAAGGATGGGAAGACCAAGCATTCAGAGGTGACAGTGGGTTGCTGCAAGAGAGCCCAAGTTCTCCAGCCAGTGAGTAAACTGTTGAGTAAATAGGTGTGGGTGCTATGCTCTCTGGCACAAAGGCCTATTCTACAATGTGGGAAATGACTATGCCCAGATTGAACAAGAGGTCTATCATATGGAACATTTCCATGTGACCACTGGAGCATAGATTTCTGTTTTGTGTTATGAGCTATGTACCTGGGGGATGATATGGTATAGTGAGAAGATGTCTGGCCCTGGAGTTATGAGGCCTGGGTTTAAATCCCACTTCCAATACTCCAGTGACCTTAGGCAAGTCATTTAACCTCTGTGGGCCTCAGTTTCCCCATCAATAAAGAAATTTATTGAGGTTTCTTCTAGTTCTAAATGTGTATTTATAATCTGTACTTGTGTATCAGGTGCAATACACAATTCTTTAACTTGTGTGGGGGTAGTGGGAATGGAGAATGTATCAGGCATGCACCAAGAACATTCATTCTAAAAGTAGCTGAAAGGTCCTGAGAAAAGAATTAGGCCAGCCCATCCCCTCTTGGCTTTACTGACAAGGCTGGAAGAAGGCCCAAGGGTACAAGCACATGAAAAGCTCCTAGAAGGATTTTCTGGGGGAGGGCAACCTCATATGAGCAAGACCAGGGCCATCTGGTTTGTGTTGACATGAGAGACAAGAGCTGACAACAGGGGCAGCTTTGGCTGCTGGCTGAGTTCCTAGGCCAAACCAGGAGCTAAGAGAATATAGGACTTTTCTGAAAAAGGTCACAGTTTCTGGATCGAGGGATGCTGACCTCAGAGCCAAGGAGAAGGTGGTTGACATCAACCCAGCCCCGGGAAATGCAATGGCTTTGCATAAGCCAGGACTTAACTGAGTGATGCCAGGGGCTCTGCAGGGTTATAGCTATTTATTCCCTTGCTATCTCGATACAGAAGCAAGGTCCTTTTCCTCTCCTTAATGTACTTTTAAATAAGCCTGTTCTATTTTTCAATGCCTTCATTAGCCTTGCAAGGGCCTGAGTGAAGAGAGGCCGAAAGAGAAATGTTCAAGACTTTTACCTCTCTGTGAGAAAAGCTGATGATAGCCCTCAGGTTTGTTAGGAATGAGCCATATTCTCCAGTTCTTAGGGGCATCCTGGGGAGATCTTAGGGGCAGCCACAGAGATTGTTAGAAAAAGGCCCCAAGTTCAAACCCAGACCTTGTGAACCCAGAACAGCAGTTCTGAGTCATAGGTTCCCATTTTCTGTTTCCTTCTCCAAGTCAGTCCAGGTGGCCTTGCCCTTGACCCAATGTTCTCTCCCATCACTGCTTTCTCAGTCTGCTTGAGAGTCTTCTGGGGTCCTTCTTTCTTAGATGATCAACTACCTGGTCTGAAATGACTGCACCTGGATCCCCAATTACCTCTTCATTCTTTGTCTCCTCTGTTTTTTCTTGAGTGCCCCGGCACCCAACCCATACCCTCTAGCCCTGGCTTAAATCACAAAAGTATATTCCCCACGGTTTATTTATAAGGGAAAAGAGGACGTGAAAACTCAGAAATAATATTCTAGGGGTAGTCACAGGAATGTGAATTAAAAAAACAAAACTGTGGATGGGACCTGAGTCAGACTGTTTAGGCCAAGGTCTGACCAGTGTCCAAAGGAAAAGGTCGCTAACCTTTTTGTATTCTTCATTTTAATTTCAGTATTTGTATTTGTCATTTGTAAGAGACTCTAACTACTTCTGTCTACTCCCATATAAAACCTCACATCCCCCTAACGTCGGCAGGCCATCTAGAAATGCTGAAGGCTACTGAGCTCATTGCTGTAATGGCAAGCAAAGGAGTATTTAGAACCTTGTTTCAGTTCTTCAATTGCCTTTGAACCCCACCTGTGATTTGAAGGTGGGAGGAACTTGCTGATGCAACAGGAAGGGTGAAACAGGAAGGAGAACCACCACATAAAAGCAGGAGCACAAACTGGAAGAGAGCAGAACTGAGAAGGAGAACACTTGTGATGTCCATCACTCTATCTGTTCTGTCTGTTGATTTGTGTTTGTTACTTTGTCAGACAGAAGCCTTCTGTCTGTTGTTTGTGTTACTTTGTCAGATAGAAGGATTCTGTTGAATTGTGTTACTTTGTCAGACAGATGCATCCTGTCTGTTGACTTGTGTTGATTTTACAAGCAGAAACTGAATTGAGATGATAGTGCCAGCAATGTGTATGAATATTGTTGTGGCTCTGTTAAGCCTTGTCTTCCCAGAAACAGAAACTACAAAGGGCTTGAGGTGGACTGGTCACCATGAGCTTCAATATGGAATGGGAACTGGATGATGAACTGGACCAGGAGTTGGACCAGGAGCTGGACCAGGAGCTGAGATTCTTTTTGAATTCTTGGTTTCAATTCTAGCTCCTCTGATTTCCAGAATATCATATTCCAAGTCCTTTGATCCCTTAAGGTAGAAGCTATGAGGTCTTGTGTTATTGTGATTGTATTTCCACAATACTCAAATTGTTTCTTTATGGCTGCTTGTAATATTTTCTACTTAACCTGGGAACTCTGGAATTTGATTACAATATTCCTAGGAATTTTCCTTTTGAGATCTCTTTTAAGAGGTGATCAGTGGATTCTTTCAATTTCTATTTTACCCTCTGGTTCTAGAATATCTGGACAGTTTTCCTTGATAATTTCTTGAAAGATGATGTCTAGGCTCTTTTTTTGATCATGGCAGTTAGGTAGTCCAATAATTTAAAAATTATCTCTCCTGGATCTATTTTCCAGGTCAGTGATTTTTCCAATGAGATATTTCACATTGCCTTTTATTTTTTCATTTGTTTGGATCTGTTTTATAGTATCTTGATTTGTCATAAAGTCGTTTCCATTTGCTCCATTCTAATTTTGAAGGAATTATTTTCTTCAGTGAGCTTTTTGACTTTCACATTTGGGCAAGTCTGCTTTTTAAGGCATTCTTCTCCTCATTAGCTTTTTGGACCTTTTTTGCCATTTGGGCTAGTCTATTTTAAAGGTGTTATTTTCTTCAGTATTTTTGGGGGTCTCCTTAGCAAGCTGTTGACTCATTTTTCATGATTTTCTTGCATCACTCTCATTTCTCTTCCCAGTTTTTCCTCTACTTCTCTTACTTAATTTTCAAAATCCTTTTTGAGCTCTTCCGTGGCCTGAGACCAATTCATATTTTTCTTGGAGACTTTTGATGGAGGAGCTTTGACTTGTTGTCTTCTTCTTGTTGTATGTTTTGATCCTCTTTGTCACCAAAGTAAGATTCTATAGTCAGTTTTTATGCTGTTTTCTCATCTTTCCAGCAAATACTTGACTTTCTAACTCTTTGTCAAGGTAGGACTCTGCTTGCAGTAAAGGTGGGTGTGGGTACACTGTTCCAGGCTTCAAGGGTTTTGTATCAGCCACTCTATCCCCCACCATCTATAGACCCAGATCTCTGGAAGCAGCCACTGCTGAAGCCACTGCCGCCACTGCCACCACCCACCATCTCCACCACCCTGGGGCTGGGGTCAGACCCCACCTAGACCATGTTCCTCTTTTACCCAGGTCCCACAGAGTTTTTCCACTGACCTTCTATGCTGTCTTTGGCGTTTGTAGGTTGAGAATTCTGGAAACTGCCATAGCTACCACTGATTTAGTCCCCTGAGGCCTGCTCCAGTCCTGTCTGTGCTGGCATGGCCCATGTGGGACTGTACTCCACTCCCAGCCTGGTGAAATATATCCTTCCTGTCAGCATTCCAGGTTGTCTTGGGCTGGAGATATATTTCACTCTGTCATTTTGTGGGTTCTGTAGCTCTAGAATTTGTTTAGAGATATTTTTTACAGGTATTTGGAGGGGTTTGGGGAATATCTCAAGCAAATCCCTGCTCTTACTCCACCATCTTGGCTCTGCCCCCTCCTGGGTACATTCTTTTTGAGGATGTCCTCCAAATCAGATTATGTATATAGAGGTGGGTTTGCTTCATTTACCCTATCAAGTCACTCTACCCCACTTTAAGTTTGTGATAAGATGCCCTGATACCTTGAAAAGGTGAACATGTTTCAATTAATCACAGTGTACTGGGATGGGGGTGGGGGGGCGAGGAGAGGGAGGGACTGTTACTTTTGCAGAGAACCTAGGACAGTTCCCATGTAACTGTTAGGCTAACTGTAGTCTAACTAAGAGATGAATGGGAAGCTCCTTGACTGTTTGAAGAAGCATTTAAAAGGCCCTAGTTGACTCCTGCTGTCCTTCTTCACTTCATTGTCTTCTGCTGCCTTCTGGTAGTATGATAGCATCCACTGAGAGACCATGTTGTAAGGGGGAGGCATGTGAAGCCTTCTTTCCCTCTGATCCTAATGCCCTACCCCCCACCTCCAAAGAGCCCGGGACCTTGTTTTTTGGTTCATCCTTTTCCCTTCAAGTTTCAGGAAGTGAAGTTTCCAATCCTGATCAAGAGATCAAACCATGGGAATCTGAGAACTTGGATCCAGGCTGGGCATTTCAGCCAGCCCAGCACTGATGCCCTGAGGATGAAGGAACAATCTTTGGGAGTGAACTGTGGGACTCCAACCCAGCAGAAGAATTCATCTGCCAGTTGTGCACATCTGAATGTAGACTTGGTGTGGCTAATGCTATTTAAGAACTGAGCCAAGTTTCAAGCCTATTGCCCCAGAGTTCAAGGTGGTGTAGGGGAGAGCATGCCCTGGAGGTATTGGGGTAGATCTTTGGAAATTTGTTCTCATTATATCTTTGAAGTTTGTAAATCCTATTTAATGTTATATACTTAAATAGAACTGAGGGGATAGTAACAGACCCTAATAATGGGGAGTATATAGCTGGTGGCCTGTCAAACCAATGGCAGCTGAGAAAAGTGACAAACCTTCAGGGTACACTGGAACCCTGAGGGTGGTATAACCAGTCTCTCCTCAAAGAGCATCTACATTAAAATAAACCTTAAATTAATTGTGAAAGGTACTTGCTCCTGGAGTGATATTGTGCAAGAGTGTTTTCAATTGGCCAAGGAAACTTCACTAAACCCTAGGGGTTGTCTGTACATCAGCAAACTATTTGAGAACTGGATGTCATTCCAGAAATGTGAGGAAGTGTGGCATAGTGGGCACTTAAATGCTTATTTCAACCATTTACTCATCCATCCACCCACCTACCTACCCCCTCTATCCATCCATCTATTTGCCCATCCGTACCTATCCACCCATCCACCTATCAACCTACCCATCTATGTATTCATCTATCTACCCATCCATCTATCCATCCATCCATTCATCTATCCATCCATGCTTAAGAGGAACTTTTTTTCTTTTGCTTTTTGGAGGGCAATTGGCGTTAAGTGACTTGCCCAAGGTCACACAGCTAGTTTTTGTGTTACGTGTCTGAGGTCAAATTTGAACTCAGGTCCTCCTGACTCCAGAGCCAGTGTTCTATTCACTGTGTCACCTAGCTGCCCCTATATACCTCTTTCTAAAACAGCGGTTCTCAACCTGTGGGTCACAATCCCTTTGGGGGTCCAACAACCCTTTCACAGGGGTCGCCTAAGACCATTGGAAAACATATATTTCCAATGGTCTTAGGAACTGAGACACGGCTCCTTTATCCGTCTCCAGGCGGGTCCGCCCACATGCAGATATGCCCAGATACACCCATATATGAGTATTAAAGGCATTAAGAAGGTTGAGAACCACTGTTCTAAAAGCTATTTAAGTCTGCTGACAACATGATTTGAACTAATAATATAACAGAGAACATGATAGGGGGTCTTGAGGTAATAGCTTTAGAAAGATATCCTCAAACCCTCAGAGATACCCCTAGAGACTTAGGGAAATGTACTAGCCACAATCTGCAACTCAGTAATCAACCCAGCATGTGTTACATACACTGTCAATGAATCTTCTAAGTAGATGAACTTAGTATGAGATTTTATCCATGTTTCTTAAATACCCTGAACCTGACCAGCTCAGTATCTTTATTTGCTAGGATAATCTTACCTAGCTAGAGCTCTCATGCCCCACTACCTGATTACACTGGTTCTCTAGGTCTCCAGAACCAAATATTTATTTATCTTGATTCTTGCCCAATCCAACGATGCCCCTCCCATGCAAGCTGAAAATATCAAACCTGCCAGGCAGGCTGCCTTTCTTCCCTCAGGGAAGTCAGGAAGCATGAAATATTAATCAGGTGCTCTTCATTTTAATTTGGGGTGGTGCTGGGGAAAGGTAGGAAGGAGAAAGAGAAGGCGGAGAGGGAAAAGGGAGAGAGGGGAGGAAAGAGAAGTGGGTACAAGAAGGAGGGGGAGAATGGGAGGAAGGGTAAAGAGAAAGGAGAGGAGAAAAGGAAGGGGGGGAAAGATGAGAGGGAAGAATTGGAAGAACTAACCATTTCCTGGGTATGTTGAGTCAGGGCACGGAATAGTTCGTCTGGGTAGACATGCAAAGGGGAGCATTGGGAGAAATGTTGGAAAAGCAGATTGGTGCTAGAGCTAGAGTGCCTTGATTCTCAAGCTAAGGCGTCTGAAATTGAACCCAGCAGTGGAAGAGGGTGGGAAAGGTAGAAAGAAATGGGAAGTGATTGAGAAGGGGAGGCTGCTGGAGTTCTCACTGTCCCAGGTGTCAAGGGCAGTTCAGCTCCTCTCAAATGGAGCTTTGGTGGGAAAATCATTTGCTAAGCAAGTTAGTTTACTCTTAAGCCAAGGAGGATGAATCTAAAGAGGACAAAATCGTGTAAAATAGCGTCTGGAATGTTAAAACCCAGATGCTGATTTTGAACTAAGGACAAGAAAGGAGGCCAGAGATGAGATAGTGGGTGGATTGATTTGTTGTTGTTCAGTTGTTTCAGTTATGTCCAATCCTTTAAGACTCCATTTTGGGCTTTCTTGGAAGAAATACTGAGTGGTTCGCCATTTCCTTCTCCAGTTCATTTTACAGATGAAGGTACTAGGCAAACCGTCGAGTAACTTGGTCAAGGTCACACAGCTAGTAAGTGTCTGAGGCCACATGTGAACTCACGAAGATGAATCTTCCTAACGCTAGGCCTACCTAGCTCTCTATTACACCATCTAGACAATGGAGAGAAGGCAGAACCACTCAGTTCTTCATGTGATTATAGTTTCTCTGCCAAGGAGGATGATTATTAGACTAGGAAAAATGAAATAAGGATTGTTGGTACCCAAGATAAGTGAGGAAGTGGTAAGAATTCAAGAAACCAAACCTGGATGAATCATATCTCAGGGTAATGAAAGCAACGGCAGATGGGATTGCTGAGCCCCTGTCTGTAACCTTTAGAAGATAGTGGAGAATAGGAAAGGGGCCAGATGATTATTGTTCCAATTCTCAAAAGAGGGGAAAGGATGTAGTCTTCAAAATGTGAATAGGACAATGAGTGAGTTTGATTCAATTCCTTGTAAAACTTTGAAACATATTGTTGAAAGGATGTTTTAAGAACACCTAAAGGAGGAAGCATTCCTCACTAAAGGCCAGCATGATTTCATCAAGAAGCAGATACACTTGAGTATTTGATTCACTTTTTATTTTGGCAATTTGATTTGTCTCTTTAAAAAAAAATCATTAACTAATATTTTTTATTGATCACTCTTGTTAACCTTTGAAAAATGTCTTCAATGGATTTTTTTTTTCCTGTCACTTAATTTCTGAATATTCCCTGCCCCCATCTGGCAAGCTATCCTTTGTAACAAAGAATAAAAAAGAAGAGAAAAAAAATCAATTCAGTAAAACCAACCATTTGTTATTGTTTAAAAAAAGCAACGACAACCAGCTCTTTGTTTGGTTTATCAGTTCAATGACATTTTGTATTTTCAATTTTGCTTATTCCTTTCCTGATTTTCAAAGTTCCTTTTTTATTTGTTTGGGGGTTCTTTATTTTATTGTTTTCTAGTATTTTTGATTGCTTGCTCAGTTCCTTAATCCTCTTTTTTACTATTTTGTTCACATGTAATTTAAGATACTTAGCTACAGCTCATAAATTTTTATATGTAATCTCATTGTTGTCATTTTCATTAAACAATTATATATTGTTTCTAAAATTTATTCTTTGACTCATTCATTGTTTAGGAGTTTTATTAGGAGTTTCCATTTAGACCAGTATCCTTTGTATTCTTTGTATACAGTATCCCGTGTATTCTTTTATTGGTTATGATATATTGTGTTTTGATAAGTAAAGGATATTTTTTATAATTCCTGGTTTTCCCCCTTTATTTCAATATGTTCTAGAACATGACCAGTTTGTAAGTAATATGTATATTCTTCAATATTCTCACTCAGAAATTGTCAAAAGTATTTTAATTCTGATTTTCTCAATCTCCATTCAGTTCTGTATTGTTTTTTCTTGTTTATATTTCTATTAGATATATGCAGTTTGATGTCCAGAAACAGTAAATTACTGTCTTACTATTAGTGTCTTTTTGCAATTTGGCTATCACTTTTTTTAGACACTTATGCACTATTCCATTTGATACGTCTATGTATGTGTGTATATATATATATATTTACATATACATAATTATATTATTTGTTGAGTATAATTTAATCAAGTTCTATATTGCCTTTAAGCATATTACAATATCCTTATTTATATTTTTTGACATCAGTTTGTACTGTTGCCTTATCTGAAAAAACATCTGTAACACCTACTTTTTTGAATCAACTGAAATAATCAATTTTGTTCCAGTCTCTCATTTTAATTCTAAATGTATCTACGTATATAGTTTAAGTGCATTTCTTACATGTAGCAAATTGTTGGATTTTGTTTTATTATGTATTCTTTTCTCTTTCATTTTGTTAGAAAATCTAATCTATTCACACTGAGGGTAAGAATAGTTAAGTTGGTATTTTCCCCCATCAAATTCTATTAAGTTATATCATATGCTTATTATAATATACATTATTTCTGTTTATTATGTGTTTCTTCTCTTTTACATTTAGCTGATACCTTGTGATTTATTTTGCCTACACGCATCTGATCCTAGTTTCTTTGTGCCATCTTCATACAATCTCACGCCACTACCTCTTGTTTCTGTACACAATTCCTTATTTCTTCAATTTACCTTTTTTTTTTTTTTTGCTTTTTGGAGGGGCAATTGGGGTTAAGTGACTTGCCCAAAGTCACACAGCTAGTTTTTGTGTCAAGTGTCTGAGGCCGGATTTGAACTCACGTCCTCCTGATTCCAGGGTCGGTGCTCTATTCACTGCGCCACCTAGCCACCCCTTCAATTTACTTTTCTTTTTTTTTTTTCCCCTCTTCCCCTCTCCTAAAAAAAAAAAAAAAATTATGCCCTTTCTCAGTCCGGATAAGCATGTGAAATAGAATCTTCCCTATTTCACTCTTCCATTCACCCTCTAAATTTGAATAACATTCGTTTGTGGCTTCCCTTTGAAAGAAAAGCACAATTAATTTCCTTCCTTACTATGTCTCTCCCACCCCTTAGTATCATCTACAATCTAATCTCCCATTTATTGCACATGCACTTATATGTTTTATTTCCTCTTTATGTTCCTAATAAAAGGTACAAATTACAGAAAACAAAAGCGTTGTGCCCTCTTGTATCCAATCCCTCTTTTGTGATCACTGATCTTTTCCTAGCTTCCTTCCCCATCTCTTATTTTGAAAGATCTTCCAGGAATGAAAAATCTCATTCCTAGAAATGTTATGTCATTCATGATCCTGAGGCCCCCAAGAGCACTTTGTTATCAAATAGATCTGGGTTCAACCTTGGGGGCCTAACCCATAGGGAGATTCAATTTCTTTCCGGCTTATGATTGTTCCTTCTGGATTTCTCTAGGAAAATCTCTAAAACAAAGTTTAGTAGGCACGACCTGTCTAGGGTCCCCACAAATGGACATTAACAAGGTCCCCTCCCACAAAGGTACTAAGTGTCCAAGATGAGTATCAGGTACAAGATCGCTTTTGTTTTCTCCACTACAGAAGAAAGGTAAAATGAAAAGTGCTTCTAGGTACACGAGAGTAAATAAAAGAAAACGAAAACATTCAAATATACCATTATACTCATTCTGCTCCCACAGGAAGGCAAAAACCCTTAGTGAGACTGTTGAGCTGACATTTTGCCTGGGACCTGCATTATCTACATAAGTCACAGCAATTATCTAGGGGGGTTGACAAGGTCCAGATTGGTTCAGCCAAGGCATGGCTTCAGTCTTTCAGCTACAGAGTCCTGTGGATGCTCCTCTCCTCTAAGAAGAATGCCATTATGGAAATCTCCCCCCAGCTGGCTGGTAACAAGTAAGAATTGGAAGCTCTAGGAATTCCAGTGTCAGACTTGCCTGGGCAATCAGATGTCTCCCATTGCCATATGCTTCTGCTATGAGTTGCCATTGCTGCTGGGTATATGGGCGGGGGAGAGAAATCCTCTTGTTCACTTGTTAGAAGTACAAGGGAGAAGGTTGTGAGTAACAAATATTCAGCAGAGGGCATGTGGCCATTTCCAATAAAAAAAAAATCCTACAAAGAGGAGAGTTTCCTTTAACCAGAGTCTATCTTCCTGAACCTCTGCCAACAATTTAATAGGAGCCTCAGTTGCTGGGGATCAAATGGGAGTGCTTTGCATCCTCCTGTCAAGGGTCTAGCAGGGATGAGGAACCTGCTGCCTTGAGGGTCACACATGGTCTGGAGGTTACAGGTTCTCCACCCGTGGTCTAGGGATATCTCTCAGCAAACGCATATCCATATACTACATAGAACGTACCACATTCTAACAAAGGTCCATGCCTTGTAATCTCAAGTTAATTGGGTATAGTCACCCCTGCTACAATTAATTCATGAAGAAGGCTATGTGTTATGGTAGAAGGATTTCTGGGCAGCTCCGTGGCACAGTAGCTGGAGTGCCTGGCCTGAAGTCAAGAAGACCTGAATTCAAATCCAGCCTCAAACACTTACTGTGTTATCCTAGGCAAGTTACTTAATCTTGTTTTCCTCAGTTTCCTCATTTGTAAAATGAACTGTAGAAGGAAATGGTAAACCATTCTAGTACCTTTGCCAAGCAAACCCTACATGAAGTCAGGCAGAGTCAAACACAACTGAACAAAGAAGGATTTCTGCATCAAGTAAATGTGCATGATTTACCATCTGCCTATTCTGAGGCTAGTGCTTCAACTTTCTGAATCCTCCTCACTCTGACTCCCTTCAACGACCTTCCTAGTCACTCTAGGGACCAGAGATTCTGACAATCTCTCCCATAGGTGGGGAAACATTTAAAAGAAGCAATTCTCCTGCCCAGGATAGGAGGCTTCCTTGCAGTGCCCATTGCCTCATTTTGACACCCATTATGAAACTTCTGTTGCACCTCACCACCCATCAAGAGGAAAGCACTCCCTCCACTCTCCCTCCACAGCTGAGCCTAACTCTTGTTGCCCATATTTTTTTCATTTATGACTGTCAATTTGGAAGGTTTGGGGTTTCATTTATGTGTTACAAAGTGATTTTTTCAAACTATCATATTCCAATTTTCTCTTTGATTTCTCAAAGCCAAGGAATAGTCTTCGTGTGTTTCAGGCTGATTTTCTTTGGCAGGTAAAAGTTCTTCTCCTACTTGCTTGCAAAAATGTTTGTTTCTTGTTGAGATTTTATAGCTTAGTCATGAGGTTTCTCGATGAACTAAACTTGGGTTTTATCTGTCAATATTATATGCATCCTATCAATTGTGACTTTACCTATGATTCCAACACAATGTTCTTGAGCGATTTCTGAAAGTTCAGGCTTTTAATTTTATCATTCTTTTCGGGACGACCTATAATTCTTAGACTATTTTTTCATGTTCTATCTTCAAGCCCAGTTTCCCTGGTTTATAGCAATATCATGAAGTGATTCTACTCTTGTTGGTGGTATTTCATTGTTTAACTAATTTGCCTACCTTTTCATTTTTTATATACAAACTTGCTGTTTTCATTTTTCAGAGAATCCAACATTTTAGAGATTTTTCATTGTTTACTCTAAATTCTCTACTTTTGTTAACCATAGCTTACATTTATTTATTTTCAGATTAATTATTAGCTAATCATTAATTATGCTAATGTATTAATTTTATATAATAACATACTGTGGGTTAATTAATTATTATGTATTAATTGTATTATCTATAATTAATTATAATTATTTAAAATAATTTTATTGATAGAAACTTATATAAGATTTATAACCAAACAAACATCTTCTCACAAGTGCATTAAGTACAGAAAATGTAAAATATCCCAGATGCCATGTTGTACCTATTATACTTTCCCTGCCCAAAGGTAGTGACCTTTTGTGGGACTGTTGAACAAATATTTTCCATTTGCCCCTGACCTTTATCATCTGAGCAACTAACTTAATGGCACTAAATAGAAGACTGGCCTGGCCTCTATCTACTGGCCCCTCATTCAACTTTAGTCTTCAGTTACAGGATCATCTTATTGGTCATTCTTTATTCCTCCAATAAACATGCTATCAAAGAAATCACTTTGGGAGGCTGTTGGCCCCAGATGGTCTGGGTTTGAATCCTAGTATTGTCAGGACAAGAAGAACAACATGGTAGCAAAAATAACTTTTATTGTAGGTAATGATGATCAAATGAGATGTAATAGAGTCTGGAGCATTTGCAGTCCCCATTAGCTGACTCGGCTCATGCAACCTTTTCCATGAGAGGTGCTAGCAAGCTTGTTTCTAGAAAAATCATGATGGTTTGTAAGGACTCTCTGTGCCCAACCTGTAATAGAACCTTCAGAACTCCTATTGGTCTGATTAGCCACAGTTGAACACACTGTACCTTGACCCTGTTATAGTGATGCTATTCTGGTCTTTTTCAGAACAAAGTACAGCAACCAACCAACCATATATCCTGTAGGCACCTGTTATTTACATTTGTCTTTTTTATTAGAATGTGAACCCTTTGAGGGCAGGACTGTTTTTGCCTTTCTCTGAATCCTCAGAGATTATAGGAAACAATAAATGCTTGTTGACTGACTAAATGTGTGACTTGGAACTTCCTCTTTCTGGAAAAGGGGCAACTTCTCCTACCCTAGTAGAAAGGGTGACTGCTCATACATAAGTCAAGATTTTGAGACCTTAGCTGCTATAACCATCTGTCTTGTGTTTCTTTACCTGAGCAGAGATAAGTGAACAGAGATCCTGAGTTGGATGTTTCTAACCTTAGAGTCAAACTCATAAATTCAAGAGGATGGGAAGCTCCTGGATTCTTTAGCCAACATCTTATCTATAGATTTATCTATAATTCTTTGTTGTGAAAAGAGGATTTAGACAAAATGAATACCAAGTGATTGGGAGCAGGGCATTAACAGTTAGTTGGAGGAATCAGAAAAGACTTCTGGAAAGAAATGATTGCGCCTTGATTGAGCCTTGAAGGAGGATGGGGTTCAAAGTGAGGAGGAAGTGCAGTTCAGGCACGAGAGATGTCTTGTATGAAAGCAAAGAAGTAGGAGATAAAATACCATATGTGAGGAAAGGCAAGAAGACCAGTTTGCTGGATCATAGAATTCATGAATGCAGCATAATATATTAAAAAAAACTGGAGAGATAAGTTAGAGCCAAGTTGTGAAGGCCTCTCAATGCCAAACAGAAAAAAATGTATTTAATCCTTAGAGGGAACCACTGGGATTTTATTGAATAGGGATTCAATGGCAGAGTTCTTAACCTGAGGTCCATGGATAGACTTTAGGAGGCCCTTTGAACTTAGATGAAGAAAAAAATAACAAATTTATTTCAAAACAATTGGTTTTTCCTTTAAATCATATGCTTTTATTTAATATATTTAAAAACAGTATCTGAGAAGATATTCATGGACTTCACCAGATTTCCAAAGGGGTCCACAGCACAAAAAATATTAAGAATGCTTGCACTATTCCGGAAAGTCAGAGGGATGATGAGGCAGGATGTAGGAGAGAACAATTGGGAGAGGGGATGTACAATGTAATCACTGTTTTGGGGTTGGGGGTAGAGGAAAGACGGGGAGAAAATTTTTAACTCAAAATTTTGTGGAAATGAATGATGTAAACTAAAAATAAACAAAAGTTGATAAAAAAAAAAGAAGTTGGTAAACTACAGCCCAAGCCAAATTGGTCTCCTGCCTATTTTTGTAGGATTTTAAGTATTTTTATTTTTATATTTTTAAATAAAAACTTTTTAAATGTAAAAAAAAAGAATCCTTGCACTATAGGTTGTGTCAATTCTCTCATGTTTTCTGCATTCCTTAGGAAATGTGAAATAAAAACTGTCCTGTACCTGGCATACATTATTACCCTGAATGCTTGTACAAGAACTGGGGACAGTTTTTACTTATCTCTGGGGAGACTAAGACACCAGCTACATTTGAGCTATATTGTAAATTTTTCCAAAGAGGATACTAGGTTGAGGCAAAACAAGTAAAAATGTTTTAGGAAGAAAATCATAAAAATGATTTAGGAAGGAGGCTCCCAATAATGGACTCAATATACTCAATGTATATAAGCCCAGAGCTTGAGAACCTTAGCCAAGAATTTCCAAAAAATAACATTATTATAATGTATCAATGAGCTGACAGAGCTAGAATGAGGAGTGACAGATAAGCATCTTGCATGTTGTCCTGGTATTTTAAAAAAAGTTTAAAAGGTCAAAAATGTTGAGTAGATTCTTTATGGGGGATTTCTTGAAGGATATGACCAACAGTCACCCCAGGTAATGTGCTCTGGTGGAGGAAAGAACATACATTGATGACAGGAGCATAGAGTTAGAGTTGCAAGGGGCTTTAGAAGTCATTTAGTCCAGCTCCTGCATTTCACAGATAAGGAAATTGAGATTTTGCCTCGGTTTCCTCAGCTCCTCACAAGAAGCCATCCCACCCAGGAGATAGTCTGCCCTGAGTCCCACTGTCATGATCAGAGGAGTCACTAGCCTGGACCACCTTTTCTCTAGCCATGCTCACTTCACTCCATACTGGACTCACCTCTTCAGTCAGTCAACAAGCATTTATTAAGCACCTACTGTTTGTCACGCACTGAGTTAAGGGCTGGGAATACAAAGAAAAGTAAAAGACAATCCCTTCCCTTGAGGAGCTCACAATCTATTGGGGGAAGAAGCTAAAAGGGGTGGAGAGGGAGGAAGGTACTCAGCATGGGGACTGTCTTCTTTCTGTTTGCACCCCCTAATGTTGATCATAGTGCCTGGGAAATAGTAAATGCTTAGTAAATGCTCTGTTTCTCTAGGCATAGTGATTTTTCCAAGGTCATACAGATAGCAAATGACAGAACTGGAATTTGAACCCAGGTTCTCTGACCATGGTGCAGTATTTTCCTTACTATAACAAGCTACTATGTATGATTATGCCAAAACATTAAAATATGTATCATGAGTAGGCCGTAAGAGCCCTTGGTAGGTATCCCATGTAATACTGGGGGCACTATAGAATTATAAGCAGTCCAGTCCAGTTCGTGTATTATAAACCCGCAGAGAGATCTTAATGGCTTAATGATTAATCACTTAATGAATTAAAGAGGGAGTACAGTATATCACTCATCCGCCAGGTGGCACCAAACCCAAACTACCAGGTCAGTGGTCTCATCAAAGTCCCTGTGACTCATACTCAGAGGATTCTCTCTGCCATGTATGCACAAGGCCCTATTCTGCCCAAACCAATGACTGGGAAAGAAAGAAACTCCTGCTGACTGGGTTCTGGAGTCTAGCCCGGGGGCTGACACAAACATTTGTTAAGTGCCTTCTGTTTGCTAAATGCTGGGAATACAAAAAAAGACAGCTCCTGCTCTCAGAGAGCTCACAGTTTAATGGGAATTAGACTAATATTGCTAAAATATGAACATGTATAGTTCAAGAGCCCATACCTCAAACATGGGAAATTTCATAGTTTGGTCTCTACGCTCCATATTTCTACAGTTTGTAGAAATATACTGAATTTGCAAGGGGAAAAATGTCAGTGCTCCTATGTGAGTACTTGGTCCAGCCCTAACCCAGAACCTCCTCTTCTATATTCATATTATGGAAAGGAGGTAAGGGGATCAGAACTGGTTTGGACCCAGCCCCGGGTCTTGGACCACAAGAGTGTAAATGGGGGAGAAGCCAGGAGGTGTGCCTGGAGGGGATGATCTCCCAGACTTCTTATTGTTGGGGTTTTCAGAAGCTGCCTGTCTCAACCACCTCAGTCAGACACTTGTCTCCCTAGGCTGGTCCCCACTTGGTTGCTCTTGGAGCCTGGAATGTCCACATTCTATCCCTATTTTCTGTTTCTGGTCTGGTGCCAGTAGGTCCCCTGAAGTCTTGTGGACAGATCTCAAAAGAGATTTCTCTTCTTGCTTCTAGTACAAAAAGAATGGATGAAAGTATCTGGGGGTGGGGAGAGAGAAGGAAAGAAGGAAGGAAGGAAGGAAGGAAGGAAGGAAGGAAGGAAGGAAGGAAGGAAGGAAGGAAGGAAGGAAGGAAAGATGGAAGGAAGGAAAGATAGAAGGAAGGAAAGACTGGAGGGAGAGAGGGAGGGAGGGAAGAAAGAAGGGAGGAAGGGAGGGAGGAAGGAGGGGATGAATGAGACACTCTGGTGGGTACCTGGGCTACAAGTACAGAAGCACTGATAATCACTGCCCTTAAGGACCTTAACATTCTAATACATGTTAGCCCTTTTCCTTTGGAAAGTTAACTGGAATGGCGAGTGGAGCCAGACGGTTTAGCACAGCTTTGCCCGTTCCCCTGGTCCTGGCAGGACTTAGTTAATCCCACTTCTGGGTCGGACAGAGAGCTGGCCTGATGAGAAGATGCTCTGGGAGGGAAGCAAAATACAGCTGCAGGCCCGTCAGGTCTGTGGCCCCTCAGAGACCCTCACCCATCAGGCCAGTGGGCTTAATTCCTCAGGAGCCAGGACGGGGGAGGTCTCCTCCCGGCTCCTGCTGCCCTGCTCGGCTTCATTCCCTGGTGAGCAGCCTCTGGGGCTGTCCTGAGGAGGGTGGAGGGCAGGCAGGGCCCTGATGAGCTTTCCCAAAGCTAGGCCAGTCTTGTCCCTTTGTCCTCAAAATATTATCAACTCAGGTCCTGAGGTCAAATAATAAGTGCAAACAGATCTAGCAGAGCATGTCGGGAGACCCAGAGGAAAATGCTGGCTTTACTGCTTTTTGCTGCCTCAAATGGGGGAAAGATCAAAAGGTCATGGGGTAGGGGGAGGATTGATGAAGACTGGGGGAACGGAATATCTGGGTGATTGAATGTGTGCAACAGGAAGGTTGGATTCTTTGGCCTCCTACGGGAAGTTTGGGTTTTGTGGTTGGTTTAAGCCTTGGATTCCAGCCATATAGGGTGAAAACTTCCTCCACCAAAGCAGGAAGCAATTCTTCTGTGACTTTTAGGCTCAGAGCTTCCTGGGAGCACTTAGGAGTTAACCAACTTGTCCCAGCTCAGAAAACCAGATTGTCAAAGGCAGACTCTGAACCCTCATCTTCCCACCTCATACAGATGCCCCCCTCTGTCCTTCACACCGCGCAGCTTCTGGGTTATTGTTACTGCCACAGAAAGGGAGATCGTGATGGCGACTTTAGAATAGCAGGATAGCCCAATGGATAGAGCAGCGGGCTGGCTTCGGCAAGACCAACTTCAAACCTGACTTCAGACACTTATATAAGCTCTCAGGGAAGTCAATTAACATGTTTGTCTCAGGTTCCTCAACTGGAAAATGCCACCAATAACAGCTCCTACAGCCTGGGCTTGTTGTGAGGGTTAATTCAGATAACATTTATTAGAAACAAAAAGGCCCTTGGTGCATAGTAGGTACTATATAAACACTAGCTAATATTATTATTGGCTACTAATTTGAGGCTGGGATAGTGGTTACCCACTGTGCCACACTTCTTCTTAATTCAGTGTTTTATCAGTTAATGAGCAATGTGTGCCAGTCCACATGGCTGGGGATAGAAATACCAAATGGAGACGGCCTCTGCCTTTAAGGAGCGTATATATACACACGCACGCACATGTACACATAGATGTGCACACATGTACATACACAAGTTCACATATATGTACAAATATATACATGTGTATACAATGCAATCTATTCCTGTATACACATACACCCAGGTGTGTACACACATCCACACATGTACATACATCTATGCACATACACATCTACACGTCTGCACACATCTACACATACATATCTATATATTCACAGAGAAGCAAATACAGGATGTAAATAAAGTCAACACCCAGTCACTGGGGACTCAGGAAATTAAAGGTCTGGAAGCAGAGAGCCCTTGAGTGGGGCAGAGATGAGAAAGGAAGGCAGTCCAGGCACAGGGTCAACCTGGTGAAAGTCAGGGCAGAAAATGAACCATCTGGCACTCAGAACAATAGGAAGGCCAGTTTGGCTGGAGGGTAGAGTACAATTATTGGGGAATTGTGTGTAATCAGTTTGGAAAGAGTAGTTGGAATCAGGGGTTTTAAATGCTAAACACAGAAGTTGGTAGTTCATCTTAGAGGCAATTAGGAGCCACTGAGGTTTCTTGAGCAAGGCAGTGACATAGTCAGACTTGTTCTTTGAGAATGATAATTTGGCAGTGATATGGAAAGCAGCTGGGAGAGAGGAGAGGCAGGGTGCTGGGAGACCAGTTAAGACGCTGTTTCAATAAGCCAGGTAATGAAGCCACTCCACCTTGGGTGGCTATGGATTGACTAGAAAGAAGGGAATGGATGGATGGATGGATGGATGGATGGATGGATGGATGGAAGGATGCATGCATGGATGGATGGATGGATGGATGGATGGATGGATGGATGGATAGATGGATGCATGCATGGATGGATGGACGGGAGAGGTGGAATTAATAGGACTTGGCAGTTGCTTGGATATTACCAAGCTGCATGATAATATTAAATGATATTGTTATTGTTCTTATCCATTCTTTCTCATCTTGGTCAATGGAGTTAGAAATGATCCTGGGACAAGTTACTATTCTGAATGTTTTGCAAACTATTATAAATGCTTTAAGTGATTACTGTAAAATGATTACTTTTGTAATTGAATAAAAATATTGGGATACTAGTTTCACCTCTAGAGTCACTGAGAAGCATCTCTGGAAAACCTCTGGGAGCAGACAAGTTGGGATACATGTCATCCTGTTCCTACAAGGCTTTAATTTCTTCCAAAAGGTCTTTATATTGTGATGACTTTCCATTCCATGGGATTTGAAGAACATAAATGCCTATTATAACAACTCCTATTGAAAGCACTAGGGGAAAGCTAGGTGGCTCGGGGACAGAGAGCTAGGCCTAGAGTCAGGAAGACCTGAGTTCAAATATGACCTCAGACTCACGAGCTGAGAGATCTTGGGCAAAACACTTTACCCTGCTTGCTTCAGTTTCATCATCTATCAAATGATCTGGAGAAGGAAACGGCAAACCGCTCCAGTACCCCTGCCAAGAAAACCCCAAAAGGCATCACGAGGAAGCAGACGTGACTGAACAACACCAAACTGAAAACGTTATTCTTAAGTGTTTATAGATATTTGTCAATGGGTCAGTATTTATTAACAAGTGCTCACTATGTGCCAGGCACTACTGAGTTCTAGGAATAAAAATACAGGTAGAAAGAGAGGCCCTGCCCTCAGGGAGCTTGCACTCTAGGGAGAGAAGCTGTATCTGGCCTGATGTTTCCGATGTGGGATGATGATATTCCACACTTGGGCTAGGGAGATCCATCTCCTCATACCACGAAGTCAGAGGGGTGATGGGGGAGGATATAGGAGAGAGCAGACTGGGGGAGGGGCTATACAGTGGGATGGCTGTTTTGGGGTGGTGGGTAGGGGAAAGACGGGGAGAAAATTTGTGACTTAAAATCTCGTCGAAATGAATGGTGTAAAGTAAAAATAAACAGAAGTTAAAGATGATATTCCACGCCAAGATGCCAACCCTTGACCAGGGGCTGCTCCGTGACTGGGCTGGGAATTCAGGACCTTTTTCCCCCAGTCTAGCTGTCCCTAGCAGACACCCTTTCCCAGAGGTACCTCCTCCTACCAAAAGACTGACTTCCTAGGCCTCAGCCAACTCGATGGATCTAAGTCCTTCTTCTTATTCACACCCAGGACACGGTCAAGGAAATTGCTAGAAGTCAATGAAAGAACTGGGCATAGTAACGTCAGCACCCAAGGGTGGGGTTGGGGGAAAGTCAAGTCTGGGAATCTCATATTCCATTGTTACTGAATTCATCTTGGATGTCCTGAGTGATCTGCATGTTGTTTTCCTCATTCCATCATAAGTTCCTTGAGGGCAGGGACTGTGTTTTTGTCTTTCTTTGTAGATTTTAGCACCATGTCTGGCACCAGGTAAATCCTTCTGAACTGACTGATGGGAAGAAGTTCAGGAAACGGAAATGTAGCAAAAAGAAGATTGAGGGGACACAACCAGGAAGCGACTGAGCCTAGGCCACCCCTCACTGGGTGTCTGCCCACTGTCTGTGAGCTGGGCAATGCCCAAGACCTTCTTTCTGTTCCTGGTTTAGGCCCCATTCCTGGAACGCTCTACCTTATTGTGTCACACCCTGGTTTCCTGGAAAACTCGGCTCAATCCCACCTTCTGCAGGAGAATTTCTGGTCCCTCCTGCTGCTAGAACCTTCCCTCTGAAGCGGCCTTTCGTCTACTCTGTATAGATCTTGTATTTCCTTTGTTATTTGAATGTTACCCCCCACTGTTAGAATGTAAGCTTCTTGAGGGCAGGGAGCATGTTTTTGCCTCTCTTTGTATCCATAGCACTTAGCACAGTGCCTGACGTATCATGACCACTTAATAGATGATTATTGTTTGTATTATTAATAGCTAGCGTTGATACGGCCAAAGCTAACCCTTCTATCTATCTGTTCCCTCCTGTCTCTTCTGTGACCTTGTTGTATCACTCAACCATCTCTTCCTTTCACCCTCTCCTTATCTACCAGCTCCTTACCATCATCCTGCAATTAACTCCGGGCTCCCTGTCCTAAGGAGACTTCTCTTTACCCTGAGACTCCCTCGGGTTACTGACCCATCTCTCTGCTCCCCTTAACAGCTAAACATCTGGGAAGAACACCATCTCTCTTGGGTCCCTCCATTCTGCCCAGCCACATACACATACCTCTCACTTCTTCCCATTCCTCCATTCTCTGCAATCCCACCCTTCTACTGCTCCCTCCCCGCTCACTAGTGACTTTCTCCTCACTCATTTTCCCAAGTCCCCTTCTCTGTGTACTCCTTGTCTCTCTGGATGCTGTGGACCACTCCAGGCACGTTAATACTCTTTCCTCCCTTTGTTTCTGTAGCAATAATTATCATTCTAGCCAGTACTTTTATAGTATTTTAAAATGTGCTGTTTATAAATATATTTATTTAGAAAATATTTTAAATAAATTAAACAAATTAAATATAATATTATCGATTATAATATTACATATGATAATATATTATATATTATATAAAAATAAAAATATATAAATAGATTGTTTGATTCTCACAACCACCCTGGGAGGTTGGTGCTATATTAATTCCCACTCATAAAATAGGTTTGATAATGTTGATTGGATACCACCAAGTTGCATGATCTGATGACGATGATGGTGGTGGCAGTGGTGGAGGTGGAGGTGGTGGTGGTGATGATGATGATGATGATGATGATGGTTTCTTTCTCATCTTGGTCGTTGGAGTTAGATAGAAATGGTAAGATAAGAAAACTGAGGGCAGATACAGGTTAAGTGACTTGTCCAGGGTCACACAGCTGCGGTCTCCTGTCTAAACAGGATTTGAACTCAGATCTAAAAGGAAATGACAGTGAAGATATGTACAGCAGGATCATGACTCTCTAGGTCTAATACTCTACACCTAGCTGCCAACATAACTGTTCTGTCATCCTCCAAGACCCAATGCAGATCCTCCCTCCTCCAAGAAGCCTTTTCTCGTCTTCTCCGCCTACCTCCCACCTAGCCACTCCATGGCGAATACTCTTACCTCTGAAATCTTGTGACACTTCTATTCCATGTCCCTGATTGGGGAGTGAGCACCCACAGCCTGGTATTACCAGTTCAAAGAAGCCTGGAATCTAAATCGAAAAGGACCTTTTAAGTCACGGGACAACCCTATGTCTGCCTCTCCTTTGGCCCTGACTTACCAGATCATAGGATTAATTATATGGACATAGATTTGGAACTGAAAGAACCCTTAGAGAGAGGTCATTGAGTCTAACATTCTCATTTTACAGACGAGGAAACTGAGGTTCAGAGAAGGTTATGGGACTTGCCCAAGGTCACAGAACTAGTAAGTGTCTAAGGAGGGATTTGAACCCACATATTCCTGGTTCCAAGCCCAGCCATTTAAATGTCCTCGCTGACTCTAACTCACTTGAGTTCCTCACTTAACCAGTGCAGAATTTCTCTAACTGGGGTCTCCCCAAATCCCGATCCAAAGTGCTGTTCTAATTTTGGCCACGAGGTGGGGACCCAAAGTTACACTACCCTACCGGGAAAGGAAGGAGGTGAAGGCTGGAGAAGCAGCCAGAACCAAGGTGCCCAAATGATTTAGTACCCTTCAGGTACTAAAAACCGGACAAGGCTGAGTATATCCACCCATACCCAGCCCCACCCCTTCCCAAGCAGGACCCACTTCTAAAGTCTCTCTGGCTCTCTCCAGTCCTTTCTGTTGCTCATGGGCTAGAAGGCAAAGGACTGGGGTCCAGTTCCATTTCTGCCACTATCTCACTTAGGGACTCCTCTCTGGATCTCAGGTTTGTCCCATATAAAATGATCACCAAGCTTCCTTCCAGCTCTGATATTCTGTGTTCTAAGGGCCCTCCCAGCTCTGACATTCTGTGTCCTAAGGGCCCTCCCAGCTTTGACATCCTGTGTTCTAAGGGCCCTCCCAGTTCTGACATTCTCTGTTCTAAGTTCCCTCTTAGCTCTGACATTTCATATTCTATATATTCTTTCCAGTTCTTACCATTCTACTTTCTAACAAACCCACATCTACAGTCCTTGGGGCTCTGACATTCAATGAGCCCAGATTCTTTTCCCTGGGGCTCTGTCCCCTCCCCCAGTGGGCGCCTAAGCCAGGCTCCTCCCAGGGTGTGGAGTCCTCTCTGCCCTTCCCCCCCACCACGTGACTCACACCCCAAGGGCTCAGACTGGCCAGAAGCCCCGCCCACTGCCTTGCCAGTTTGGTCCTGACTGCACACCTGGGGCTCCAAGCCCAGCCTCGCCCGGGCCCCACCCCTGTTCTTATGTAACTCCTCCTGCACCCCAAGGCTTTTCCCTCAGAACTCTGAAGCACGGATACACCAAATGTCAGAGCAAGACTGGCACCTTAGAGTATGTCTGAAGGCACGTTAAAAACCACTTCTTCCAACCCCTCATTTGCTAGAGACAGAGGCAGACCCAGAGAGTGAAGTTTTACCCCAAGCTGCACAGCAAATTAGAGGGAGAGCCAGGGCTGGACTCCGGGCCTTCTGATTCCTAGCCCAGTTTCCCCAAGGGCATTTACTCCAAGGCTTCTTCTTTCATTCCGAAGGCCAGAGCTGTGACCTCACAGCTGCCCTCTCTGCCACCCTCTGAAGATTGGGGTGGGAGCTGCTCAAGAGAGGGGGTTAGGGGGAGCCATTTACAGCAGAGGCCAGAGCGCAGCCAGGAGGTGATGAGGGGGCGCCTCTGCAAAGAGGGAGCTCCCTGTGCCTTAGATCTCCAAGCAGAGGCTGATCTGCCATCCAGGTTGTCGAAGGATGCCCATCCAACCTTACAAATGTGCACACTGTGTGCAAGACTCTGTTTAGAGGATGCTTCAGGTACCATCTGTAGTGAAATGCACTACCTCAATAAGATATTAGGAATAAATTCATCAGTTTAGTATAGCTGATAATTTATAGAGAATGGGTTTTTTTTTTTTTTTGCTTTTTGGAGGGGGCAGGGCAAGGCAATTGGGATTAAGTGACTTGCCCAAGGTCACACCACTAGTTTTTGTGTTAAAAGGGCTGGATTTGAACTCAGGTCCTCCTGACTCCAGGGCTGGTGGTGCTCTATTCACTGCACCACCTAGCCACCCCAAGAGAATAAGTTCTATTACCATAATAAGATGGTTTATCAACTTAGCAGGTGGCACAACAGAGTAAGGGGCCTAGAGTCAAGAAGACTTGAGTTCAGATCCGACCTCCATCACACAGCTAGGAAGTATCTGAGGGCAGATTTGAACTCAAGTCTTCCTGGATTGTAGCTCTGTCCACTGTGCCACCTAGCTGCCCACTTTTGGAGTAAATTACTGATTAAATTAGGTAGTAAACAACTATCACTAAAAACATAAAAAAAGCCCGTCAGAGACCCAAACAGACATCAGCTAGCTCCTAGGTCTCCTCTACGCTGGCCCTTACACCTCCTCCGCACACTTGTTGGCTCAGGGAAGCACTGATTGGTTGGTGGAGATTTCAGAGGCTTGCTGGATGACCACTCGTGTCTGTCTAAGCCAAGAGGGAACCTTGTTGAGTTAGGTACAAAAGAAACCTCCTGGACAGCTAAGACGGCGGGCTGATGGTTTGTCTTCCAGGGTATTGTTTGCATACTTCAATTAATAAGGGTTTTTTTGCACGTAGTAAGAAGTGGAGACCTAGGTAGTGTTACCATCATGCTAGTTAGTATATGTGACGGTACACAGCCAATTCACCATACCTTATGCTGCCCAGCTCAGGCATTCTGTGATTATATAATGCGCCTTCCCTCCTCTACATGAAAAGATAATGATCTCCTCTTATCCCTTCCCCACTGAGGTTTCAATAATAGCAATAATAATTATTATTTATCTAGCATTTTAAGGTTCACCAAGCACTTTACAAATATTAACTCATTTTAACAACTCTGGAAGGTAATGGCTACTTCCTCCCCGCCCCCCCCCCCACGCACCCCCCATTTTACATATTAGAAAACTGAAGCAGCCAGCAGGGTCACACAGCTAGTAAATTTCTGGGGTCAGATTTGTACTCTATGGACTACACCTCCCACCTGTTTCTGTAGATGGCCCACCGGCCTTTTGGAAGATGGGATGGAACAGGAGCCCCTGAATACTAGCTCTAGGTAAGGGACCCAGCTTTTCTCAGCGAGATACCCTCTCCTAACCTAATTTTTAGTTCCCCAAGCTAAGGCTGTGACCAGCCATGGACCCTCTTTCAGGAACTGGAGAGGTTTGTGTGTGCACAACTCCTTCAATAAACCTTTAAAACACCTGGGGCTAAGATGGCAGCCTCTCTTCTCTAAGGGTTCCCATCTCTGGCACCCTGGGAGACTCTAAACCCTGAAAGAAGAGGGAGGGTCTTTTCATAGTCTCCGGCTCACCACCTCCCTACCCCCAGAATTGGGGTTTGGCTCAAAGCATGAGATGCAGCTTTCAGTTTGGCTTATGCCTAGAACCTCCCCCAGAAGGATTCACCGGTCCTTAATGCACTAGATCGAATAGAGGGAGGTACCCCCCAGGGTGGTTACAAGGATCACATGAGACACATTGTAGGTGCCATATTATCTGTTATTACTAAGTGAGACTTGAACTCAGTTTCTCTGTCCCACAAGCCAGTTCTTATTTGCCCGCATTGTGTGGGCATGCTCAGGGCAAGATCCCTTTACACTGGGTCTCATTCACCCTGGGTGGGGGGAGATCTGGTTATCTTTCCCTCTGTCTCCTTGGACTTTTCTGTATCCCTCCATTCCCATCTTTAAGGCATCTGGGTGACTTCTTCCAGGCTCATGAGGGCACAGCTCCTTGGGACTGGGCTAGATGGGAGTTCTGGAGGAGAGACTGGCCCTAGTCCTTGAGTGAACTGATTTCAGCAGGGAGAATTCCTGGAAGAAATCTAATGGGCCCTGGATGTGTTGGGGGGTGGGGATAGGGAGCAGTGTTCAGGACCTATCTGTCAGGGGCTGGGTCTGACTGCCCCTGGGTCTGTTGCGGGGACAAGGAGCAGTGTTCAGGGACTAGCGGTCAGGGGGCTGGGTCCAACTGCCCTTGGGTCTGCCTTGGGTAGGAGTGGGAGTCCATCAGCGCTGGGGAAGGGCAAAGGCCAGGTCAGGGTTAAGGGAGGTTCTGAGATGGGCAGGAACATGGCAGATCACAACTTCAGGCAGGAGGAACATCTAGTCCTGGGCCCTGATTTCACAGAGGCGGAAACTGAATCCCAGGTATGGTCCCAAGGTTACCCAGCTGGTTAAGTGCCAGAGTCCAGGATTCAGAGCCAAGTCTCTTGATTTTAAATCCGGTGATTTTTTTTCCACTGCTCCATAAGGCAGGCCATGTTGTTCTCCCTTCAGTACTGCCCCTCCTAATCCACCCTCGTGAGGTCTGAGGTGGGCACAGGTACCTGGCTGGGACAGCACCTGAAGCACCACCAGCCAGAAGATCACAGTATGGCAGGTGGGGGGCCAGGAGACTGGGGCCAAAAGGGACAAGAAGTCAGAAGCTAGAGGAAAAGGGACCTGCAGATTGTGTGATCTGCACCTTCTTCCCCACCCCCACCTGTTCATCACACACCCCAGGGGTTCCTGGAAATAGCCAGGAAACCAAAGGTACTGATCTGGGGGTAGATTGGATGGGGGATGATGGTTCCCATAACAACCAGATGATAGGGGGCCCTGTATGTCGTACCCCACAGGCTGGGGACTGCCTTCCTCTCTTCTCCCCCTGCCCCACCTCCACTAACATTCCAAGGACTGCCCAGGCCTGCCCAGGATGCAAGAACCATCGGGCACTTGGTTCTACACAACCTCCCCCTCTCCCTTACATCCCATGTGGCAAAAGAAGAAAAGGAGAGAAAGGCCAAAAGAAACCGAGTGGTTCAGTCTGAGGGCTGCCAGCCCCTGCCCCTCCCTCACTCTTTCCTGCAGGTAAGATGAGGGACAAGGGAAAGGTGAGGCTATCCCAGGGAGCTCTGTGCTGGGCCATGGCAGGTAAACCTGGGCAAACTCCAAACTGTAAGGACCTTCTGCGTAGCTGCTATGGGGAAACCCCTTTCCCAATTTTCTCTCCCACTCCTCACCGCCTTTGTAACCTCGTTATCAACTAGGAAGCCCTAGCTGAGGTTGGTAACCCCTGAAGACACTGGCTCCTGTTCCTTGCTGGGCCCTCCCAGGACAGAGGAGGGGTCAGTGGGGGAGGAGGAAGAAGGGGCCCAACCCAGCTGGCTTTTGTCCCTAGCTATCCTGGGACTTGATTAAGAAGGGAAATGGGGTTGGGGGAGTGGGAGGGGAAGTTTGTAGTGTGGAGGGGTGGAGGGAAGAGGGATTGATTTCAATCTAAGTCAGAGACCTATTGGTTAACTCCTTGCAATCCAAGGACTTAATTCAATTTTTCTTTATGTATCTTTGCTCCTCAGAATTTTTGAGGAGTATTTTGGGGATTTTTCTTTTCCTCTTCTGTCTCCCTTTCTCTTTACTTATTAGGCTAAGGAACGTAGAGGTATCTGAATTCCCTCATTTCTTCTCTGGGGCCAAGAGTAATGCTTGTAATTACCCATTACTCAGTTTCCCTTTTTTGTTGTTCTTTCCTTTCCCATTGTTGTGAGTATCACATTTATTGCTTTCTTGGTCTTGCTTCTTCTGTTTCCCATGAGTCCATATGTCTTCCACGGTCTTCTGCATTGTTCATGTTAATCAGGTCACACAGTTTATAATCCGTTACATTCTCCTGCCATACAATTGGGACTGTTCCTCAGTTGGTCTACTGTTCTTCCAGTTCTTTGCAGGACTGGAAAATGCTTCACACGTGGGATTTTCTTTTTGCCTTTGCCTTTCCTGGTTCTCCAGGTCAGAGTCACTCATGCTATTCCTATGAGTCAATGTACATCTGTTGGAAAGAGGCTATACACTAAGTATGCTTGCCTTGTAGGCCAGGTCTAAGCCACAGGGTGGTAGCATGTATTTGGCGGGACTAAGTAGGACTTTGTGAGAAAGAGGGACTCAGTAGAATGCCAAGGGGTTGCCCTGAGAGAGCTTCCAAGTTCATTTCCCTTCTGGGGGAAGCTGATGGGTTATTTGAGCACTCTAGGTTTTTCTACATATGTTTATGGGTTCCTGTGCGTCTTTTTGTCTTCTTGCTTTTTCTGTAGGATAAAATCAAAGTTGTCCTATGCCCAGTTTGTGTGTATTACCTTGAATGCTTACATAGGATCTGGCGACCCCTTTATCTAACTTTGGTGAAACTGTTCATTGAGTGGTATTTAGGAGATGCCTTGAAGTAGCTCCAAGGGCAGTGACAGAAAAAGAGATGATTCTTGGGATAAATCCTCAAGAATGGATTCAGTTTGTGTGAGTTTAGAGTTTGGGGCAGTCCTTGGTCATAGATTCCAATAGAAAGTTAGAACATAGAATGGAGAGCCAGATTACAGCCACGCAGCAAAGAGCCAGGGAGACCCAAACCTGGGTCTCTTGATCCTAAGTGAGTTTTTCTACTCTCTGTAATTCTAGGGCATCACTTCCCCACTCCACCTCCACTCAGGTGATTCCTCATAGGCTGATCGCACATAGAGCCCAGGCTGAGGTCACTGGGATTTGGCATTCCATGGGATATCTGTTCATAATAGTGGAGCCAACTGGTGGACCCCAGGAGAGTGAACCCAATCCCCAAACCCAGGCCCTGACAGTGCCCTTGTCTGAAATCTCTTTCAGAGAGAAGATACAACATATTAACCCAGGGTGAGAATGTAATTGTAATGACCATTGGAGAGCCCTGGTCACCTAGAGGCCCCTAAATAAATGTAAAATAGGCAATGTGTCCACTCAAAATACATCCTTCCTTGGGAGTACATCTACTTGGTAGGCTAATGGGCTCCAGCCAAGAAAGGACCCAGTCTCTCCTGCTCTAGTTCTCTCTCACACTGACATGACCATCACAGCTGAATAAATGTAGCACCTTCCTAGGTATGTGGGGCAGGGTAGGGTGAGGTGGGGTTGGCCCTAACAGAACATAAGTGTGGTTGAAGCAAGGCCCCAGCAGGGAAAGCCAGGATCCTCTACCATGAATAATAATAATAATTCAACTTAATAAGCATGTACTAGATTTCTGCTCTTCCTAAAGTAGTGTAGTAGGCACCAAGGAATCAGGAAAGGCTTCTTTTGGGAGGTGGCACCTGACCTGAGCCTTGAATGAAGATAAGGATTCTAAGAGGCAAGTGTACTCTAGGCAGGGGTTACAGCCTATGCAAAGATATGGAAGCAAGAGATACCATGTCAAATTAAGAACAGAAAATTGTCTAGGATCAGGGCTTCTCCAACTTTTCCTACTGGAGACCCTTCAGTGCTTTAGGGCCAAGACCCTGGCCCACAATTTAAGAAGAGCTGGTCTAAGTGGCTAGAACATAGCATAGGTGCAGGAAGGTAATGTGAAAGAATTCTAGAAAGATATATGAGGCAGATTGTGGAGGAAGGATTATGTGCCACAATGAGACATTCATACTGTATCCTAAAGGAAGACTGTTGAGCAGGGGAAGAACATAGATTGTGGAGTGCTGCTCTTTTGGCAGCTAGGTGGGGGACGGATTGGAAAGTGGATAGACTCAAATCAGGGAAACCTATTAAGAGGTTCTTGGAGGAACTGATATGGAGGAGAGGAGAAAGAGAAGAGTCAAAACTGACTGGGTGCTTCAACAGATGGTGGTTCCACCAAGCCAAAGGAGAAAAGTTTGGAGGAGGGAGGCAATGATGGTTCAGTTTGGGACATGTTTGGATGCTGATAGGACAGAGGAGTAGAGGTGATACGGGACTGGAATTCAAGAGAGGAATGTATAGATTGGTAGATATTGTAGTAGCAGTAGTAGAATAGTGACAATAACTAGCTTTTATATATCACTTTAAGGTTTATGAATGACTTTTTTTGCTTTTTGGAGGAGGGAGGGTAGGGCAATTGGGGTTAAGTGACTTGTCCAAGGTCACATGGCTAGTAAGTGTTAAGTGTCTGAGGCTGGGATTTGAACTCAGGTCCTCCTGACTCCAGGACCTGTGCTCTATTCACTGCGCCACCTCGTCGCCCTGTTTATGAAGGACTTTACAAATATTATCTCATTTTATTCTCACAACCCTAGACTGTGGGTGCTATGATTATCCCCATTTTACAGATGTAGAAACCGAGGCTGACAGTAACCTCCTCATAAACCTAGTAAATATCTGAGGCTCTAGTTGAACTTTGGCCTTCCTTCCTCCTGTTTATCTGGTGTACTATCCAGCTGCCCAAAGAAACAAACTTCAGAATTGCTCTTAAGAGGTAATAATTGAGCCCCCCAGTGCTGATGACTGAGTGTGTAGAGAAAAAAGAGAGGAGGTCCCAGAAGGGAGCTGGCGGATGACCAGGTGTAATGGTAATCAATTTGTTTGATCAGATACTTAGGGCTAAGTAGATCATATACTTATGGTTAAGTAGATCCTAGTAACTTAGGGCTAAGTATAGAACTCTGTCCATTGGTGAAAAGGTGTGAATTCCCCTGTTGATGTGGAAGAATGCTATTTTGGGAGAAGGCCAGTGTTTATAAGCAGGAGAATTTTGGAGAGACAGACAGATTTTGGATTTGGCTCCTCGGTGAAGGTGACTGAAGATATGAACAGGATGGGACTTTGTTTGTTGATGGCCTGGCTGATCCTTGAGTTCCAGGCAAGAGAAGTCCTGAAGGGTTTGAGGTGTGCTGAATCCGGTGAACTTCAGTGTGTGCTGGGGATTGCCTTGAGGAC
>CM053596.1:48321334-48404491 GCA_028646575.1 Pseudocheirus occidentalis
TAAATATTGTATATAATATTGTGAATTGTTGATACTGTGAATATTGTACTGAATCTTTACTTTGTAATGGAATAAACAGAGTGTTCACTAATACTGTGTAATCTGAATCTTAAAGGCTGTTCACAGTAGCATTCTCTCAGGAATCTATTGCTGATTGGCTTTACATAGAGGAAATAATTTCAATTCATTTCTACAGACATTTATAAGGGACCTGTTGTCCTCCTGGGGCTTGGGGAGGGCGGGTAACCCCTGGTGGAGATTATAGTCTTGTAGGAAATTCTCCTGGCATTTTGGCCAACAATATTCCCCTAGAGAGTCTCCTCTGAGGGTAATGGGGTATGTGCCATAGGGGTTGCAGGGGAGGAGGGGTCCTGTCCTCTGGCACACTACCCCAGGATAACAACCCCTCCCAGGTGCCTTCCAGACACTTTCTCATATGGTCCTCAGCACAGCCCTATGAGGGAGGAAGGAGAGGATCACTCTCCCCATTTGACAGATGAGGGGACAGAGGCTTACCCCCAAAGTCAGGTGACTTGCCCAAGGTCATACAACAGATAACCAGAAATAATGTAGACTTTTCAACCTTGGGTTCTTTTTTCTAGGAGAGGTTCAGAACCCTGAACTTCAGAAAGGAGGCTGAGTTTGACCCAGACTGCTCCTTCCCTGTCTGTCTGGTACTGTGGACTGGGGTCTTACTCTTCATTAACTGTTAACTAATTCACTCTGCAGAGCAACTAAGGGGTGCAGTGGATATAGCTATGACCTGGGAGTCAGGAGGACTTGAGTTCAAATCCTGCCTCAGATACTTACTGTGTTACCCTAGGCAAGTCACTTAACCCTATTTGCCTCCATTTCCTCATAGGTAAAGCAATCTAGAGAAGAAAATGGCAAACCACTCCAGTATCTCTTGCCAAGAAAGCCTCAAACAGGATCACAAAGAATCAAATGACTGAACAACATGTCCCTCTATGGGTGCTCCCGCCTCAGTCTCACGTTAATTCTTCTTCCAGGGATATGTACAGTTTTAGATCCAAAGGAATAAAGCTCTAAAGGTGGAATGTCAGGAATGGAACCTATTCTGATCCAACAAGCATTTATTAAGCACCTGTTGAATTCAAGGCACTGTGCTAGGCACTGGATCTTCAAAGACAAAATGAAATACTATCCTTGCCCTCAAAGAACTTCTATTCTACCTGCAGGGATATAACATAGATCACTCATGTAGAGCAGGAAGGGACTGTGCACATCACTGAATCCAGTCACCTCATTTTACAGATAAGGAAACTGAGGCAGACAGCAGTTAAGTGACTTGCCCAGGGTCATACAGCTAGTAAGTGTCAAAGGCTGGGTTTAAACTCAGGTCTTCCTGATTCCAACTCCAGAGTTCCAGTCACTGTATCATTAATATATACATTATAATTTGAAGAGAGAATACAGATGGTTCTGCTGTAGGGCAACGTATGCAATTACCAGAAATTATTTACTAGAAAGTTATGCAAAAAGACACGATAAAAACAACAAACCTCAAAGGAAACATGGAATTAAGGATCCAACATTCATAACCTTCATAAATGGTATATTAGAAAAAAAGATAGGTGGGGCGGCTAGGTAGCAGTGAATAGAGCACCGGCCCTGGAGTCAGGAGGACCTGAGTTCAAATCTGGCCTCAGACCTTAACACGTATTAACTGTATGACCTTGGGCAAGTCACTTAACCTCAACTGCCCTGCCCTCCCCCCTCCAAAAAGCAAAAAATAAAAATAAAAAAGATAAAAAGATAGGAACCTCATAAAAAAGGGTAGCACAGCTTTCTACACGTTAAATGCTTAAGAAATTCATAAATCCTACACTAAACAGTGGCCTGCCACATGGGCAGCCTTTGCCACTGCTTCTTTAGCACCCTGGGTTTGGTTTGTGCATGTGGGGCTTGGATGAAGAGCATGGCAGAGGGCAGGATGGTGTAGACCAGTCCTTCTCTACTCACAGCTCCGACTGGTCCAGAAGATATACAATCTACATGGCATTCTATTTTGAGAAAACCTGTGGAAGTTTACTTATGGGAATGGTAGCAGGAAGGGTTGCAGCTTGTGATTTACTGTGAAGTAGAACCATTTTCTGCATTCTCAGTGTTTCTGCAGGAAGGAATGGAGTTCTGCTCAAAATGTTCTTTAATATATCAGGTGAGTTGGAACGATTTTGAGTTTTCCAGATGTATTAAAATGGCACTGACTATCAACAGCTGGTGGGGGAAGGGGAGAGGCTCAGGAAACGAATCCCTTAAGAGGAAGCCCACCAGTTGACCCTTGGAAGCCAGGGATCCTGAGAGGTATCACTGAGGAAGGAGTGAGCCCCAGGCATGGGCAAAGGCAAGAAGGGGGAAGATTAAGTACCCCAAATGCTAAACCGATAGCAGACTCGTTTATTTGGAGAAGGAGGTTGGAGCTCCATTCTGAGGGGCTTTGAACGCCAGGTAAGGAGGCTATATTTTATCCTAGAGGGAAGATTCTTGAGCAAAGGAATGAGATGGTCAGGACTTTGTTTTAGGAAGATGATTTCAGGAGAGAGGATTCTAGAAAGATGGTAGAATAGGTCTGAAAACTTTGGGCTATCCAAATTTTCTCCATAAAGAGACAGAGCCCTGCCTGAGAGCAGCAGAAATAAACATGAGGTAAAGCAGTTGTTCTCCTAAGACAATCTGATAAGACCCCAGGAAAGACCAGACCTCCAGGAGCGGAGGTTCAGTCTGAGTGACAGACCAATATCTCCAGGCCAACTCTGTAGAATCTACAAAGAAACCCTGGAGGAAGATGGGTTGAGAGGCAGTCTCAGCCTTACAAACTTTCATTTTGCAGACAGGGGCAGGGGGTGTCTGTCATTGGAGGAGGAGAAGATTGAAGGACCTTCTACTGTCAAAGGACGCTAAGCACAGCTGTGCTGAACAGACATGTCCTGGGCTGTGGCTGCAGGGAGAAGGAGCTGGCCCACATCTGGTGAGTGCAGTACTGAGGGGTGGGGACCCTGTGGGCTGTGGGCATTTATAGGAGAGCAGAGTCCCTGGTTTCAATTCTAGGGCAGAGAGGACAGCTGTAGGGACCACAGGGAGCAACATCATTTGTAGGACATTGTGGCTGGGGGCCCTAGCTTGGAGAGGAGGGTTCAAAGTTGGGCCCATGAGACAGACCTCAGAAGATAACAGTGAGAATGACCTGAGACTTGGGGCATTATTCCCCATACTTTGGGACTACAACTTAATTACACTAATGGCTGCTAAAAATAACATAAAACAAAAAAAATTAATAAATAAAATTGAGTAAGTAAAGGAGAAAAAAACCAATCATAAATAGTTACTATGGGGATAGAGAAGATCTGGGTTCCATTTCAGAGGAAGATAATGGAGCTAAAAAAAAAAAGCCATTCTTTTTTCAATAAGAAATGTTAAATGGTCCCAAGCAAAAAACAAGTTCTTGGAAGATCTTAAAAAGGACTTTAAAAATCCAATAAGAGAGACTTAGGGAAAGTCGGGGCAAAATAAGAGCAGTCCAAAAAAATCAAGAAAATTAGGAAAAGAAAGTCAGTCAACTTGAAAGAGACGATCAAAACTGAAGGAAGAAAATAATTCCTTGAAAACTAGAACTGGGCTAGAGGAAGCTGATGACATTCTAAAACACCAAGAAACCATAAAACAAAGTCAAAAGAAGGAAAAAATAGAAGAGAAAGTAAAGCATTTCATCAGAAAAACAACTGATGGGGTAGCTAGGTGGCACAGTAAATAGAGCACCGACCCTGGAGTCAGGAGGACCTGAGTTCAAATTTGACCTCGGGCACTTAACACTTACTAGCTGTGTGACCTCGGGCAAGTCACTTCACTCTAATTGCTCTGCCTTCCCCCTCCAAAAAAAAAAAAAAAGAAAAGAAAAGAAAAACAACTGATCTGGAGAACAGATCAAGGAAAAATAATATAAGAATAGTCAGACTACCTGAAAATTACAATTCAAAAAAGAATCGATACAATATTGCAGGAAATTATCAAGGACAATTGCCCTGAAGCTCTAGACCAGTGGTTCTCAACCTTCCTAATGCCTCAACCCTTTAATACTCTTACATGGGCATAGCTGCACATGGGCGGACCTGCTTGGAGACAGATAGAGGAGCAGTGTCTCAGTTCCTAAAACCATCAGAATTTCCGATGGTCTTAGGCGACCCCTGTGACCCCTGTGAAAGGGGTTTTTGACCCCCAAAGGGGTCGTGACCCACAGGTTGAGAACCACTGCTCTAGAACAAGAAGGCAAAACAGAAAGAGAAAATAACAATCTACTGATCACCACCTAAAAGAGATCCCAGGAGGAAAACTTACAGCAATATCATAGCCCAGTTTCAAAGCTCCCAGTTTAAGGAGAAAATGTTGGAAACAGCAACAAAACCAATTTAAATATCACGGAAGCACAATAAGGATTACATAAGGCTTAGCAGCTTCTATGTTGAAGGACTGTAGGTCTTGGAATACTGTATTCTACAGAGCAAAAGAGCTGGGGTGGAGGCGGCTAGGTATCACAGTGAATAGAGCACCTGCCTTGGAGTCAGGAAGACACTAAACACTTTCTAGCTGTATGACCTTGGTCAAGTCACTTAACCCAAATTGCCCTGTCTTCTCCCCTCCAAAAAAGAAAAAAAACACAGAGCCGGTGTTACAACCAACGGTAACTTACCCAGAAAAGTTAAATATAATCCTGAATGGGGGGAAAAATGGACATTTAACAAACTGAAAGACTTTCAGGTTTTCGTGACAAAATCCCCAGAATTTAAGGGAAAATTTGACATAGAAATATAAGGTAAATATAAGGAGAAATATAAGTTAAACATTAAATACCAATTATAAGGCACCCAATAAGGTTAAATTATATACTCTGTATATGTGAAAATATTACCAGTACATTTATTACTGTAATCATTATTTAGATAATTTGAAAGAAAGGCTTGAGCTGAGCTAAATATGATGGGATGATTCTAAAAAGAATAAAACTGTGTAAACAGAGATAAAAGGAGTCATTATCTCCTACAAATGAGGCATAAAAGGAAAAATTTATGCAGAAGAAGCTAGTAGTGGGAAGAGTGAATAACACTGGAACCCTACTCTCATCAGAAATGGGTTAAAGAGAGAACAACATATTTATATCTAGAACGGTCTAAAAGTCTTCTAAATTCAGAAAGAAATAAAAAGACAAGGGAATAGGGTGGGGGAGAGGATAAGGTAGGGAATTTAAAGGAATGGGTAGGTTAAGGAATAGGAGAGCAAGGTAGCAGGGAGAAGTAAAGCACAGGAGTAAAGAGAGATAAGGTAAATACAGGGAGAAGGATAGTGAGGAAAAACAGGAAGAAGGAAAATACACATCGAGTAATTATAGCTTAGAATGTTAATGGGATGAATTTACCCATAAAACAGAAATGAATAGCAGATTAAATTTTAATTCAACAATGTGTTGCTTCCAGAAAACATTATAAAAACAAGAGATTCACACAAAGATAAAATAAAGGGCAAGAGTAGGATTTATTATGTTAAAAAAAAAGGGAGGATAGTAATCATGATCTGAGACAAAGTTAAAGTTAAAATAGGTTTAATTGAAAGTGAAAAATAGAGAAACTATATTATGTGTCAGCAATATTTTTCAATATTGTTTTAGACCATTTAAATACTTAGATGGTATAAAATACCTGATTGTATGCCTACCAAAACAGACACAGGAACTATGTGAACATAAACATAAAACACTTTTTATAAAAATAAACTCAGATCTAAATAATTGAAATAATATTTATTGTTCATGGGTAGGTAAAGCCAATATAATGTTTAAATGGCATATAGCTAATAGCTAATTGGTGCATTGAATGTCATCCCAATTAAATTACTAAAAAGTTATTTTACTGAGTTAGAAAATATAATAATAGTTCATTTGGAAGAGCAAAAGGTCAGCAACTTCAAAGAAACCACAGGGGAAAAAATGTAAAGGAAGTAGATTCAGAAGTATCAGACTTTAAACTTTATCATAAGGGAGAGCATTGTTGAAATGTAAAAAAGGATAATTTCAATTATTTTAAATTGAAAATTTCTGGTATAAATAAAACCAATGTAGTCAAGAATAGAAGGAATGCAGAAAATTGGGGGGGAAAAACTTTCATAAATAATCTCTCAGATAAAATGTGATGAGGTTGGAATATTGCTGTGGCATTGGAAATGAGAGCTGGTTGATTTAGAAAAACATAGAAAGACTTGGACCTATGAAGGAAGATGCTGTCTACCTGCAGAGAAACAGGTGACAGGTGGAAATAAACATAGTACGGTCTTACATAAATGTGTATGAATGTATTTGTGTATGTTTATAGATACCTGTATGTATGTATGTATGTATGTGTATGTACACATATATACGTATATATCCATGCATATTTGTAGCCTTCTTTAGGGTGGTGGGGAGAGGAAGGGGAGAAAAATAAAGTAAAAAGCGCACTTCAGAGAACAAAAGAAAAATCAACAAGGAAGCAAAGACAAGCTGGGCAGCTCTGAAAACAATGTGTAGTATTTATTATATAGGTTTTCTTGAAATGGAAATGTATTGTTTTATATTAACTCTTCTCTTATGATCTACTGTGTACATGGCAATGTTTTTTTTTCTTTTCTTGTTTTGTATTTAAGTTGAAAATTTTAGAAATTATTAAAAAAGAAAGATTATTTCAACAACTGTGTAGACAGGAAAGGAGACAAAGTCCAGAGTCCAATCAGGAGGGTTATTGCAAGAGTCCAAGCAAAAGGCGGTGATAAACATGCCTGCGCTGTCATGATGGGTATGTGAGTGGGGAGAAGGGGACAGATGCAAGAAAGAGATGTTGTGAAGGAAGAATTAACAAGACTTGGAGACTGATTTAGAGGGCAGATATGGGAAAAGCAAAGATCGAGGATCATGTCCATTTCAAACCTGGTTGGCTAGTAATAGCTAGCATTTACATTGAACTTCAAGGTTTGCGATGTACTTTACAAATATTAACTCATTTTCAAAACAACACTGGCAAGTTGGTGCTATAATTGATCCCTTTTTACAAATGGGGAAACTGATGCAGGCAGAGATTAAGCGAGATCTTCCTAGGATCACACAGCCCGTAAGAATCTGAGGCTGGATTGTAACTCCTGACTCCAAGCCCAGCACTACATTCACTGTGCCAAGATGTCCTTAATAGAAATAGGCAAGTTTGGATAAGGTAGGTATGGGTTTGCAGGAGAAATTGAGGTATGAAGGAGTGGCTAGGTGGCTCAGTAAATAGAGCACTGATCCTGGAGTCAGGAGGACCTGAATTCAAATCCAGCCTCAGACACTTAACACACATACCCCCCCCCCCAAAAAAAACTAGCCATGTGACCTTGGGCAAGTCATTTACCTCCAATTGCCCTCCAAAAAAAAAAAGCAAAAAAAATAAAATGAGGTATGAGGCAGAGGGATTTTAAGGGGCAGAACTAACAATAGGTGGCCTCTATTTTCTCAGTAAAGTAGCAGGCAAAGTCTTCTGCTGAGAGAAAGGGGAGAAGGGGTGATGGAATAGGCTTTAAGAGAGAAGAGAACGCTTAGAGCAGTCACTGTTAGGGAAGAACAAGGTTGCCACACAGGAGTGAGGGCTCACCTGAAGTGAGGTAACAGCAACTGAAAACTGTGAGCTATTGTGAAGTGGTACCGTTTTCTGCATTCTTGCTGTTTCTGGAGGAAAAAAGCAAATAAAAAAAATTTCATAATTGAAATCCTGCTCAAAAGTGATCCATAACATATCAGTCACATTGGAACAAATTTGAGTTTTCAAAATGCAACTAAGTGCTGAGCCTGGAGCCAGGAAGACTCATCTTCCTGAGTTCAAATCCAGCCTCAGACACTTACCAGCTGTGTGACCCTGGGCAAGTCACTTGATCCTGTTTGCCTCAGTTTCCTCATCTGTAAAATGAACTGGAGAAGGAAATGGCAAACTGCTCCAGTATCTCTGCCACGAAAACCCCAAATGGGGCCAGGGAGAGTCAGACACGACTGAAATGACTGAACAACAGCAAAAACAAAACCCATACATTGATGCTATTTATCTCTTTGAGAGGATAATGTGAAACAGGAGCAAGGGTGATGGACCAAGGAAATGGGAAGGGACAGAGTGAGTGGGTATCTCATTGAACGAGAAGAATGGGTTTAAAAGGAGCGATATCTAGGGGAAAATGGAAGGATATGGGATTGTGATCAGAGGAATCTAAGAGCTCCTGATCATGGTGGTAAGGCACTTGGGGTGGGACCAAGGGTAATAAAAGTAACATGTTTATCATTTTATATAGCACTTTAAGGTTTGCAAAGTGCTTTACAAGTATTATTTGATCCTTACGACACCCCAAAGGGGTAAGTACTCTTCTTATCCCTGTTTTACAGGTGGGGAAACTGAGGTAAACTGAGGCAAACAAGTGAGTTGCCCAGGGTCACACAGCTAGTAAGTGTCTGAGGTTGGATTTGAACTCTGGTCTTCCTGACTCCAGGCCCAGCACTGTATCTATTGCACTGCCTAACTTTCTATGATATTGCCCAGCACTGTATCTATTGCACTGCCTAACTTTCTATGATATTACCCCATTTGAGCCTACAGCAGCCCTGTTAAATAGATGCTATTATTGTCTTCACTTTACAAATGAGACTGGAAGAAAGAGGTTAAGTGAGTTGCCCTGAAATCACAGAGCTAGGAAGTGACTGAATCAGATTTTGATCTCAGGTCTTCCTAATTCTGACTCCAGTCTTCCATCCACTATCCCACCCTCTAGGTTGCCTCTAGGCCCAGGGTTCTTAACCTTTTAATCTTACTGGACCAAAGTCTGGCAACAGTCTTGGAAAGCTTACAGACCCCTTCTCAGAATCATGTTTTGAAATACACAAAATAAAATCAATAGGATTCCAAAGGAAACCAATTACATTGAAATCAAGTTATCAAACTATTAAAAACTTTCATGGACTTTGGGTTAAGAACTCCTGCTCTATGGTGTGAAGCTCAGGTGTAAAAGTAGAAGTAAAAGTCATGGGAACTGAGTAGGTTGACGAATTTCAACAGAGAATTTGAGGGGACAGCAATTTGTCCATTGAAGTCTAAGGTAAAAAAGTTGGACTTGAGTTGGCAAGGAAGACTGCGTGTAAGTACCAAACTCCTAAAAAATAAAGGGAAATGCCCTAGTGTGATTCCACCAGGATCTGGATGGGGTGATCCATTTGGATGGGGTATACTTCAAAGGAGTAATCTCAGGTGTTAAGTGATGGAGACTGAGGGAGAGACTGGAAGTGGTAAGGAGAGGCAAGGAGTGGGTCTACTTCTCTCCCTGGATTGTTGAACTGGGAGGCACAAACCTACTTTTCCAAACCCTGGAGGCAGGGGCACCGTTTTGAGGCTGGACCACATGTCATTCAGACCCTGCCATGTGGAATCCTTTTTCTGGTATATTCAACCACCACTCCTCCACTAAGCTTCTTGTTGTCATATCCATCTTCTTCCTTGGTAGGTTTTATAGCATTCTTGGGGCAAAGGACCAGTTCTTAGCCTATCAACAGAGATTTAGGGTTGGAAGCACAATAGTATTCCATTACATTCATATACCATAACTTGTTCAGCCATTCCCCATTTGAAGGTCATTCCTTCAATTTCCAATTCATTGCAACCACAGAAAGAGCTGCTATAAATATTTTTGTACATGTGGGTTCTTTTCTCTTTTTTATGATCTCTTTGGGATACAGACCTAGAAGTGGTATTGTTGGGTCAAAGAGTATACACATTTTGATTGCCCTTTGGGCATAGTTCAAATTACTCTTGGGAAATGGTTGGTTCACTTCATAAGGAAGATAATTTAAAAATCACTTCATCCAATCCCCCTCATTTTATAGAGGAGGAAAGTGAATTAACTTGCCCAAGATCAACCAAATAATCGATCATCAATTTGCTAAGCACCTACTGTGTGCTTAGAGGGTTAGGGTTGCTCTGGAGACCCCAAAATACCAACACGCTGGGTCCTGCCAAAAGAATTCCACTCAAGTCTTCTCAGGAAAAAAAAACAAATTTTATTGAAAGTTCATTAAAAGTTTGCTGTATGGGGTAGACTCTTTAGGAGCCCAGGTATCTGTGATGCTTGCAACGGGCAAGCAGGACAGAGCAAGTCTGACACAGAGCAAGTCTGTGCTAAGTCAGTCCAGTTACTGTACTAAGGGCTGTGGATACAAAGACAAACTTCAGATAGCTCCTGACCTTAAGGAGCTTACACTCTATTGGGAGAAACGTATCTACAACCAATCAATCAGCAAGTATTTCTTAAGCACCTACTCTGTGTCTAGCACTGTGCTCAGCACTTTGGATTCAAGTAATTAATCAATGCATAATTATTGAACACCTGGGCAACAGGCAAGAGCACACATGGGGGGGAGGTGATACGAGGCTGGTGTTTGCCAAGGCATAAGTGGCATTAAGATAAGGGGACAAAAGTATTTGAGAGTAACGGACAGTGTAAACAAATTTTGTTGTTTATTCATTTCACTTATGGCCCCATTTGGGATTTTCTCAATAGAGATACTGAAGTGGTTTACCACTTCCTTTGCCTGCTCATTTTACAGATGTGGAAACTGAGGCAAACAGAGTTGGACACCTAGAGTCACACAGCTAGTAAGTGTCTCAGGGTCTTTGAACTCGGGTCTTGCTGACCCCATAGCCAGCACTCTACCCACTGAGTCACCTACCTGCCCCAGCTGAACAAATACAATAAATGGAATAATCCCTATTCACAAGTACCTTATATTCAAAAAGCGGAGACAAGAGAAGATATAAAAAGTGTGTTTATGTACATATAGAATAATTAAGAAGAAAATGCAGTTATCCCTTCTACATCATGGGGGTCAGGGACATGGTGCCCCCAAGATCTGGAAAAGCCAAGGAAAATTTCTTGACCTTCCCTTCATATCAAAGAAGTCTGATTTTTTTTTCTTTGATGGAGTGTTTACATACCTTATTGTAAAATTTGGGTTAAGTATTTGGTCATAGGCTCTATGTTGTCTGCCTACCTTTACATGTTGTCTGTGGCTTCCACAAAACTCCTGAAAAATTCCCATTTATTTTCTTATGCCAACCATGGATATATTGAAATTGGGATGGGGAAAGTCAAGATGTAGAAGGGATAACTAGTTGAATGCAAGATGGTTTGGGACTGTGGGCTCTAGCAGTTACAGGGATTAGGAAAGGCTTCAGCAGAAGGCCTGAGCTATTCAGAGAGAGAAAAGAGAGAGAGCAAATCTCTGAGGCTGAGCTGAGGAGAGGGGTTTCCAAGCATAGAGGACAGACAGTGCCAAGGTGCAGTACCTGGAGATGGGGCATCTTGGAAGAGAATCAGAGAAAAGACCAGCCTGGCTGGATCACAGAGTGTTGGAAGAGGAGTCACATTCTTTAAGGTTGGAAAGATGGCCAGGTTGTGAAGGGCTTTAAAAGCTAAACTGAGGAGGTTGCCAGTCATTTTGGCAGCAGCACAGATGATGGACTTGAGTGGAGACAGACCTCTGGCATCCATTGCAATGATCCAGGAACTCCTTCTATACATGTAGGTTGGCACCTTCAATGCAATGTATAATCTTCTTGCCTCTAATTCTGCCACCCACTGGGCAGGTCCTCATCCACACACATTTGGACTACTGAAATAGTTGCTGGTAGGTCAGCCTGCCTCAAGTCTCTCCAACTCCAGGCACAATGCCTGGAATAGTAGGTTCTTAAATGTTTATTGACTGACTTGCCTAGAATCACACAGACAATATGTATCAGAGGCAGGATTTGAACTCAGGTCCTCCAGACTCTGAGGTCAGCTCTCTATCCATCCTACCATGATGCCTCTATACAAAATACATATGAGCTAATTGAGGTGGGGGTGGGGGAGTGAATGGAGTAGGGTACTAGGACTTGATACATAGCAGAGCTGATATTTTGAACCCTCTTTGCTTCCAAGTCTAATGCTCTAACCACTATACCACAGGATTCTGGTAACCTTTGGGCCAGATGGAAGAAGAAAAAGATGTCAATCTCTTCACCCCTTTTGTGGGGTGGGAGTCTTCACATGCTCCCCTGCTTCCCCCTCTAGTCATTTGCACTATCCCAAAGACTGGCATTTATCAGTCTCATCCATCAACCTCTCCTGAAGCTTCTTCCATCAACAATCTGCCTTTCTTTTTCCCTTGTGGGCTCTCACTCCTCCTCAAACTCAAGACTCTCAGGGGTCAAGTGGGTTGCTTAAAGTCATGCAAGGTAATAAGTCACAAATTCATAATTAGAACTCGTGTCCTCTGATTCCAAATCTAGTGTTCCTTCCCCTGGCTTGAGGAGAATGTACATATGGCAGGTCTGCAGCTAATCATCTCACTCCTTTCGATTCATTCATAGGGGATTCCCAGGAGCTGGTTCCAGATATAAGAGGGAAGACATGGACCTTACACAGGGGAATTAGAAATACCAGGGCTGCATGGAGATCTGCAGAAAAGCCTGCACATCCAGGTGTCCCCTACAGACAGCCATGTGCCTTGAGGAGCCAGCATGAGACTGAGACCCTGAGATCCTCATGGAGTCACACAGGGAGATGGAGTCTTATAGGGTACTGCATCCCTCAGATGCTGGGGAAATGAATCCTTGATGAAAGCAGGGTAGCAGGGAATCAGAGTAGAAAGAGTAGCCCAGCCAAGAAATATGTGTGCTTGGGGAGCAATCCAGATCTATCCCAATCATCTGAACTATATAGATTTGGAGGTAAGTGGGAAGGAAGACTCCCCAGCATAAAATTCTTTCCACCTGGGAGAGATGCTTACTTATTTTTGAGTATAGGTATTATCCCTTTCTACATTTTTTATGTGAAAATAAAATCTTTCCAGGGTTTGATGTTCTGTTAACCTAAGTACTTGCAGAGGAGCTGAGGGCTTTTGGGGGAAATCAAAATGAGCCAGAGACTAACATTTTCAGGGTTTCTCTGAAGGGGACACAAACCAGAGAAACTGCATTTGGAAAACCACTGGAAATAGTACCCATATCCTTCTATCAGGGGAACTGCCTTGACCCTAAGAATACATATGTCCAGTCCTGATTAGGGGATAAGTGACTGCTTCAAGTGTACTTTAGGAGAAAGCCAGTATGGTCCCACAAAGAAGTTCCATCCTTCCTCTTTTCCTTACCCCCTGCAACGTGGCCTCTTCACTTAAAGTCAAGTCAAGAAGAACCTAATCAGGGACCTCCCGAAGTGCCTTGGTGTGCCATGGGCAGAAGCAGTCATGGTCCCAGATACTTGGCAGAGACCAGTTAGCACAGAGATATTGGGGGAGTTGGCTGAAAGAACTGAAAGTCACTATTTTCCCCTCATCTCGTCAGCAAGGAGGAGGAAGAGGAAGGAAAAAGAGAATGAAGAGAATTCTAGAATGTCATACCTGACAGGGCCTTGAGAACACAGACTGTCAGAGCTAGAAGAGACTTTAGAACACAGCATGTCAGAACTGGAAGGGACTTTAGAATGCAGAGTAATAATAGTAATAGCCTATATTTATATAATGCTTGGCAAACATTATCTCCTCTGGTCATCAGATGAGGAAACTGACTTACCCAGGAAACTGTTCCCCAGTATCTGAGATAAGACTTGGAGCCAGGGTTTCCAAAGTCCAGCACTCAACCCGTTATGCCCTAATGATTCTAGCATTAGAGGGGCTCTTAGAATAGCATGTTAACCCTGAGGAACAGATCTCAGAATATAGTATATCCAAATTCACAGGGAACTTTGAACATAGATAATGGAACATAGAATGTTTGTGCAGGAAGAGACCTTAGAACAGCGGTTCTCAACCTCTGGGTTATATTCAATTTGTAACAATGAAAATACATCCTGCATATCAGATATTTGCATTACGATTCATAACAGTAGCAAAATTACAGTTATGAAGTAGCAACGAAAATAATTTTGTAGTTGGGGGTCACCACAACATGAGGAACTGGATTAAAGGATTGCAGCATTAGGAAGGTTGAGAACCACTGCCTTAGAACATAAAATATCAGAACTAAAAGGACCCTTCAAACATAGAATGTTAGAATATAGAATGTCAAAACTGGAAGGGACTTTAGAACCTACAATGTCAGAGCTGGGAGGGGCTTTAGAAGAGAGTGTCAGAACTGGAAAGACCCTTAGAACACAGAACACCAGAATTGAAAATGCTGTCAATTTGTTGCCAGATTAAGATCAGAATCCTCACTCTTCCCTCCTCAACCTCATCTTCTAAGTCACAAAGACAAATCACAGCTTCTTGTAGCTTAAAAAATGCATCTTAGGCAACCACTGTGAGAAGACAATGCATCATTTTGGGGAGGGGAGGAGATTCCTAGGAAGATGACTAAGATACAGCTTTTCTCTCTGGCCTTTGGAGTAAGGTGTGATGTGAAACAGTGAGTTGGGAGGGTTCGGGGCAGGAAGTGCAGAAATCTGGATCCCAGTCCCTCCTCTGTCCTCGCCTTATTGTATGACCTTGATCAAATTGTCTCACCTCTCTGGGCTTCACTTTGTTTATGTGTAAGATGAGAGTGCTGGATTAACTGTTTTCAAAGGTATCTTCCAGCCCTGACATGCCAGATTTTAAGGTTCCTTTAATTCAGCTAGACATTTATGAATGGTGCTCTGTGTCCAATATACAGGGCTAGATGACGGCTTAGTGCTGACTGTCCTTTCTGACCTTCCTCTGTATGTGCTAAGGTTCTAGTTCCTGCTCTCACATTCCAGAGGGGAACAGGTTTAGAGCTGGAAGGGGGGGTCAGAGGGGATCTGGCTCAATCCCCTTCATTTTACAGATGAGGAAATTAAACCCCAAAGACATCAAATGACTTGTCCAAAAGAGCTGCAATTGGAACTTCAAGGCTTCTGACTCCAAAACCAGTACTCTGTCCACTTGAACTTTTAATCAAGGTCCCTTCCAACTAAAGCATTCTTTGGGCTTAATTAATGACCCTTCCTTCCATACTATGTTCTAAGGTTCTTTTCTGCTGGGAAGTTCCACGTTCTCATGTCCCTTACAGCTAGGATATTCTTTGTCTAAGATCTCATCCAGCTGCAACGGGCTGTGTTTTAATAGTGGACTTCTTAAGACTTGGAATAAGGTACCGCCTCTATCCCACCCTTTACCTCATCCAGTCTTGAGGAAAGACGCAGGTCTTGCCAATTTTTTACCAGAGAAATGGGAAGAGGAAAAGGGGGGACTAGAACTCAGTGGGAAGTAGGAAGGGTGGGGGCAAGGGTGAACCCTGAGTCCCTATTGCTCTTCTGCCATAGAGGCCACAGACTTCTCTGAACAGGACAACTTGTGGACACCTCTCCGAGGAAAGGAGTCATTTCAGGGATAGGATGGGGTGAAAAGAGGAATGACACCCAAGAGACCAGTCTCAGACTCTCATTTGGGTCCCCCAACCTCACTCTTGGCCTGAGAGCCTCCTGATGGGCGTCCCTTGGAGAAAAGTGCCAACATCTGGAGCAGAAGATCCCCAGATGTGCTGAATGGAGGAGGGGAGAGAATGGCCCCAGAGGCGGGGCAGTGCAAGGGTTAAAGGGGCTGCCGGGGTAGGGGTGGTGGTGGTGACTCGGGGACCCCCCAAGGAGCAGGGGCCAGGGCCGAGAGGGACGTAGAATGTGCATGGGAGTGGGGGGCAGTAGTGGGAGGAGAAGATTACTCCGGGAATGCTGCGCCCGGGTGGGGATGGGGGAAAGTGGAGGAGGGGGGAGGGGCAGGGGCGTGGCCCAACCTCCCCACGGCCGCAGGTAGCCAATGGAGCCGCGGGTCCGGCGGCGGCGGCGGCGGCGGCGGGGCCCCGCCCCCTGGGGCAGCGCGGACAGAGGGAGTAAGAAGTGCAGGAGCCGTGCGTGGGGTACTGCGCTCGGGGCGCGGGGCGCGGGGCGCGGGAGCCAGAGCCTGAGCCGCGCCAGCCCGGAGGGCCGCCGGCACGATGCCGCTCGCCCAGCTTGGGGAGCCCTGGCCGCTCACCGAGCTGCTTCCGCTGGATACTGAGGTGAGCGAGTCTGAGTGTCCGGGACTCTAGGGTCCCGGGGCTGCGGCGGGCGGGACCTCCCGGGATCCGGCCTGGGCTGGGCCCGGTACAATGGGAGCCCCCGGTTGGGGGGAGACAAAGACAGCGCTGCAGCTGGCGGCAGGGGGGGAACAGCTGGATCTCCCCTTGACCCCCCATCCTCCAGTCAAGCAGCGTCGCTCTTCCCTCCCCACCTTACCCACCACCCCGGGCTGCCGTCGCCCGGGAGAAACCTAGGGCTAGAGGGGGAAATCTGCCCTTAAGACACGCCCCTCCATCCCGTGTGGCTCCCCCGGACAGAGCCTGGGGCCAGGTGAGGGAGGAGAGGAGAAGGGGGAGCCCAGAGCTGGAGTTTTGTTTCCAGATGAGCCCACACACACACACACACACACACACACACACACACACACACACGTCCCGGGAGACCAGCTGCCCCACCCCTCATACTCACACACCTTGGGGGGAGGGGAGTGTCGCGAAGGCAGGAGCTCTATTGAACTCCCCCAGTACCACCAGGTAGGAGTAGGAATGCCCGGATGCCAAAGTGTTGGCATGAGCTATGAAACGGTCTATCCAGTAGTTTTCCCCTTCTGGCTTTAGCCTGTTCCCAAACAGGTCTCTATTCTTGCTGTCCCCGGCTGTCGCTGGCTGCCTGAGGGCTTGTTCTCTCTGCATCCTGGGGAGGTGACTGATCTCTGCCATATCAAGCTACTCTGCTTGGCAAAGCTGAGCCAAGTATGTCCCCCCTGAACCAGGGGATGTCCTTATGGGTTCCAGGAATGCTACCAGTGCCTGTTCCCGGCCAATGGTTCCTATGATCCTCCGTGCAGGGGCTGAATTCAGAGACCTGTCACCACCTCAGGAAGAACACCTTGTTTCTAAGTTTTACCTCCAATTACTGTATCTTCCAAAGTAGGGGAGGTGAGGTTCTTGGACCCCTTTAGGGTGACTTTTGAGAGCACAATGTGGACAAGATCTGTGCTTCTGTAGGGCTGGGGAAAAGTGTGGACAATGCCAGAAGCTAGTAAAACATAAGAGCATAGGTCTAGAACTGGGAATAGAGCCTTTCTACCACAACCACCACCTCTGCCTGAGGGCACAATATTGGCTCCTACCCCTCCTTCTAGTCTCTCCTGGGGTATCTCTTCTTCCCTCCTTCCCAACTTAAAAGGCAGCTTTTGGCCCAATCCCTTTGCTAGTTGTTAGCCCAACTTGGTGAGGGCTTGGGCACCAAAGCCTTAGTCCCCAGGTGCTGTTGCCTAGCTGGGCTCAGGGTAAGAACTGGATCACCACCAAGCTTGGTGCTCTGGGGAAGCTGGGTGAACAGGCCATGGGCCCTAATTCCCATCAGAGCCGAGCAGGAGGAGATATCCTCCTGACTGCTGCCCTGGCACGCAGGGCCCCGGGGCCCAGATTACTTGCCCATCCTTCCATGTGCTTCAGTGGGCACCTTAGCAGGTATAATCTCAAGTTCTTCAAGTTCAGGTCTAGGCCTGAGGGAGGTGCTGAGGGCTGCCCCCCACTCCTTGGGTCATCCAGAGGGGCCCCTCAGCCCCCAGTGTGACTAGCTGCTGCTGGGCCTTTAAAGGGGGTGGCAGGATATTTGGGGGTGGGCCCTGTGGGGGGATTAGGTAACAGCCCTGAAGGAGCAATTTGAAGTAAATTGTCCTGGGATTCTTGCCATGAAGTTTTACAGGCCCAGTATCACCATCCCGCTGACTCACCGGCTCCCTAGCTCACTCACTCACCCGAGGAGAGGTGAGGAGCTGAGGTTAGCCTTGTTTCTGCTCCTTTTCCCTCACCGTGCTGGAGGGGGGGGGCAGTGAAGGGAACAGATTCTGGGGAGCTAAGGTGCCAGGGTGGGGCAGGCCAGGCCAAGGGAGATGAATAAGGCTCCTGCCTCTGATTGATCTTTGGACTTCTCCTAAGGGACGCAGGAGTCCTGGTGCCCTGACTATAGGGAAATCCTTTACATTCACTTTCAGGAAAAGGGGAAGGACAGGGACAGGCTAAGAGGGGGAGATGGCACAGTATCTAGCCCTGAGGTCATGCTGCCAGGGAAGGACTCCTGGTCTCAGCATGAGGCTCAGGCTTTCCACCCCCATCCCTCACACTGACTCCTTTAAGGAATCCTGTTTGGAGATCAGCCTCTTGCCAGAGACTTCAGGTTAGAGTCCCAGCTTGGGGATGGCTTGGTCTGGAAAGCAAAGGGGCAAAATGATAGCAGAATTAGTGCCCCCTTTGGGTGCAGGGACCCTCGTGTATTGAGTGGGTGTAGAGAAAAAGCAGAGTAGAGAATTCATGTGGAATTGGAGGGGGGAGTGAGGAAGTAACCCTACAGTGACTTAGGAGACCTGGGTTCTAATACCATCTCTGCCAAAAGCTAGATTACTTTGCTGTTGAGAAGCAATGGAGGTAACACAGGGCCTCGATTCAAATTTCACTTCCTCATCTATAAAATGAGGGCATTGGACTAGCTGACCTCCAGGGCCTCTTGCAGCTAGTTCTCAGTCTGTGATCCCATCACTAAGTCATTTTTCTGGGCCTCAGTTTCCCCCTGTGTAGAATCTAGGGGTTGGGCCCTGCTGATTTCATTAAAGCAGTTTTATAGCTTGGGTTCTGTTTCTCACTTTCTCTTAAATGCACAAGGTAATATTGAACTAGTCCCCATACTTCTGTTTCTTTTGAGAGGTTCGGCACCTTAGTGCCCAAGGCCAGGACCCCACTTCTCACCTCCTCTCTGGAGCTATGGGCATGGGAATCCTAGTCAGATATGTGGCCAGCCTTGGGACCAAGGCACCCATCCTGGCCCTCCTTCCCCTAGCTCCTGGAGTCCCAGCCCACTGACTCCATAGAAGGTGCCAGACGACTGAGTACATGTTATTGTTTGGGTAACAGGAGCTATGGGGCCGGGCGGGTGGCTGAAGCCGGCCCCAGAGGGTTGGGCTGTTCTCACGAGAGAACAGGGGCCCTGCTGTTCTCCCCGGAACACCGTGTCTGCTTTCAGCCCTGGTGACATGTAACCGATAGTCAGCCTGACCTCCAGGTATGGGTGCTCCCGCCACTGAGGCTCCTGGGCTGAATCAGCCTGGGGGAGGGGTACAGTGGGGCCACAGGGAGCCCAGCAGAACTGCCCCCCCACCCCTTCCTCCCAAAAATGGACATAGCCACAACTGTCAGAGGGCATGTTCATAGCAGGAGGCTTGGGCTGGTCCCAGGTGTGCTGCTAACTTGCTATGTATCTTAGGCTCTCTTGGCCTTGCTTCCCCCCTCTGTAAAATGGGGGTGATTATTTTTATAGGACTGTTGTGAAGAAAGTGCTTTGTAAAGCTCCAGGTTTCTGTGAAACGTGAGTAGTCGCTGTGTCTTTATAGCACCTGGGGGGGGGGGGAGCCAAGCCATAGAGCAAGGACTTAGGGGAGAGACTGGAGACCTGAGTTAGCTCGGCTAGACCCAGCTCTGCTACTTACTAGCCAAGGGACCTTAATTAGCTCTTGTGAGGAGTTTTCTCAACTGTAAAATAAAGAGGTTAGGCTCTAAGGTTCCTAAATCTACAATTCTCAGTCCCTCCTATATGCCGGTGATACAAAGTCTTCACAGAACTTATACTCTATTCAGGGGGAACCACATGTATGCAAACAAATGAGACAGATATAAAATAACTTCTGGAAAGGTGGCCACTCTCAACAATGGGATCCAAGAGGCCTTGTTTAGGAAGTGGCGCTTGAGTCAGTTGAGGAGAGAGCACTCCAGGCATGTGGAGCCGCCTGTGCAAAGGCACAGAGGTGGGAGATGGAAACAGTTGAATTGTAAGGCAAATGGCAAGCAGGCCAGTTTGGCCAGACTATGGCCCCCATGAGGAAGAGTAATGTGCCTTAAACCTGAAAAGGTAGCCGGAAGGCATAGTGTGGAGGGCTTTGAATGCCAAACAGAGGAGTCCCCAAGAAAGGAGTGATCTGAACCAAGCAAGTCTCTATCTAAATACCTTCTTCCCCTCTTTCTGTGTCTAAGCCTCAGCCAAGGGGTGGGCATAATGATCTGCCCTGGCATGCAGCCCCAGGGTGACCAGCAGGGAGCAGGGTTGCTGGATGCCAGTGCTGGCATTTGAACCTGGTGCCTGAGGCCGGCCACTTCCTGTCTCTGTGGTGGCCAGTGTTTTCTTCCTCCATCTGCTCCTCAGTTTCACGGGAAGTCAAACTCTTGCCCCTCCCCCTTCCCCAAACCAGTTCTTGTGCTTTGGTGGGGGAAGGAAGGGGTGGGACTGAGACACCCATCAGAAACCGCTATTCTGTCCACCCAGGAGGCTGGGGCTCACTCTGCCTACTCTGGGGGGCTGCAGGACTCCACTCCCCAGATTGTTCATCCTTGCCAGATCCTTTTCCCTGTCCTTTTGTTCTGGGGGTTCCCTGTGGGCGAAACCTGCTTCAGGGAGGAAAGTGAGAGGGTCACCAGTCCAGAATTCTGGGGGACCTCAGTCCAACCCCCTCATGTTAAAGATGAGGGAACTTCGGCTAAGGAGGTTCAGTGACTTTTCCCAAAGTCACACGCATAATAAATATCAAAGTCAGGATTAGGACCCAAACGGTCTGATTCCTTGTACCATGGCATCTCCTAAAGTCAAAGGAGACTTGACTCACTTTGCTAGAGAAAGCTCCAGCTCAGACTTAGACCAAGGGTCTCTGTCCCAGATGGCGGGAGTGCCAGTAGGCAGGGACGCTGCCTGAGACATAACGAATCTGGGCCCTTATTGAAAGGGAGGCAGGCAGAGTTTGACCCGGCCCTAATTGAATTGGACACAGGTGGAGTAAGGAGGTTACTTCAAAGCTTTGCTAGTTCCAATTCAGCCTGTTTATTTCAGGGGAATGGCTTTGGTATTATGCAAGTGGGCATCATTCTTGTGTCCCTCCTGTCCCTTCCCTACATCCCTGGGTAAGCAAGTCCCTTAACCCCTTTAGCTTGCTCATCTGTAAAGTGGGACAATAACACCTGCCTTACGGGCTGTTGTGAGGCTCAGATGGGATCATAGTTGTCAACAGTTTGCAGACCTTAAAGTGCTCTTATTATCATGTTATCATGAGCGTGTTGGCCTGTCCTTCCTATTACAAATCATTCCAGAGGGAGAAACCAGGCCTGGCGAGGGGACGAGCTCTCTCTGGGGCCTCAGCATGAAGTGTGAGGACTCGGACCAAGCCAGGGATTCAGAGGGGGAGGGGAATAGCCAGTTGAACTCTGTTCTGGGGAGGATTAGGGAGAATTAAAAGACTTGGAAGGAGGGATGTCACAGGGGAGAAGAGGAAGGGAGGGGTTATGTAATAGGGCATAGCTCTGCTGGCTGCTGCCCAGCCCTGGGGAGGAGGGCAGGCGGAAGAAGATACAGGCCAGGCCACTAAAGTGCCACGAACCCTGATCTCTTCCTCAAAGACTTATAACCTTACCCAGCTTCCTAAGGCAGGGAACTTGGGGCCAAAGTTGGGGCAATCAGCTCCCCCAAGCCACATAGTGGGTAGATGAGACTAAGTCTGTTGTTCAGCCCTGTCCGACCCTCTGTGACCCCATTTGGGTTCAGTGTTTTTCTTTTTTTGGCAGAGAAACTGAAATGGTTTTCCATTTTCTTTTCCAGCTCATTTTATAGGTGAGGAAACTGAGGCAAACAGGGTTAAGTGACTTGCCCAGGGTCACACATCTAATACGTGTCTGAGGCAGTATTTCAACTCAGGAAAATGAGTCTTCCTGATTCCAGGCTCAGTGCCCTATCCACTGTGCTACTTGTCTGTACCTGAGACTAAATTTGGGGACTGCTTTTTGAATATGGGAGGGTATTGAGGACTCTCTGGCTGTTGCTTCTGAGAATGGCCCAGATTGCCTGGATCTGAAAACAAAGGAGTGATGGATGAATCTGTCCCCTTGGCCCAGGCTGCGTTGGACACTTTCCCTAGGACCGGTTCCCTATCTTTGGCCCAGCAACCATGATAGTCTGAGGTGCGGGATCCTGAATCCTGGGGCCACAGGGACTGAGTCATATTTCCCTTATGGCTCAGAATTGGAAGGGACCTTAGGACAGAGGATGTCAGAGCTAGGAAAGGCCTTAGAACATGGAATGCTAGAACTAGAAGGGCCTTTAGAACACAAAGTATTAGAACTGCAAGGAGATTTAAAGGCACAGAATGTTGACATTGGAAGGGCCCTTAGAACACGGAGTGTTGGAACTTGGGAAGGGCCTCAGAACAGAGATTGTTGGAGCTGGGGAACCCTTGGAAACCATTTAGTCCAATCTCCTACCCCCAGCCTACACCACCGAAGAGAAGGCTATGGAAAGGTCCTGGCTTTGGGGTCAGAGGATGTGGGTTCAAATCCTGTCTCTGTGGTCATAGATAAGTCACTTCACAAGGACTGAATGGCCCCTGAGGTCCCTTCCAGCTTTCTGTGACCCTAAGGAAGGAAAGTGATCTGCCCAGGACCTCATAGCTCCTCCAAGGCATAGAACCTACATATGGGGCTTCCCAGCAGGGTTCTTAAGAAGGCTAAGAGCTCTCATAATTGTTTGTGTGGTTGTGTAAGGCATGGAAAGTACCTTCCTTCCTGACCACAATAACAGGAGGCAGGCAGTGGAAGTAAGTACTATTCCCATTGTATAGACAAGGAGGCTGAAGCTTAGAGCTAGACACTTGCCATGGTCCCTAGAACAGGCTGGCACTGGTCTTTGACCAGGATCAGGCTTCTTCTGTGGTTTGCTGAGCTCAGTGTGGTCACACCAGGTCTCTTGACTCTGCTCACTGTTCTGCTTCCTGGGTCACAAAGCAATATCTTGGTGGGTCCGTGGGCCAGGCCTGCCTCATCCTTCCCATGTGGGAAGAGGATAGCAGAGGGCCCTATGCCTCTTCTCCGGGGCAGGCATGGCCTCTGCCACTTGCTGACAGTGACCTTGGGGAAAGTCCCATCCCTTCAGGGTGCCTCAGTGTCCTTGTTTGTAAAATGAAGGCATCAGGTTAGATCAAAAAAGCGGGATTCCCCCCACCCCACCCCATGGTGCCTGTTCTCATCCTCTGTGCTCAGGGTCCCAGGGGGCCACTTTAGTGTTTCAGGAGAGACAGATTAACTCCCAAGGATTCCCTTGTTCTGTCTTGGAATGCCTTTATCATTGAGTTGTGCATCCCAGTCAGATCTGACAGGTCCTCCTCCATCTTTTTTTTTTTTTTCTAGAATGGGAAAATTCCTGGAGAAGACACTGGAAGACATTCCTCCAAGGTAAGAATCAAGGGGACTGTTTTTGGAGTGCTGGAATGTGAGGGAGGGAAGACTTTAGGCTCCAGTGAGGAGGGGGAGGGTCTCAAGTCTCCCAGGCAGGATCTGAGGCTGTGCTCATACCTCTGTCCTACCCTGAAAGTAGAATCTCCCCTAGAAGAGGAAGGAAGGAAGGGAAGAAGGAAGGAAGGAAGGAAGGAAGGGAGGGAGGAAGGAAGGAAGAGAAGAAGGGAGGGAGGAAGGGAGGGAAGGAAGGAAGAGGAAGGAAGGAAGGTAAGCAAGGAAGGTGCTATCATTCCCATTTTGCAGTGTGAGGGAAACTGAGGCAAACAGATTAAATGCCTTGGCCAGGTTCACATGGATTTAAACTCGAGTTTTCCTGAGTCCTGGTCCAGAATGATATCTGCTGTGCCACCTAGCTGTTTAGATATGTGAGGTGAGCGAGGCATTAGAACATACAATGTCAAAGCCACAAGGTGTGTTAAGACACAGAATGTCAGCGTTGGCAAAGACGTTAGCACAGTGTGAGGTCTGGGCAAGCCCTTCATTTTATAGATCCAGCAGCTGAGAGGAGGTGACCTATCTAAAGTGCTGTGTCTCATCAGTCAGGCCGAGGTGCTGTTAGGAACCAGGCGCTTTGACAGTTCCTCTCTTGCCCCCAACCCCTCCAGTCCAAAGTTCTCATCCTTCCATGCTCCTCAGAGGGTCTGCATCAACAGCTTTCTGGTCTCGATGGGGGCCCATGATCCTTCTCCATGAGGGCATAGGGATAGGAGGCTGTTTGCATTAGATGAGGAAACAGGCACAAAGGGGTGAGGGATGGGCTTTTGATCAGTGATTGGGGGCTGGTCTGAGGACAGAGGATCAGGCTTCTTCTGTGGTTTGCTGAGCCCACTGTGATCACTCCTATGTTGCGAGCTTGCGAAGGCAGAATCCTTGCTGTAGGCTTGGACCTGACCTCACCAGATTTTAGAACTTATTGTTCACTAGTGTATTCTGTTCATTTTACTCCCCACAGAAAAACTGAGGCCCAGAGTAAGGGAAATGGTTTGACCAAGGTCACGCAGCTAGGAAGCATCATAGTCAAGACCTGAACTCAGGGGTTCTGCCTTTGAATCAGTTATTGCTCTGAGCCCCCAGAGACCCACTTCACACCTTGCCCTCCCCTCTGGGATTTGGTGGCCTGAAGTGACCCTCTCTCTGTTTCTGCTACCCCTCCTTCTTCTGTCCTCACAGGCTGGATCATAAAGGAGACCTTTGGGACCTTGGGCCTGGCCCCCGTTCCCCTGTTGGGTGTGTGTGTGTGACTGGGTTGGGGGGGGGGGAGGGTGATAGGGAGAGTTCCCTGGGAAAAGGGAGAGGCTCATTAGTGATGGCCATTGCGTGAGATGAGACATCACTCTAGAATGGCAGTAGAGACCCCGGGGTCAGCGACAGGCCCAGCTCTCTCCAGGGGGGCTGGTGGCTGCTGGGCTAACTCTGCAGTAGGGAGTAGGAGGCAGCTAGGGAAGACCAGACCAGAGCAGGAAATAGGAGCAGAAGGAGGCAAAAGAAATGATGCCTCTGCCCCCATGGGGCATCCATGTCTCCTACTGGGCTCCAGCCATGGAGGGGGGTGGGGTGACCCTAGGGGCCAATGAACTGCCCACCACCGTCTGACTGGCAACCTTGGAACCAGAGGTGCTGGGTCAGGGTGAGGGAGATGGGGTCTGGGTCCCAGGCAGGGCAGGTGGGGAACATAGCCTAGCTCTGAATGTTCCACCATCCTGAAGAAACCAAGACCTCTAAGGCTGGAGCCCCTGAGGTTCACAGTGTGACATCTGTGAGGCCTGATGCCCCTTGCCCTGGTCCTCCACTCCTGATAGAGTGCTGCACCTATGCTGGCAGTGTATTCAGCACTCTGGCCAAGCAGTCCCCCACCTCCCTGCCATGGAGGACGGGGTCGTGGAGGGAGAGACATGGACCCACACGGCTTGTTTGCTTACTCAGAATTTGGCTCTTTTTTTAGCGATCCTTTTGTTTCCACAGTTGTAGTCATTGTGGATGGAGACCTTCCCATGTTTCCCAGAATTCCTCATCTTTGTCTGTTTTTAGCAGCACATTCATACCTCACCACACGCACACCCAGTCGCCGCCATTTGTCCCACTTTGATTCCAGTTCTAGGCAGTCACAGAGGGAGGCGTCAGATCTTTGTTAGTACCACCCCCCTTTTACAGATGAAGAAACTTGCCCCTGGTACAATGGAAGGAGCTCTGGCTCTGGAGGCAGCGGTTTCAGATCCCACTCACCCTTATTACCTGTGGAACTCTGGGCAAAGCATTTAATCTCCCTGTTCCTCAGCTCCCTCACCTCTAAAATGATTCCATTTATTTTATTTTATTTTCTTAAGAGATGATGCCTGACCTCAGTAAGCTTATGTTCTAATCAGAGAAGAAAACACATCCAGGGCAATAGAGACTAGGGAAAGGTTTTTGGGTCTGGGAAGTTGCAGGGCTATTGAACAAAACAATTTTTGTTGTTGAATCATTTCAGTTGCGTCTGACTCTTTGTGACCCCATTTGGGGTTTTCTTGGCAGAGATACTGGAGTGGCTTGTCATTTCCTTCTCCAGCTCATTTTGCAGATGGGGAAACTGAGGCAGACAGGATAAAGTGGTTTAGGATACTGCAAGGTTCACAATGGCTGAACCAATTCAGAATCAAACTTTCTTTTTCTTAGAACTGGGGAGAACCAGGCCCCTTTTACAGGAAGGAAAGATAGGGGTTGAAGACACAAAGTATTCCTCTTCCCTGGTGCCTGCACCTCCAGGAGCAGGCTGGGCTCCTCATGCTTCAGGAATAGTATATTCAGACTTCTAGAGGGCAGATGAGGAATGAGTGGGGACCAAACCTGGGAGAAGGCTCAGCATTGCAGGGGGCAGATGTCTGCTACAGTGTGGTGCAAGAGACAAGAGCATGAGGTCCAGGGGTAGGTCAGTGAGCCTACCCAGAGTCAGAAACAGGGTGATCCTCTGGCTTCTGGGTCAGCAGAAAGGTCTGGGTACAAGTCCCTAAAGCCTAACTAAGGAGAAAACTGTGGGTGAGTTACTTCCTTGGTTCTGAGCCTCAACTTCCCTGTAAAAAGGGAATGCTCCTAGGGATGTGGAGAGAGAGGTGCTTTGGAAGTAGGGCAGCACTATGAAAATGTCACCTTCCCTTTGGGTGGATCCATGCCCTTCTGTGTCATGTCAGTTATCACCTGTCCACACCCCCTTCCCTTTCCCTTTGACCAGCTGTCTGCTCTTGCCCGGCTCAGGGTTTTCACCCCAGTCCCAAGGATGGAGCTGCCCAGTTGTATGTGAACAATCTCAGATGGACTTTGCTTCTCTTGTTATCCAGATGGGAGGCGGGGCCTGGGTGTGGTAGGCGAGCCCACAGAACTATTTCTTGGCAGGTCTCTCCTGCCCAAGGTATTTAGAGAGGGTGGGAGCCCCCAGTCTAGTCCTTGGAGTATTCATTAAGCACCTACCATCTTACGTACAAGGTACCAGGGTAGAGAGCTGACCGTGCCCTCAAGGTGTCCCCAGTGTCTTGGGGGGTTATGACAGGCGCCCAGATACCTGATTATTTGAATAGGGAGAGAAAGCACTAGCAACCACTTCCCACCCAGGGCAGAGAGGCTGCCTGGATTCAAAGTCAGAAGTCCTGAGTTTGAATCCTGACTGATGTTGTCTAGGTGGGCCCTTTCTCCTGGGTTGCTGAAGAAGAGACCATAACTGCCTGCTAGAAGCAGAATTTGTATTTTCTCCTTTCCCTTATAAATATGTAAATGCCCATTTGATGGTGATTTCATAGGATTTGGTACTTAGAGACCATCCAGGCTCAACCGCCTTATTTTCCTCCAGGTGAGAAGACTGAGGGTCAAGAAATGAAATCATTTGTCCAAGGTGGAGGATGAACCCAGGTCCTCTGACATCAAATCCAAAACTCTCTCTACTGCCCTGCGCTGGCGCTTCACTCTATGGGCATTCTATGGCTCAGGTGGCCAGTGACTCGGCGGATTGAGTAGCGGGTCTGGAGTCAGGAAGACTCGTGTTCAAATGTGGCCTCAGAAGCTTGCTAGCTGTGTGACCCTGGGCAAGTCACTTTCCCTCTTGGCCTCAGTTTCTTCATCTGTAAAATAGGCATCACAGTAACCCAGGCTCATTGTAAGGCTCAAATGAGATAATTGTTAATGCCTGGCACATAGTAGGTGTGATATAAACGTTATTATCATTGTCAATTACTTCCAATGACACAGATGCCCACCTATCCGTGCCTGCCCATCCTGTGTTGTATCACTCAGGGTCAGTCACAAAGGTGTGATAAACAAACAAAAGACAACAAAGCCTACTTGGTGGGAGAGAAGGATCAATAAAACTTCCCCCTCCCAGCCAGGCTCTGTGGCTCTTTCCAGGCCTCGCTGGGTCCACAATTCTCTTTGGGCTAGGCTATAGAGCCAGAGTTGGGAAAAATCTGAGTTTGAATCTTACTTTAGACACGTAGAAGCTGTGTGACCCTGGGCAAGTCACTTAACCTCTGCCTCAGTTTCCTCATCTGTAAAAAGGGAATAATAATAACAGCATCTGCCTCCGGTGCTGGTTGTGAGGATCAGATGCGTGGTGCTTGGCACGTAGCAAACACTGAGTAAATGTTAGCCCGTATTATTAGTGCTGTTGGTAAAGAGCCTCTAAGCCCTAAAGTGCTGTTGGTATCTTATCACCACTGTTACTGTTCCTTTATTGCCTTCTTGTATCAGGGTGGTGGCTTTGTCCTTGAGTGCACCTGTCCTCCCGTCCTCCCCCCACCCCCGCCCCACCCCCAGCTCCAGGAAGCTCCTCTGGACCTTTCTGCCCAAGTTCATGGGTGTACTCTGGAATCCTCGACTCATTGGCAAGGTTCCTGATCACAGGCTGGGACTGGGGTGTTCTGCCCGTCCTGGAGTGGACTGGCGACCTTCTGGAGGCAGGACCTTGCTGCAGAGGGGCCCTGGTCACAACCAGGCTCAGCCTTTGCTCCTCCCGTCTCTGCCCTCCCATCACCTTCCCTCCAGATTAGACCAGAGACCACACACCATAGTGCCCAGACTGGGGTTCAGAAGCGGCGACATGCGGCTTCCAGCCCCCACTCTCACGTTTACTGGCTGCGTGCCTTAGGCCGGCCCAGCCACTCGGAGTCTTCTCATCTCTGGACCAACAGTAGCAGCTGCCTCCTAGGCCTGTTGTGAGGTCAGATGAGATCATGTTTGTAACTCTTTGCAAACTTTCGTTGTTCAGTCGTTTCTCAGTCGTGTTTAACTCTTCATGACCCCATTTGGGGTTTTCTTGCTTTGCCGTTTCCTTCTCCAGATCATTTGACAGATGAGGAAACAGACCAAACAGGGTTCAGTGACTTGCCCGGGGTCACACAGCTAGGGAGTGTCTCAGGTCAGATCTGAACCCAGGAAGATGAGTCTTCCTGACTCCAGGCCCAGCTCTCTGTCCACTGTGCCAGCCGTATATTAGGGGTTCTTGATTTGGGGTCCATCAATTCCTAAGGCATCCTTGGATGGATTTCTGAGGGCTCTATGAATCTGTTTTTAATATTTTGAAAACTCTTCTCCAATATTATTGATTTCCTTTGTAATTCTATATACAGGGTGTCCCCAAAGTCTCAGCATAGTTTTAAGTCAACTCAAAACTTACCTAAGACTTTTGGAACACTCTATTTTCTTTTTTAAAAAGCATTATTCTGGGGCAGCTAGATGGCTCAGTGAATAGAGCACCAGCCCTGGAGTCAGGAGGACCTGAGTTCAAATCCGGTCTCAGACACTTAACATGTACTAGCCCTATGATCTTGGGCAAGTCACTTAACCCCAATTGCCCTGCCCTCCCCCCTCCAAAAAGCAAAAAATTAAAAAAGCATTATTCTGAGAAGAGATCCATAGGCTTCACCAGACTGCCCAAGGGGTCCATGAAGCAAAAAATGTTAAGAACTCCTGTTGTGTATGAATGTTCAGTATTATCCTCATATGAAGGTCTGCCCAGTGTGCTGGAGGGAGGCAAATATATACACCCTTGCTTTATACTTCCTTTGTTTATGCCACCCTCACTAGGGCACAGTGATAGGGCATTGGCCTGGAGTCAGGAGGCGTGAATTCAAATCCAGCCTCAGACGCTGCCTAGGTGTGTGACCTTGGACAAGTCAGTTAACCTTTGTCTGCCCCAGTTTTCTCAGTGGCAAAATGGGAATTACGTACTCACCTCCCAAGGTTGTTGTGCAGATCAAATGAGTAATCATTGTAAAGCATTTAGCGCAGTGCCAGGCACACGGTAATAAGTGCTTTTCTTTGCCTTCCTTATCATCAATCACACGGTGCCTCAGCATGTGGCTGCCCGCAGGTTGTCCTTTCCCTGTGGATCTGGCCTGGCCTGCTCCCTCTTCCAATGCTCTGTCTCCTAGATAATGCTGTTTATGTCACTTCTCATCAGCCAGTCATTTCTGGCGCCCTCTCACGGGCACCATTTTTCCCCTTGACGTCTTGCGGTTTTGCTTCTTCAGGAGTGATGGAGATCTCTGACTTGTAGATCACCTGCAGAACACCGAGGTTACAAATACTGGATTTTTTTGTTGTTTTCAGGGAGCAGCTTGGGCTCCTGGATATGCTGGGCATTTCCCCAGATTGTTTTTAACTCCCTCTCTTGCTCCTGTTCATTTCTGTCTAAGAGGTGCCCCCGGTTGAACCAGCCCAACAGACCGTCGTCCAACCAGAGGCATCTCATCATCTGAACAGCAGACGTTTTTCATGCACTTAGTTGGTTCGCGGGCGGGATGCTGGGCCTCCCTCTTGCAAGAGTAGGTGGTCATAGATCAGGACTTTGTAGAAATGTCCCCCACAGATAGGAACACCTAGATGAGACCTCCCCCTGTCTAGGGAATCCCTCTTTTTTCCCATTGCATGCCAAACATTTTCTACAACAGTGACAAGCACCTTTGGCAAACATACACCTCCTTGCTTCACGTTCCACTTGATATTATCGATCACTGACTAGAGGTGCCATCTCACGCTCCCTTCCTATGTGCTTGGGAGGCACCTGTTGGCAGAGAACCTTCACAGCTGAATTTGCAACATCGGGTCAGATAAGGCATTTCATAACAAACGGAAGGCAAAGTGGCTCTAATATTCTCTGCCCCCTTCAGTCAGTCGTGACCATGAATCCCACAGAACAGTATTTGGAAAGGCCTGTCTGTTCCTGTCTTCAGTTTTGACCATGGACAGCTTTGCTTTATGGGATGGTCTTTCTCAGGAAGAGTGTTCTGTAATAAGGTTGTGAGTTAGAAGTTCGCAGTGTCTTTTTAAAAAATTTGAGTTTTTTTTTTTCAATGAACTAAAGACAGTTTTCTTTTCCTCACAACTAAAGTTTGCTCGTCTCTTAGTTGGGAATAATGGTGGCGCTTCCGTCCAGGGGCTAGAACAAGGCTTAAATGAGGTGATGTTTGAATATTTTGCAGACTTTAAAGCTCTATGTTGGGGGTCCTTAAGAGGCCGTTTTCATTGCCTGGAATTCTCTCCTCCCCTCTTGGCTTCATTCAAGTTCCAGCTAAAATGTTTCTTTCTGCCAGATTCCCCCTTAATGCCAGTCCTTCACTCTGAGACTACCCTCAGTCTTTCCTGCATATATCTCATCTGTACACAGCTGTTTGCATGTTGTCTGTAGGTCCTGAACTCCTTAAGGGAAGGGACTATTTTTTGCCTGGACATAGTAGGTACTTAAAACATGCTTGCCTACTTGTTGACATAATATAGAATTTTTTTATCCCCCAGGGGTATGTGAATAGATCTAAGGGGGTCCCCTGCCCATGGAGAGAGAAAAATCCTTGTAATGAACATGTTTTACCTAATAAATCAAATTCCCCACTTTGGTCAGGTCTGAAAAATGTACGTCTCATTCTACACCTTCAGTCTACCATCCCTCTGTCAGGAGGGGCGTAGCGTACTTCCTTGTTGGTCCTGTGGTGGGTCATCGGTCCTGTGGTTGGTCATTGGTCCTGTGGTCGGTCATCACATTGATCAGAGTACTTGCGTCTTCCAAACTCATTTCTCTGTTCTGTGTTGTTGTTATTGAAGAAGTTGTCCTCCTGGTGCTGCTCCCACATCTCTCTGCAGTCATGATGTCTTCCCGAGCACCTCTTTTGGGTAGTAATACCATCTGATTTTTCCCACCAGTTGTTTCAGATATCTTGAGCCAGATGCTTCGATACCCACAGATCTGTTGCTTCCAGCACAGATAATCTGTCCTATCTCAACTTGCTCTTGTCTTCTGGTCTCCATCTTCCTTGGTTGTGTTTTTCTTAATTGTGTTTTCTCTCTGGGGACTCATCTCATGAGGATTTGTGCCTAGTACTGTGCTAGGCACAGGAGATAAAGAGACAGGATCACACCAGTCTCTGACCTTACAGAGCTTACCTTCAGGATGTAAATGCATAAATGCAGAGAAAACAGATACTAGGAAATCTGGGGAGAAATATGGGTCTGGGGGAGTGGGGGCAGTCAGAAAAGACCTCCTGCAAAATGGGTTTGAGCTAAGCCTTCAAGGAAGCTAGGGGTTCTGTAAGGCAAGGGTGAGGACAGAGGGCTTTCTGGGTGTTGGGGACAGCCTGTGCAAAGGCATGGAGGTGGGAGATAGAGTGTTATCTATAAGTTGTTTGGCTGTAGTGTAGTGTGTATGAAGGGGAGTAGCAGTAGTAATAGTAATAGCAACAGTGGTAGTAGTCAGAGTAAGAGTAATTATTATAATGATAATAGCTAACATTTGTAGAGGGCTTACTATGTGTCATGCATTAAGTGGGTCAGTTGGGAAGACCTGGGTTCAAATCCAGCCTCAGGCACTCACCAACTGTGTGACCCTGGGCTTAACTTCTGTTTGCCTTAATCCACCGGAGAAGAAAATGGCAAACCACTCCAGTATTTCTGCCAAGAAAACCCCATTCGGGGTCACCAAGGTTTGGCCACAACCAAGTGACTGAACAGCAATGTGTGAGACGCTGTGCTAAACGTTTTACGGTCATCACCGTATTTCATCTTCACAGCCACCCCACTAAGTAGGTGCTCTTATGATCTCATTTGACAGATGAGGAAACTGAGGCAGACAGGGTGAAGTGACTTGCCCAGGGTCACATAGCTAGTAAGTGTCTGAGTCACTATGCAATGGGCAGGGGTCTTGATCTACAGTTTGGACTCCGTTGCTATTTGAGTTGGACACAACTGTCATAAGGGACCTTGGAGGGAAGAGTCTAGTCACAGGACCCAAGTTCAAATCTGTCCTAGCTCCCTTAGCTGGTGAGACTTTGAGAAACTCCCTTAACCTCCTCTGGCCTCAGTTTCTCCCTCTGTAAAACTCCAGTGGGTAAAGGGGGTAGGGCTGGACTCAACGTGTCTTCCCAGGTCCCTTTGTCCCTTCTTCCTCATTGCTTAGTTCTGTGCCCACTGGGGGACACTGCCTGCATACCTGTGAGCTCCCTACCTGTCTGCTGGGGAAGGTGGATGAGGTGGGATGGGGGAAGAGAGGCCAGCTGTGAGGGGCCAGTGGTAGGAGGTCACAGTTTAGGTGTGGGCACTGGGATTCTCAGAAGGGTAACACCAGATGTTGGAGATGCCTACTCTTCACCTCCCCCACCACACCCTCTTCTTGCAGGGGTCTTCCCTGCTCCCAGAACCCCCATTTTTCCCTGTGATGTGACTTCCTCTCTGCCAGGTTTTTCTTCCTCTTCTTTCGAGGAGTGGGGCAAGATGAGGTTGCAGATCTGAAGTGCAGAAAGCTCATTCAGGCTACAGACACTTCTAGAGAGCCCATTCTCCAGTGCCAGCTGAGATACAGGATGCCAGCCTGCCCCCTGCCCTGCTGGGCTTAGAGGCTCCTGGGGGAGGGAATGGGTACATAAAGAAAAGAGGGAATGAGTGCAAATCAGTACCCAGGTAAAAAAAAATTCCCAGACAAGGCCCCTGTGATGTGGAGAAGAAAGTAGTCGAGGCAGTTTGCCGTTGTGCCCATCTTTCAGGTGAGGCTTTAAGAAGAAAATTGCCTCATTGTATCACACCAAACTACCCCCTTACAGAGGAGCACATTTCTCCCCTTTCTCTCCCTTTTTCTCCTCCCCACTTTCTTCCTTTCCTCTCTCTTCTTCCGCTTCACCCCTCTGGGAGCACTGTGGTCCAGCCCAGCTAGCCTGCGGCTCCTCATGCCCAGCGCTTCACTCGCCCCCTGACCCTCCTCCATGCCTAGAAGGGACTCCCTCTTTACCTCTTAGAATTCCTATTTTCTCTCAAAGGTGAACTCAGATCCCACCTTCTCCAGGGCCTTTCCTCCTTGTGCCCCTCCTCTCTCCACCCCAACTGACCTTGTAGATGCTTATGTACGGCATCTGTCCCCTGTCAGAATGTCAGCTCCCTGAGGGCAGGCATCGCTTCACCGGTGCCGGGCACATAGCAAATGTTTTATTTTTATTAAATAATGATTGATTCACTCATTGGTTGTCCACAGTGGTAGCTAGTAAGGGTCCAAGCTGGGGATCTCTGGGATCAGAGTTGGAGGGGGGAAGGGGCCTCAGAGATCCCGCTCATTGCACAGAAGAGTGCACTGAATTGTCTACCACCACGAGTGTGACAGAGGTAGGGCCTGAGCCTGGGTCTTGTGACTCCAAATCCAGTCATTTCCCAGTGTTGGAGATCAGAGGAAGTTGTTGTTCAGTTGTTTTCAGTTACATCCCACTCTTCATGACCCCATTTGGGGTTTTCTTGGCAGAGATACTGGAGTGGTCAGCTGTTTCCTTCTCTAGTTCGTTTTACAGATGAGGAAACTGAGGAAACCAGGGTGAAGGGACTTGCCCAGGGTCACTCAGCCATTAAATCTGAACTCCAGGGGCTCTGTGCACTAGGGTGCCACCTGGCTGCCCACAGAGGAAGTAGAGGTTATTTATTGTTTTTGCCCACAGCTCAATTCAGGGGCCATTTCAATGAAGCTTTCTTAGATACTCTTCCTCTGTGACTCAAAGTACTTCTGCAGTCTTATATTTGCACACATGCATTCTCCCCCTGAGCCTGACCACAGAATGTAATCTCCTGGGGGACAGGGGCTGCTGTTTTTGTCTTCGGATCTTCACCCCCTACCACAGTGCCTGGCACCCAGACTCTTGACCAATGTTCTGGGCTATTGAGTTGGTTGGGGGGATTGGCATTACCAAGAAGGTGGCATTGGAACTATATCTTAGTGGTTGGATGGCGTTTCGATTGGCAGAGACAGGGAAAGGAACTTACAGGCAGAAAAGGTGGATCAGAAACCAAGGCTCCTTGGGTAGCATTGACCACAGGAATTGGGGCAGGGGCTTTCTTGGCCATCCCGGCCCTCCCTTAAAGTGAGGCTGCCTTGGATTCAGCTGCATGTGAGCAGGAGGTATTGGGCCTCGTGGGTCAGGGGCCTGGAATGCCCCAGTCTCCTCTGGGATATAGACATTTAACCCCAGACAGGGGCCAACACGTGGTTCCCTCCATCCCCTGGCCTGATCCCTCTTTGAAGCCGGCTGCAGCTGTCTATTTTCAGAATCATTCTCTTCCCCAACCCCCCACTCTTTCTCTTCCTGTTTATGAAACCCTGATCCCTCCTATTCCCACTCTCAGCAGAATGTGACAGCAGGCGTCTCCTCTCAGGTGCTGGAGGGGCCCAGGGAGCTGGCCTGGTTGGCCCCATCCCCCCAGGCCTGGTCCTGGCAGAGTATCTGGGGTCTGCTGCTGCAGCTGTTCCCTTCCCCCTCTGCCCTCCTCCCCTTTCTAGGGAAGGGCCAATAGGACCTGCTCCCCACAGGAACACATCCAGTCCCGGTGCCCTTGAGGAGGCCCCTCCTGTTGGCTGGGCATCTCCAAGCCTCCTGGCCTTGACATTGTCAGGGAAAGGAACGCAGAGGTAGGCGACTCCTGCATATGGCTGCTGGCTGGTGACCTTCAGTGTATGGTGCAGGAGAGGGTGGGTATACTGAGGAGGGGGCTGAGCCAATGCCATGCGGCAGGAGGGCAAAAAATTCACTGCCACTAAACCAAGATCTCCTTTCCTCCAGAACTTGATTAAGTCGGAGGACTCATGTTCTAGACTGGACTCTGCCGCTAACTTACTATTAATGGTGTAGTGGACTTGGAGATGGGAAGATCTGGTTCAGATCCTGCCTCATGCACTTACAAGCTGGCACTTACCATCAGACCTTTTCCAAACCTCAATTTCCTCATCTGTAAAATGGGAATAATAAAATCACCTCTCATACTGTTTGTAAGGGTCAAACAAGACAACTTGTAAAGGATTTTGCAAACCTTATATAAGAATGGGGCAGGCTTTGGGCCTGTGATTTCATTGATATAGGAGACATCCGTGTGAGGAAATCCCCCTGTACCAATGCAGGTAACCACCTTGTATGCAACTTGTGTAGTCTTAGAGCACTGAGAGGTCAGGAGTCCAAGTGGGATTGAACCCAGGGATTTGTGGTAACGCTCCTCTGTGAACCTCAAAGCCTTATGGAGGGGTCCACTGTATGTGAGCCCTGGAGTCAGTCACTTCATGTTCCTTGTTTGTAAATTGAGATTTTTTGGACCAAATGGTCCCCTCAGGCCCCCTTCAGCTCTTGACATTCGGTAGTTCTGTGAGACTCCAGAACTTGGGACAAGGGGGTGGTACATCTGCCTCGCCTACCTATGATTCGGTGCAGTTCAATCCAACCAGCATTTCTTATGCATTACTATGTGCAGGCTGGGCACTAAGGTACTAGAGATATAGAGACCTGCCCTCCAGGAGATTACATTCTGTGGAAGTTGGGGGAGGTGGGAAATGGCCTAGAAATTAAAACACGTGTGTGTGTTTGTGTGTGTGTATAAATATATAATTTCTGAGAGGAGGGCACCAGAACTGAGGTTTGAAGGACCAGGGATTCAGTGAATCAGTCGGTTGACAAGCGCTTATTTTGTGCCTCTTGAGTGCCAGGGATTGTGCTAGGCACTGGGGATACACAAACAAAAGTGGAACAATCCCTCCCCTCCAGAAGCTTATATAGTATGAAGTGAAGATGAAGAGGGAGAGCACTCCAGGCATGGGGAACAGCCTGTGCAAAGACTTGGAGATGGGAGATGAGAGATGACATATTGTGTGTGAGTGGGTTTGGCTGAAACAGAGACTGGGCAAAGGGGATTAAATGGGCCTGAGCCTGGAAAAAGAGGCAGGAGCCAGGCAGGAAAGGGCCCTCAGAGCTGGACAAAGGAGTTTGTATTTCACACCAGGCTAAGAGGGCAGACTTGGAGTTTCTGGAGCTGGGGAGTGACAGGGTTGCACAGGAATCCTTTGGGGACAAGTGTCCATGAATTGATCTTTCCTACCCTCAGTTCAGGGTCCTGTGAAAGCCCCAAGGATTTGTCCTCTGGGCAGTGTGAGAAAGTGAAGAGGGCTCTGAGCTTGGAGCCAGGAAACAGGGCATCAGTCCTGCCTCAAATACTTACTGGCTGTGTGACCTTGGGCAAGTCATTTCCATGTCTATACCTCAGTTTCTTCATCTGTTAGACTTAGTGGTTAGACCCAGTGACCTCTAAAATCCCTTCAAATTCTCTGTCTATGATTCTGTGATCCTTGCAGAAGATGACACCAGCTAGCATAGCTCCTCAGGCTACGTGGGCATGGTGGGATTGGGGAAGATCCAGGGACCATCTCTCCAATGGTTGGCATTTCTCCCAGGGTCGTGCCTTCCTCCCTCTGGTCAGTGGAGTCTGTGGGCATCCCTCTGTCTTGTCTCAGCTCCTGCTGAAGCCCATTAGAGTTGTGGGGGGTAGGGGAGGGATTAGGGTATGGATATATCTCCATTCTTCAGAATTCCTTAGGCCTGGACTTGTTGAGCAGCAGAGATCTCTCCATGCGTCTCCCTCTCTCTTTTCTCTGTCTTTCCTTTTCTCTCTCTGTCTCTCTCTCTGTCTCTGTCTCTCTCTCTCTCTCTCTCTCTCTCTCTCTCTCTTTCTCTCTCTCTCTCTCTCCTCCTCCTCCTCCTTCTCCTTCTCCTCTTCTCTCTCTCTCTTTCCCTCTCTCCCCCCACACTCTCTCTCTCAAAGGGAAGGCTGTCAGAGCATGTGGCACATGGTCTTCTTGTCAAGATTCGGTTCTAAAGCCAGTGGTTGCTGACTTAGGCATCAGTATACAGCCAGGTCCTTTCCACCCCACTTAAGCAGGTCTCTTCTGGCTCAGTCCTTTGATTGTAATAAAGCCTCATCTTACTCAAACTTCCAGACTTGCCAAGTTTCCTCTGAACCTCCCCTTCTGCCCCAGCAGCCAGTCTCCCCATCCCCATAATTATCTTGTATTTCCTTTGCCTATATTTTGGGCATACTTAATGATGTACATGTTGTTTCTCTTGATGGAATGTAAGCTCTTTGAGGGCAGGGGACTTGTCTGTTTCTCTTTGTGCCTCCCACTCCCCAGCACACTGCTTGACACACAATAGGAGCCTAATAAATGTGCATTGGCTTACTGATACAGAATATTCCCTCATGGTAACCCTGAGAGGTAGTGTACTGCCATATTATCCCCACTTTACAGAAGAGAAAACTGAAGTTCAGAGAGGTTTAAGGTGACTTCATCATCAACAAGCATTTAAGTGCCTACTGTGCGCTAAGTACCAGAGATATGACAAAAGGTAAAAACAGTCTCTTCTTTCATGGAGCTTCTAATAGAACGGGAAAGACAACACCTCGAGAACCTTGTATGTACAGAAGAGATTCAGTGTAAATCGGAGGTAATCTCAGAGGGAGGCCATTAGCAGTTGGGGGAACTGGGAAGACTTGCTCAGGATCACAGCCAACAAGTGTCAGAGGCTGGACTGATTGCATTTTTTACTGTGTCGTCTGTGGGTGTCTTTGGTGGGTACCCTTGGTGTCTCGAAGGGGCTGAAGCTAGATGGTAGTGAGGGGTTTGGGAAGCTCATTCCTCCCTTCAGAATCCCTTAGGCCTGGTTAGGCAGATAAGCAGAGGATTCTCTCTAAAGCCTAGAGCTCTTCCAAGCTCCCCCTTCACTCTCTCCTGGCTTCTTCCTTAGTGAATAGAGATTGTTTCATTTTTGTCCTTGTATCCAGAACACCAGCACAAGTGCCTGGTACATAATAAGTGTTTAATTAATGTTTATTTATTGATTGATTGATCCTTATCAAAAGTCTCGCCCCGGGCCTGCAGCCACCACACCACCTCTCTTTGGAAAGCTTAAGCCCCAGAGTTATTCTTTTGATGTTTCTGGGAGGGTTTTATAGTTGAGTCTCACCAGCCAGGTGAGCTTATGTCCAGAGCTGCCCCTTTCCTTGGGTTACCCTTCTGTGGAGGAAAGAGCGGCTGTGGCCTGAACCCCCTAGGCCCAGTCATGTGTCCCATGACTAGACCCTCGCCTGATGTTTGGTTTGGTTAGGTCATGCTCATGAGAAGGCAGCAAAGTGTGGTGGATGGAGGGCTGAATTTATAGGCACCTGGGTTCAAATCCCACTTCTGACACCGAATAGTTGTAGGGCCTTAGACAACGTACTGAACCTGCCAACCCTCTCATCTGTAAGATGAGGTAATTAACCTAGATAATAAGCCTCCCAAGGCTCTTCCAGGTCCAGATGGACCGTCCTGGCATAGCCCCTTCCCCCTTCCCCCTATATGTTGGGAGGGTATCATAGGGAGCTATACCTCTCATTGCTTCCAGGACTAGGGGCCTGCTAGCCTCTACTGGGACTGGTTTCCCAGTGAATGACTCTAGGTTTTGGGAAGCATGTAGAGCAGTTGGAGTCCTGTGTTTGCTCTCCTGCAAAGCTTTGTATGACCTTGGACTAGTCAGTCTACTCCATTCTCCTGTTTCTAGGGCATGGAGAAGTGGCCAGAAGTGGGCACGATCACTCTTTCCCTCCTGTTGGACAGAGACAGATTGGGGCCACTTCTCTCTCTCCTTTTCTAAGCCTTGGCCTTTGGAGAACAGAACATCTTCAGAGAATCATAGGAAGTCAGAGCTGGGGGGGCCCTTGGAACACAGAATGTCAGAGCTGGGGGGGGGGCCCTTGAAACAGAGGATGTCAGAGCTGGGAGGGATCCTGAAACAAAATGTTGGGGCTGGAAGACCTTAGACCTTAGAGATCTTCAACCCTAAGGCCCTCTCACTTTTCAAGAAGAGAAAACAGACCTAGAGAGGTTAATGACTTATCCAGAGTCACACAGCCAGATACAATCCCAAGACTCCACTCCCTTTCCCTTCTTCTTCCCAAAGGGGGAAGTGTGAAAGGTGGGGAGGGACCCAAGACCCCATGCTACACCCCCCCTTCCTTCCTCAAGCTGAGGAGGCTGAAAAAGCAGAAGTAAGTGGGGCCCTCAAGCTCCCTCTGTACTGACACACTCCTCCGCTATGCAGGCCTCCACAGCTGTCCCCTGGACCGAGAAAGACTCAGCCTCCGGTGCCCAGAAGGTAAGAACCAAACAGGGGAGTGGCTGGTGTTTCAGAGGGGGAGTCTGGCCTCCACGTCCCCTGGAAGAGTGCGGGCGGGGCGATCTCCCTCATCTGCATCCTGGGAGTGGATCCCCAGGGGTATGATATAAGTGGCATTGGCAGCAGACATTCTTCAAGTCACTGCTTACTGTGAATCCCACTGCCTGCCCTAACCTGGAGATTGGGGGGGAGGGGTCCTTGCCCTGTTCCTGATCGGGGAGGAGTTATAGAAGAGGTTTGGGCTACTAGAGTGGGAAGCCCCTAAACCTTCCCCAGGGGAGAGAGGCCTCACTGTGAGCTGGACAGGATGTGGCTCCCAGCATCGGCCTGTAATCTTTCCCCCACCTGCTTCCCCCAGAGCCCACAGCCCAAGCTCTGTCTTCCTGGCACCTGGAGCCCTGTTTCCCTGCCCCCAAGCCAGCCTTGAAGTTGGCCCCCAGAGGCCTGGGTCATGACTGGTGGTTTGCCCCCCCAGTCTCAAACCCAAATTGCCTTGTATCCCTGGTCCCCCTCCTCCCCACCCCCAGATCCCAGTCCCACCCTAAGTAAACCATTCCACCAGTTGGCAGCGGGGAAGAGAAAAGAACAAGGTTTAGGTCTCAGAAATCCTGGAAGCTAAGTTAGATTAGAGAATAGTGTTTCTGAGTATCTCAGAGGCTCATTGGGTCATATATCTGAACTGGAAGGGCCCTTAGAGGTCTGAGTCCAGTCCTTTCATTTTACACATGAGGAAACCGAGGCCCTAATATTAAATGATTTGTTTGAGGTCGCACAGACAGTAAGCAGCAGAACTAGGATTTGAACCCAGGCCCCTGATTCCAGACATAGCCCGCTCAACCCCATCTAATCTGATAGTACCAGGTCCCTGCCAATGGGAGCCCCACCTTTCTCACCCCTGGGGTAGCTAGGTAGCCAGCCGGATCCCCGGGGCCATGGAGGCATCAGAAAGAGGCTAGGTACTCCCTAAAGGAGAGCAGAGGCCCAGGCTGGAGGTAGAGCAGAGCAGGGACCTGTGTCACAGTGAAGATCTCATCTTGTTCCCAGGGGAAGGGGTGAGTAGCTGGCCCAGCTCCAGGGAGGCTCGTCCCTTTCTGGACCCCAGAGCTCAGTCTGAGGCCTTCTCTCAGCATCAGCCTCAACAGACTCCCCCAGAACTGGCTTGGAACCCACCAGACTCTTCCCTCCTCACTCCTCCCTTATGTTTTGACTAGTTTCAAATCAGGGTGATAGACAGGGCCCTCAGAGGCTATCTGGTCCAGTCTTCTCATGCTCTAGAGAAGGAAACTGAGTCTGAGACACAGAAAAAGAGGGTGACTGCCCAAGGGTGCACAGGTGGTGACTGGCTAGCAAGGATCTGAAGGCAGGTCCATTTTTTTCCTTGTGGTCTACCTGAGCTACCTGTGGACAGCTTAATAGTTACTATTAATAACCATCATTTACATGGTGCTTAATTTAAGGTTTGTAAAGCCCTTTACAAATGTGATTTCTTTGGATCCTTCTAACAGCCTAGGAGGTATGTGCTGTTATTATTCTCATTTAAGAGATGAGAAAACTGAGGTTAGCTGATTTGTACAGGGTCACACCTCTGGTAAGTCCCTTGGGCAGGATCTGAACTCGGGTCTTCCTGACTCACGTCCAGTGCTCTAGTACCAGAGGAGGACACTGAGAGAACCAGAGGTAACAGAACGTGCCAGAAGTAGCAAGTTGCAGTGAGGGCATTTGAACCCAGCTCCTTGGACTCCCAACCCTGGGGATTTGGAACAGTTCCAGGGTCCCAGACATCCTGATTTCATGCAGTTCAGCCAGCCTCTCCTGGCTAATCTTTTCCTGGGGTTGGTATGGGGCTTCCCCTCGATCTGTGCGAGGCAACATCAGCTTTGGGCCACGGGGAGGGGCACGAGATCAGGCAGGCAGTGCTTCCTGTATTTCGAAGGGTAAGAAGCAAAGCTCAGAGTGGGGAAACCACAGGCCATGAGTGATTGGTGCTGGGCTCAGCTTAAGCTGGTCCGGCCCCCGCCCTGAACATCCGCCCGCCAGCCGGGCCTCCTCGAGAGCGGCGGCCTGCCAGGCCCACCACCTGCCATGGTGCCGGGGCAGCGGGCAGTCCCAACAGGTGGATGGAGCGGAGCCTATGGGATGGGAGGATGGAACGGGATCCGAAGCCGCCCCGCTTCCGGGCCTTATTCAGCCTCTGGCTGCCCAAGAAACAACGGGCAAGGCCCGGCGGGGCACCAGTGCCCACCCTGGGCCCCAGCCTGAGCCAAGACACGGTTAGTGATGGCTAGGAGGAGAGGTGTGGGAGCAGCCAGGAGGAAGGAGGAGAGGCCCAGTGAGGAGGAGGGGCGGGGGAGATGCTCAGGAAGGAGAGGCCAGGAGGAAGGGAAGCCTGGGAGGGAAGAGAGTCCAGGAGGAAGGACTTCCTTTCTTTTTGGTCTTCAATTCGTCATCCCTCTTCTAGAACAGGTGTTCTTAGGACATGTGTGCGCGCGCGCGCGTGTGTGTGTGTGTGTGTGTGTGTGTGTGTGTGTGTGTGTGTGTGTGTGTGTGTGTGTGTGTGTGTCTGGGCCAAGACATGGGAGAAATGGCCTATTCCCATCCTCAGTGCATCTCATTGTGGCTTGGATTCAGCCACGGCAGGGTGTGGAGGAGCATCTGATTTCCTCAGGTCTCTTCCTCCAGCCTAGGTCTCCTCCAGGGATGATGCCTGCAGCTGACATCCCAGGGACCCGTGGAGCCACTCAGTGCCAGGTGTGGATGACAGAGAGGCTGGGGCAAGCAGCCTGGGGATAGACAGGGCCACAGGAGGGAGACTGACAATATGTGTACGTGAGGGGACTTACAGGAGCTGCAGGGAAGTCTGGGAAATCTTTGGCTTTGAAAGAGAGCATGTTTATGGGGGAATTGAAACACACACATGGTACTCTAAGAAATTGTGGTAAGGGATGGGCATGGCTAGGCAGTCTGACTGTGGCTTACTTAATGTATCCCCCATCTAAGGCAGTGCCCTGGGGTTGTTGGCACTTGCCCCAAGGGCTCTCTGAGTGCTTTTTCCCCTGTGAAAGCTGGTAGTTTATTAAGTATACACTCCATTTCAGGAGGACCCTCTGCTGCTGGCATTATCCCTGAAAGCTTTCTGGACTCGTAGGCCAGACAAGACTGGGGAAAGCAGATATTAACACAGCCAAGACTTGGGGTTCTTGGCAGAGAGGCAGATGGAGGCCTCTTGAAGCAGATAGAGTGGGTGTGAGGGAAGGACAGAGAAGGAACCTTACTTCCTATTGTGGCCAAAACAAAAGCTGTCCCACACCTTCCTCTCTCCCCCCACCTCCGCCCCAAGCCCTTGTGGGGAGAGGAGAGGAGCAGAGCTGCTTGGGGGGAAGGGTGATGGGTCCCCACCCCACCTCGGGTCGTCCGTCCCAAGCTCCAGCTGGGGAGCTGACTCTGTGCCAGGGCGCCAAAGCTTTGGGGACTGGTACTGGCCATGCACGAGGGGCTCAGGCAGCTTGGCAGATGGGTGATGCCCATGTTGGCCAGCAGCCTCTGCTTGTTGTGCCAATGAAACAAGGGCGCCCAACTGTTACCTTTGCTGGTGCCCAAGTTTGGTGGGGGGAGGAGGTAGTGAAAGATGCTGACACCCCCTCTTTGGCTTCTTTTCCTTCTAGTAGTTAGTATTGTTGAACAGGAGTTCTCTGCCAGGCAACCACCTGGCAGTGCCTACCTGAGCTCCTGGGAGCAACCCTGGGCATGTTAGAATGGAAAAAAACTGCCCCGGGAGTCAGGAGAATTGGTTTTGCCACTGAAGTAATGTGTGATCTTGAGGAGGTCACTCCCCTTCTCTGGGCCTCAGTTTCCTGATCTGTAAAATTAGGGAGCTGGACTAGTTAGTCTCTGAATTCCCTTCCAGCTCTAAATCTGTAATTCTATGATCTTAAATAGTCTTCCCTCCCACCTCTGACTCTGTTCTAAGGGCCCTCCCAGCTTTCACATTCCTAGTTCTAAGGGCTCTCCCAGCTCTGACATTCTGTGTTCTAAGGGCCCTCCCAGTTCTGACATTCTGTGTTCTAAGGGCCCTCCCAGCTCTGACATTCTGTGTTCTAAGTGCCCTCCTAGCTGACATTCTGGGTTCTAAGAGCCTTCCCACCTGACATTCTGTGTTCTAAGGCCCCTCCCAGTTCTGATATCTTGTGTTCTAAGAGCCCTCCCAGCTGACATTCTGAGTTCTAAGGGCCCTTCCAGTCCTAACATTCTGTTTTCCTGATATTCTGTGGCATTCAGTGGTTCGATGGGGAGGCCTGGTCTGCCTAAAGGTTCAACCTTGTAGAAATGGGCTTAGGATGAGGGATCATGTTAGCTGAGTCCATGACAGAACCCTGCCCACTATTTATTCTCAGAGCACTCCCCTTCCTCTCCCCCTCCGCCCCTATTCCTCACATCTCCTACCAGCTCCATTCAGCAGCTATCACTGTGTTTTCTCTCACCTCCCACTAGGATGAAGGCATCATCAAAGAGATCTCTATTACACACCATGTCAAGGAGGGCTCCGAAAAAGCCGACCCATCTCAGTTTGAGCTGCTGAAGGTCCTGGGCCAGGGTTCCTTTGGCAAAGTGAGTGTTCTGGCTGTTAGGAGGACCCAACATCGTTCCCGAGTCAGTGGCTTGGGGGCTGTGGCTAGGCAATTGCTCATGATGTCTGAGTGCTAAAGGGGAGGCTGGGAGGGAGGAGGCCACATCAGGCTCCTACCTTGGCAGAAAGCTAGAATTCCCAAATTGTTTTAGGCCCCACTTTGGCCCTTCCAGGCCCTCTCTCCACCAACCTCCCCTCTTCAAAACCTCCTGCTTCCAATGTCTTCACCTCATTATGGTTCTTCTGGTCTCTCCTTAACCCCCAGCCCCCTTTTTCCCCCTCCTTTTCCTGTCCTTGACACACTCTTCTCCCATGTTCTCTAGGTCTTTCTGGTGAGGAAGATCACCCGCCCAGACAATGGGCACCTCTATGCCATGAAGGTGCTAAAGAAAGCAACTTTGAAAGGTAAGGGGGCTGGTGGGCTGGCTGCTAGCTCTGTGTCACCAGGGCAAAAGCTCAGGAAGCCCTGGTTCTGATGGGCGAGACAAAGTCCCACCCCAGAAGAGTCCTCAGTCTGAAGAGATAGGGCCCATCTCCGTAGACAGACCTAAGGACTCTGTAGTTAGGGGATATATGTGAGTGAGCAGAGAGAGATAAGGCTGAGCATGGTAGGGTGGGACCTTGAATGCCAGAACTAGAAGTTGGACCTTCATCAAATAGGCAGCAAGCAACCATCTCAGGTTCTCGATAAGAAGAGTAACATAGCATCCCAAAATGGTAGAGCTGAAAGAGATATTTTTTCAAATTAACTCATTAGTTAATTGTCTCATCAGTTCTGCCTGGACCTCCCTTCACATCCATCTACTTCTCTCTGGTCACAGCCCAACCATCCTAATTCAGGTCCTCGCTGCCTCTTGGCTGGACGCTTGTAGCAGCCTCCTTTGTCTCCCTGCATCCAGTCTTTCCCTTCCACGCTCTTCACAGGGGCTAACCTGCTATTTGCAGCTCCACGAGCCAAGGAGCACCTTTTTCTAAGCTCATTACACACTGTCTCTCCTGAACTTCAGGCTTCAGCCAAAATGGCCTGTTGGCCGTTCCCTCTGCAGTGACCACCAGCCTTTCCAGAGGCTTGTCCCCATTCCCAGAGTGCTCAGCCTCCTCAGCCCTGTCTCTTGCTATTGTCAGCCTCCTCCAAAGCTCAGCTCACAGACCAGCTCCTACTGGGGACCTTTCTCCAATTCCCCAGCCCTGAAATTTGTGATTATATTGTATATATCCTGTATTTCTTTTTATGTCAACATATTGTATCTCCTCTTCCATTCGCCCAGTGGGCTGAATATAAGTGCCCTGAAGGCAGGGACCATCTGGCTTTGTATTGTATGCCTAGCACAGCCTGGAGGCAGTCGATGCTTAGTAAATACTTGTTGAGTGACTGATAGCATATCAGAAGGTAGAATGTCAGAGTTAGAAGAGATCTTAGAACACAGAATGTCAGAATATGGAAAGTTAGAGCTGGGAGGAACATTAGAACATGGAATGTCAGAGCTGGAAGGCACCTTAGATCACAGAATATAAGAGCTAGAAGGAACCTTTGAGCATAGAATGTCAGAATTACAAAATACTTTAGAGCATAGAATGATAGAACCTAGAAGGTTAGAGATAGGAGGAACCTTAGAACATGGAATGTCAGAGCTGGGAAAGACTTTAAATTATGGGATATCAGAACTGAGAGAGACCTTAGAACCTGGAATGTTGAAATTGGGAGGAAACTTAGAACACAGAATGTCAGAGCTGGAAGAGTCTTTAGAACTTGGGATTGCCTGAGGTGGGAAGGGCCCTAGGACAGAGGCTGTCAGAGGCAGAGGGTTCTCAAAACATCAGATATCTGATATGATAGGAACTTTACGACAGAGAATACGAGAACACATATGTAGGGTTACAGGTGAAGGGATCATAGGCACAGTTCAGTCCAGTCCCTTCATGTTGTGTTCTGAGCTTTGTGTTAAAGCAGCGCTTCTCAACCTGTGGGTTATGTTCAATTTTTAACAATGAAAATACATCTTGCATATCAGATATTTACATTACGATTCATAACAGTAGCAAATTACAGTTATGAAGTAGCAGCGAAAATAATTTTATGACTGGGGGTCACCACAACATGAGGAACTGTATTAAAGGGTCGCAGCATTAGGAAGGTTGAGAACCACTGTGTTAAAGGAATGAGTCTGATGGTCTGTGAGAATGGATGAAGGGGAGCATTTCCAGTTCATTGTGTTGTTCAGGGGAGATGTGATAAAAGCTGATGACCATAGGACTGGGAAGAAGGATGAATGTGAGAGATTCCAGGAGGGGCATAGGTAGATTTCAGGGGTGCCAGGAACAAGGATGGGCAAAAATGGCAGCTCTGTTTTCACTAGCCTCTAACTGAAATTCAGTATTTCCTTCAGTCATTTAAGAATAAGATGAAGGGTCCCTAGGCTTTGGCAGAATGCCAGGGAGCTCCCTAGGACATAAAAAGTTAGGAATTCCTGCTCTAGGGAGGGTGGAGGTCTGCAGGATGGCTCTGAGTTTTAAACCAATTTTAAACCAGTTTTAAACCAATACTTCAAATGGAGTGATTTCATAGACAAGAAAATTAGGGAGGGCATCTGGCTCAGGAAGAGAAATCCTGAGCTTGATTTGGGATATGGGAGGCTGGAAGTGTTCGTGACATCCAGGAGGACATTGCCTCTGGAATGTGAGGCTGGAACTTAGAGGTAGGGGAGGCCTTGGAGACCTGGCCCGACTCCTCTTCCACTCTCTGGTCTTCCTGTAATTCTGTGGGTGGCTGAAGTTTGAAGGGTGGGGAGATGACAGGAAGAAGGAGGCGTAGGAAGGAACAAGAAGAAGAGGAAGGAGGAGGAGGAAGGAGAAGAAGAGGAAGATTTCTAGAGAAAGAAATAAAGGAGTGGTCAGAGAAAGAAGAGAGGGTAGTGTGGCAGAAGCCAAGGGAGGAGCGATCCCCAAGAGGACAGGGCTGGATAGCTAACAGCCTCAGTTACTGACAGGACTGAGAGAGGTCAAGGAGACAAGCAGAGGCTGTCAGATTTGTCACTTGGGATGTCACTAGACATGGTATGTAGAAGTCAGACAGCAGGAGTTTCAGTGGGTGATGAGGCAATGGAGGCAGCAGTAGAGAGAAGGAGCCAGCCTGGAATCGAAGCATACATTCATTCAACAAATGTACAAAGTGCCTCCCGTGTGCCAGAACTGTACTCGGTGACAGGGAGACAAGACCAAAAATGAATCGGTCTCTGCCCTCAAGGAGCTGATGTTCCTTTGGGAGGACGCGTCATGTACATAGATCATTGCAGACAGAATATAGAGTGAGTCATTTCTGGAGGGTCAGGGTTGGGCAAGATCAGGAAAGGGTTGGTAGAAGCGGTGGCCCTTGAGCCTGACCCCTGGAGGAAGCTAAAGAGTCTGAGGTGAGAAGGGGGGGTTGGGTACAGGGGTGGGAGATGGAACACTGAGAATAGAAAGTCGGTCCATTTGGCTGGAAAGTCAAATGGATGGTACTGGAGAAGAGGCTGAGAGTAGTGCCGAAAGGAGGCAAAGGGAGGTGGAGTTAGTCAGCAAGGACTCCTGGAAGAGAGTCCTTCCTATTGAGACCATTGGGCTTGGGAGCCGTGATCAGGCTCTTGGTGTCTGAGTTGGAGGGCGGAAGGGAAAAGGGCAGAAATGGGATCAAAGCTGAGCAGAGAATGGGTGGGATAGGTCAGGGGGAAAGAATGGGGCAGACAATGTATGAGGCTGGAAGAGAGGCTGCCCTGAACCTCGACCTTTCAGTCCCTGGGAAGGGAATATCCAGTGACTTGGCTTCTCTTTACCCACCCCTGAAAGTTCGGGATCGAGTCAGGACCAAGATGGAGAGAGACATCCTAGCCGACGTCAACCACCCATTTGTGGTAAAGCTTCACTATGGTGAGAAGCTCCTGGCCCCTTCTCTACCTCCACTATAGACACAGAGCCATCCCAGGAACCTCTGGTGGACCAGGGCCTCTCCCAGGGCAAACTCTTGGGTGCCCTTTTGGGGATAGATTGGGTAGATTGATTCTGGTGTGTGTGTGTGTGTGTCTGTGTCTGTGTCTGTGTCTGTGTGTCTGTGTGTGTGTCTGTGTGTGTGTGTGTATACACATGCCCACCTCCATGTTCGAACAGCCCCTGACTGCCCTGGGGAGAGAGGGTGAGGAACTGAGCCAGCAATGCAGCAGCATACTGCACCCCACCCCTTTCCCTGCTTAGGGAGCCAGGCAGCCTCTTCCCCTTAATAAGAAAAAAATGTCACATCCCTCACTGCCTCATTAAATTGTAAGTTTCTTGAGGGTAAGGACTGGTTTTTGCCTCTTTTTGTATCCTCAGAGCTTAGTACATTGCCTACACATAGTAAATGTTTATTGACATGCCTGCCTACCTGCCTCCATAGAGGTTTTCTTGGTTGTCACAACACCCAATCTGCCCTAGTGGGCACTGCCCATTCCTCCCACCACCCAGCCCCCAACTCTACCGGCCAGAGGGGAGCTACGTATGCCCATCTTCAAGTCTTTCCAAGTTGTTAGCCCCAGCTACAGTGACCTGCAGCCCGTGACCCCTGTTCCCTCTGCCTCAGCCTTCCAGACAGAGGGGAAGCTGTATCTCATCCTGGATTTTCTCCGGGGAGGAGACCTCTTCACACGCCTCTCCAAAGAGGTGAGTTTCTTCCTGTCTGGCCCCGGGCTCCTGGCAGTGCTGCCAGTCTGAGATCCTGTGCCTTGTACAGGAGCATGAAGAGGGAAGAAGTTAAGGAAATCCCTAGGGGACCCTCAGCTGTGGGCCTAAATGGCCAGGCCTTTAGGGAGCCAAGAAGGGTTGGGGAATCCAGATGCATTCTAGGAGAGGAGCCTGAAGTATACTATACCTAAGAAGCCACTACCTCTCCCAAGAATGATAGAGTCCCAGACGCCAGGGGGCTAAGGAGGGGAATGGCCCTCCTGATGGGAGAGGTGGGTCAGTCTCCTTCTGCCCCTGGAGCTTGCCTGACCTTGCTCTTGGACTTGGTAGGGGTGGGCTCAGAGAAGCTGAGCATTGTGGGTAGTGGAGCTTATTGACCCTGTCCATCCCCAGGTCATGTTCACAGAAGAAGATGTGAAGTTCTATTTGGCTGAGCTGGCTCTGGGTCTGGATCACCTTCACAAACTGGGGATCATTTACCGAGACCTCAAGCCCGAGAAGTATGTGTGGGATGGCCAAGGAAGGGGGAGGGTACCTCCTATAAGCAGATCAGCCTCATACCTGAGCCAGAATTTGGTCCTAGGGTTTCCAGAATGATCCCCAAATAAATAGCCTCTTCCTCAGCTTGTTACCAGCACAATGCCTGAAATTCCACCAGCTCTCTCTGGGCTCCTTTTCTAAAAAAAATTATTTAAAAAAACTTTCTGGGGAAGCTAGGTGGTGCAGTGAACAGAGCACTGATCCTAGAGTCAGGAGGACCTGAATTCAAATCCGGCCTTTGACATTTAACACTTACTAGCCGTGTGACCTTGGGCAAGTCATTTAACTCCAATTGTCCTGCCTTCCCCCTTTCAAAAAAAACCGTTTCTCTTTTTTTATATAGGAAGAGTCAGTGTGAGGTAACCAAAAGAGCCTGAATAATAATAATCATCATAATGACAATAATAAGTGGCCTGAATTCTTGTTTAGTTCTGTCACTATTTCACTGTTGGACCTCAGGCAAGTGATACAACCTTGTTGGATCTAAGTTTTCCCCTTGTTAAAATTAAAGTGAGCCGAACTCTAAGGTCCAGCCTAGTTCTAACCTTTGTCCTAATATTCTGCTTTCTATAATTTTTAATGTATTCGAGATGTACCTCTGGCAGGGGTATATCATGGAATACTTAAGGCACTTAATAAAGGGTGGTTGATGATAATGATAAAGATTAAGGAATTATCAGTCATTGATATTTTACTTTGAATTAGCGTATTTTCTAAGTTAATTGGGCAAAAAGGCTCCAGAGGAGCATAGATTGATAACTGGAAAGGATCTCCAAGTCTGTCTAGTCTAACTCCTTCATTTTACAGGCAAGGAAACTGAGTCTACACAGGTAGTAAAAAGTAGAAGTGACATTTGAACCTGAGTCTTGTGTTCAACTCTTCCTGACCCCATTTGAGGTTTTCTTGGCAAAGATACTGGAGTGGTTGGCCATTTTCTTCTCCAGCTCATTTTATAGATGAGGAAACTGAGGTAGACAGGGTGAAGCCACTTGCCCAAGATCATCTAGTATCTAGTATCTAGAAGTCTCTAGTAAAGCTAGATTTGAGCTTGGGTCTTCTGGTCTCCAGGCCCAGCACTCAGATTTACTGTACCACCTCACTAACCTTGAACCCAAGTCTATACTATACTAAATCCCTCAGAGGAAGATATCTGATTTGGGAAGTAAGGAGGAAAGGCGGGATCCAGAAGGACTGGCTGAGAAGGGCAGGAAGCCAAGGGGAGCCTAACAGCTTGCTTATTCCTATTGGGAGGTCATTGCAAGTGACTGATGCCTCTCTAACCCTACTGCCCCCACCTTCCTCGAGGGAACCTGCCCTTCTAGAGTGAATTCTGAAGATGACTGTCTATGCGCCTCATCCATTTGAGTCTTAAGGATCTCAAGGCACAGTATACTTAATTTTCGTCTTTATGCCAGAACTGAACAGGATGCTTCTCCCTTTTTCCCTCCTTGGACTTCTAAGAGCTTACTAGTATGATAAGCTCTATTGCAGGTTAATATGAACATTTGCCAGACATAAGTCTCATAGAGAAGCTATAAGCAAAGTGCTTCATGATTAAATCCAGGATGGAAAGGAACTGGTGCTGCCCAGAGGGATCAGGGCAGCTTCCTGGAGGAGGTGGCATTTGGATTAGGCTGTTAAGGATGGGTAGAGAGGGAACAGGAGGGGTGAGGGCAGTTTGACCCAGGGAGAAGCTTGAATAAAATCCCCTGCATGGGGAGCCCTGAGTAGTCCAGTCCAGCTGGAGCACAGAAGAGAGGGAGAAGGCGTGTTTGAGATAGAGAAAGATCACTGATCCTTAAGTCAGAGCACCTGGGTTCCAGTCCCGCTTCTGATGGGACTTCTGTGGGCTTCTGGAACTCTCCTCATCTCCCTGGGGCTCAGTTTCCTTATCTGTAAGAGGAGAAAGATGGCTAATGCAGATGTTTGTTTTATATGAATATATGTATTTTGTTTTTCTGCCTTCTCAATGAGTGGAGGAGGGAGAGATTTAGGAATTGAAAATATAATAAAGTTGAATTTAAAGCCTGGAAAAAATGAAAATAAAAAACAAAAACTTTTAATAAAACTAATTTTGGGGGGAAGCAATCAGGGTTTAAGTGACTTGCCCAGGGTCATACAGCTAGTAAATATCTGAAGTCAGATTTGAACTCAGATCCTCCTTGACTCCAGGGCTGGTGCTCTATCTACTGCACCACCCAACTGTTCCAAAAATCGCATTAAAAAAATCAAAATGACTTGATGGCGTCTACGATCTCTTCTAGCTGGAGATATGGAGATAATTCTAGGAGATATGGCTAAGATTTGGGGGGCAGCACAGTTGGCAGAATTCAGGGTTCCTGCCTCTTCCAGTACTGACTTGACCTCCTCCTTCTTTTACTCATTTCTGCAGCATCCTTCTGGATGAAGAAGGACACATCAAGCTCACAGGTGAGTGGCCCCAGTCTTGGCCCTGTCTGGGGAGGCCTCTCGGGGATGGTGGGAAGATATCACTGAGTCTTGGGACAGGGATACCAACTCAGCTCTCCTGCCTCTCCTGGCTACAGATTTTGGTCTGAGCAAGGAGGCCATCGACCATGAAAAGAAAGCCTACTCCTTCTGTGGGACTGTGGAGTACATGGCACCTGAGGTCGTCAACCGCCAGGGCCACACGCACAGCGCTGACTGGTGGTCCTATGGGGTGTTGATGGTGAGAATACGAGGCAGAGGTTGGGGAGGAGGCAGGCCTTAATACAGTGGTTCTCAACCTTCCTAATGCCACGACCCTTTAATATTTGTATGTGGTTGTATCTGCATATGGGCAGACTCGCCTGGAGACAGATAGAGGAGCGGTGTCTCGGTTCCTAAGACCATCGGAAATATGTGTTCTCGGATGGTCTTAGGCAACCCCTGTGAAAAGGTCCTTTGTCACGACCTGCAGGTTGAGAACCGCTGCCTTAATAGAACGTGGGGGCTGAAAAGGGCCGCCAAGCATCAGCTCCTCACTGACCACCTGGCCCCCCCAAGGGCAAAGGGAATATTTTTATTTCATTTTTTGAATTACAAAATTCTGTTTAAATTGATTTATGCAGCCTCATGCTGCTGTGGATGTTTAAACAAGAATCCAGTTAATAGCTTCATTTTATTTCTTATGCTTAGAAAAAGCTCTAAGATTTATTTCCTCCATTCCCCTATTGACTAGGAGGTATAGGAAGGATTACTGAAAGCCAGGGAGCATGAGAAACAGGGGGAAAAAAGACCAGGAAGTTCTAAACTCATCTTACTTTTTAAAATAACAAAGACAACAGCTAGCACTTATACAGCACAGCAGTTTACTCATTTTATCCTCACAGCCCGGTAGGTGGGTGCTATTTGGATGGGACACCGAGTCTGGACTCAGAGAAGGCTTGAGTTAAAATCTGATTTCAGGCACTTATAGCTGTGTGGCCTTGGATAAGTCACTGCATTTCTGTTTACCTCAGTTTCCTATCTATAACATGAGGATAATACTAGCCCCTACCTCCCAGGGTTATTGCCAGATGATAACTATAAAGTGCTTAACACAATGCCCAGCGCAAAGTAAGCTCTAAGTATTGGTGGTAATTGTTAGCCCCATTTAACAGATAATAAAGCTGAGGCCCAAAGAGGTTGTGACTGGCCCAGGGTCACACGCTTAGGAAGCATCTGAGCCAAAACTTGCCTTTCCATCCAGTGCTCTGCCCACTGCACAGTTTGCTCTGATATCTTTTGGGTTTTTTTTTTTTTACACCATCTCTTTTTAAATCCATCCCTCTTTCCTCCCCTGCCTAACGTAGCCATCTCTTCTAACAAAAAATTAAGCAGAAAGAGAAGGGGCAAGCAGTGAAACTGTTCACAAAACTAACCAACAGAGTCTAGCAGTTTTATGTCACGTTTTGCACCCAGAATCCCAAATCCTCCCACCCCCACTCTCTGTCATTAATGAAAGAGAGAGATGCATCTTCTTGTCTCAGATCTCCTCCTTATGGAAAGGAGAGAAATGAGGGTCAGGGAGCAGGGATGACTTTCCCAAAGTCAAACAGAAAGGCAAAGGATGAGATGACCGTTGCTGTCCTGGGGCAGCCCCACAGGGCAGCTCTGGTACTGCCACCTGGTGGTCTCTGGGAGCTGGCCTTCTAGAGGGCAGACTGGGAGGAGGGAGGGAGAGGAGTTGGTAAGACCAGCCCCAGGCAGGGAGTCCCAGGATTGCCTGGGCCCTATCTCAGTGGTCACCCAGAATGAGGAGGATAGGAGAAGCCTGAGCCCTCATGGGACACTGAGTCCAGAGGCCTGCAGTGGAGGGTGTGGTGGTGGGCTCTGGGGGAGGACCACCAAGGAGGGAAAAGAATCTATTGAATCCAGGGAATGACCAGGGTGGGTGGATATGAAGGCAGGAACCCAGGGTCTGGCATCAGTCTGAATGTGCCTCTTGTTCTCTGCAGTTTGAGATGCTAACGGGCTCCCTGCCCTTCCAGGGGAAAGACCGGAAGGAGACCATGACACTGATTCTCAAGTGAGCCTCTTCCAGGAAATATAGACTGTCCAAGCTAGGAGGAGCTTTAGAACATGGGATGTCAGAGCTGGGCAGGCATTAGAACTTGGAATATTGGGAGCTGGGAGGGACCTTAGAACAGAGAATGTCAGAACTGGGAGGGCCCTTAGAACACAGGATGTCAGAGCTGGGAGGGCCCTTAGAACACAGGATGTCAGAACTGGGAGGGCCCTTAGAACACAGGATGTCAGAACTGGGAGGGCCCTTAGAACACAGGATGTCAGAGCTGGGAGGGCCCTTAGAACACAGGATGTCAGAACTGGGAGGGCCCTTAGAACACAGGATGTCAGAACTGGGAGGGCCCTTAGAACACAGGATGTCAGAACTGGGAGGGCCCTTAGAACACAGGATGTCAGAGCTGGGAAGGACCTTAGAACAGAGAATGTCAGAGCTGGGAGGGCCCTTAGAACACAGAATGCTAGAACACAGAATGTTAGGCCTGGAAGGGAATTTTACAGGTTACTTAGTCCAACTCTTTTTTCTAGATAGATAAGGAAACAGAGATTAAGTAGCTTCTGCCCATGATGAGTTAATGGCCGAGCCTCCTGACTCCCCATCCATGTTCCATCCCCTAAGCCAAGCTGCCGCCCAGCCCTTCCCTTCCACCTCTCTCTTCTCTTGCTCCCTGTGGGGCCCAGTGACTTCCCCATAGACCTCCTGGTGGTTTGGACTTAGCCACACAGAGAATAAGATGGTGCCAGCCCAGATGACTAGGGACAAAGGCACAGGAAGCCCAGGCTGACCAGTCCGGGGACCAGGGACTCTTCCCCAGCCCTGACCATGCCCTGTCATTGTTTTTTCAGGGCAAAGCTGGGCATGCCCCAGTTTCTGAGCACGGAAGCACAAAGCCTCCTTCGAGCCCTTTTCAAGAGGAATCCTGCCAACAGGCTGGGTAATGTCCTGTCCCTGAGGGGCAGTGGAGCGGAGGGTGTTTTGCAGCTATGGGGAGATGGGTCCTGCGCAGGCCAGGCCAGGTCAGAGCCCTGCCCCTTCCTCCCCTCCCAGCTGAGCCTGAAAGGCAGGCATTGTCCTCTGTGCCAGAAGACAATGGCAGCCACGTGAAGGAGGTCACGATTCTTGGATGTCCATTTGCACGCTTTGGGTTCAGTTTGCCGGCAGTAGAGATTGTGATACCATGTCATCCACTCTCCCTGGGGTACCAGCTAGAGCCCGCAGGACAGAGGTCCTTGGTTCCTGCCACAGCTCAGCCAGTTCCAGGATCACAGCACAGCGTAACATCCATAATAGCAATTAGACCATTTCAATCTAAACTCTTTCAAAAAAAGATGAGAATGATGAGATGCATAACACTTTACATGGTGCTTTAGGGTTGTACACAGCCCCACAAGGAGGATGGGGAAGCTCCTCAAATATGTTCATTGACTTGTGCAGGGCTCTACACCTAGCTGGTATCTGAGGCAAGATTTGAACTCATTCTGTCCATGAGGTCACACTCCCTATTCTGCTAGCTGGGTCAGTAGAAGCCACAGTAAAGGGAAATGACTTGCTCAAGATCACCTTGTAAGGATGGGACTGCACCCAGGACTTTTTTTGCTCTACCAAATTGGCGGTAAAAGCCGCTCTCACCAAGGTCAGAGAATGGCAGCCAGGGTGACTGGAGCAGAGAGGAGAGACCCTCTGGACAGTGAGCCCAGGATGTCCTGAAGTCGAGGCAGGAGGTTGGGTCAGCCACTTACCTCAGCTGTGCAATTTGGAGCCCATCACTTAACGTCTCCGGTCCTCAGTTTCCCTTTTTAAAAGAATCTGAGATGAGAAATACCCCCTGCTCTCCACAAGTCCTAGATAGCCAAAGGGCACATGGAAAAGCCCATTGAGACCATACTTCGGTACTTCCTTTTATCCATTGTTCTGTCCCTCCCTATAGCTTATCCAGTCTGATAAGCATTTATTAGGTGCCTGCTGTATACCAGATTCTGAGCACATAAAGGCAAGATGAAAAGCCATCCTTGCTCTTGAGTCAGGGGATGATGGGAAGGGATATAGCAAACAAGCAGATAGATATATTCATGATAATTTAAGGAGGCTCTATATTTAAGGGGGCCCTGTCTCCCAGCCCTTCCACCTCTCCCTTGATTCCTGTGGGGCCCAGTGGCTTCCCCATGGACTGCCTGGTGGGGAGGGGGCCTTGAAAGGCTTCCTTAGGAAGTGGCCTATGAACTAGGCTGTAAGAAATGAAGAGAGAGCAGTGAGCAGGGAGTGCATTCCAGGCATGGGGGGCCACCAGTTAAAATTGCAGAAGCAGGAGATCACGTACTGTGTTCAGGGAACCCTGAGAAGACCAGTTTGGTTGAAGTAGAGAGTTTACATAATCTGTAATCAGCCTAGGAGAGGCCAGAGCCAGACTGAAAATGGCCTTCTGGCCATGACCTGCACTCAGCTCAGCTGGTTCTCAGAGGGCAGCTGGAGGGGGGGGGGGGGGCTGTCACTGGGTGGGCCTGTACTTGAAGCTCTTACCGCTCCTTAAGATTGACCAGAAATCATGTAGCCTTTGGGGGGCTGGGCTTACTTCCATGCCACAGTGAGGACATTGGCCCAGGATTAAGAAGATAAAGTGCTCACAGGCACAGCAGAGTAATGTTGTTAATATTTCAGGCTCTGGTGCTGATGGGGCTGAAGAGATTAAGAGGCACATCTTCTACTCTACCATAGACTGGAATGTGAGTCGTCCTTCCCCCCACCCCCAGCTGCTTTTCCTCTCCCCATCCGCCATGGTACACCCCTCCACTCCTGACTTCACCTTCCCTGGACTGCCCTGGGAAAATTTGAGGGTGGGAGGTAGTGCCACCCTACCGAAAAAGAAAGATTTCTAACCAGAGAAGTCCCGGGGGGCTCCAAGTGCCTCCCCCAATCCCTTCCTCCCACTCATCTTCCTACATTCGATAGACTTAAAGCCATTTCCTCTTGGGCTGCTTCCTGCCCTCTTTGTATAAGAGTCTGGGGGCCCAGTGGGGAGGCTCTGGGGAAGAACATGTTCATCACAACCAGCAACCCCCAAATGGGCCTAGGACTTCCTCCCTCTCCTGACAGGGGCCCTGAAGCTTGGGAGAAGAGGTCGAGAACAGGGGATAGGGGAGTGGTCTCAGAAGCTCCTGAGATCCTGCCTTACTCTGAGGCAGTGTGAAGATGGGCTAGGCAGAAGGGGTGGAAGATGACCCTGGAGAACTGGCCCTTGGCAGCCCAGAGGCTGGGGATTTGGCGTCCACATGGTCAGAGCAAGGTGCCTCAGGAGGCTACAGAATCACAGCTGTGTTATAGCTGCCCCATCAGGGCAGGAAGTATCCCTCGGGCTCTGAACCACATGATCACAGAGTTTAAACTGGAGGCCATCTAGTCCACTTCTCTAATTTTACAGAACAGGAAACTGAGGCCCCATGGGTTAGAAGAGGCAAGAGCCAGGATTTGACCCCAGCTCCTCTTTTCGCTGCCCTGCAGAGCCCTGCCCTTCAGCCATTGGTCATTACCTGGGTTAGGGAGGAGAGGTGATTCTTCTCAATTCATCTGGGAGTGGCGGATGTTGCCAAGTTCCCAGACCTCCCTGAGGCTCTGGAGCAGCTGCCCTGGCCGGGTCATGTCCCTCTCCCCCTCGTCCCTTCCTCTGCTTTGGGATGGGGTGTCCAAGGCCACCCATCTGACTGAAACTGTGTTTCCAGAAACTGTTTCGTCGTGAAATCAAACCTCCCTTCAAGCCTGCTGTCGCCCAGCCCGATGACACCTTCTACTTTGATGCAGAATTCACTTCCCGAACACCCAAGGGTGAGTAAATTACCGTGATGCTGGTCAACCAATAAGTAATTACTAGGATCCTCCTATGTGCCTAGCACAGAGTGACCCAGAGACAGCCCCTGCCCTCAAGGAGATTACATTCTGTTCAATGAGAATGGAGCATGTACCTGTATACTCTATATACAAACAAGGTGAATTGAGTGGGGGTGGTACCAGCCGCAGGGGGTTGTGTAGAAGGTGGCCCTGACACCAGGTTCCTTCTCCCTCACAGGGGCTGGGCCACAGGGCTGGAAGGAAGAGGGAAGGGGAAGGAGGAGGTGAGAGCTGGAAGCCCTGGGGAGGCTGCATTGTATATGTTACAGTCTGTTTTTTGAGAGATGAAGAGCATGAGGCCTAGAGAGGGGAGAGGGCACCAGTCCCTGGAGTCGAAGGGCCTGATTTTGAATTGCACCTCTGCCATTATTAGCTGTGTGACATTGGTCAAGTCACTGAGGCCCTCAGTTTCCTCACAGGAAAAGGCAGAAGTTGGGCCAGATGGTCTCTAAGGTTCCTCTTTGCTCTGTATCTATGATTCTGGCACTTATTAGCTGTGTGATGAGTAGTTATTTAATCTCTCTGTGATTCAGTTTTCTCATCTGTAAAATAAGCATAGATTTAGATCTGGGAGAGACCTTCAGGATCACATAGATCAGTCATTCTTAACTTGTTGGGGTGTCCTGGATCCCTTTGGCCATCTGAGGAAGCCCCTTCTCAGAATCATGTTTTGAAATGCTTAAGATGAAATACACAGGATAACAAAGAAAATCAATTCTGTTGAAATAGTTATCAAAATATTTTTTTAAGATATCAAGTTTGTGGATTCCAGGTCCAGCCCTCCCCCCATTTTACAGATGAGGAAACTGCAGCCCAGGGAGAAGTGACTTGCCCAGAGTCACACAGCTAACAAGCAGAAGAGCCAAAGTCTGGCCTTTTTTTTTGTTCCTCTGTATTGCATTCCACAGCTTCACTCACCTCCCACCATAGCCTGGGCTCTTAAGATTCCCTGCCCCGCCATCCCCAGCTCCAGATTCTGTGATTCTGAGAATGGAGCTGAATGGAGACGAGTGATCCCTATCAGGGCAGGTTTTCTGGGCCTGGTGTATTTTGAAAGAGGAGGACATGAATGGGCTTGGGCATGTCTACCCCATTCCAACTCCCAGGTAACAGTGGGACAGTGGTCTGCTGATGGAGAACATAGCTTCCCTTACTGAGAAGCCCAGAGCCTGCTTTCTCCTACACCCAGATTAATTTCCCTTTTAAAATAAATTTTCCCTTTTTTGTGAACTCAACAAACACAAGCATTTCATTTTTAAAAAGAAGAGAATGAATGATAAATTATGAAGTGTTATACAGAGTTTGTTTCTAAAGAAATAATAAATTTTATAATGTAGGAGTGGAATTGTTCCTTTGTGCCTTTCTGGACTTAATTCTTTTGTGCATTTAAAAAAAAGTTTTGGTAATGTTCTCATTTCTTTTTCTCTTTTTAAAATAAAAATATTTTCTTTTTTCCAATTACATGCAAAGACAATTTTTAACATTCTTTTTTTTTTTTTGGTAAAATTTTGAATTCCAAATGTTCTCCCTCCCTCCTTCCTCTCCTCCTTAAGATGATCATTTGATATAGGTTGGATATGTACAATCATATAAAACATGTTTCCATTTTAGTCATCTCATTTCTTTTTAAAAACAATCTTAAAACATTTTTGAAACATAAAAATCAAAAAACATTTTTAAATGTTTTGCTGCCTAGTAAAAAAAAAATCAAGGTCTTTTCCCAATGGCTCCTCTCCCCACCCTTGCCCCACATAGAACCCTTCCTGGTAACAGAATAGCAGTTAAGCAAAATAAACTGAAACTTTGTGAATGTCAGCTCATGTATGTATGCCTCATTCCACACCTGTATTCCACCACCTTTTCCATGAGAGGTAGGAAACCTGTGTTCACCATCAGTGTTCTGCAGTTACAGTTCCCCAGCCTCATTTCTGTACTGTGGCTACGTCCTTGGGATGTTGCACTGAGGACAGAATCCTTACAACTCACTCTCATTTAATCTTCTTGATTATTTTGTGACAAATATTATCTCTATTTTCCACTTAAGGAAACAGGCTCAGAGACCGTCAGTAATTTGTTTAAGGTCACACAGCTCATAAATGATAAAGTTGGCTCTTATTCTATGTTACCTCTATGGGTCCAGGGGACTGTGGTGTTTGGCCTCATTGGGGAGAGGGAAAGAAGCAGCTGGGCCCTACCTAGTTTGTAGTTTTGGGCTGTCCAACGTTCCTTTCTTTCTCTCTCAGACTCCCCGGGCATCCCTCCCAGCGCTGGGGCCCATCAACTCTTCCGGGGCTTCAGTTTTGTGGCTACAGGCTTGATGGAGGATGACGGCAAGGTCCGGGCCCCACAGGCCCCGCTGCACTCTGTGGTCCAGGTATGAGGCTTGAGGCTAGTCCTAGTGGGGAAAATACCTTGTATGGAAGCTTTCCACCCAGCCTCTGAAGAGCAGGTTGCCAGGTCCTCAGGGGTGTTTGGCCAGAACTTGGCCAGTCCTTGTTGCTGAGGCACACATAGAACATCAGACGTATCAGGGCCTCCCAAGATGAGCACCATGAGTGGTAGGCCTAATTATAACCTCAGAGCCAGAGGGGAGAGAGACACAGAGACAGAGACAGAGAGACAGAGAGAAACAGAGAGAGAGAGGAGAGAGGAGGAGAAGAGAGAGAGGTCATCAAGTACATCCTGTATGTGAACAGGAAAGTGTAGTGGCTGGACTTAGAAACTGACCACCTCTGACTCTGCTACCTGCTTGTGTTTGGCCAAGTCAATCTCTGAGGGCTCTAAGCAACCCTCAAGTCATAGAGAAGGTGCCAACCTGCATGGGTGGAGGGAGTTTCTTCTCTGGGAGTTCCCCTTGCTAACAACATCAGAGTGAACTCTGAGCAGGAGCCCTGCCAGGTGGTCATCCAGTCACTTAAATATGTCCACTGAAGGAGAACTCACTCCTACAGAGGCAGCCCAGTCCATTTTTAGATCATCCTAGATATTAATTCTTCCTTTTGGCCAAGGTAAAAATTTATCTAATAATAATAATAATACTTCTTATTGTATCTGTATAGGACTTTGTATTATTCAGAGCTGTTTCATATCTATCCAGTATCTCAGAGGCTCGTAGTATTCCTCTGAGGTAGACAGGGCAAGGCTTATTGTCCCCATTTGACAGATGAAAGGCCTCAGGTCACACAGGGAACGAGCAGGAGAACCAAGGACTAAAGCCTATGTCTCATGATGCCTGGTTCTTTGGTCTTTCTGCTCTGCCTCCCATTTGGATATCAGTCTCACTCCTAGATGAGGAGGCATTGTGCTGATGACAGCCTTTACCCCTTGGCACATGCCCTGAACACTTAGAGCCCTGATGCTCCTACCCAGCACCTGACTTAGCACATTCTTTTCTGGGGATGGTTCCATGTTCTTGAGTGTGAATCCTTAGTGGTAGCACTCATAGTTCTAGATCTCCTTCTTCCTGCCAAGGCTTTGAGAGAGAACCTGAAGGATGGGACTGGAAGGGGAAAGACTGAGGGGGTCACACTCTGAAACTTCCCTTCTTATCTCCTCTCCACCCACCCTCCAGCAACTTCATGGGAAGAGCTTGGTTTTCAGCGATGGTTACATCGTGAAGGACACCATCGGAGTTGGCTCTTACTCTGTGTGTAAGCGCTGTATCCACAAGGCCACCAACATGGAGTATGCAGTCAAGGTGGGGATTACCCTGTAGCACCCCCTGCTCTCAGTATCCCTGGGCTGAGGATGAATATGGCCAGGGAAGCTACAGCTGGGAGGGGGAGGTGGTTAGTTAGCCCTGGGATTAGCTCCTCCATTAAAAGCACCAGCCCCTGGAGCATAGGCTCAGCACCCTAGGAGATACATGAACCTTGTACCTTTGGCACTCCCCATTACCCCTTTCCTACTGGCCTAGCTTCTGTCCTCATTTCCTCCCAATCTCCCCTCTTTCTTCTCTCCCAGGTCATCGACAAGAGCAAGAGGGACCCCTCGGAGGAAATAGAGATCCTTCTGCGTTATGGCCAACACCCCAATATCATCACCCTGAAAGATGTGAGTAGGAGGGAAGGGAAAGGAAAGTAGGGAGATTCAAGAAGCCCCAGAACAAAAGAAGCTTGCTACCTGTGGGCAGGGACAGAGCCACAGCAGCACCCCAGCTCCAACACTGGCTTGATTAAAGGTTTCTCTTAAGTCATGGCCTCCATTTTACAAATGAGGAAGTAGAGGTTCTAAGAGGCTGTGATATATCCAAGGTTACACGGTCACAGTAATGAAAGGTGGAGCTGAGAGAAGAACCCCAGTGACCAGCTACCCGCCTAGAGCCCTTTGCCTGTAGGTCACACAGCCTGAGCCTGCCTTTGAACAGGACCTTGGGCAGGTCAGGAATGGTTCCTTATTTAGACCCAGCATCCACCTGTTATCTAAATCTGCCCAACTCCCTTCCCATGTCCCCCATATCCCCTTCCTAGGCCTCCCACAATCTCAGTCAATGATGACTCTTCCTTTCCTTCACTTTCCTGACCCATCTCTCAATATCCAAACAGGTGCTACCTACACGATTGTTTGCCTGTTGTCTCCTCCATTAGATTGTAAGCTCCTTGAGGGCAGGGTCTGTCTTTTGCCTCTTTTTGTATATCTCTATCCCTTAGCACAGGGCCTGCACATAGTAGGCACTTAATAAATATTTGTCGAATAAGTGTCCCTTTCCCACCCCCATGCCAACATCACAATCTTCATTCAGGCCTTCATCACCTCTTGCCTGGATTATTAAAATCGTCTCCTACCTGGATTCCCTGCTCCCAGCCTCTCTCTATTCCAGCACCCAGACGCCAAAACAATCCTCCTGATACAGAGATTCAAGATTTAAACAAACCCTTATCAAGCGCCTGCTACTGGGATTTCACTGTGAAGGTGGAGGTTGTTGGAGTTTTCTCCTAGGCCATGTGCAAGCATGGGATCTGCAAGGCCTAGAATGTGGCTGCATACAGTGGATTCTCATGTTTCTAGATCACTTCTTGCAAAGGATCTTCTGTTTGATTAATTTGGTTGTGTTTTAATAGGCTGGAGGTGCTGGGGGTACAAAGACAAAAAAATTCCCTCTTTCCCAAATGAGCTTATAGCCCTCATTGCATGTAAGACAAAATACAACTTTATAACTTCTTCAGCCTAGTATTTAAAAAAAATTAATCTGATTTTTATTTTTTTACTTATTCATTTTACAAAATTCTAAATACTTTATTTAAACAATAAGAAAAAAATCCACGCCTATGAAGTTAACATTAGCACATATTAAAGTTTTGTATAGGGGATTTGTAACTTTAATATTTCTGTCATTTAGACTCCATGGGCTGTAATCGATTTTTATTGCTAGGATAGAGATAGGAATTGGATTTTATCTCATGGGTAAAGGGAATTCACGGATGAGAAGCCTCCCTCTCCCAATGCAAGTCAACACCTCTCTAACTTGGAATCTTAGAGAGCGGCCTAGAACACTGAAAAAGGCAGCATGTCTCAGAAGCAGATCGTGAAACCAGATCTTTCTGATGTTGTGGTCAGTTCTCTATCCATTATGCCACACTCCCTCTCATTTTTCTTGTCACCTTATTCTTTTTATATTAATTTGTTTCTAAATCTCCTCCTCACCAACCCACCTATGAGACCAACCCACATAATCAAGATTATAAAATCTTATTTTATAGTTACTATATCATTTTATAATTATATATTACATTACATTATACCATATCATTATGTCACCTTATATCACATTATGTCACGTTATATCACATTATATCATATTGTTATAATATAAAACAGTTTGGCAAAGCCAGCCAACCATGCTGACCATGTCTGATGGCATCTGCAGTATTCCACAAGCATAGTCCCCCATCCCCCACCAGAGAGGGGGAGGTGCATTTCCTCAGCTCTTCCTGGGGGCCAGATGTGATCACCATAGTTATGCAGGGTTCAGTTTGGGGATTCTTGTTTTCTCTGTTTCTCCATCAGTGTAGTCATTGTTTATATGTTTTCTTGGTTCTGCTTACTTCAGTCTTCCTCAGTTCATAGAACCCTTCCCAGGCTTCTCAGAACTCCTCATCATTGTTTCTTACAGCACAGTAATATTCCATCATATCTCCATTGTTTCTAGTTTTCGACCCAAAAAGTTCAGCTTGACATTTAAGGCCCATCATGGTGTGACCCCTCTTTCCCTCTCTGGCCAGGTTTCTCAAGACTCTTCCACACACTTGTTCAGTGGCTCAGCCCCGCTGGCCACTTCTTGGTCTCCTGATCTCATCCTGCCCTTTCCCCTCTTTCTGCCTTTTGCCACATGCCAGGAGCACACTCCTTTCTCCTCTGTTGCTGCTGAAATCCTGCTCTTCCTTCAAGGCTCAGGAGCTTCCCCTAATCTCTCCTCCCTCCCCCCATGAGAGCAGCCTCTCCCACTTTGAATTTTCTAAAGCCCTTTGTCTGGATCTCTCCTCTGCTCTACCTTGTAATCATACTTAATGGTGTGTTGGCTGCATCACTTCTATTTGTCCTTGAGGCTAGAACCGTGTTGTCTTTCATCTCATCCCCAGTTCAGAACACTGGGCCTTACAAGATGGATGGGATCTTAGATCCAGATCCAAAAGAATCCTCAGAGACCAGCTAGTCCAGCCTACTCATTTTTCAGGGAAAACTGGGGCCTAGGGAAGGAATCTGATGACTTACCCAAAGCCACATAAGTAATAGCATCCTGGGAGGTAGGGTTTGGAACCTGGATCTGCTGACTCCACAGCTGGTGCCATTACCACTTTACCTCCCAATTTGGAGAAAGGTGAGGGTCGTCTAACAAAGGACTACCTGAATGTTGACTTCCCCTGGCCTCGGTTTCTTCCTAGGGTGGCTCCTAGGGTCCCTTCCAGCTCTCAGTCTGTGCTCTGATGTTGCTCAGCTATGTCACTTCTTATCTCTGTGATCTTTGGTTACTAAGCCTCCTCAGTGACCTGGCAGGACCAGCTTTAGCTCTGTGATCCAGTGACATGGGGAGGTTCTGAGGGGGGTTTCTACAGCCACCAGCTGACAGGCAGCGGCACCTCCATCTGCCTCTTCTGCCACCTCAGGTGTATGATGACGGCAAGCATGTGTACCTGGTGACAGAGCTGATGCGGGGCGGGGAGCTCCTGGACAAGATCCTTCGGCAGAAGTTCTTCTCGGAACGTGAGGCCAGCTCTGTCCTGCACACGCTCTGTCGGACCATGGAGTACCTGCACTCTCAGGGGGTGAGTCATCCCCAGGGCACTGGTGAGGGGGGGGAGGGAGGGGCGGTGGTGGCCATGTGGGATGTACGGCACTCAGAGTCTAGTAGACCTGAACTTAGTGTGACTTAATACCTCTGGGGATCAGTTTCCTCATCTGTAAAATGAGGTACTTTCTGGCACTGGGTTTTATGAACCTGTTGTATACATCGTTCTCTCCACTTGGAATGCCTGTGGAAATGCTCTTTCCTCCTTCAAGGCCCAGCTCAAGCCTATTGCCCTTCCTAGGTACCCCCCCCCCCATGGCACTGGTCCACAGTCATCTCTGTTTGAACTCTTAGAATGCCTCTAGTTTGCATTTGCATCCTTATCGGCCCTGAGGGTATGTATACTTTACCTCCACCTGCCCCTTTGAGTTCTTGAAGACTACAGCCATGATTCAAATTTCTTTATATCCCCAGGGGCAGCCACTAAACCCTGCTCATTGCAGCCTCTCAATAAATGTTAGTGAGATGATTTTGTTGTTTCGTCCCAGTCATGTTTGATTCTTCATGACACCATCTGGGGATTTCTTGGCAAATATACTGGAGTGGCTTGTCATTTCCTTCTCCAGTACATTTTACAGATGAGGAAACTGAGGCAGACAGGGTGAAGTGCCTTGCCCAGGGTCACCCAGCTAGTATGGGTCTGAGGCTGGATTTGAAGTTGGGGAAAATGAACCTTCCTGACCCTAGGCCCAACACTCTGTGCACTGTGGCTCTGCTGAACTGCCTTAGGATGATAGTTCAGAGAAAAGGACAGTCAATGAGGATGGGAACAACTGGTGGGGACTGACCTGGGCATTTACTACCTGTGTTACCTTGGATAAGTCATTTGCTCTCTATCATTGAGGGGGGTGACTTTCCTTAAGCTCTTTCCAGCTGTAGATTCTGTGGCTGGGAGGAATTTAAGTATAATGGGAAGGAACAAGGTCAGGGAGTAATTTGAAAGGGAGTGAGCTGAGGCCTGGAAGCAAGAGTGGTTCTGGGAGATGAACCAGACTGGATGGGAAGGCTCGGAATAAGAAAGCAGTCAAAGATAAGGGTAGATCATCAAAGCGGGGTCCCATGTGTCACTTAGACATTATTCAGAGGAACCATAGAGGCCATTGAGACCTCCTCCTTTTATAGAGGAGAAAACTGAGGCTTTGGAAGTTAAATGACTCGTCCAAGATGTTACAGCTAATGAGTTGTAACGCAGAATTTGATCTCAGGTCCTCATAACTCCATATGTAACAAACATGCTTTCCTCTTTCCCATGAACCTCTGCAGGCAGTGAGGAGTCATCAGAAGTGTCTGAGAAGGGGTATGAGGTGACCCCAGTGGTGTGTTAGGCCCCTGGACTGGTCTTTTTATGCAGGGGGTAGTTGGAGGTTGACAGATGCCAGGGGAAGAATGATTGTCTGCCTTAAATGCATTCGAAGGACCTATAGGTTGGGTCAAATAGTCACCAAGCAGCCTGGCCTCTGGAGTCCCTTTGTGCTCCAGGCAGTTCAGAGCCTCCTAAGCCGAGGGAGGCTGGCAGACTACTGCCCACTCAGCCCTCGTCTTACCCAGGAGAAAATTAGACCTGGAAAAAAGTGGAGCGACTTCTCATAGGTCATGGAATGATCTGCAGAGACCGGGGCCAGAATGGGTGAAGGCATTGGGCATATTTAACCTGAAGCAGAGAACACTTGGGTGTTCCTGATCTTTGGTATTCAAAAGGCTACCTTGTTGGAAAAGATTTGTTCTTTGTCAAGAAAGCCATGAAGAATAAGGCTGTATAGTCAGAGCGGGCCTTGAATTCCAAGCTGAGTGGTTAGTTTTGTTGGTGGAAGATTTGCTTTCTATCACCCCAGAGGGCAGAATGAGGAGCAGTGGGGTAGAACTTGCAGAAAAAGGCAGACTGGGGACTTGTATGAGGACTCGTTATTTAATGTCTGTAGCTCTCCAAAAGTAGCATGGGCTGCCTCAGGAGGGAGTGATGTCTCAGGCTCTAGAGGCCACCAGGTGATTCAGAGCATCCAGCCTCAGACACTTACCAGTTATTGGAACCTCAGCCTCTGCCTGCCTCAGTTTCCTCAACTGAAACGGGGATAATAATAGCACCTGTCTCCCAGGGTTATTGTAAGGATCAAATGAGACAATAGTTGTAAGCTGCTTTACGAAATGTCTCACACAGAATAGACACCCTTCCTTTTCTCCCTCCCTCCTTCCTCCCATCCTCCCTCCCCTCCTTCCCTCCTTTCCTTCCCTCCTTTCCTTCCCTCCTTCCCTCCCTTCCTCCCTTCCTTCCCTCCTTTCCTTCCCTCCTTCACTCCCTCCTTCCCTCCCTCCCTCCCTTCCTTCCCTCCTTCACTCCCTCCCTCTTCCCTCCCTCCCTCCCTTCCTTCCTTCCTTCCTTCCTTCCTTCCTTCCTTCCTTCCTTCCTTCCTTCCTTCCTTCCTCCCTCTACAAGCAGAGATTAAATTGTTGGAGATAACACAGGAGATAACACTTAATACAGGAAATTCCAGTATTAAGAAGTGTTTAGGCTAAATGACCTCAGAGGTCCCTCCCAGCTTTGAGATTGTGTGATCCAGTAAGTTTCTATTCATCTTAGAGTAGACAGTTCTCGAAATTAACCCTCTTTCCCCTCCCCCATTCTAAAGGGGGGGGGCGAAAAGGTGGTCACTTGGAAGGCCTTCCTAGCTCTCAAGATGCACAAGTTTATTGTCTGCTGGTGTCTCCCTTTGATCCTGGCAGTAATCAGGTATAGTTTATAGGGTCAGAGAATTTAGAAGTGGGAATTTAGACCTTAGAGACCTATCCTATGTATAGTTACTGTGACTCAGAGTCTGCCCAAGGTCAGATAGTTGTCCTGTAGCAGAAACTAAGACTAAAAAGGTGGTTAAGACCCAGATTGTGGAGGACTTTAAATGCTGGGCTGAGAATTCAGTGTTTTTTCCTAGAGGCAATAGAAAGTAATGGAAGATATTAGAGCAGGGGAGTGATGTAAAGAGATCTGTTTTATGAAAACTTATTGGCCAGAGATTGACCAGGGAAAAGGATCTGCTGAGATTACTTTTTAAAAAAGAAATTCAATTCCACCCCTCCTCCACCCATTGAGAAGGCAGGAGAAATAAAACCCATTACAAATACATATAGACATATAAAACAAATTTCTGCATTAGCCATATCCCCGCCCCCAACCAAAAAAAAAAACCAAAAAAAGAAAAAGAAAAAATAGAAGAAAATGCCTCATCTGTACTCTAAGGCTCTCATCACAAGTTCTTTGGAATTGTGGCTGGTCATTGTGTTGATTAGAGTTACTAAGTCTTTCACAGTTTATTATCTTTGCAGCATTTGTTACTGTATAAATTGTTTTCCTGGTTCTGCTTACTTCACTTTGTATCAGTTCACACAAGTCTTTCCAGGTTTTTCTGAAACCTTTCGTTATCCCTTTCATTATCTCTTATAGCACAATAGTAATCCACCATAGCTTGGTCAGCCATTCCCCAATTGATGGGCATTTCCTCAGTTTCCAATTCTTTGCTACCACAAAAAGCACTGTTGTAAATATTTTTGTGCATATGGACCCTTTTCCTCTTTCTTTGATCTCTTTGGGGAATAGATCCAATAGTCGTATCTGTATATATACACACAATCTAATATTATTGCTTTGGAGACCCATCTCTCGAATGGTTCTCCCTTCTATGCCCTTTGGCTTCTCCTTTACTGTTAACTTAAATATTTACTTGGTGCATAGTGAGTGTGTTAGGTTCCAGAAAGGGAGACACAGGTGTAAGGCACAGCACTTGCCCTCAATGAACTCACATGTGCATGAACAGAGGCCGGCGAATTGCCAAATTGTTTGGTGTAGACTGTGTGGGATGGCAGGTCCCAACCACACCCTTACTTTTCCCTCACCCTGGCCCTGCCATGGCCCCATGGGGCCCTCCAGACCAAAGGGATTGTTGGGCCCTGATATAACTTTAAATTCTCTTTTTAATGTTGTATTCATTTCCATGGCTTTTTTAAAGAAAACTTTCCAATGATTGCCTCCTCTTCCTTCTTCCCACCCTTCGCCTTGCAGGCTGTCCTCTGTGTAAGCCACAATCCAAGAGTTAGCAGTAAGCCTGGACAGACCTGAGCACTGTTCCAGGCATCTACAAGGCCCTCAATAAATGTTTATTGACTATCTAGTCAAGCAACAAGCATTTATTACGCACCTACTGAATGCCAGGCACTATGGTAGTCACAAGGGCTAATAAAGGCAGCTAGCATTTATCTAGTGCTTTAAAGTTTACAAAGAGCTCTACATATATGGCATCATTTTGTCCTGGGAGGCAGGTTCTGCCATCTTCCCCATTTTATGGATGGGGAAACCAAAGCAGATGAAGTTAAATGATTTATATAGGATCACACAGATTATATAAGTATCTGTGGTTAGATTTGAACTCAGGTCTTCTTGATTCCAGGTCCTACACCCTATCTACTGTGCCACCTAGCTACCTCCTAAGAGAAAAGTGGAAACAGTCCCTTCCCTTTAGGGGCTCACATTCTATCCAGTTAAAAGACCAAGGAGGAATCTTTGTGCTTCTCCTGTGACCAGTGGCTGCCCCTCTGGCACGATGCTGCAGCCCCCTTGCCCTGCCCTCCAGTGACTGACCCCAGCAGGGTCATTTCCTCACTTCCCTCCTCCTGCTCCCCCTGTATCAGACCCTGGAACATTCATTCTACCCCTGCCTCTAAATGCCAGGCACTGCTCTCTCTCCACCATGTCTTTGAGTAACCCTGATTCTGTCTTCCTCCCCTTCCTACCTCCAGAGCCTAGGATGCATTTTCCTCTCCCCTCCCACCCTACTTCTAATACCACTGAGCCCAACGGTCTCCCTTTAACCTCTGACCCCAGGATGGATTTTCCTCTACCTTTTCCTTAGCTCATGTACATTGTATTCTCCCTATCTGGCACACAGTAGGTGCTTAATAAATGTTTGTGGATTGCTTGATTGCCTGCTCTCCTAACTAACACCTGGACTTTCCCATTCTCAGACCCCAGGGACCGGGGTTCTTTGTAGCCCCCTCAGTTAGCTGGCACCAGAATGCTTTGTTCCTTTTCCCCGCCCCACCTCCACAGGGGCTAACCTCAGGGTCCTTGCTTGTTCCCCAGGTAGTGCACAGGGACCTAAAACCCAGCAACATCCTTTATGTGGACAAGTCCGGGAACCCTGAGAGCATCCGAATCTGTGACTTCGGCTTTGCCAAGCAGCTTCGAGCAGAGAACGGGCTCCTCATGACCCCATGCTATACTGCCAACTTCGTGGCCCCAGAGGTAAGCATAGTCCCTGTCCCCTTCCCCTTCTGCCCTGGGGTTACCCACAAGGAGGGTAAGGTCTGGGTCCTGGGATTGAGGCCCAGTCTGGCCCCTCCCCCTCCTAGGGCCTGCTCCTGAGTGGCCACTGAGGGGGTGGGTGGCATGGGATAAGAAAGAGCATCTGTTTAATTTAAAAGGACAAGGAGCTTCCACTGAGCGCTCCCCTATAGATCCCCTGTGCCCCTGTCCAGTCCTTTCTGTCCCTTCGATGGTGTCACTGGAACTCTTCCTCTGTGGCTAACAAATGGTTATATAGATTTTGCATTTGCTTTTAACTTGTTTCAGGTGGATATTAAGCCAGGTTGGGTAACTTGGACATAGGCATCTGTGTCAGATAGAATGGAAGCAGCTTGAAAACAGGGGCTGGTTAACTTTGTCTTTGCATCACTAGCACCTAGCACAGAGCTTAATAAATGTTCATTAAACTGACTGGAATTAAACTCAGTCTCCCCATCTGTAAAGTGAGGCAGTTATACTGGATGGCCTCTGAAGCTATGACTCTATGATCCTATGACTTTGGACAGGACCCTTTCTTCTCTAAGCCTCAGTTTCCCCATTTGTAAAATGAGGGGTTTGGACTGGACGGCTTCTAAGCTTCCTCCTTCCAGCTCTAAGTCTGATCCCATGACATGGATTCAAGTTATGTCTCAGAAACTGACTAGCTGTGTGACCTTGGGCTAGTCCTTCAGCCTCTTGGCCGAGTTTCTTCATCTGTGGAATGAGAGGGTTGGGTTTCATGACTACTAAGGGCCTTTCTGGCTCTAAATTTATGATGCTGTGAATTAAACCCAGGGAAAGGCAGGCTGGTGCACCTGACATCCCCCAAAGAGGGAATCCTTCCTCCCCCCCATGCACTGGGCCACATGCCCTGTGACAGCAGGAGGCTGGAGCCCCACGTCAGCTGGAGGCAAGCACAGCGACATGGGGCATGGCATCCCAGGCTCCAAGAGGCCTCCTCCTGCTGCCTCACAGGGTTGTAATGAGAAGCAAATGAAATTATGTCTCTAAACTGCTTCACACACCTTCCGGATGCCAGTGGTCTTTTGTGAATATTACTCTTCTCTGCCAGGTCCTGAGGCGCCAGGGCTATGATGAAGGTTGTGACATCTGGAGCCTGGGCATCCTCCTCTATACCATGCTGGCTGGGTAAGTGGCCTGTCACTACCCCAGAGGATGGGCCGAATCTCTCCTGGATTCCCTCTTCCCAAGACCCCTGAGGGGCTGAGCTGCCAGCATCTTCTCCCTCAGAAGGGCCCATGAACATTTCAAGTCTTTATTTACCACCAGGGAAATGACCTTGGGGCAGGTCACGTCATCCCTCTGGGTCTCGGTCCCTTCATCTGTAAAATGGGGATAGAAATCCTTACAACGGCCAGTGAGTCTGCTAGGAGCAGCAGGTCTTTGTGAACTCACAAGTCCTACATGAAAGCCTCTGAAAGAGAAAGTAGCTTAGGGTGCTTTAGAAACCTCAGACATTATGTATGTTGTATGTAGGGGTGTGTGTGCTATGTGTGTGTATAAAGTGTATGTATATGTATATAGTGTGTATGTGTCTACAGAGTGTGCACATGTATATATATAGTATCTGTATGTATATTGTATGTATATATGTATATAATGTATGTGTGTGTGCAAATATATATATAGAGAGAGTGTGTATATGTGTTTGTGTATGTTCAGTCATGTCTGACTCTTCATAACCCTGTGGACCATACTATCTATGGGGTTTTCTTGGCAAAGATATTGGAATGGTTTGGCATTTCCTTCTCGATTGGATTAAGGCAAACAGGATTAAGTGACTTGTCCAGGGTCACACAGCTAGTATGTGTCTCAAGCCATATTTGAACTGAGGTCTTCATGGCTCCAGGCTCAGTGCTCTATCCACTGAGCCCCCCAGCTGCTATACACACACACACACAAAATACTTATATACACATACATATATACATATGTATGCACACACATAAATACCACGTATATATCTTAAAATGTTAGCTATCACTGTTGTTATCTTTCCAAAGATAGTGAGAATAACAAAACTTACGCAGGCAGCAACATGTAGGATGGATCAAAGGGAGCAAAGAATGGAGACGGGATAATCTGTTGGACAGTTTAAATGGTCCAGGCAAGAGAGGCATGAAGAAGCCTCGATTTGGCATCCGGGGAACCCAGGGCAGCTCTCAGCTCTGGCACTGACTTACACTTGGGCAAGCCACCTCTGATCCTTTAGCATCCGTTTCTTCATCTGTAAGATAAGGGGGTTGCACCAGACAGTCCAAAGGTCCCTTTTGGCTCTAAAGGTCTCTGACCTTCACAAGTTGCAAAGTTCTTTTTAACTTTGTGATCTTGGCCCTCTGCTGGATCTGCCAGCCATTCAGCCACCCTGAGCTTGCCCTGGCCCAATCCACCAACCTGGACCTGCCCTTCATATTCACTCAGTTCTCTTGCTATGGACTTGCTTTTGTTTCAGCCCTTGGGGAAAATTCACTGCTTCCACTCAGTCCTGTGGAGTTAAGGGTCTGGGAACCTGTCTTTTTTTTTTTAATTTAATTCATTTTGGGGGTGGCTAGGTGGTGCAGTGAATAGAGCACCGGCCCTGGAGTCAGGAGTACCTGAGTTCAAATCCGGCCTCAGACACTTAACGCAAAAAACTAGCCGTGTGACCTTGGGCAAGTCACTTAACCCCAACTGCCCTCCAAAAAAAAAAGGCAAAAAAAAATTTTAAAAATTAAAAAAATAATTTAATTCATTTTGAACTTAAATATATAACGATTAAAAAGGTTCAATAGACATAGTTTCTGATAAGGCCAGCAAGTTATTAATAAAAGGATGGTCATTCGTCCATCTCTCTTAAACCAAAGACCATCATGGCGGCAGGGTTCACAGTGTATATAGTAGGTGTTTAATGAGGGGCTGAGGGGGACAGCAGTCACCCTAGGACAGAGAAACTCTCTCTGTACTTAGACCACCCCCAGCCTTTTATTATCTAGACCATAGATTTTGTCTCCCCTCAAGCTTGAGTAGAAGACAGTGGGTTTTCCCCACCTTAGATTAAAGTTAGGTGGGGTCTGATGCGACTAGGAAAGTTAATTCAATCTCATTATCAGCAAGGTCCTTCAAGAGAGTAAAATTTTTAAAATCAGGAATTTGGAAGAAGGAGACAGCTCTGAATCTCCCCCCAAGATATTGGTTATTCATAATAATTTCTCACAAAATACATAAAGATAAAAAAATTCCATTTACACAGCACAACCTAGAAAGAGGATTCACTATAAAACAATGAATTTACATTTCACACTGTCTTGACTTTTTTTTTTGAGGGGAGAAGGCAAGGCAATTGGGGTTAAGTGACTTGCCCAAGGTCACACAGCTAGTTAAGTGTCAAGTGTCTGAGCTGAATTTGAACTCGGGTCCTCTTGACTTCAAGGCTGGAGCTCTATTCACTATACTACCTAGCTGCCCCACTGTTGAATTTTTTTTAAAAAGCTATATAAGTAGTTCTTGTCATTTTCAAAGCTACTGTGCTTTCTCCTACATTTTCTTTTATTCACCGCTATGAGCTTGTTATAATTTTTCCTTTTCTCCCCCACCCCTCTGCCCTAGAGATGGCTATCATTAGACACAAATATGTATATATGGAAAACCATACTATACATGCTTGTGTTTATCAGTTCTCTCTCCGGAGGCAGATAACATTTTCCTTCACAAGTCTTTTGTAATTAATTTGGGTATTTACAACACTCAAAATGACTTAGTCGCTCAGCTGTTCTTAAAAACAACATTGCTATTACTGTAAACAGCATTCTCTTGGTTCTACTCATTTCACTCTTCATTATTTCATACAAGTCTTTCCATGTGTTTTTTAAAATCAACTTGCTCCTCATTTCTTATAGCACAGTAGTGTTCTGTCACAATCACGTGCCACAACTTGTTTAGCCATTCCCCAATTGATGGGCATCCCCTCAATTTCCAATTCTCTGCTACCACAAAGAGAGTTGCAATAAATATTTTACAACACAGAGGTTGTATCATCTTGGGAAACAAATCTAATAGAGGTCTTGGTAGGTAAAAGGGTATATACGATTTAATAACTCTTTGGGCATGATTTCAGATTGCTCTCCAAAATTGTTGGATTAGCTCATAGTTCCACCAACGGTGAACTAGTGTCCCAATTTATCCACATCCCCTCTGACATTTGCCGTTTTCCCTGCTATCATTTTAGCCAGTCTGATAGGTATAAAATGATAGTTCAAAGTTGTTTTAATTTGTATCTCTCTAATCAATAATGATTTAGAACATTTTTTTATATGACTACAAATTGTTTTGATTTCTTCATTGGAAAACTGTTCATATCCTTTGACCATTTATCAATTGGGCAATGACTCGTATTCTTATAGATCTGACAAAGTTTTTTATATGTTCAAGATAGGAGACCTTTAGCTGAGAAATTGTCTATAAAATTGTTTCCCCCAAATTTTCTGCTTCCTTTTGATCTTGGCTACATTGGTTTTATATAAAATCTGTCCAATTTAATCAAAATTATCCATTTTATACTTCCTAATGTTCTCTATCTCTTGTTTATTCATAAATTGTTCACCTATCCATAAGTCTGATAGGTAATATGTTCCATATCTTTCTAATTTTCTTCTAATAACTCCTTTTATATCTAAGGCTTGTATCTGTTTTGACCTTATCTTGGTAAATGGTGTAAAATATTGTTTTATGCCCACTTTTTGACAGACTGCTTTCCTGCTTTCCCGACAATTTTTACCAAGTAATGAATTCTTATCCCCAAAACTTCAGTCTTTATACTGGTCAAACACAAGGTTACTAATAATCTTTTGCCACTGTATATTGTATGTCCACCCTGTTCCGCTGATCTGTCTTTCTATTTCTTATCCAGTACCAGATAATTTTGATAATGACGGCCTTATGATATAGTTTCAGGTCTGGTACTGTTAGACCTCCTTCCTTTACATTTTTTTATTAGTTCCTTTGATGTTTTTGACCGTTTGTTCTTCCAAATTAATTGTATTGTTTTTCTCTAGCCAGTAAAATAATTTTGGGGGGGGTAATTTAATCGGGATGGCATTGATGAATAAACACATGAACTTAGGTAATATTATCTTCATCCTGTTGGCCCTACCTTGAACAACTGAACAATTCACATTTCTCCAGTTTTTTAGATCTGATTTTATTTGTACAAGAAGTTTTTATAATTTTGTTCAATAGTTCCTGGGTTTGTTTTAGCAGGTGTACTGCCAGGTATTTTATACCATCTAGACTAGAGTTATTTTAAATGGGTGTTTAAATTGAAATTTAAATAAATTTAAACTCTCTCCGGGTTTTGTTGGAGATATATAGGAAAACTCTGTGGTTTTACTTTATATCCTGCTATTTTGTTAAAATTATTGTTTCAACTAGCTTCTTAGTTGAATCTTTAGGATTTTCCAAGTATATCATCAGCAAAAAAAGAGATAGACTTATTACCTCATTCCCTGTTCTGATTCCTTCTGTTTCTCTTCTCTTACTGCTATTGCTAGGACTTCTAATACAATGTTGAATAACATTGGTGACAGTGAGCATCCTTGTTTCATACCTGATCTTACCTGGAAGGCTTCTAGCTTATCCCTATTACAAATAATGCTTGCTGATGGTTTTAGGTAAATGCTTCTTATCAATTCAATATTATTCCTATTCTTTGGGAACCCAAGTCTCAATTGATCAACCATTTATGAAGTTTCTGCTGTGTGCCAGGCACAAAGGTAGAACAAAACATGCCCCCCAAGGCGCTTACATTCTAACATAAGACATATGTTTATGTGTATGTGTGTGTATACAATACTACACACACACAGAGAATCCCAAAAGTCTTAGTGCAGTTTTAAAAGTTTAAATATTAATCTTTAATAGCTTAGACCATATGTATTAATATTATATGTACATATTAAGCTTTAATATCTTAAAAACTACCTTAAGGCTTTTAGGACACTGTATGAATGTGTGTGTGTGTGTGTGTGTGTGTGTGTGTGTGTACACACAATATATACAAAATGAATACAAAGTAGTTGGAAGGGAGGACAGATCCTTCCATCCTCAGAATCCTGTCCCCTTGTTCCCTCTCCTGAGGTTATTCTCAAGATTGTAGCCCCTCTTCTGACACAGACTGGCTGTATGACCCTGGAGAAGTCACTTACATTCTCAGTGCCCTGGGCAATTCTTTTAGACTAAGCTGCAGATGAGTTCGTGTGTATGACTGAAATCTTATTGCTTGCCTTCTCAAGGGAACCTGTCTGCAGCTCCCATTTCCCTCCCCACCCCAGTACCTAGTGAAAGACTCTCCTTGCCTAGCTGGTGCTCAAAGTTCTTGTCTCTGGGATTTCAGGCCTTGGCTCTTCCCTCCCCCTTCTCTGGACATCCTTGTGCTCTGCCCCACCCTTCCTTCCCCTCTCCCCTTGAGCCACCCCTCAGGTCTGCCGAGGCTTTTGGAACCAAGTCCATCAGCCAGATCTTCCCAGCAGGTCTGGCCCTTGGTCTACAATGCACTTTTCTACCTGGACCACAGGGGTCTCAGGACCTTTTGTCTTAGACAGAAACAAGAGACAGAATGATGAGAGAATTCTGACCTTTTTCCCCCCAGATACACTCCCTTTGCAAATGGGCCCAGTGATACCCCGGAGGAGATCCTGACCCGGATCGGGGGAGGAAAATTCACTCTCAGTGGTGGAAACTGGAACATGATTTCAGAAACAGCCAAGGTGAGGCTGTGGGGCCCGAAGCAGCATCCACTGTGGCCGAGGGGAGGCACAGGGCTCGTCAATCAGGCATCAGCTGAAAAGCATGTGTTATGCCCTCCTCAGTACCAGGCATAGTGCCAGTCCCTGGAGATACAAAGAAAGGCAAAGCAGGGCCCTTCCCTCAAGAGTCCCCAGTCTAATGACTGAAACAACATGTAAATAATTAGGTTCATATGCAGTGTATTCCAAGTAGATGGAAGATGGTCTCAGAAGGGAAAGTCCTAGCAGCAGGGTCTTTTCAAGAAGAGCCTCGCCTGCCTTATTTCTCCCATCACGGTATCAAGCCATCCCATTTCTGTCCCCTCTCTTCCTTCCAGGGCTGCCCTACTGAAATTGTGGCTGTGTGGCAGCAGCTGCCCCTTGGATGGGGGATTTTCCAAGTCATTTCCCATTGTTCCCCCTGAAGTGCTTGGTCCCTGACCCTGCCTCCCTTGGGGTAGCTGGTCCTGGGTGTGACCTTGGGTATGGCCACTGGGCTTTCCCTGCTCACACCAGGTCTTTCTCCTTCTACCCCCTCCAGGATTTGGTGTCCAAGATGCTCCATGTGGACCCCCACCGGCGCCTGACTGCCAAGCAGGTTCTCCGGCACCCGTGGGTCATGCAGAAGGACAAGCTCCCCCAGAGCCAGCTGTCCCATCAGGATGTACAGCTAGTGAAGGTGAGGCTGCTTCCCGAGATGCTCCTGCATCTGTATCCTCCTCCCTGACCTGGGGCACCAGAGAGCCTGAGGGGCAGGGGTAGAGCCCACCTCATCCCTGGTCCCTGCTCTGTACAAAGACCTGAGCATTGTGGGCAAGTGTGGGAGCCGGGCCTGCGATCCCATCAACGCAGAGAAATGAACTTCTGCGACTGCCACTTTTCCATTCGGTCCTGGCTCCCCCACAAGGCCCCCGGCCTATATGACGGCGAGCAGTGCCATGTTCTCACACATGCTTGTCAGCCTGGGAACTGCCTTCCACCAACCAGGGCACCTCCACCCTCAGCCAGCTCCATTTGGCATTTTCTCTCCAGCTTAAGTCTTTTTAAAATATATATACATTTTACTTACTTTGTTGACTTTCCCAATTACATGTAAAAAGTTCTTAACATTGATTTTTAAACATTTTGAGATCCAAATTCTCTCTCTCCCTTCCTTCCCCCCCCCCCCAAGCCTCTTAAGAGGGAAGCAATATGCTAGCCATTTTACATATACAATCACTCACAGCTTCTTCTGAAAGAGCTACTTAGGGCTCTGAGAGGGTAAGTGACTTCCCCAGGGTCACACAGTCGGAGTCAGAGGCAGGGCCTCCCAATGATGAGGCTGATTCCATATCTCCTACACCTGGCCACGGGTAGGATACAGGAGAAACGGAAGATTATCCCCTCCATCTTTGAGGAGTTTCCCATTGAAGGAGAGGTGTGGCCCCTGCCCTTGGGGGCACCTCATCTAAGGATATAAATGGGAACTTAAATATTAGACAAGACAGAAAAGGAAGGATTTATTTAGTGCCAAGTGCTGTGCTGAGCACTTTACAAATATTATTTTATTTGATCCCCCCAACAACCTTGGGGCTAACAGGGTTAAGTGACTTGGCCAGGGTCATACAGTTTGTAAATATCTGAGGGGAAATTTGAACTCAGGTCTTCCTAACTCCAAGCTTGGCATGCTGTGCACCATGGCGCCACCTAGCTACCTCTGAAGTGCTCATGCAGTCAGAGCATGATAGACCTCCAAGGTAGCCTGGCCAGTTCTTTCATTTTGTAGCAGAGGAAGTAAGAGTTGATTGTAAGTGGCCACGCCAGCATTTGAACCCAAGTTTTTGGTGCCTCCAAGGGCCTCTCAAGGGTGGGCCCAGCTCTACAGCCCAGGCACCAGAGGACCTCCCACCCCCAGGCATGAGAAAAGGGGGCGGTATAGTATAGTGGCTAGTTGAGGCCACAATGACCTGAGTTCAGATCCAGTCTCTGACCCTGCCCAGATGACTTTGGGCCCGTCATCCTACACAGCACCTGTCTACTCAGTCATAGAGGACACGTTGATCTCCCCGGGGACACTCTCACTCTGGGGAGGCCAGGGAGCTGGCCTGGCTAGTGGTGGTCATTCCCATGCTGACACAAAGCATGGCTTGCTGCCTTCCAGGCCAGGGGTCCCAGAGGGAAGTGGGACTGCATGGAGCCCTGGGCACTGGTACAGGCTCATCTGAGACAGCCTCGTCATGAGGAGTTAGAGCCATCCCTTGATAGAATGTAAGCACCCTGAGGGCTTCATTTCTGTTATTGTATCCTCAGTGCCGGGCACATTCTAGGTGCTTGATAATTGATTATTAATGGATCCGAATTAACCTGTCTCCTGGTCCTTCTCCCCTCAGGGCGCTATGGCTGCCACCTACTCGGCACTGAGCAGTTCCAAGCCTACCCCACAGCTCAAGCCTATTGAGACATCTATCCTGGCCCAGCGCCGTGTAAAGAAGCTGCCTTCCACCACGCTGTGAAGGGTTTGGGGAGCATGTCATGAGCAGCGGGGCTGCGCCTTCACCACAGACTCTGCACGTTTCCCTGGGGAAATCTGCACTTAATCTGCCTGGGCAAGGAACCGGGAGCCAGCCAGGTGGGAGCTCCCGGCAAGCAGCCAGCTTGGATGGGCTCCCCTGGAGGATGGGGGAGGGAGGATTGCAAAGTGCCTTTCTGCTCCCAAAGCACGGACCATTCTTGGCAGGGACTCTCCTGACTGGAATCAATCACTGTACAAACTCTTCTTTTTTAAAAAAGAAAGAAAAGGGGGGGGGTGATCAATTCTTTTTCCCAGGTTCTGTTTGTCAGAAGGAGAAATCTTAACAGACAGAAGGTCACAAAGCAAGATGAAGGGACCCCCCCCCCATTTCTGGGGAGGGCTCAGGCTCTGTTTCTGGGTCTGGGACTTGTCAGACTAGATTGGGGCATGGATGTCTGTCTCTGGTGCTTCAGAGATTTGAGGGTTCCTGCTCCCTGGCCGCCCCCTCCAGACTCCCTCTCCACTCCAGAGGCAAAGGGCTTTCAGCTGTCCGTCTTCACATCAGTGCCCTCGGCCTTGCAATAAAGGGATTCTTTCCCCAGGATCCTCTTGGGCCTAGCTTCAAGAAAGGTTACTGAGCTGCTTTCTGTGGCCAGTAGAGCCAGAAGTAGCTCGGCTTATGGCTGGCTTTATCCCAGCTGAACAATTAAAACACAGGCTTAAGCCCTCCACCCGCCCCACCCCACCACCTGCCAGACCAGGGGTGCCAGGGTCGTGAAAGCACTTTTTGAATGACTTGAGGTTCACCACTGGACAAAACTCCCTAGAGCCAAACATAATTTTGAGTGTATGTTGGGCTTATGGAAGGGGAGAGAGAGAAAGTTTGGGGTTTGTTTTTATCTTTATTTTTAAAAATTTGTTCCTTGACTGATTACTCAGGGTTCAACTGTCTGTAAGCTTTCTAATAAACTTATTTCTGAATTGAGAGAATTTCTCTCTGACAGTTCCTCCCACGACTCCACAAATGGGTCCCTCTTCTGTGCTAGCCAACAACTTCATTCTCTCTATGAATGTCATTAGATTTTGAATTCTCTATACCAGTGATGCTTTTAGAAATGAGCCTGAAATATTGTATCTTAAGTAACTGGGGTTCTATGGGGGTGCTTTTTTTTGGAGGGGGGAAGGCAGGGCAATTGGGGTTAAGTGACTTGCCCAAGGTCACACAGCTAGTAAGTGTAAAGTGTCTGAGGCCAGATTTGAACTCAAGTTCTCCTGACTCCAGGGCCAGTGCTCTGTGCCACTCAGTGCCACTGTGCCACCTAGCTGCTCCTATGGTGGTGCTTTTTTGAAAATTATTTTTCATTTAACAAGTATTTATTTTTCCTCCCTCTCACATCCCCTTTCTCCATTGGGTGAAAGGAAGAAGAGAAAAGGCACAAATGATAAAAAAATATTGGACTCGAAGTCAGAAAAACCTGAGTTCAAATCCTGCCACAAACACTAGTTGTATGACCCTGGGCAAGTCACATACTCTTCCTCCCCCTCAGTTTTATCAACTATATAATGAGGATAATACCACGTACTTTGCAGGGCTGTTGTGAGGGTCAGATGAGAGAACATGTATAAGATACTTTTCAAACCTTAAAGTTCTATTATTATGAAGAAACAGGGAGCCAGGAATACAGTATTCTAGAAGGCAAGAGAACTAGGCTCAAGGCCAAGAATAACTTAGCCAGCAAAACTGAATATAATCCTGCAGGGGGAGAAGTTGGATCATTAATGAAATAGAAGACTTCCAAGCCTTCCTGACGAAAAGACCAGAGCTAAATAGAAACTTTAAAATTCAAACACAGGAGTTAAGAGAAACATAATAATGTAAAGATAACTAAACCATCGCTGGGGACTAAACAGAAATGAACAGCTTCCATTCAAAGATGGGGAAATGTGTCCCTTATTATTCCCATTATCATTAGCAATCATAGAGGAATCTAATTAGACAAGGCATGGGAGTGGTTCTGTTGCATCCTGATGATCATAGGAGTGGAGAGGAAGGTAAATCGTGCATGATCCTAACCATGAATTCTCTCTTTCTGGCTGCTTGCAATATTTTTTTCTTTGATCTGGAAGTTCTAGAGTTTAGCTATGCTGTTCCTGGGAGTTTTCACTTTGGGGTTTATGTCAAAAGAAGACCAGAGGATTCTATTTCCAGTGCCCTCTGGTTTTAAGACATTTAGGTAGTTTTCTTGTAATATTTCTTGAAATAGGATGTCTAGGCTTTTTTTTAGAAGGGGGAGGGCAGGGCAATTGGGGATAAGTGACTTGCCCAAGGTCACACAACTAGTTAAGTGTGAAGTGTCTGAGGCCGGATTTGAACTTGGGTCCTCCTGACTCCAGGACTGGTGCTCTACTCACTGCGCCACCTAGCCACCCCCTTAAAAATTTTTTTTTGCCAAAAAATACTACTTGGCAGTTATCAGAGGAAGAAATTCAAATGACCAAGAAATCATATTTGTAAAATGCTCTAAATCATTAGTAATTAGAGAAATGCAAATTAAAACAACTCTAAGTATCACTTCTTACCCATCAGATTGGCAAAGTTGACCATTTGATTAATAGCAAATACTGGGAAAGCTGTGGGAAAGCAGATACATTAATGCATTGTTGGTGGAGTTGTGAACTGGTTCAACCATTCTGGAAAGCAATTTGGAATTATACCCTCAAAACAAATTGTGCATACCCTTTGACCCAGTGATACTGCTACTATGTCTACACTCCCAAGAAATCAAAGAAAGAGGGAAAGGACACATATACAAAAATATTTCTAATGTCTTTTCATGGTGACAAAGAACTGGAAACTGAAAGAGTATACAGCATTGAATAATGGCTTAAAAAGTTAAGACATATGAATGTAATGGAATACTTTGGTGCCGTATGAAGTAATAAACAGCATGGTTTCAGAGAAACTTGGGAAGACTTGTATGAACTGATTCAAAGTAAAGTGAGAAGAACAAGGAGAACAATTTATTTATTTTTTTTTTGGAGGCAACAGCCTAACGCCAAAATTTTTTATTGTATTAGGTCGCTATAGGGGGTGGGGCCTTAGGCCCTTACTGCACAGCTTGCTCATTGGTGCCACTTCCAGAGTCTTGAGGCTTCATGACATCTGGCAGTT
>CM053596.1:48404991-48412491 GCA_028646575.1 Pseudocheirus occidentalis
TGCATCATTCTCATTTCTCTTCTCAATTTTTCCTCTACTTCTCTTATTTGGTTTTCAAAATCCTTCTTAAGCTAATCTATGGTTTGCAAGGCAATCTTCATGTTTCTTGGAAGCTTTTGGTGTGAGAATTTTGACTGTGTTGTCTTCCTCCTGTTCCATGCTTTGATCCTTTTTGTCTGCAAAAAAGGATTCTAGAGTTCAGTTGCTGTTCTTACTTTGCTTCCTTTGCCTGCTCATGTTGCCAGTGAATTACTTGATATTTTTTAGCTCTGTGGAACTCTGCTTCCAGAAGGGAGAACTCTGTCCCAAATCACTGGGGTTTTCACAGCTGCCAGAGTTATTAGGAGGCTGCTGTAGCCCCCACCAGCTTTGGCTCACTGAAAACACACCCCAGGACCACCACCCAAGACCACAATCTGGATCCAGGCCCTCAACATAAGAGCACTTAGCCTCTGAATAATGGCTTGGCCCCCCCTGCAGTCTGCAGGCCTAGAGCTCTGAAGCAGCCATGTAGAGGCGGCAGGGCCGCCACTGTTGCCGCTTCCTTGCCCTTGAGGCAGTTCAGCCGGACCGTTTTTCTCCCCCAGATTTAGCTGAGTTCCACTGACTCACTTAGTCCTTGTTTCTTATGGCTTGATAATTCTGGAAACTGCCATAGCTGCTGCTGATCCACTCTCCTGAAGGCTCCAACTGCAGCTTGTCCTGGCTGCCCTGGGGCCAAGCTGAGATTTCAGGGTGGGCTGGTTTTGGCTCCCAGTATGCTGTGATGAGCCCTTCTTGCTGAGCTGCCTTCAGCAGGAGGTGTATTTTTGTGAGTTTTGGAGCCCTAAAATTTGTTTAGAGTTGTATCTCATGGGTATTTGAGGTGGCTATGTGGAAGCTGTGGAACTTTGTTGCTTCTATGCCACCATCTTGGCTCTGCCTAATAATTTTTAAGAAAATATATGTTGCACTATATAGCAAGATACGGTCAAAACAGGTACATCATTTAGACAAAGGGTTATACCATAAGCAAAGTAGGAGAGCAAGGAATAATTTACCTGTCGGATCTACAGAAAAGGGAAGAATTTATGACCAAACAAGAGACAGAGAGCCTTATGAAACAAAATGTATAATTTTGTTTACATTACATTAAATAAGATTTTGCACAAGCAAAACCAATGAAACCAAGATTAGAAGGAAAGCAGAAAGTTAGGAAACAATTTTTATAGGTGTTTCTTATAAAGGCTTTATTTCTCAAATATATAGAGAACCGAGTCAAATTTACAAGAGTACAAGTCATTCCCTGATTGATCAATGGTCAAAGGATATGAACAGGCAGTTTTCAGATGAAGAAATTAAAGCTATCTATAGTCATATGCAAAGGTGCAAAGTCAGATTAGACAAATACAAATAAAAAACTCTGAGGTACCACCTCATACCTATCAGATTGGCTAATATGACAGTAACAGAAAATGATAAACTTTGAAAGAGACGTGGCAAAATTGGGACACTAATGCATTATTAGTTGTGAATTGATATGAGTTGTGAACTGATCCAACCATTCTGGAGAGCAGTCTGGGACTGTGCAATCAAACTGTGCATACTGTTTGATCCAGCAACATCACTCCTAGGGATCATAAAAAAGGGGAAAGGACCTACATACGCAAAAATATTTATAGCAGCTCTTTTTGTGGTGGTAAAGAATTGAAAATTAAGGGAATGGCTAAACAAGCTGTGGTATATGAATGTAATGGAATATTATTGTAAGAAATGACAAGCAGGTGGATTTCACAAAAACCTGGAAAGACTTATATGAACTGATACTGTATGAAGTGAACAGAACCAGAAGAACATTGTACACAGTAACAGCAACTTTGTGGGATGACCAAATATGATAAACGTAGCTCTTCTTAGTAATACAATGATCCAAGACCAGGGGTAGGGAACTTGTGACCTTCTATCCTTTTATTAAAGGTATTTGTTTTGTGAAGTTTGGACTCAGTCAAAAGGCTACATTTGAGGACCTAGAAGGCCACGTGTCCTCCACCCCTGTCAAAGACAATACAAAAGACTCATGATGGAAAATGCTCTCCACATTAAGAGAAAGAATGGCTAGAGGCCGAACGCAGACCAAAGTATACTATTTTCACTTTCTTTCTTTTCCCCCATGTTTTTTTCTCTTTTGTTCTATTTCTTCTTTTGCAACATGACTTATGTAGAAATATGTTTAACATGATTGTACATGCATAACCTAAATCAGATTGCATGCCATCTTGGGGAAGAGGGAAAGGGAAGGAGGGAGAGAGAAAAATTTGGAACTCAAAATATTATTAAAAAATGAATGTTGAATGACTAATGTGAAAATGTTTAATAAGAATGTATATGTAGAGCCATCAGATTGCGTGCCATCTTGCAGAGGGGGGAGGGAAGGGAAGTGGAGAAAATTTTAAAAATTATGGAAGTGAATGTTGAAAACTAAAAATAAACTTATAAAATGAATGTTGAAAACTATCTTTATAAGTAATTTGAAAAAATAAAATACTATTAACATAAACATAAAAAAATGAGGAATAAAAAAATGGATAACAAGTATGTTGTGTATGTAGAGGGTGAGTTGCCATCTAAGAGAATATTTTAACAGATTGTAGAATCCTTCCTTCCACAGTGGTCTCTACCAGCAGGTAGACCAGTGATTAAGGCCCCTGGGTTAGGGAAGCTCTAATGATAGAAAAGCCAGTGGCAGATTGTCTTGCCCCACCTAGGGTCCTTGGAAAAGTCCAGTCACCTCTGGGTTCACCACTGGAAGGTTCTCTTATGACTTCAAATTCCATTTTAAACTGTTCAGTGGGCTTAGGTGCCTCTAGTCAGGAATTAGACAAGGTCACTCTTGCACTGTAGTTGAATAGCTGAAGAAAACCCAAGGAATTAACCTATTATAATGAATTACTCTTTTCCACACTAGAAAATTAACCCAAACCCAAAATAATCATTGGAGGAAAACCTAAAGTCAGTAGTAGTATACACTCCTGGGCATTTAACATTTGCATCGGGGCCTCCAGTCTTTCTTATCTGTCTCCTAATTTTTTTTTTGGAAAAAATGTACTTGTTGATTTATATTCTATAGAGTGGCACTTTGCAAAGTTCCAAACTTTTTTCCATGTAGAATCCTAGAATCTCAGAGCTAGGAGATCCTTCAGGAGAGGCAACATGGAATGTTAATTGGTTGGTTGATCGGTTGTTGTCCTTTGTGCTCAAAGAGAATCAAAATGACATCACTGTGTTGGGGGTCAAGGTACAGTATGTCTGACTGGCTGATCAGGCCAACATGAGCTTGGAAGGGTCTACTTCAGATTGGGCACAAATAGTTTGTAGGAATATTTGGATTTGTCTCTAAATTTGTGCATCTCATGTTTCTTATTTTACTCAATAAAACAGAAGTTCTTTGAGTTCCTTTTGGTCTCTCCAAAGTTACTAAATGTCCAGTTACCTCTTCATGACCAAATCCAATGGCTTCTTCTTAATCCTCATTCTCCTTGACCTTTCTGCAGTCTTTGACACTATGGATCACCCATTCCCCAATACTCTCTCATCAGAACACCACCGTCTCCCGGTCCTCCTCATCCTTTCTCAGTCTCCTCCGCTGAATTCTCACCCAGATCACACCCTCTAACAGAGGTGTCCCTCACATGTCCTGGGCCTCTTCTCTTCTCCCTCCATACTACTTCACTTGGTGATCTCATAAGCTCCCATGGACTTAATCACTGTCTCTATGCTGCCCAAATCTACTGCCCCAGCCTCTCTGCTGACCTCTAATTCAAATCTCTAACTGCCTTTCAGACATCTAGAATAAGATGTCTAGTGGACATCTTTTTATTTTTTTTTTGGAGTGGGGAAGGCAGGGCAATTGAGGTTGACTTACCCAAGGTCACATGGCTAGTGTCAAGTATCTGAGGTTGGATTTGAACTCAGGTCCTCCTGATTCCAGGGTTGATTTTCACTGTGCCACCTAGCCGCCCGTCCAGTAGATATCTTAAACTTGGTATGTCCAAAACAGAATTCATTTTTCCTACTAAACCCTCCCTACTACCTTCCCTATTACTCTATGATTAAAAAAATCATTCAATATTTCCCAATTACATGTAAACATTAACATTCATTTTTTAAAAGTCTGTGTTCCAAATTTTCTCTCTCCCTCACCCACCCCTTGAAAAAGGCAAGCAATTTGATATAGATTATACATGTGAAGCCATGCAAAACATTTCCATGTTAGTGGTATTGTAAAAGAAAACACACACACACAGAGAAAAATAGTTTAAAAAGTATGCTTCATCTGCACTCAGAGTTCATCAGTATGCCCTCGGGAGAGGGCAAGGCTTTTTCATCATGAGTCCTTTGGAATTAGCTTTTCTATTATGTTCAAGGGTACCACCAGCCTCCTCCTAGTCAACTGGGCTCAAAACTTAGGTGTCAGCCTCAACTCCTATCTCTCACCCCCCTGATCCTCACTTCTAATCTGTTGTCAAGGCCTGCAGATTTCCTTTGCAACATCTCTCAAAAAAGCCTCCTTCCCTCCTATGACACTGCCACCATCCTGGTACAGACCACCTCTCATCACCTCACACCTGGACTACTTCAATAGCCTGCTGGTGGGTCTGCCTTCCTCAAGTACCTCCTCACTTCAGTACATTGCCCATTGATATTCCTAAAATGCAGGTCTGACCTTGTCATACACCCTGCCCCCTTCCTCAGTAAGCTCCAGGGGCTCCTTATCTCTTCCAAGATCAAATACAGATGCCTCTGTTTGGCATTCAAAGCCCCCAATGATCCCCTCCCTTCTTTCTACTCTCCTTACACCCACAAATTCTACAAACACTATCCATGTTGCAGCTCCTTTTCTCAGCTCTGGCATTTCCTCTGGCTGTCCCACATTCCTGGAATGCTCTCCCTCCACATCTCGACTTCCTGGCTTCCTCCTGGTCCCATCTTCTCCAGGAAGCCTTTCCCAATCCCCCTTCTTTCTGTTGATTATTTCTGCCCTTAGCCTGTCTATCCATAGGTGTTTGTATGCTGACGCCCCACGAGGCTTTGGGCACCTGGACATCCCTTCTTTGGATGGCTCCCCAGCACTTACCTGTGGCTAATCAATACTGACTGAGAGTGGGAATATTTTCATTCTTTGGAGCCCTAGTCCATAGTGTAGTGCCTGGAATAATTTTTGATTGATTCAAATCCCACAGTTGAAGCTTTTACCCATGTAACCTTGGGGGAGTAGCTTGTCTATAAAATGAGGGGGTGGGGGAAGTGCTGGACCCTCAAGGGCCCTCCTGCTATACAGTCAGCATCTTCCTTTCATTCCAACCTGAATGTCTGGACTGGCATCTCCTTTATGTCATCTTCCACAGGTGGTCACCTAGCAATCAGTTAGGAGACACCCAGGGAAGGGAGACCTACTTTATTCCTTGCAAGACCATTCTGGTTACCCTGCAGCCTACCAATGCCCTTTCCAAAATGGGACATCCAGAAGTGAACTGGATCCTCCAAAAGTGGCCTAATGAGAAAAGAGGGCGGTGAAATATTAAGGGTTCAGTCTATCTGATTTTTTTCTTGGGCTGGATCTGGAAGCCCACATTTGACTTTAATAAATGCTGACCCAAATCCACCTGACTAAAAAATGCCCATGGGAGGCAGAACCAAGATGGTGGAGTAAAAGCAGCAACTTGCTTCAGCTCTTGCTCCAACCACCTCCAATATTAGTAAAAAAAAATATTACTCTAAACACATTTTAGAGCTAAAGAACCCACAAAGTGATAGAGAGAAACAAATCTCCTGCAGAAGGCAGCCTGGCAGGCTGTCAGGAAGAGTCTATCACACTGGGCTGGGAGCTGAGCACAGTTCTGCAGTGGTCCCGACCGGCTGGAGCAGACTTTAGGAGAGTGAATCACTAGCAGTTGTGGCAGTTTCCAGACTTCTCAACCCACAAACGCCAAAGAGAAAGTAAAAAGGTCAGTGGGGAACTCTGTTGGAATTGAGTGATAGAAGAGCACAGTCTGGCCCCTGCCCCCTGGGTAGTTAGTGCAGCAGCTATGGTTGCTGCTGTGTATTGCCTCCAGAGCTCCTGGCCTGCAGATTGCAGGGGGACCAAGTGACCATTCAAAGAGTAACTGCTCTTGATCTGGTCTGATTGGATCTGGATCGTGGTCTTGGGTAGTGGTCTAGGGGTGTATGGCCATTGTGCCAGAGCTTGTGGTGCCCTCCCCATAGCTCTGGCAACTGTGAAAATGCCAGCAATTTGGGACACAGCTCTCTCCACTCTGGAAGCAGAGTTCTACTGTGTTTGCCATGGCTCAAAGGTCAAGTAATTGACTGGCAACATGAACAAGCAGAGGAAGCGCAATCAGACCACAGAATCCTGTTTTGGGGACAAAAAGGATCAAAACATGGAACCAGAAGAAGAAAACAAAGTCAAAACTCCTGCATCAAAAGCTTCCAAGAAAAACAGTTATAGGCCTGAACTAGTTACAGGCCATGAAGAAGCTCAAGAAGGATTTTGAAAATCAAGTGAGTGGAGGAAAAATTGGGAAGAAAAATGAGAATGACATAAGAAAATCATGAAAAGCAAGTCAACAGCCTGTTAAAGGAGACCCCCCCCCCAAATACTTTAGACTGGAGCAAATGGAAGCTAATTGAGAAATCAAGATACTATAAAACAGATCCAAACAAATGAAAAAATAGAAGGCAATATGAAATATCTCATTGGAAAAACCACTGACCTTGAAAATAGATCCAGGAGAGATAATTTAAAAATTATTGGACTACCTGAAAGCCATGATCAAAAAAAAAAAAAGAGCCTAGAAATTATTCTGAATTCTTGAAGAAATTCTCAAGGAAAATTGCCCTGATATTCTAGAACGAGAAGGCAAAACAGAAATTGAAAGACTTCACTGATCACCTCTTGAAAAAGATCCCCAAAAGAAAACTCCTAGGAACATCATAGCCAAATTCCAGAGTTCCCAAATCAAGGAGTAAATATTACAAGCAGTCTCAAAGAAACAATTTGAGTATTGTAGAAACACAATCAGGATAACACAAGATCTAGCAGCTTCTACATTAAGGGATCAAAGGGCTTGGAATGATATTCTGGAGGTCAAGCAATGTGTGTATATATGTGTACATGTATACATAGACAGAGGGCACAGGATAAGTTGAATATGAAGGGGTGATATTTAAAAAATAAAATTAAGAGGTGAGAAATGAAGATATTGGGGGAAGGAGAAAGGGAGAGATAGAATAGGGTAAATTATCTCATATAAAAGAAGCAAGAGAAAACTGTTACAATGGAGGGGAAGAGCAGGAAGGTGAAAGGGAATGGGACAACCTTACATTGGATTTAGCTTAAGGAGGGAATAACATACTCACTCAATTGGGTATTTTACCCTATAGGAAAGTAGGGGGGAAGGGGATAAGAGAGAAGATGACAGAAGGGAGGGCAGATTGGGGAAAAGGGTAGTTAGAAGCAAA
>CM053596.1:48417491-48505128 GCA_028646575.1 Pseudocheirus occidentalis
GCACAAAGGACAGGCTCCGGATGGTGTTGGAGACGCAGACGCAGCGCTTGGCGAGGGAGTCCTGCCAGTCCAGGAGGGTGCACAGTGGGGTCTCATCCTTACTGTGGGGCTCATCTTCTAAGATCTTGATATTCCGATGGCTCTGCACAGGATTGATGCCAAAAGGGAACTTGCCACTTTCCTTGGTGGTCTCTGCATTCTTGGCCCCCTCATCGGACAGGGTGCTGGGCCGTGATGACAACATGTCATCCATGGTGGCAGTGATCCGCTTCTCTGCGGGGCCTTCAGGCAGGGGTCCCTCCCTATCTTTCACACCTGTGGCCCCCTCAGCTGCTGGGATCCGCTTTGGAGGGGCCACGGGTGCGGGCTCCCGGGCCTGGCTCCCAGGCAGCTCCATTTTGCTCTCAAAGTGGGTCTGGATGTGCTCAGTAGTGTCCCCGCCACCAATCCGCCAATGCAGCAGGCCGCTGTCAAACTCCTGCACTCGCCCCAGTTTGTCTGAGCAGTCCACCACAAAAGGGTCATTCTTCTGCACAATTTTGACAGGCAGCTTGTCAAACTTGCTGACAAGCTTCTCCTCACTGCTCTCTGAGAGCACCTTGTCCTTGCCTGCAAACGCAGCCTCCTCCTCCTCCTCCTCCTCCTCCTCTTCCTCCTCTTCCATCTTGGGGCTCAGAAGCTCCTCGTCTTCCTCTCCCTCGACTGGGGATGGGCTGGAGGCCTTCTTAAATCTCTCCGGGTCTAGCAATGTTCTCTGACCTGGATCACCCACCTCATACTCCTTCAGAATACCAAAGATCTCAATCAAACAACGCCGGAAATATTCCACGAGGAGTTCCAACAGTCCCGGCAGCTGGAACAGAAAGAAGAGGAGCCAATGAGACGAAAAAGGGGCCCAAACAAATACTCCTACAGCAGGAGGGCCCTCTGAGACCTAGGCCTGCTCCCTGCAGCACTCAGCACAAGCTGCCGGTTAAGAACTTATGTGCACCACAGTGCACAGATGAAGGCATCTCCGCTGTTCTTATAGCTCTCCAAAGGAAAACTCAACATTATCTGGGCCACCTGTCCCAAAGTCTTCCAACACTTAGGAAGTTTCTCTCTATTTTGAAGCTGGTCATCTTTGGAAATAGAACAGCCAGCCAAAAGACTTCTACTTCATTTACTTAGGCCATTACTACGCTGCCCATCCCTCAGCTTCCCCAACTCCCAAAATCATGCTGGCTGTTGTCTCGTTCATTTGACCTGCTTTGGCAGCTCCCTTCCCCTCCCCCACTGGCATTCTCCTTCGCCTTCTCTGGATACTCTTCATGTCCTTTAGACAGGAAGGCCCAGAATTGTACGAAAGAGGACAGAGGACCAAGGGTCAAGATCACCTGCCCCCTCCTCCCTTGGTCTCCCAAAAGGCCTCAGGAGTCTATGGAACATCAAGGTGGGTCCTACGCTCTCCAAAGGCCAGGCATTCTGGTGTCTTCACAGGAAAAAAAAAATTACTTAGTATTCTTTCTCATTTATAGAATCTGGGGGGCAGGGGTGGAAAGACAAACAGACATGGGGGACAGGATAAAACTTTAAGTCTCCTCCTAACTTAAGCATTTTATAGCTCTCAATGTGTGTATTAGCAGTCCTGCTAATGCCAACACAAACCCATCCACATTACTAGAAAAGGTCAAAAAGTCCATGCCTTCCTAACAGAAGGTCAGGAGTTTCAGTTTTGTAAATAGTACTGAAAAAATAAGAAGTTGCTTTAACATTAGTTTTCACTTTCCCCCACATTTTCACAGCACAGCTTGAAAGCATCAGGGACATGCAGGGAAGACACTATCCCAGAAGAGAAGGATGGGCTTGACCATTCTAGAGCCAAGAAGGGAGGCTAAGAGAACCTGGGGTCTTTGGAGAGAATACAGAGGTTCTGTGAGCTTGGAGGGGAAACAAAGTCACACCTTTATTTTCACCAATCATTAACTCAAATTTAGCCTTCCCTTCAAGTCTGATTGTAGGCAACCAACCCCAGAAGCGTATAAGCAGCACATGTGACTGTTACCAATAGAGACCATTGGTACCACTGCGTCACAGGCCAGTTGTTGCTGATCCTCAATATACCACTTATGCTCCTGACTGCTTTGAAATCACAGCAGTTAAGAGACCCACTGCTAGATCACACAAGATTACAGACTATATTTCAAATAATTAGTTTTCTTTGTAATCCCATGTATTCTATTTTAGGCATTCAAAAACATTATGCTGAGAGGGGCTCATAGGCTTCAGCAGATGTCAAAGGGATCCAGGACACAAAAAGGTGAGAGATGATTTCACCTGGGAATAGACTTCACTGATAGAGAATCTGCATTTTACATCAATATCCCAAAGCAATGTAAGACCAAGTTCAATGGCAAAATGATAAGCGTTCTAAGTTCTTTGGTCAGGCTGGAAAGTGAGGAGAAACATTGTTTGAATGGCCCATTCTGGGGTTTGGCACAGCCCCTGAGATCACTGAGCCAGTGCAGATCAGAGACCATCACAACACACAGCAAACACAGCACCCTTCTCCTCCAGCCATGCCCCGAGGTCCCTCCCCTAGCCATGGGCACTCACCTGGCCCAAGTTGAAGGTCATGATGCTGTTGTCATCATACAACAAGATGTTAATGGTGTCTAAGGCCCACGTACTCTCTGCCAACAGCCCCGACTTGAGGGACATCATCACTCGCCACGCCTCTGGAGTTCCTGAAACACAGCACCCACCCCCCCCCCACCAGTGTTTTGTGGTCACCCAGGTGGCTCTTCAGGGTTGGCCCAAAAGTTGGGCTGTTGAGGGTTTGAAGAAGACACCTCACCTACACACCTCACCGGTTTTTTTTGCTTCACTCCTCCTGCCTGCCTCACCCAGAGGAATTACTACAGCACCATATCCTTTGGCAATTATGTGTCATGGGTTCCTAAGGCCTCAATGGAACTAGAGCTGGTGCTTCCATTAGGCTGAAGGACCCCCCTTCTTCTATGTGGATGGCAGCCAACCCATAGGTGGAAGACTTGCAAGAGGTCATTAACTCTGGCCATCAAAATGAACATAGCTGATGGAATTTCCAAACCCAAGGGAAATGTTTTGCGTCTTAGCTCTTTTTGGGGGGGCTTAAAACAGAGAGGTCAATGTGTTCTCCTGAGGTAGCACTAACCAAGAATTCCCTTTGTCAACCCTCTCTCTGTTCTGGATAAGAAGATCAAGGGTCCACAAAGCCTGCTCTCCATCGTGCTCACATTAAGGCACATGGATGATGGGCCAGGAAGGGAGATCTGGGTTCTAGTGCCGATTATGACAACAACTCTGTGACTTTTAGCAAGTCTCCAAAATGCCATTTTCTCATGTGTACCGTGGGGAAGATTGTGAGGACTGAGCAAGAAAAAAAGCTTGCAGGTCCATTCCAGAACTGTGTGAAATCCCCAAGGCTCACCAGAAAGCCCTGAAGTTACTTCAGTATAAGGACCATCAAGGTTCAAGACAAAGGAGTTTAGTTTAGTTCAGGCGAACCCTTTGACAGTTCTGGGAGTTATTAATCATCCCTGATCTAATGTGAAAGGAAGCTGAAAGCTGGCACTTCTTGGGAAGTCTCCTTACCAATATCTTTTGTCGTGAGCCGCCTCCTCGGTTTCAATACAGGCTGTGTGGCTTCCACGGAGCCAGGAGGGAAGGTGATGTCCCGCCTGATCAGAGGGGGCTGCACAGGAGCAGGTGCTATGTGTGAGGCAGGCACTGGAGGACCTGCTTTCTGCATCTTCATCCCCGAGTGTAGGAACGGAGACTTGCTGGGCGATGTGCGGTTCTCCAGGGGCCGGGGAAGGGGAGCGGGGCTGGATACCTGAGGAATGTGATTCTGCATGCTGGGCGGGGGCTGATAATTAGACTGAGGGGGCCTTGTCATGGGGGGCACAGGGGCTGAGGGACCATATGGAGGCTGGCGGGTGCCATGGGAAGGCCACGGGCCCTCATGATTGACCCTCTGATCTGTGTGCAGCATTTCATCTGTTCGGTTCACCCCATGATAGGCAGGCCCCTGTGGGGCAGAGCCTGTGTTCTGCCGATTGGGGTAGTTGTAGCCCATATCGTTGCGCCCCTGCCACATGGTGCCCTGTTGGGGGCCCTCTGTAGTTGGCTGCATTGGACCACCCATCATCTGGGGTGGTATGCTCTGCTGGGCATTTGAGCCAGGGGGTGCCGAGACCCGGTCTCGGCCAAATTGGAATGGGAATTGGTTCTGAGGGCCTCCTGCCGGCCGGCGGTCAGCACCAGCAGTGGGATAAGCATTCCCATATTGGTTGTACACGTCCTGCTGGGGAGATGGCTGGGCTGGCTGCTGTTGGCTAGCTGGCTGGGGCTGGGCTGGGGGCAACTGCTGCTGTGGTGGCTGGCCTTGTCCGCTGCTGTACGGCACACTGTACATCTCCCCTTCATGTCGCTTGGCTGGAGGACCATAGGTGCCATCCATTGGCCGCTTATAATTCTAGGAAATGGACAGGTAGAGGGAAAGGTGTGTATAATGTTCTAGGAGTCAGAGACAATGGTAGGTGTATCCAGGAAGGACTTGATGCCATCAGACACCCTGGTGGAGTCTGTGGACTTGGGGCAATAAAGGTAGAAGAGCTGCCTTCAAGAATGATTCCTAGAGCAATTCCTGAAAGCAACAAGGGGTTCTTCCTTCCCACTGGCTCTCTCCTTCCCCCTATGTTTTCTCTCTCTCCTTAATATTTTTAATTGGTATCCTTTGTTTTTACATGACCTCCATTTCCCAACACAGACCTCCCTGAACTCTGAAAGCTATCTCATATGACAAAGAATAAAAAAGCAAGAGAAAAAAAGTTCAACAAAACAAACCAATTCTTCAAGTCAATCCAGCATTATGTGCAGGTTCCACGCCCTGGGCCCCCCCTACCAAAAAGGACTCCCTCCTCTATCTATCTCACAGAAAGTCAATATGGCACACTGATTCCAGGACTGCCCTAGTCCCTGAGGAGAGCTCTCAGGGTTCTACAGGATAGACACAGGATGTGTGTGTCCCCAGACACAAGCTTCTACAAAATGATCAAGCATCACCACTAAATAGCAGAGACAGATTAAAGATATCTACTGCTTCCATCGGGCTGGATGAGTTTACCAAGAAGCCTGCCCACATGAGGTGAAGGATGCTCCTCTGGAGCTCCTTTCAGGGCCTCTGCCTCCACTCACCTGCTGCTGCTGTGGGTACATTGTGGTCTGCTGGCTGGGGAAAGGGCTGCTGGAAGGGGTGCCTTGAGTGGAAAACTGATTGCCATAGGAATCGTGTCTGCAAGACAGCAAAACAGAGTTTGAGGAACAGAAGAGAGAAGTCTGAGAGTGCTCAGAAAACTTCACGCCCTGCAGCCAGGGCTACTCACTGACCGTTGTTGCGGCTGTTGCTGCGGCTGCTGCTGCTGCTGTTGCTGCGGGGGGTAGCGGCTGGGAGAGTACATCCCCGAGTCTGGGTTGGAAGGCATGAGGTTTGGCTGGGGGGCCCCGGCACCCATGTTTCCCTCGGGCCCTAGTCCGGACTCCGCCCTAAGCCAAAGACAGAAGCAGAAGGACTCTTATGCACAGACAGTTACAGAGTGGGCAGCAGTCTGGGGCAGTGGAACCCACACAGCCCTGTTCTGTACCAGCTGGGACCTCTGTCAAACCACAAGTCTCTGAGCCAGCTCTCCATCTATAAAATGAGGGAAACACCTTCTATTTACCTCAAAGAGGTGTGAGAAAGCAACTTCTAAGCCCCAAAGTGCTAGATACAAGCTCCTATTATTTCAACAGCTGTGGTATCTATGCCAAGGAAGGTGGGTACTCACCTCACTCTGTCGTAAGGGCCTCCATATGGGTAATGTTGCCTCTGTCCCATTGCCATATTCCCCAAACTAGGGCCTGTGGCACGGTTGTAGGGGTCCCCCATCCCGCTGTTGGGACCCTGCCCTGAGGACACGAAAGGATCATTTCCTGGAGCTAGAAGGAGAAGACAGGAAGACAGTAAGAAGGGTAGGTAGGTCTGCTGGCCTCTCTTCTGGAGATAGGGGAATATGGAGCTCTAGAGACAACTAAGGGGCATCTCAAAGCTTAGGTCTGACTTGGCCTCTGACTGCTCTACAACAGGCTCAAAACACACCACATAAGCCTTAGCTGTGACGATGGACTGATAGGTGACAAGATAAGGGCTGGAGAGGAGGGACAAGGAGTGAAGACCGTGCCAGAGGTAACCTCCTTAGCACACTATAGTGGAAGGACTACAGTGGGGGGAGGACTCCAGGGTATGGTCACCTTTCCTCATGCTGCCGTATGGATCCTTATTTGGCTCATAAGACATGCGCCCCATCATGTCAGAGGTATTCATGCTGGGCTGGTACCCAGGGTTCGGAGTCATGGAATTTCGCTTTTGGAACGTGGGGTCGCTTCCATCAGCAAAGGCATCCTGGATCCCGACAGAGTTGCTCCTGGTCGGGAACCAGAAAACTGAATGAGAAGCAGAATCATCCCCTCCCCTTCTCCACTCTTCTCTCCTGATGACAGCTGGTAAAGGCTGAGGGCAGACATTCCACTGCCAAGTCCCTTCTATCTGTGTCATATTTAGCTTCTGGGAGAGGAAGGCAATTCCCAAGTGAAAACATTGCTAGGGGGCTACCACTTCAGTCCTAGGACTGATTAGATTCTGCCCCGACTCCTCCTTTCCCACTGTTACCTGGGCCCCATGTCTGGTGCTAGTGTTACCTGATGCCTGGCAAAGGGGGCATCTGACTATGTGGGGTGGATGCTGGAGTTGGTGGTTTCAAATCTCCTCCTTCTGCCATGGAACTGCTGGTTGACTGAGGGGTTTGTGGCCCCTGCATAGACCCTGACCCCGCTGCAAACAGAGAGACAGGAATAATGAGCAGTTTTGCAGAAAATTCCTAACCTTTGTTCTATATACTTCCACAGAAAAGTCCACAGATGAGGAAAGATGGGGAAACACCTGTTATGCACAGGTGATGAGTCTTCTTCTAGAGCTCTTTCTTCAGTCCTTACTGGAGAAGTGCCGTGAGAATAAGGGGGGAACTGAAAATTAACAGAACTCTGGACTCCTGTGGCTCCTAGCCACTGTCTTTCCACACACTGAGAAGGGCAAGAACTGGCAAGGAATATTTACAATGATACTACCGAAGTTGGAGCCCTGAGAAACCGGCAGGCAAATTTTTTTTTTTTAATGGTAAACATCCAAAGGGGAAGGGGCTGTGGAGAAGCCGAAGCAGCTGGTGCCCAGGCACTCAGGGGCTTTTTCTGCCCTTCTTCTGGTCTTCTCAGCCCCCCATGCCCTGCACCTTCCTCACTCTGAGCATCAGCCAAGCTGCCATCACCCGGCTTCATCCACTGCTCTAAGCTGGGAAGCAGGGAGCTCCTCGTAATTAATGTTTCCATTAGTTACCATTTCCAGCACCCGATATCCCATGGCTTCAGCCCGAGTTGGCTGATGAGTCATTTCAGCTATTCATTAAAATCCTCAGAGGTCAGCAGCAGGGCATGTTTGTTTACACCCCACCTTCCTGGCACCCTGTCCATTCTCCCCTCCCGTCGTGGCCACAGCTCTGCAAGGAGGGTGGGCAGAGTCCCTGGCAGCGGGGAGCTTCATTCATAACCCCTCCCCCGCCCTCTGGCCTCCCCATTCATTTCCATCTCAGCTCCCCTGGGAATTCTGGGCTCGGTCTGGGCCACATTCTAAGGCGCTGACATCAGTGAGTGGAGGCTCCCAGACATCCCCAGCCTCTCAGCCATTTGTTGTTTCCCCCCACCCCCTGCTGGCCCTCCCACTCGCTGATTTACAAACATCTGGCGCCTTGCCAGGTGCACACTGAGAATTAAAACCTAACGGTGGCACGCTGGCTACCTCCTTGCCCTGCCAGCCTGAAGCCGGCATCAGGCTCCCCATTCCAGGCTCAGTCACACTTAGCTTGTGGAGGGCCCTGGTGTGAGAGGATTGGGAGGCTGCACCCCTCAGGGCAAGGCTCCTCCACTCCCTGCAGCAGGCATCATTCAGCCCGGCTTGGCAGGAGATGCCCAAGGCAGTCTCACCTGGTGATGGCGGCTGGATCTTGGGCTGGGACTTCTTGGAATCTGCGGCTGCAAAGATATCCGGGGGAGGGTCTTCTCCCCGCTCAATCTTGCACTCAAACGCATAGAGACACTGGATGTACTGCTTTTTCAAGGAGCTGGCGGCGCTACTGGAGGTGCCCACATTGAGGTTGGTGGCCAGCTCACGCCACTTCTTGTTTTTATTGACCTGCATAACCAACCAGGGGGTCAGGACACGGCTGGGTGGGACCAGACTGACTCTTCTTTGCAGAAGTGCCTGATGCTCTAGGAGCTCCCAGGGCCCTTCTACACTCCCCTACCAAGTCTCCATTCTTCCCAAAGAGTTTTCAGACTGAATTCCTCAACTAATAACCCCAGACCACCCTGGGATCAGAATTCAGTCAGAGAACGAAGTCAAGTTCTGTCTTGATCACATAGGGGTAGAATTTAGAAGGTTAAATGTGCTAGAGAAAAATTCAATACAGGCATTCTTCACTATGGGTCTGAACATTCTGCACCAAACCCATCCTCCTGTGACAGACACCATGGCACACACAGAAGGAAGGGTATCAGACTTGGGAGTCAGTGGTCATGGCTCAATGAGTCATGTGACTTTGGTCAAGTCATTCCCATACTGTGAACCTCAGTTTCCTTTTCAGTAAAAAATGGGTATAGTCATCACTGCCCCTGACCACTTCACAGAAAACCCTGCATCCGTGTCAACTACTATTCTGTCAAATGCACAAGAAGCTCAGGCTATTTAAAAGGCCCTTCCTTCCAGGGGTCATTCACCCCAAACCATGTGTCCAGTGGTTCCTGTGTAAATTCACTGACCCAGGATGGTGGTTAAGGAGGATGCCCGAGCGCAGAGACCACACACTCCCCAGCACTTTATCTAAGGAGTTTCTTTACAGACCTATCTTGGCTGGTTTCGTCTTGCTTTTAAATTTTGTCTCTGCCGTTTTATTCAAGCAGAACACAAATACTTCTCATCAGCCTATGCAATGCACTATAACTGGCCCTGGGGGAGATACAGAGTGACACAGTCCCTGACTTCACAGGGCTTATAGGTTAGTTAGAAGGGAGAAAAAGATAGGGAAATGAATATAGATCAAGATAAAAGAAAGGTCCAAAGTGCTATATGAAATTCCAAGAATAAAAGATCACTTCTGAAGATTCCAGCAGGTGAAGCTAGGAATAGGCAATGGTGTGAGCTGAGTACCGTCTATTGTGGCTAAGGACAGGACAGGCTGTCTAAACCAGACTCTAGGATATACATTTTCTCAGTTTCCCGCCAGAGGATCGGGAGCTCCTTGAGAATGGAGTTTGCCATTTTTGCTTTTAGACCTTCTCAAAAGCCAGCTCAGAATTCTGTCCACACTGGGTTCTCAGAAGTCCCTGATGCTGACTTGACTGAAGTACCATGATCCCGCACTGCAACCCGACACACATCCCTCTCTCTGATCATTGCAGGCAGGTCTCCGAACGGTTCTTCATGGTATCCTATGTTTTCCCTCCCATCTTTTTTCTTCTACCAAACGTCCTCTTCTCATTACTTAAAGCTCTAAATTTTACATGCCCATTAAGGTTCAAATCAAGTCCCCTTTTGCCCAGGAAGCTGCCTACCAATTTATTTCCCAATTATCAGCCTTTTCTTTGAATTCCCATTGTACTTACAGTCAGAAACATTTAATTTAGCACTTAATTCATATTTGTATGATCATAGGGACCTAAATGATCCCCTAGAAAGATCAACAAAGTGGAAACAGGCTCAGGGGCGTGCCACAAATGGGAATGGTGCCCATGGTCCAAAGGAAAGTAAAACATCTATCCCTAGACACTGACGACTTTGTACTCTTGGCAGCAAGTTAAGCTGCTCTATTCCCTGATGTTATCTGGTGTTGTCTTGGTAGATGTTTGTTATTTACTTCAATTTATATCCGTCACTCTTCCTCCCCATCTGCTTCCCAAGAAATGTAAGTTCCTCAAGGGTCAGAGCAATCTCGTTTTTCTATCTGTAGCCCCAGGATCCAGTATGAAGCACGGCATAGAGTAATTAATACGCGCTTACTGACTGATATTCCCCTTTGTATAAATTCTAACTTTCTAAGTATTTTAGTTTTATGCCCCCAAACTGTAAAACTACTCAAAGGCAGGAAGACTATCTTGTAAAACTTTTCAAATTCTGAATAGAGTCTATCCCAGTGCTGTCCTCCAAGTGGGTGCTTAGTAAATATTTGCTGAATGGCATCCAGCTGAGCAAGGGAAATGGGTTCACTATGTTTTATAAGGCAAATTCAATCAATCAATGCTTTTTCTCCTATCTGAGAAAAATGTGGAGGAACACAGCACCACGTGCAAAAGGCAGGAATTGCTCTCAGAGGGGTCCAGTACCCCCTTCTTGATGGAAGAGGCCCTGGGAGACTGCCAGAGGAGAGAGCATTTGGTTTTGTGGGAAGAGGAGACCTGACAATCCAGAGGAGGGAAATTCACATTCCACACAGCTGGTTGATGGGTTTTAATGAGACACTTTCTGATACTGTTCTCTTGTCTTGACTGAGATTTCCAAAAGAAAAAAAAAAGCCCACTTCATTTGGGTCATACACCTACTCCAAACTCAGCTATAAACCCTACTCCAGACACTGCTCTAGTGACTTCAGACCACAGGAAGGTGGGTGTTTCCAGAGGCTTGTTTGTCGGTGTTGAAACTGAAATTTTGTTCAAAACTGAACAAAATTCAGTTTTGTCAGATTAAGATTGTAAATAATTGGGGGATGAGACTCATAGTTGTCTTTTTTAAGATCATATAGTCTTTAGCAAGGTACCTTGTAAATAGATTAGGCATTTAACTCATCTGTTAAGCCTACTGTATGAAGTTTAGCATTAGATACCAACGCGTTTTGAAACAACTCAACTCAGCTATTTGACTGACAATGTCTCTTCCAAATAGCTTTGGAAGACTAACTGCATAAAGGAAAGTTTCTTGAGAATCAATGACTTCTCTCTCTAGCCCCACTTGTGCCTAGAACTAAACCTCCACTGTTCCACCCCAGATGGCCCTCAACCTTTCATTTACTCCACATTTATGTCTTTTACTGAGGGACTGGCGTTCCTGTCCTTGTAGGCCAGGAACATCTCAGACATTAAGCTCCCAGAGGACAGGGACTGTATGAGCCTTGGACCAATGCTGTATTAGCCTCCATCAGACTGTCACCTGATAAAACCATCTGGGTGAAGGGAAGGAATCTGAGCATCATGTACTCACCTGAGTCAATCCGCCAATCTCCTTCACAGATACGTAGAGGCGGTAGAGGTCCAAGGGTTTCCTGCCCACAGCAGGCAGGTTGGTCATGCCCATTGCTTTCTCTTCCGTGAAGGCAAGATAACGGTCCACCCAGATCTTCCTCTCAGGCTCACCCCCTAATTCGTACAACTTGGTGATCTTCTCATTGGTGGTTGTGGAGGAACTGGACTTCTGGAAGGGGAGGGGGCAGGTCAGAGGGTCATGGGAATGAGTCCTAGATCCCAGGCCTGTTCCAAGGCTCTCCCAAGGTTCTCACTTAGGGGTGGAGAAGGGCAAGAATAAAGACAAAGAAGAATACAGGGTTTTCCCAACCTGAGTTTAACTAAGAATGGAACCCGAATTATTTTTACTTAAGGTTGAAAGATCAAAGAGGAGTCAGTTCTTTGGCTAGAGTTTACTGGAAAGAAAGCTGCCACTGCAGAGCCCTGGACACACATCAGTATGTCCTCTCCAGAAAGAGAGCAAGCTCAAAAGGCATTCATTCCGAAGAGGACTCCAAGGATAGGATTGAAGAGCGACCCACATTCAGCTGTAATAGATTAGGCATCTTTCATTTAGGATGATCTTAGAAGGATGAACTAGATGGTCTATGGATAGGGGTTTCTGGAGCCCCCTGAAAGTTGACAGATTCTAACTTTTATTTTTTTTCTATTCTATTTTATAGAAGGAGAAACTAAGACTCAGAGATTAGGAATGGTACAGTTATACTACTCTAGATAAATATCCCAAGAGGTTGGATTTCCAAACTGCTGTCCTATCAGACCAGGATCCTTGCAACCTCCAACGGTAGCTAGGGACCCAAGTTTCATCTTCCACATTCCTAAAACTGCACATGGTTAGGCACGGACCGTTAAGATTGCTCTGAGCACAGCAACTCAGGCTGCCCATCACTATTTGACAGCAGGAAGCACTGCTCCAGGGGAAGCATCCGTCAGATGGGTTGGAACCAAGAGGTCCTTGACGGGAAGGAAGGAATGAAAGCGAGAGGAGCAAAAACACTGCTTAGCTACTGGAAGGGAGCTCAGAGAACACCCGGCTCAATTAGCTCATCGTACACAGGAGGAAACTGAAGGCACAGTGAAAAGAAGAGACTTGCTCAAGGTCACAAAGAAGCCACGGCAGAGCCAGGACCAGAAGTCAGGTCCTCCTGTTTCTTAGTCAAGTGCTCGTGTACCACCCCCGTGTCCTCACTGCGGGTGCCCCCATACATGTGCACACGCGCGCATACACACACACACATGCACACGCACACATGGCCTTAAAAAAAGAAAACAGGACTCAATCATTCTCCAACAAGAACTGCAGACTATTAGCAACCACATGAAAGAGAAAAGTAAACTACAATAACTTTGAGATCTCCCCTCTTATCTGCCAAAATGGCAAAGATGACAAAAGACAGGAAGAGTCAATGCTGGAAGGGCCAAGGGAAGACAGGCATAACCACACACTGCTGGCAGAGTTATGAACCAGTTCGTCCATACTGGAAACCAATTTGAAATGTTGCTAAGAAATGACTAAAATATCCAATAGTGTTAACTCAGAGAACCCACCGCTAAGCACATAGTGCCAAGGATATTAAAGACAGAAAGGTACAGTAGAGAACAAAACAGCAGCACTCTTTATGTTAGGCAAGAAGTAGGGACAAAAAAAAAAGAGCTACTAATGGCTAAACAAGTGTGATTACATGAACGTAATGGAACATTGTAGCACTGTAAGAAATAATGAATATGAAGAAACCACAGAGAAGCATGGGAAGACTTATATGAAGTGATGTAGAGTGAAGTAGGCAGGCCCAGACAAACTATATGCACGATGACTATAATAGTATAAAGTGAAAGGAAAAAAATTAATGCTACGTAATTATAAAAACCAAGCTTGGTCCCAAAGAAGAGAGGAGAAAATATACATCCTTCCCTCTGAAAGGAAAAGGCTTATGGATGCAGAATGCTGCCCACCACATTAGACTCAACATGGTGGTCAGTTTTGTTCAGCTGGTTTTCTCTCCTCTTTCTTCGCTTTTCATTAGAAGTGATGGCATGTTGATGGAGATGGGGGGGACGGGATGGCACAAATATTCAGAAATGAAGATGATGCAAAACCAGAATACAGCAATTAAAAATAACATGGGGGGATGGGCAGAGGCATTGTGACTGGTGCCACTGGGGCATGCCCTAGCCTAGAATTCATCCCCATTCTTCTGCTCTAGCAGGAGGAGAGAACAGAGTCAAGACGAAGTTTTACCTTGGATTTGGACTCGGGTTTAGGTGTCCCATCTGCCTTGTTGTTCATTTTGGTGGCTGGCGTTAACTTGACTTCCCCAAGACCCATCATCTCTGGGCTAGCTGCCATCCCTAGAGAATGAGAGAATATTGAAGCTTCACACCACCAGCTCTAATCCCATGAACACTCGAAATAAGCTGACCAAACCAGGACTTACCTCCTGAATTGTTGGCTATGTTCCCACCCATGGGATACGGGGGACCCTGAGGGTTGATCATGCCAGCCATACTGTTAAGTCCTTGTCCATAAGGAGGCCCAGTTCCCATCATGCCCCCTTGATTCATATTGGGATAACCTGGAGGCCTGAAGAAGGAAGGTAGAGTAAGAAAGGTATGCATAAATAAGGAACTTCAATACACAGAATTGTTCTTCCACTTGGCAAGAAGGCAGTACGAGCCCAAATCATCTAATACCTGGGTTTGTATGGAGAAAACTAATGGGTCCCAAGAAAGCATAATTGTGCAAAGGCTGACCTAGATAGCCTTATCTGCTATCTCCCCACACAGGCCGCTTGCAAGAGGGTTCAGAAGCCCTAAACAGGAAGCAGTAGCTCCATTTCAAGATGTTGAGGTGTCAGAACCAGCCTCCTTGAAGGCCAGTGGCTCCCCTATGTCTTCTACCTGTTTTGCTACATCTTATCCTGAGTTTTCCTCTCCCCCGCCCTGGCTTCTTTTCCCATTAAAGACCTTGTCTGGCTGAAGATCTATCCTAATGGCTTGAAAATTCAGGTCAGTGTGATGCCAAACGGCCCTGTCTCTGTTTCTTGGGGGCAATATTGCCTCCCCCCTCCCCACACACTGACCTGTCATGGAGACTGAATTTCTAGGACTCTGACTGCTCTAGGTATCTTCCTACCAAATCTACTTTTTACAGTTACAACTTATCCTCCCTTGAGGAAAAAATAATCCTCCTTCTCCCACTTCCTCTGTAGTCCATCCAAATCTTGATAACATAAGATCCATTTAAGGTCTCAGGTACCACCAATGATGCTTGGCTAGCTGCCTAAGGGCCAAAGGCCAAAGTCAAGTTATAACCACTGGACTCAGTCCAGTGAAGGCACTGCCATGTCCACCAATGGTCAGAGAAGACAACCGAAGAGCTGGACTTTTTGGCTGTTAAACCCAGTTGCTCAAGCCTCACAGATGAGAGCCAAGGGATTCAGACACACATGAGATTGTTCACTGGTTTTTCTCCCCTGGAAACCTGCACCGGCTTCTCTCAGCCACCCATGAAAGGCTGTGACTCAAGAAGAAATTGAGTGATGAGCAGGACCATATAACTGGTTGAGAGACTGACAGCCACCATCCCTTTTAACGTTCCAGCTGCCTCATCGGCAGTTAAATGAAATAGCAGAAAATAATTCGAATTCACCTAAACTTAAATATCACATCATCAGTAGAGAGCAAAGAGTAGATTGAAAACTAATCTCTCAACCCTAGCCACTATGAAAGACAGCCTTAAAGATTTATTCAACAGATGGCAGAGAAGGTGAGGAGGGGGCATTCAGAAAAGGGACACCCAATGTATGTCCAAGGACCTAGGTCCATTTCCTTTCTTGGGCATCTGCACCAATCACCAAATCCTAAGTGTCAAGCCTTATTGTAAGAATTAGAGGTAGTACATTATAGTGGAGACAGAGTAGACCTCAGAAGCAGTAAGGCCTGGGTTTGAGTCCTGCCTCAGACACACAGATGGCTGTGTGACCCTGGGCCGGTCATGGAACCTCACTGTGCTATAGCCAATTCTCCAAGATTCCTGAGTCACAGAGAAGGGACCCCTCTGTACCAGGAGAAGGAGTTTCTTCTCCTGGAGTCCCTTATCACAATGAAGTCATAGGTGCAGTCCTTTTCTCTTCTCTCAAGGACAGGTGAAACCCAAAGGTAAGCCCTCTGTCATACCTGTTTTGGATGGAGTTGGCAGCAACGTGCATGGCAACAGCGGTTTCTTGTGCTTTCCGGTTCATGCCCCCAGGTGGGGGGCACATCCCCGACCCAACCTGAGGCGGCATGTTGGCCATGTTGGGACCGTAAGGCCGACTGCCCATGGAGGCATGACTCATCCTTCCTGGCGGGAGTCCGCTGTAGGGTGGCATACCGGTCTGGCCGTGCATTTGAGCCCCAGCCCCCATAGGGTTCATGCTCCCTGCCATCCCTGCAGTTGCATAGTTGGCATTGGGCAGGGTGTTATAGTTTGGCTGCCTGGGGTAGCCTCCTGGGAAGAAGACAGAGAAAAAGATGCAGTTATTGGGGGAAAGAGCTCCCAGCCCTCAAAATTCTGCAGAGCCAAAGGGAAACACGTCCATCCTCAGCCAGAGTAGCTTCACAGAATGTGGGAGAGACTTCCAGGTCAAAAAAGAGCAAACACCAGCCCAAGGAGAGGACAGACGAAAGGGAGCTGACTGACCTACAAATCTGACTTTATTTCCAGCCAAGCCTTTCTAATGTTGAAGGAACTCTTTCCTGTTCAGACCCCCCAGAAAGCTCACTTCCAGGTTCTCCATAAAGCACAAACCTTTAAGAGCTGGGCTTATTCTCTGATAGATTTTATGCTGCCCCACACACTGCGGGTACTCGGTCACTGCTACTGAACAACCAATTTTTCTGATTCAAGGCAAAGAACACTACCCTCTTCTCCCAGGACTTAAATATCATCTCTGAATCCTGACAATGAAATTACTTCCCTCAGAATTCCTTGTCTGTCACAATTATCCCACCATTCTACAGCACTCAAACCTACAGAACTGATTCTCATTTTTTTTTTCTGGGTCATGCTTCGCCACTTGGGGGTAAATCCCCTATTCAATCCATAAAGTCAAGATGAAGGACCCACTGGAGGGCGGTTCTAGTTGGAAAATGTTCTCACCTTGAGGGCCATATTGACCCCCCTGGGGCCCATAGCTTCCCATGGAGTTCTGATAGGAGCCCATGCCTGCATGCATCTGTCCTGAAGACTGACGTGGAGATAAGGCAGAACCAGGCTGAGGGGAACTGTACTGGGGCATCTGAGGATTTCTCTGCATGTAGCCTGTGTGAAAAAGAGATGGTCATTGATATAGTCACTCATTAAAGAAAGAAAACCACAAATTCCAGTGTTTTCCTACCACCCCTGATCACTAGGTAATCATGTCCTCTGGTACTATATCATATGCCCCTCAGCTCAGGCAGCCCAAGTCCCTCCTAACAAGGAGAGCAACCCTGGACAGCAGAAAAGCAGGCCTGGAGCCTCTGGCGGAGGGTGGGAAAACAACACAGCCAGCCAGCTTGGCTAGGGCAGGAACTGGGCTATTTGTAGTTATTTGAGTGCAGTACGGACATGCCATCAACAGGAATTCATAGCGATGTAGTACATGGGGTCTGGGCAGCACTCTGGTCCAGAATCATCATCAAGGGTCTAACAAGGGCCATGACCACAGTAAGGGGCTGGGGCTCTTTCCAGCTCCATGGCCATTGTGCAAATCATTCTGCTTCTCCCACTCCTCAATCTCTGGATGAGTCTACGGATCAGTCTCTCACCTCGATCCTGGGCAATGCTTGACTGGTTCATGGAAGGATGCATGATGCTATCTGACTGGCCACTGGGCGGCCGAGGTGGCATCTGGGTGCCTGCTCCAAAGACAAGAAGAGAAGTTAGCTAAGCCTGGGAACTCCAGCTAAGACACAGGTCCAGGGTAAGAGGGGTCAAATCAAGCCTGGGGAGAAACACTGATGGAGTATCCAAACTCCTCAGAGGGTCAAGTATTAAGTAAGAGGTCAATCCAGGGCACCATTAGCTCTTTTCTTGGAAATCTCTAGGGGTGGCATATGCCTCTGATCTCCCTCCTCCCCAGCAAAGGTCTAACTGAGCACTATGGCCCCTGCCCATACCTGGCACTGCAGCGGGTGAGAGTGGTCCTGAGCGAGCCTGAGCAACACTGGCAGGAGAGCCCACCGGGGAGGGGGAAGGCCCTCGGATCCCGGGCAGGTGAGGGGAGGTATGAGGAGAGAAAGGAGACTGAGCTGGGTTACTCTGTTCTCCTTGGCTGCTGGAGATCCCTGAAGTGCTCACGCCAGGGCTCAGCGCTCCTTCTGTCCCCATGGGGAGATCATCTATGGAGCCAGACAGATCCTGGAACAAGCACAGACAGACACCAGTCAGGTCACTCCCACACTGCCTCCAGGACATATCTGCTTCTCCAAAGCCTTGCCTCTGTCCCACCAGGGGTACACATTTCAGCATTTTTGGGGAAAAATCAACCATAGACTCTTGATGACCTTTCTTTCACATGGAAATCAAGACCACCACCTTTAAAATGCTTCCAGTTAAGACCAATAGAAGCACCGTCAGGCTTGGCCAATACAGGTTCGCATCTGTAGAGGGGTCTCTGTGTATAGGTCACTATACCTTACCACATAGATGATTTGGAGGATCAAGGGTGGGGGGATTGTAATCTGGAAAAAAGATCACTAAAGAGAGGGAGGGTTCTAGATTAGAGATCAATTTCTTTTTTAGACTATATGATTTCCCCCCAAAAAAATTCTAGCAGGAGACAGAAAGTCAACAAATTCATTCTTCATTGATTCAACACTCACTTTTTAAATGCCCACTACCTACTTGGTTTTGGAGGTTATACAAAGCTAGGCACTGCCCTCAAGGGGTTTATAGTCACTAGAGGAGATAACATAGATATGAACTGAAGACATTTAACATAGCATTCAGTTTGGGTGAGTCAATCCCAAAATCGATAAACATAAGTTCTAAATCAAGGGTTTTCATCTTGGGCAGCAGTTTTGCTAATTTGTCTTGAGTAAAGCTCGGAAACGTGTTCACTTTTTCATCAATTCCAAGTCATCCACACACCCACATCCACTCCGCCTCCCCCATCTCCTAGGGATTAAGCTTCAGGAAAATGAGGCTAAGAATACTACTACCATCAGGAAGGCCTTAAGGGAGGCTTTTTAATAGACAGACTAGAGTTAAATAGTTGAATTCCACAGGACAAAGGGTGAAGGTACAAGAAGTTGTTCCAAATTAAGTCCAGCTGACAAACTGGTTAGTTTCTAACTCCACCCCACCTATATAGGCATTCTCATCTAGCCCCTAAGGCTTAATACAGTTTTGGAGACCAAGGGTCATCTCTCATAAGTACTTCCGGAGCTTGAAGATAGACCAACAGTCACAAAGTCAGGCAGATATCTGGACAAAGTGTGTTAGGTTCTGAGCAAGCCTCTCTTGGGGTCAGAAAAACCAACTAGTTACAGAATTTTCCATCAGACAAACAATTCCTCAGGGAAGAGGACATAGAATTCACTATAATGAGATACATGAATAGAGTATACAAGACTGGTGCATGTTAACCGTCCCTGACTCAGATCTGCTAAAGCTTCCCCTTTTTCCTCCTGTCTTTTCTTGCATGAGGTTCAACATGAAGCTCTAAACTTTTAGACTTGATCGATCCCACTGAAGAGATTTCTAAATTGACGTGTCGAGCTCTAGGTGCTCTCCTAGACACTCGTCTTCTGGTTGTTGTTCAGTCATTTCAGTCAAGTCTGACTCTTTGTGACCCCATTTGGGGTTTCTTGGCAAAGATACTGGAGTGGTTTGCCATTTCCTTCTCCAGCTCATTTTACAGATGAGGAAACTAAGGCAATCAGGGTAAAGTGACTTGCCCAAGGTTACACAGCTAGTAGGTGTCTGAGCCTGAATTTGAACTTAGCTCCTCCTGACTCCAGGTCCAGTGCTCTATCCACTGTGCCATCTAGCTGCCCCAAATGACTACTCAATATTTCAAAGTGGATGTCCTATACCTCAAACTTAACATGGCCAAAATGAATTCATTATCTCTTCCTTTCACCCACCCCTCCCCCCAATGACCTCTGTTCTGAACATCCTTAATACTGGTAAGATTTTGCACCATCTTACTGGTCACTCAGGTTCAACAATCTTGGTGTCAACCCTCAACCATTCAGTCTCACCACATGCATCTAATCAACTGCCAAAATCTCCTGATTCCTTTCACTGCCATGTTTCTCACACATCTCCTTCACATATGCAGCCCCCTTGTTCAGGAATCACTGCTTCTTGCCTAGACTATTGCAATGTCTTCTGATTGCTAGTCCGACCTTAGTCTCTCCCCATATGATCTGTCTTCCACACAGTTGCCAAAGGGACTTTTCTAATGCTTTGATGTAAGCTAACCCTGTCCCCTCTCCTCACTCTGGTTCCCCATTATCTCTGCTCCTTTGCTCAGCTCTTAGCAATCCAGCCTCCTTCTGTCTTTCACACATTCTATGGTGCAACTACAGTAGCAAACCTGCTGCTCATCCCATACAACACTTGTATTCTTTTCCCGTGCCTGGAATGCTCCCCCCTCCTCTAACTCAGCTCATATCACACTTTCAGCAGGTGGCCTTTCTGAATCCCACCCCCCTGCCAATGCCTTCCCCTCTAAGACCACCTTCCACCTACTCCACATTTTCTATGTACCAACACAGAGCCGGGCTCCTTCTTGAGAATGCGCACTCCCCAAGTGCAGATTTTTTTTTTCATATTCTTTCTCTACATCCCCGGCACCAGCTAGGTGCTTGGCCCACAGTAAGCATTTAATCCATCAACATTTGATTGACTGATTCTTGCACTTTACTAAGCAGTTCAACTGGCCTTCTTTCTGTTTCTCAGACACAACATCCCTCCCATGCCCATGCATTTGGTGGGGCCTGCCATGTCTGGAATGCACTCTCTCCCTGGGCTCTTCTACCTCTTAGGATCCCTACTCAGCTCTAGCACCATCTGCTACATGAAGCCCTTCCTGATCCCCTCACATACTAGTCCCTCTCAAATTACTTTGTATAGAAGACTAATTTGCAGGTCACACGGAGGCCCTCAGACTGATAGAATTATAGTTTCAAGGAGGGAGGTTGGGTTGGGGAGAGAAACCAAACCAAACAATATTTTATCACACACACTCAACAACAGAACGTAAGCTCCTCAAAGGCAGGGAGGGAACACTGTCTTGTCTAGCATAGTAACTGGCAAATAGTAGGTACATTTAATAAATGCTTCTTGATTGCTCTGATCGCTTGTAGCAGCTAGGACACAGAAAGAGGTGATTAATTGCTGAGTTTCTGTTTTCTCTGTCAAGGAGAATGATCTTTGGACTCAAAAAGAAAGAATTTTTTAAAAGCAAGAAATTTATAGTCCATAAAATAAGGAGACAGTAAGGAATCTTCCTTGGCGAGTCCCTGTCACCTGTTCCAGATGAGCTTGACACCCCAGGATTGTGGGGCACTGAGAGGTCCTGGTGTGTCTGTTTGAGGAGCTATTCACAAATAGATATGGGAGGATGGAAGAAGTGCCCATGAATGAAGATAGGCACATGTATATAACTGATTTTTACAAATGGGAAGATAATGGAATCTACAAATTATAGATTTGTGAGTTTGACTCCAATTCCTGGTAAATTTCTAGAACGTTGTTAAAGAGGTGGTTCTAGAAAAGGAAACAGTGATCACTTTTCCTTCAAATCATGCTTCAACAACAGCCAATAATGGCAGGACAGGCTGATCAGTGAACTAGAACTCAGAAACACCTGAGCTGAAATCCTATGTCTGTCATTTGCTAGCTGTATGAAACCCTGGGCAACTCACAACTTCTAAGCCTCAGTGTCTTCATTTGTAAAAATGCAGAGTAATGCCACTTGTAGTGCCTACCACCTAGGACTGTTCTGAGGCTCAAATTAGATAATGTATATGAAGCTTATTATAGATGTTAGCTATCATTTCCTTTCTTGAAAAGGTTACTAAACAAGTAGAACTGCAAATGCTCTAAGTAAAGCTTACTTGGATTTTAGCAAATCATTTGGTAAAGTCTCCTCTGATTTTTTTTTTAAAGATGCTTTTATTTTTTTTTTCAGTTACAGTAAAGCAATTTTTAATATTCATTTAAAGAAAATACTTTTTGACTTCCAAATTTTCTCTCTTCTTTCTTTCTGGTTCTTTTCCTTGAGAGGAAAAACACTTTGATAGATCATAATGGGCAGTCATGCAAAACATTTCCATATTAGTTATGTTGCAGAAGAGAACACAGACCAAAAAGAAAAACCCAAAAACAAAACAGCAAAACAAACGAGAAAAAGAATGTAAAAAAAGTATGCTTCAATCTGCATTCAGACTCTATCAGTTCTTTCTCTGGAGATGGATATCATTTTTCATCATAAGTCCTTCAGAACTGTCTTGCTGAGAAGAACTAAGTCATTCACAGTTAATCATTGTACAGTATTGCTGTTACTATGTAGAATGTTCTGGTTCTGCTCACTTCATTTTGCATCAGTTCATATATGTCTTGCCAGGTTTTTCTGAAACCATCCTGCTCATTATTTCTTCTGGCACAATAGTATTCCATCACAAACATATACCTTTCCTCTGTTATTCTTGTAAAAAAAAAGATGGAGAGATGCGGGCTGGAGGTGAATACCATGAGATGGATTCAGACCCCCAAAACAGTTTATTAAAGACTGCATGTCAACTTGAGAAACAAAATTCTTCACACACTGCTCTTGGGGAGCTCTGAAGAGGAACAATAAATCAGGCACTCCCCTTTTTTCCTAGGTCTAACTAAATGTTTACAAATTGAGTTTCTTTTCAGTATGAGGGTTCTGGGGTACCTGGCGGAAACCAGTGGAGCCCCCAGAACCTAACGAGCATTTATGGCTCCTGGGGTTAAACTTAGAACTTTTAAAACTTAGGCATTTGCGGTGGTGAAATGGTCTGCTTTTTTCAAGGGGGTGAGGTACTATGAAGATGGTTACCAGGTTTTGTAAAGTGCCCTGAGCTCCTTGGAAGCAAAGTGCTAAATAAATGTAAAAACACTGTCAAGTGTAGCCCAGACTTGAGCTAGGACATCTGAGTAGAGAAGAAGAGTTTAAGTAAGATTGTAGGGTCAGTGTGCTCACTACTCCAATTTGGTTGGTTTGAGGCCAACTGCATAGGTAGTCACCCACTTTTGTAAGATGGTAAAAAAAAAAAATAAGTCTGGAAAAGACCTTGGAGACCATCTGGTGCAACATAAAGGTACTAGAGAGAAGCAGTGGTAGGAAGTAAATCATTGGCTTTATAAAGAGCTGTCAGTGACCTTCTGCTTAGTGACCAGTTAGTCCAACACCATTGATTTCTGGAGGTGGGGAAGGTCCACACTGACCCAGCATCTTGCCTAAGGTAGCAAAGCTTGTATTCCAACCCAGATCTTCCAATCTCAAATCAATCCACTGTTCTGTTCACTACACTAGACAGGTTCTGAAGAGACCTGGATTCTGGTCACAGCTCTGTAATTGACCAGCTGTGTGAGAACTCTGTAAGCTGCATCCTCTCTGGGTGTTAAAAGAAGGAGGTTGCACCATTTATATTGATTGATGTGATGTCAGTAGCATCTCCCTTCCTGACATGTCAAGAGCACTGACTGCCAACGCATTTTATATACACACATACACATGTAGAAGCAGCAACTTTCCTAAGATGGAAGAGCTACCACATCACGAAAGAGAGCAAGATTCCCCTCTCCCAATGTGAGCAGGCATCCTCTCATTCACAGGACACGCCTCTGCTTTCTACCCTACAAAAAGCCAGTTTTTCAGGTCTCCTGTTGCACAAAAGCCGGATGTCTTGATGTTGAGTCAGACCTGAAGGTGCCCAACTCATTCAGCTTTTCAGTCATCTCAGTAGAGCAGATAGACACAGAGAGAGAAGTATCAAGTGGAGTTGAACCCAATTTCCAACTCTTCTCCCGGCCTGGTTACCAATCCCTAATCAAAGGGGATTCTCCAACAAATCCTTCCAATATGATCGTCCTAAAAAAGTTTAGGCAGTTCCTAAGCAGATAAAAAAAACAAACCACCAAACAAATGGGGATCTCCTCTTCCATTTCTCAGGCAAGTCAATCCTGCTGTGAAATAAGTGAAGGTCAGCTCGCTGAGCACCCTGCCAGCCCTAAGGAAACGGTAGGGCCAGGAGCATTTCCTCACGTGTTTCCAATGTGTTTTATGCATTTTATTGCTCATCTGCCATGCAGATCAAAAGCACTGGAGCAAGTCCAACTATTTCACACAGAATCTCACACTCCAGGCTGGCTGCAGCCCCAAAGCCTTCGTTTCTTCACTTGAAATACTGCCCAGTGTTATTTTGGGATGTGACCTGATAGAGGAAGCCCACAGGGACTCCGAGACGATAACCGTTCCAGCTGTGATTGGCTGCCTGGCCCCAGTAAATGCCAGCGTGGGTTTGTCAGCCTTTACTGACAAGCAGGACTACTCAGGAGCTAACACCTTCTCTTAACACCACAACAAAACCATGCCTGAAATCACACGGCCTATATTTCACATGGGGAGGGGCTACAAGTTCTGGCACGAGCTGGATGAATTGGTTTTCAAGACAAGATGATGCAAAAGACTCCCTGTTTATAAGGTAGGGGAAACCTCTCTGCAGATTGATACAGTTGGGGAAATCAACACATCTTCCTGACCCCTTAGGCCAATGGTTCTCAACCTGTGGGTTGCACGACCCTTTCACCGGGGTCACCTAAGACCACCAGAAAACACATATTTCCGATGGTCTTAGAACAGAGACACCGCTCCTCTATCCCTCTCCAGTCTGGTCTGCTGACATGCAGAAACACCCACATACGAGTATTAAAGGGTCCCAGCATTAGGAAAGTTGAGAACCACTGCCATAGGTGATATCAACCAGTAGGACTAAAGACTAGGCTAAAGCAAAATGCAGGGCTTTTCCCCAAGTCTCTAGAAACAAAGCTTTCATAAGACTCCAACTCTACCACCCCATGGCATTCTCTAATCCTTCAGGTATGAAGTATTTTTGCATTAACTTCCTGAATTCTTCCATGTGTTGCCACACAAACAACTGCTGAAAGGCATGAATACTCCTCTCATCCTCTGTCTGCAAGTCAAACAAGCTTACCCCTCTCCCCCCAAATCCTAGCACCTGAGAACAAGCAGGAATCTCCAAATACATTCTGACTTGATCACAGGTGTAGAAGAAATCTGCCAAAGTCTCTTTCATTCCAGTCCAAGAAATTGAGAATCAGGTTAGGCAGTAATTTCTACACTAGTGATCATGGAGAAAGCCCTAAGGGACAAAGAGTGATTGGGAAATAGGACCCCTGAAAAAAGGCTGGGGGAGGAAGGCAAGAGACGTAACTGACACATAGCAGAAAAGAAGGAAGCAGAGACGAGGAGGCTACCTCGACTAAAAAAACAGGAGTCTGAGCTAGTGAGATGAGCTCCACGTGAGAGGAAAATGGCACTTTGCTTTCGTTTTCCTCTGTGCATACATCCAAAAGTCCATTATTTTATTGTTGTGAGCACTCTCTCCAATGGTACACCATCCAAGGGAGCATTCATAAGTTTCTGTGGCCAAAAACTTTATCATCTAAGCCAGCCTTCTAGGAATTGGTCCCTAAATTCAGCCAGGCTAGGCCCTGGATAAATGTCAGGACCATGGTCGGAACCTTTCCTGCGTAGGAGCTTTTCATAGATGGGGAAAGCTGAAGCCAAGAGAGGCTGTAAATAAGAGGAAAGTGGGAGAGAGGGAGGCACTGAGCATCTTCTGACTCCAAATTCAGTGTTTTCCCCTATGAGTGCTGAGAGCTGGCACAGCCTTCAACGCAAAGTTATTTCCACATCACTAGATAGGTGCTTAATAAATGTAGGCTGAAATGAATTAGACTGCAGTAGTAAATATTTATGTCAACTATAAGAAAACATTTGGCAGACAATGGAGTGGTTCATCTAGCCTCCTTCCTGAGGAATGAGCAACACACACACACATGCACGCACGCGCACACACACGCACACACACACACACACACACACACACACACTCTCTCTCTCTCTCTCTCTCTCTCTGTTTATTAATCATTTTGGTGCTGACTCCTTATGACCCCATTTGGGGTTCTCTTGGCAGATACTGGAGAGTTTTGTCATTTCCTTCTCCAGCTCATTTTACAGATGAGGAAACTGAGGCAAACAGGGTGAAGTGACTTGCCCAGGGTCACAAAGCAAGTTAAGGGTCTATGGCCATATCTGAACCCAGGTCATCTTGACTCCAGGCTCAGTGCTCTCTGCTAGCTACACCCGGCCCCCCCCCCCCCAATCTATATATTTTCAGAATCTAGAGAATTCTGACCTGAGTGTGGTCAACACAAGATGAAAACTTGCTGGATCTGAAATGCCATCTCCAAATACTTACATGCTTGTTGTAGGACATCTTCCCCACCCCCATGGCCACTTATCTTCTTTGGGTCTCAGTTTCTCCATCTGTAAAATGAAACTAATAAAGCCTGTACTATCCACCTCCCTTCAAAGGTTGTTGTGAGGAATCTAAGAACAGGCGTGTAAAGCACACAACAGGCTAAGTGTCAGCTATCACTAAGTGTGTCATCACTGCCCCTTAAACTCAGGCTTAAGGGCAAAGCCTTTCTAAGAGTGGTTTGAGCACACTCCCGCCTGGGAGGGGTTCAAGAGCTTTTCAGCCATTGTACTGTTGTTCCAAGTGGTGAGCGGTTTATTCCAACCCTTAATCAGCCACTATCCATGCCCTAGAAACCGATCCTATGGTCTTGTCTGAAATTCCAGGGATACTGCCAATCCAGATGATTAGCTTTCCTCCCCTTCCTGGACATAGCATCTCTAGGTGAAAATGCTAAAGCATGCTAACAAGATGGCTGGCACTCATGTTATGTCTGTTTGAGGCCAACCCTGGTCACTGGCACCATCATGCCCTGGATTACATGTATTGCCTGGGAAAGGAAACAATTTCTAAAAGACATCTAGTGAACTGTCTCCTAATCCCAACCCCTAAAAGCTTTCCAGCAACCTCACCTGTATCCAAGAAATGGTACAGGACATGACCACCAAATGCCCTCTTTTTTTCTTCTGTACTAGACTGTCTGTGCACAGGTTATGGGGATCATTCTTCCTGGCACCATCTGATTACCTAATGAAGGCCCAGAAGTTGGAGGTTTGAATCTTGTTCCTAGAATGCTTTGAGGGCATGAAGACAATGTCAGGGGAGGGGGGCTTCAAAAAGCTCTAAAAGCTTAAAGTCATTGCTCTATTGACCAATTAGGGAAAACTGAGGTCCACCCCAGGCCCACTTTCCAGGAATATGAAAAAGAATGGATGGACAGAAAAATCAAAGAATGAGGGAAGTACCTTTCATCTCTTTGAAGTGGAGAGTGCCTTACTTTGCTGCCCCCATTTGGCCTGGGATCTGAGCCCCAGCAGCTCTGGACAAAAGAGAAGGGGTCAGTACCTCTGCTAGGGAAAAGGGATACACCTTTGGAGATCACAACAGAAATTCCAGTTCTAAGATCAAGCTACTCCAAACCATCATGTCAAAGGAAAATGTGCCCATCGTTCAAAGTTAGTCTATGTCTCCAGCTTGTCTACAAAACTAGCAGGACTCAAGAGGAGACTGGGCAGAGAGTGGAGAGCTCCTTTCTTTATTACCACATACATTTCTCTTTTCCTTCATGTGTTCACACACAAGAAAGGAACTTTATTTAGTCCTCCTTATTTTACAGATGGAACAGTTGGTAGCACAGTGGGTAATGCGCTGGGTCTGTAGTCAGGAAGAACTGAATTCAAATCTAGCCTCAGATAATGCCTAGCTTGGTGCCCCTGGGCAAGTCACTTCACCTGCTTGCCTCAATTTCCTCAACTGTAAAACAGTAATAAAAACAGTGCCCAGCTCCCAGGACCGTTTTGAGGATCAAAGGAAATAATACTTTTAAAGCACTCAGCACAGTGCCTGGCGCACTACAAGAACTCTCTATAACATAAAGTTAGTTTTTGTTACTGAGGTCTACAGAGGATAAGGGACCAGGCTGAGGTCAAGATGGCACAGGGCTGATGCAGGATGTGAACCTTGGTCTGGTTCATCTCTAGTCTTCAGCAGGGTCAGTAATGCTCATCTGCCTGCCTTGAGCAGCCCCACCACACTCCCTCCAAAGCTCCAGAAGTTCCTGGGTCAGACAACGGCCACCTGAACACACAAAGCTTTTTCTTTACCGGACACCTGACCCCCAACCTACTCAGCCTTCATCCAGAGCTCATCTTCTTCCTCCACTGGGTCCACATTCTCATTGTTATCTCCTCTTTCAAGGCTCAATCTTGGTTGACTTAAGGGACAGAGTATAATTGAGGATACTTCTCTGGCTTACAGGTAGCATGATTTTTTTTTTTAATAAAGAAAAAAATTTCCATAAATCTCACATTTTCAGCTTGTCTGGCCAGATCTAAAACTTCTAGGCCTTTGGATAGCTTAGGACAGAGTAGGTAAATACTGAACTCAGCATAATTTCATTTTCAAAGGGAAGGTTATGCTTGGGTGGAGGGAATTTAGTTTCATCATACCCCCCCCCCCCCACATTTCTGCCACTACTCAAGAATATGGGGTTGAGGCAAGAGTCAGGCTAAGCCTTCCCACTCCCCAGGGTCAGGCTCCAGCCAAGGAACAATAGAAGCCCGTGAGCAGAACAGCTCTCTCCAAATACAATCAAGACAGACAATTTCTCTGACCTGGGAGCATTATTGTGGGTGTGGGGCTGAATTGCTTAGAGAAGTACTATGTGAGGACTTGAAAGTTAAAGCTTTTGAGGTTGAGGGTCAAGAAATAGAACTACAGAAAATATATTAGAACCAAAAGAAAATTCAGAGATCTTGCAAAAGAACACTTCCTCTCTAAGCCTGTCTTGAGTCTATGGAAATACAGAAATAAAGCTTTTAACTGACAATGACTGTAGTAGAATCACATCATTACGGACAACAGATTTTTCCTTCCTTCAACCTCTCTCCCTTCCTTCCTATCCCTGACATGTCAACACTCTCCAATCCTACCAACTTAGGCAATTATACCCACTGGGTCCTGGAAGTCAGCGCTCACGTTTAAGGCTGAAAAGCTCAACCTTCCAGATGGGTTTTAGACACAGTGGTAGAAGCCATTGGTTCTAACTGCAGTGCAGGGAAGGAGCATTTGGAAAGGAGGCTGTTGGGAGGCGGAGCTCCATGTCACAGGAGGAATTTCAATCTAATTGCAAAAATACAGGTACCTGCTGTTCTAATCTACCCCTGCAAATCTTCTGAGGTGGGTCTGGTCTTTTGGATGAAGGCTGGGGACGGGACAGAGGTGGAAGAAAGGGAGAAGAAAGGCGTGGGGCTGACTACATTCCTGCAAACAGCCGGCTTCGCTGCTGCAGCAGCCATTGATTTTTCATAGGTCGATATTCCGCTCCCACAGATCTGCTCAGCGGGAGCTTTAATCACATCTAGTGCCTCTGCTCAACATCTCCCCTCCTTCCCCCTCCCCAAACCAATAAAACACAAACACCAAACACAATCATGCAGGTTGGCGATGGACAGCAAGTAGGTATTCCCCTCAGCCTCACGCTGGCTGCCACATGGCGAGGAGGAGACAGAGTTGGAGACAGCTGCCAAGAGGGCAGTTGAGTGGAACCCTCCCCACCCCGGCCCAGGTATGCTTGGTTAGCCCTATGTGGGCTCCAGGGGAAAAGCGGCCCATCCCCTCCACTGTAGCCATTCATACTGGGTCATTGTCCTAAAGCACCTCCTTGAGAATACTTTCTAGTCTCTTTCTGTTCTACCTTAAGGTTTCCCATTGTTTGCCAGCAACAATTTCCTCCCTATGTCAGAAAACCACATCATGGCTCCAAATGGACAGCACCCTCCAGGCTCATGCTGTCAAAAAGAGTCTTAAATCTCTATGTAATAAAATGGGTCAGGGCTAGGCCAGAGAGTGAGTGAACATCTTCAACAGCAAAGATTTACGGAGCAACGTTTTTCCCAAGTCCCGGCAGGAAGGAAGCAATGGAAGGTTATGTCAAACTAGACAGAGGACTGCCATTGTCTCTCTGAAGACTAGACTGCGTGTTCCAGCTCAGGCATCACCAACCTCTTTAACCCAATGGTGCTAGACAGACCCTTGAACACTAGTGGCTAGTCAGGGCATGAGCACAGAGTAAGGAAAAGTGGGCAGAAAGAAAGGTGGAGAGGGTACAGAGAGAAAAAGATAACAAATACTAGTGCTGAAAGAAGTGGAAAAAGATTTGTGGCAGGGGCCTTGTGGAAACATACATCTGGGAGCAGTGGACAGAACGCTGGGCCCAAGCAAGATCCGACTTCAGGAACCTACAATGGGGTGACCCAGGGCAAGTCACTCGCCCTCCTGGTGTCCCAATTTTCATGTGTAAAATGGGGATAAAAGCAGTATGGACTCCTCAGGGCTGTTTTGAGGATCCAATGAGATCCTATTTGTAAAGCACCCAGCATAGGGCTCAGCACATACTAGGTGCTGTATAAAGGATACTCCCCTTTGGGGACACTCAAAAGGTACCAGTATCACAGGCCACAATGATAACTATTGCAACATATTTTCTAGAGGGTAAGGTTGTCCATGCTCACGTAGCAACAGATTTTGGCTTCATCTGATTGTCCCTTAGGGTACTTCCTAGCACCCAACTCACACTCTGAAAGTAAAGGCACCAGAGGACACGGTGGGCATAATGGTTGCTCTAGGGAAAAGCGCCGCCTAGAGTGGTTCAACTATCAGCAATCCTCATCCCACAGCATAAGCATGGACCTCAAGTGAAGTTTTGCAAGAAACAGAAGAGTAAAATGATGGTCTACAGCTAGCTGGGATGACAAGCATCCCACACCCCTGAAAGCCCACTGGGACCATGACGGAACCACCTGATGGGGCCTAGCGACAGTTGTAGGCAGGTCTCACCACCTCAGTGCCAACCCAGAGCTCATGGGAGAGCAGCAAGTGAAGGTTTACATGTGGTCTCTAAGGAAGCTGACTCTGTCCCTCTCTCTTCCTCCTAACGGTCATACAGGTGGAAATGATACGAGCTGGGATTTATTGTAGAGGAAAGAAGGAAGGAGGAAAACCCCCTTCCCAAGCCAGCAGTGATCAGTTTTCCCACTTCAGTGCTGGTCTGGGGGCACATATCCCTCCTGACTATCATTCCCAAGCCTCCACGCCCCTACTCTCACCATCTGTGTGAGCTCCTCTTGGCTGTCCTGGGAAGGGACGGGAGGGAGACGGAGGAACGCAGTGCTCAGCTCAGGCTCTAGGAGCATTTGCATCATCTCAGACAATTATTACATCACAATGCCGTTCCAGAGAGGAAGGGTGGAAAATGAGTGGAGGAGGAAGGAGACTAGGGAAGAACAGCTTATCCCAGGCTTGGCCACAATACTCTTTGGAAGGACAACATACCAGCTCTGCCTGTCATTCCAAAAGCAAGCCGGGGGAACATTTCTTCTTTTAGAAATCACCAGGAAGAAAAACCACTCTGATCAAAATTTTTGCTTCAATGATATCAGACATGTGTAGCCATGTATATTAAAGTCAAAAGTATACTTAAAAGTTCCTTCTGAACCAGGCTTAAAAGGAGAGTAGCTTGCCTCAATTTGGAGGGGGCAGGGAACTCTCAGTCTTTTCTGTGGTAGCATCTCTATGTAAAGGGAAATGGGAAGGTCCTGTCCTACTCCCTATTAGATGGGGCTGAGTCCATTCAACAAGGGCATCAATTTCAAGATACTGGCTTGGCCACACATCCTTGGTTCTGGCACCCTCAATTCTGCTGGCCATCTCAGAACATGTCAAGAGGTGAAGCTAGAGCCCGTGCTTCATCAAGGAATGGTCTTTGTCAGTGATGTAAGAATGAGACCATCAACAAGGGAAGATAGGGAAAGGGGTGGGGGAAAGAGATTGGGGGTGTGGGGGGAAGGATGGCTCAGCATCTCCATGGCAACATGGCCTATTCCATGTGTTGGGGAAGCTGCCTGACTGCCAGCCCCTGAGGTCAAAGGTTGCCAGAACACTCAATTACTGGAAGTCATTTCTCACTATTTTGGGAAACTCAACAGCCTCTTAAAGAGGCTTCTTCCTTCTAGAATAGCGGCTCTCAACCTGTGGGTCAGGACCCCTTTGGGGGTAGAATGACCCTTTCACAGGGGTCACCTAAGACCATAGGAAAACATATTTCTGATGGTCTTAGGAACTGAGACACCACTCCTCTATCCATCTGGAGGCAGGTCCGCCCACATGCAGATCCGCCTACATACAAGTATTAAGGGGTCGGGGCATTAGGAAGGTTGAGAACCACTGTTTGAGAATAAAGGCCTGATTAAATATAATAATAAAATTAATCGCCCACTGTTCCCTATATCCTCTTGGGGGAGTTAGTTTGAGCCCAGCCAGAACACCTGGAATCCTTGGGAATTCTCCTGTGGCTCCTTGAAAGCAGGTCCATCTGCTGCTTTGGAAGCACCCAGCAGTCCTGCTCCAAGGGACAAAGAACTCCACAAGGAGATCATCTCATCCCCCTAACTATCTTCTCTTCTAAGAAGGGAGTGGGCTAGAACAAATAGTGTATTCTTCCTGCAGAGCTGAGGAAGGAAGCACCTTGACATCCAAATAAACACAGCTACCAGGTCCACACACCTTCATTCCTCCCCTACTCTTGGCTCTCACAGGCAGGAAGGTTGAGTCAGCACACGTTCTCCCCAGCCCGTGTTCTCCAGTGGCAGGCTACAATGCTGTCTGTGGAAGCACTGCTTTTTTAATCCAAAAATCAGCATAGCTTGGGTGTCCCTTGGGTTTGGGGGAGGCTCTGGGAGGAAGAACACCAAATCTCACCTTTCTGAGCCCAGGTTCCTCATCTGCCAAAGGAAAGGGTTGGACTAGATGACCTCTAAGTCCCTTTCAGCTCATGCTATGTTTTTTGTTTTTTACTTTTTGGAGGGCAATTGGGGTTAAGTGACTTGCCCAAGGTCACATGGCTAGTTTGTGTGTTAAGTGAATGAGGCCAGATTTGAACTCAGGTCCTCCTGAATCCAGGGCTGGTGCTCTAGCCACCCCTAGGCTACGTTTTAAGGTCTCTTCTGAGCTGTCATTTTAAGTTCTAAGGCCACCTCTAGCTCCACATTCTAGCAGTTTCCTGTAGCAGATAAAGAGGTGAGCCTGGAGGGCATAGCTTTGCTGTCCAGCAGACTTGGGACAGGTCATGTCAGGCCTGAGCTAATGCATGGCTGTGGAGGGAGTGTGTCTTCGATGCTGCAAGTTCACAACTGGCTTCCTTACACCAATTTCCGGATTAAACAAAGAACCACCCACTGGCCCTGTAAGGGGCTGGGGGCAAACAAAAGAACAAGGCCCAAACCAAACAGCTCCTTCCTCATGGGTACCTGTGGCCCCATCTTGGGCGAGCTCACCCCAAAGGAGCCCTTACTGCAGTGATCTCAGTCACTCTTCAAACTGAGATTGTTGCTAATAAAACAAAAGGTTTCAGTGAGAGGAATCTGAGAGACACATCCAAGCAGGAAGCTGAGCTGAGCCACCAGCGACTAGAATAGAAACAGGAAACGAGCCCTGGAACAAGCAGACAAGAATCTGCTGCGAGCACAAACTCAAACCCAAGCACCAGCAAACACAGGGCAAGCGCAGCCTGTCTCTGGCCTTTCTTGGCACAGTATCTGGCACACAGTAGGTACTTAAGCCAGTGTTTGCTAACTGACCCTCAGACCTCACTGGCTGACCTGGCTACAGAGCCAGTGATGAGAAGAAGGTGAGGCCAGGGGACAGAGCAGTGCTCCTGCAGGGATGCTGGCTGACCCAGTGGAGGGGGCAGAGAAGCTCTTTCCCAGGGCCCACATTCAAGGCGAAGTATGTGTGATACAGACAAACCTGAAAGAAACCAGGTCATAACTTGGGAAGTCTCTTGTGGGAGACTCCTGAGATAAGAGTAAAGCTGACCTGCTCACAGACCAAACTCAAATTTAAAAAAAAAAACAAGAAGAGAAGGGAGAGGAGAAGAAAAGACAGGAGATATTGAGGGAAGGACAGAGACAAGAAGAGAGGGAGGGAGACCCTCAGTCTCTGCCCTCCATCAGCAATGATCTCTTCAGGAGACACTGAACAAAAGACAGGAATGACAACAGACCTAGGAAAAGATTCACTAGGCTCTCCCCATCTCTAAACACTTCAAGGGAGCACCAAATATCATAGTATCTGCTTGGCCTTTGGAAAGTTTTTCTTCCTTCTATATTTAAAGGGTGTGGGGGTGGGGTTGGGGGTGGGGGAGTAGATGATGGCAAATAGTGAGCAGCTCACCAAACTGAGCAGGATGTCAGAAACATCTCTGATCAAAGATACTACTGGCATAAGTAACTTGTCCCAACAACAGGGAACCACTGAAGCTATTTGAAGAAGCTGGGTTCTCTAACTCCAGGCCCAGAGATTTTTTTATTATGTCACTAAAAAAAACAAAACACGTTTTCACAGTATTTTATATACATTATCTCATTTATGATCAGCACTGTTTTACAGATGGGGGAATGGAGACGCAGAGTTGAAAAGTGATTTACCTAAGGTCACAGCTGGTAAAGCTCAAAGTCAAGGATTTGAACCTGGGTCACAGAATCACTGTTTGGAGCTAGAAACCCTTCTGGAGGCCACCTCAACCAGTCTCAGACTTCCCCGAGGCAGAGTGATGAAGAAGCCTGCTCAGAGGAACAAAGACTTCAAGTGTCTTTCTGACTCCCAGATCCATTATACTCTGCTGCCTTCTCTGACTCAGAATCCGTCTTCTTTTCAAGACACTAGGTAGTTCCTTGCATCCACCCCCGTCCCCAATGCCTAAAACAACGCTGATATGGATTTCACTAAATGTATCACCCACTAATTAATACTGGGGTTCCATCTCTAATGGGGAGGGGAAAACACCATTACTAACAGTATTTCCCAAGCCTCTACAGAAGAATGGTGAGGGGGAAAGGTTGCTGTAGCCAAATCCAAGCCTCTAATATGATAAAGTATTTCATTTAACAAGCATTTATTAAATATCTATCATATGCAAAGTACTGGAAACATGCCAAAACAAAAGAAAAGGCAGTGTCTGACCTCAATGAGCTTATATCCTACCAGGGAAGGGTGACGGTGGTAGGGATACACTATTTACACAGAAATACTGAAAAGATGAAGAGAAGGAGAGTAGGGAAAAAAAGGTCAGATGACCTAAAAACAGCAATTTAAGCCTGATTGTTAAATGTGTAAGTTGTCTAGGGACCTTGGATTTGCTATTAGAGAAGCCCTGGCTGTGACACTGACCACCTGGTGACCTTGAAACACCCACCCCAACTTTAGTTTCCTCACCTGTAAATGAGGAAATTAGACCAGATGAGCTCCAAGGCCCTTCCAGTTCCAAATTCATACTCACTCTCTTTGTTCATTTGAGCCTCTGTTAGGAGGTTGAAAAGGCAAATTCTAGTTAACTCTCTAGGTTTGGAGGAAACAAATATTATTAGCAAAACTGAAGTTTGGGATTATGTAAGGCCTTCCTTTACTAAAGTCCTATTTTTCTCATTTTCCACTATCACAAAATGTAGAGGACTGATTCTATTTCCTTGCTTTGTACATCCTCTATCTCCTGATAGTCACAGAAGGCAGGTCTCTTTGGTGTCCTTTCTCCAGACCCCTGGAACACAAGCTACCTGGATCTACAAACATCACGGAAGGATAGGCCGTTAATGGAAACCTATGGCCCACTCTTCATCAGGTATCTCACCGCTGGAGAATCTACCCAGAGCTAGCAGGTGTCTAAAACTTCAATTCCCCCTTCCCTGCTTCTCCTTCCCAAAGGTAATCCTATCTCCAGCGAAGAGATGATGCCCAGTCTAAGTTCATCTCCCTACAACATTGATCCCTTCAGTGTGTCTATCTTGGATGACCTCTCCGATTAAAATGAATCACTGCACCTGCGCCTTTGATCCCCTTTCTTCCCAGCTCCTGCTGAGCTCCGGTTCCACATTATCCCCTGCTTCTTCTGTACTTTTAACATTTCTTCCTTCACAAGCTTCTTCCCTTGTTTGGGAATTCCATATCTGGGGGTGGGGGGAACCCAATCAAACTTCTGACTGACCTTAGTGCTCCCCCTAGCTATCATGTTTTCTCTCTTCCTCTCCCTATCAAACATTTCATAAAAGTGATTAATAATTATTAAGTTCACTTCTTCACACCCCCCTCATGTACTCACTGCCCTTTATAATCAAGCTTCTATCTACCACTTTACTGAAATTACTCTCTTAAGAAGATTCCTCAATGACCTGCTTCTTGCCAAATTCAATAACCCATCTTTAACTCATTCTTCATGGTAAGATAAAGTATTTGTTATTTTTGGCTGTCACACCATTTATCCACACACAATCCTCCCTTGGTTTTAGACACATCATATTCTGGTGATTTCCCCACAACTGATACAGACAATCTACCTCTGTTATCTCTCTTTTGCCTTTTCTTTTTTTTGACTATACACTTTGAATTCCTATGGCCCTACCCTAGCCCTTTCCTTTTCTCTCCCCTCACTAAACAATTCACCCATTTTCTCATAGTTTCAACCATCACTTTCATGTAGAAGACTCAAATATTTGTATTCCTGATCGGGAAACACCAGAGTTGGAAGGTATCTCAGAGGTTATTTAGTTCAACTCTTAGCTGAGTCAGAATCTCTTCTATAACAAAGTAGCATTGAGTTTCAAGACCTCTAGTGAGAGGAAACTCACTAAAACCAATTTTCCTTAGACCAACAAGCTTAGATCTGATCCTTCTTCCCACTGTTGCTAGTCTGGTGGCCTCTGGGGCACAGCAAAGCAAAGTAATCCTTCTTGCATATGACAGCTATTCAAATACTTCTAAGCAACTACCATCATCCTGACCCTTCACACCTCTCTTCTCTAGGCTAAATACCTGAAAGTCCCTTCAAATGACCCTCCTTATATAGCATGATATCAAGGTTTTCCATCAGCCTGGCTGCTCTCTTTTGGACACTCTTCAACTAATCAATGTCTTTTGTAACCATGGTGTCTAGACCTAAACACAGTTCTCTAGGACGTAGTCTGATTATGGTTACAGTCTATATCTGAACTATCCTCCTAGCCCTAGAAGTTAGGCATCTCAGGCTGACGTCCAATTAGCCTTTGTGTCTACCTTTTCATACTGTTGACTCATGGAGTTTGCCATCTATTAAAATTCCTAGATCCTTTTCAGACAAAGTGTATATAGGTAGCTACACCTTCGCTATTTTATACCTGCTCTTTGAATTCAAGTAGAAGATTTTCCAGTTGTCCTTATTAGCAACAAGAGCTGACATTGATCAGGGGCAGCTAGGTGGTGCAGTGAATAGAGCACCGGCCCTGGAGTCAGGAGTACCTGAGTTCAAATCCGGCCTCAGACACTTAACACACACACAAGAAAACTAGCCGTGTGACCTTGGGCAAGTCACTTAACCCCAACTGCCCTCCAAAAAAAAAGGCAAAAAAAAAAAAAAAAAAAGCTGACATTGATGCAACACAACAGTTTTCCAAACTTTTTACTGACATTATCTCACTTGATCCAACAACCCTTGGAAATAAATCCTACAGTCATTATTACCCCCATTTTACAGATGAGGAAAATAAGACTCAGAGAAGCTTGCCTTTGGTCACAGAGATAGTAAGCAGAAGATAAAACTTTAACTCAAGTCTTTTTTGAGTCCACATTCAGTGCCCTGTTAAATTTCTCCTTATTAGACCTGGTCTAACATTCTGCCTGTTTAGATCGTTTTGGAACTTGACTATGGCATCCAGCCTGTTAAATGCAAACTACCAGCTTTCTGTCATCTGTAAATTTGAAAAGCACACACCATCTATGCTACTATCCAAGTCATAATGTTAAAAAGCACAGAGCCAAGGACACATCTCTGAAGTATTCCACTGGAAACCTCCTTCTAAGTTGACACCAAACCATTAATAACCACTCTTTCAGTCCAAATATTCTACCAGTCTAGTAATTCTGTTAAAAAATGGGGGGAAAAGTATCACATCCACAGCTACATTTTCATTTAGATGCATATTTTCATTTAGATGCACCATGGCCCAATAAAAATGCAATGAATTTGGAACCAGGTTCAGAGGAGAGGGGTGGAAACCCCAGCTCTGTTATACACTACTGGGAGATCTTGGGCAATTTACATTGCTTCTAAACCCATTTCCTCATCTACAGAAGAGGTTGGACCAGATTTTCTCTATGGTTCCTGTCAAGCTATAAATTCTACAATTCTGCTGGCACTTCAAACCATATAAGTCCCACATTAAAGGTGTCTTTCCCCTAAAGTACTTTCCCCATTCTGAATTCTCGATTTCTCTCAGAAGTATAAGTATTCTCTCAAACACCAAGGCTCAAAAACCTCAGGAATCCTGAGTCACCACTACTCTTATCTATCCAATCTCAGTTTGATGGATCCTTGAGGTCAAGGATTCTAGTTTGTTCATCTGTGTATGCTAGTCAGTGTTAAGCACATAGCAGACATTTAAATGCTTGCTGAATGATACTGGATGCCAGTTCTTTAGGTAAAAATATTTCAATGTAAAACCTTACTCAAAGAGCTAACATTTCCCTAGCCTGTCCAACAAAGAGAGGCAAAGTTCCTTATCAATTACAATAAAGAACAAGGTAAAATACTATTTTTGTAAAGTAAACAACTGGCCACTAATCAGTCCTTTGTTCTTAGGGCCATTGCCAAGTAGAAAAAGAGAAATTCAATCCTACTAAAATTGGTTTGGAGGCTCATCCTATTTCAAAAACCTTTTATCAGTTTGGTAACTCAACAATATTTGTCCAAATATTAGATACGTAATTACTCTTTTGCTAGTAAGACTCTTCCCAACTTAGTGACCTGATGACCACTAATTAAATGGGAAAGTACAACCCATTCCTTTAATACACAAAGTTTTTGTTGCTATTTTTAATTGGGGAAAAGAGGAAGGAGATGTTATTCAGGTAATGTCTGAGCAAAATCATATAAAAAATCCCAGTGATATCTATGATAGTCAAGGTCAGACAATATTGTTAATCAAAGTGAGTAAACAGATACTAAACTAAGGACAATATTTCTTAGAAATGCAGATAATCCAAAAAACTCATCTGTCTCTTTAAAATTCTAGACAATGAGCAAAAACACCTTTGATATTTCACTTCCCTTCTTGTTTCTATCCTCAGGCTTTGGGAGATGTGTACTAGCAAGGAGCTCACAAGAAAAGCAGAGCGCACAGGAGCTGGCAGGCTTGGATGAGTCCTGGAATAAATCAAAACTAGTCATCTTTTAGAGTAGATGCTGAAGAAAGAGGATGGACTTTAAAGGGGATTCCCAGAGCGGTACAGCAAATCAACGTTTCAAAGATGAATAACCTTGTTTGTATGTTGTTCCAAGGACCAGAGGGATAAAAAACAAATTCAGCCAACAAGATGTCAATAAGCCACATCCCAGATGGCTCTCCAGCTCTCCCCCCACCCAAAGTGGTTTCTACCACAAAACAGATGACCCATTTGGATCTGTGAGAAGTCTGAACCTGGGAACATCTATTCCCTTGGGCTGATCTCCCTAGTGCACAGCCTTCCCTTAGCTTCAAGAGAAGACTAACACCTTGGTTTCTGTGGGATGAAAAGAGGAAGCTTATTGTTAGGTCATTTTTACCAGGACCCTAAAACCCATCTCAACAGATGTTGTTTTGGTGCTAAGGTCCCCAAAACGCACTGAAGCAGTTTAATTTTAAGATGAAATATAAAAAATGACCTGGAGCAAAAGAGTAACCTACAGAGAATCTGGAAAGGGGAAAAACTACAACATTTTAAAGAGACCAGTAAGCCTGAGTTCTTTCCATTAAAACAACAACAAAAGCCATCTTGCCAGGCAAGACTTATGGATACACCTCAAATAATGAGCAGCACACGCAAGTCTGACTAAATCAGAGTAACACACATTCCATAAAGTTCAGCAAAGAGAAAGTTAAGGATTGAGATGGATTAATCGGAAGGAAATGACTGGCCCCTTTGCTATCAGAACCATGTCAGTCTTCATAGCAGGCAACATCAGAAAGGAATTCTATTCTCCAGTGTTTCTTTTCCATGCTGGAAAGACCATGTGTAGACTCTGGGCTATTCCAGGGGAATCAGGCCTTTCTGTCTCCACTCTGGTTCTGTTATCATCTCCGAATGAAGCCAGCTAAGTCTTTATACTGTTTCCTGTATAAAGTCTGTCTCCCAACCATCCACTAAGCACTCTTAGAAAAGTAATTTCTCCTTCATCAAAGTAACTGACAAAGACTTCAAACTCCACTAAAGTAAAAAAAGTCTCAAGCAAACATGGAGGTCACTTATCTGGAAAACACTCTCAGATGTAGGGTTGAACAGTTTTGAAACTTAAGTGAAATAGGATTTGCAATTAAGGGTCGACTCCCGAATGCCTGACTTCCACTCTATTTTACTTCTATCTCTTAGACATTCACTTAAGAAACACATCAAGATTTTAGAGCTGGATGAGACCTTGGCAGTCTTCTACAGATCCAAGGCTACAGACTCTCAGGCCATCTAATCCAATCTGTATCTAAACAGCTGTCTGGTTTAGAAATCCCTCATCATACAAAGTAGGAGATGGAGGATCTAAGAGTGGCAAGTAGTCAACTCATATCCAGGTTCCCTGTTGATCCACAGCACAGAGCCCTATCTTCACTATACTGCAGCCCACTTATCAACGCAATCTAACAAAGTTCCAGAATAGGCAGGAAAATTTTATTATGCTGTTTTTATTATGTGTCAATGAGATAAGTAAGTAACATATAAAAACAAAGGCTAGGATAAAGCCGTAAAGTAACAAAAATCTATCAGGCCTTTACTGGATTCTTTTTTATACACACGCATCCTAGAGATGATTTGTCTGTTGAAGGCAAAACTTCCATCAAACTGGTTCCATGGGTTGGGACATTCACATCTAGAGTCAGAACTGCTTTTCAGCAAGTCTCTTTGAAAGATTCTTTGACTTGGTCAGATACCCACTAGACTTACTACCATAGAACCACAATACCACACATCTACAATCTACAAGGCACTGTGGATGATGCCAATGAGGCCTACAGAAGGGACCAATGATGACTGCAGAAACACAGGAAACACAAACTCTGAAATGAAGGAATAAATTCTTGGGGTAATTCAGGAGTACTCCAAGTACTGAAGTCACTAGCCATAACAATCTTTTAAAAGCCAATGAGAAATCGATTCTAGCTCCATCTCAAAAGGACGAGTGAATAGATACTGTTCTAGGTTCCTATTTTCAATACATCCCAAAGAATTTTCCCTGGCCTGACTTTAGCCTTTATCGGTAATAGTGAATCTCACAAACAAAATGTCTCTTTCTCCAATAGTTTAATGTTTATATTAAAAAGGAGTCTCCTGACCAAGGAAGGGCATCTCATAATTTAGGAAAGGACTTGGGGGGCTGCTGGACAGCAAAATTAAGTTCATTGGTGGCTAGTGCAACAACAAATCCAAAAAGGAGTGAGAGTAGGGACTTGTAACCTTTTTTGTGTGTGTCATGGGCCCCTTTAGCAATGTGTTGAAACCTATGAAGTCCTTCTAGAATAATGATTTTAAATTATATACGTGTGTATGTATATATGCATACATATACACACATGTATGTATGTATGTATGTACACACAGATAGATGTAGATATATAAAACTACAGAGGAATTTCCAATTACACTGAAATATAATTTATCAAAATTTTTAAAACCAAATTCATGTACTCCTGGTTAAGAATCCCTGAGTTAGAGGATATTCCTTAACCTGAATACTATAGGTATAAGGGAAGCAAGAAAGACTGAAGGAATGAGGACTCAGAAGGGTTACTTATTACTCAAAGAAGGCTAGAAGCTAAGGATAGACATTCCAGTTCTTGCAGGATCCTGAACCAAGGAGAAGCACAAACATTTCTAGCCTCGTGCACATGTACAAAGTGGGGGAATAGGAGGAAAAAGATTTCTTAAAGGAACAAGGATGATATTAGGTCTGGTGTGTACTACTCTCATTCAGACTCACTATCCACTTGCCAAATGGCTTCTCTTATCTTCACTAAGCAAGATGACAGAGCTGGGATCCATGAGATCCTACCTAACTTTAGCTCTGAGGTTCATGGGACAACTCTTTTGAAGAGACTGTCATGATAAATATCCTCATGAGATTACATACATTTGCTCATACACAAGCATGAATTAAGCCCCGACTATGTACACAGCATCTTATTAAAGCATGCATATAACCTGGGCAAGGAGAGAGAATCTTTACATCCAATCATGCTCAAAATGACCATGAATTCTGGACAAAACTTCGATCCTGCTCCTTAGCTGACAGCTGAAGTAAAGACCCTAATCGATGAGGGCAAGAAAACTGGAACTTTTCTCAACTGGGAAAGAAAATGATGAATGGGAAAAGGCCCATTTCTAGCTTATCATTACTTAAGCCTGTGTGTGTGTGTGCCATGTCTGCAGCAGCCCCAGGGCAAGATGCATGAACAAAAGCATAACACCTCAGCACCACAAAGTTCAGTCCCTGGGCAGCAGGAGACTAGAAGGAACATATCCTAAGATTAGGAAGTGAGTGTAAGCGTGCACATGTACACACGTACACACACACACACACACATACACCCTCACCTAAACTCTCAAAGCTTTCTCCATTCATTCACTTAACTGAAAGTTACCATCACCACAAAAGTTCACATACTCCTGGATTCCTGATCCAGAAAAAAAAAAAAAAAAAAAAAGAACATTTCCAGCTTCTTCCTAGACTTCCTTTGAGAGACCTCCTCTTGTCAATCTCCATACCTCTCCTTAGATGTGGGATTACTTACTGGCAAGCTAGAGGGTCTTGATTGAAGACTCAGGTTCATATCTTCTTGCCCTCCTTTACTGGAAGCCATTGAAGGGGCTGAGGATGCCTGAGACCCAAATGAGTCTTGAGATAATTCCTGCAACATAAGGCCAAAAGAAACAGGCTTTGAAATGGTTCATATCAACCTGAGATAGTCTCCAGGAGAAGAGACAATGGGCAGTGAAGTCTTTCTCACCTGGTGTAAGGTGGGGGAACCCACAAGGAGGGAAGAATTACCTAAATGCCACAGATTGCCACAAATGGCATCACACAAGGCAGAGAAATAACCTGTGGTTTTCAAAGCAAAAATATCACAGTGGGAGCCAGATTTCTTCTGATGGCATTGTTTATCACCACCTATGCACTAAATATAGGGAACATTCTTTGGGGCCAAATACCACAGCCTGGTAACTTGGGCCAACTGTGGCAATGCATAAGATGGATTTTAATAAACGCGAGAGAGAAAGAGAAGAGGGAGAGGAAAGGAAGAAGGGGCAAGGGAAAGGGAGGAGAAAGAAAACAAAAATTCAAATCATCCTCAAAGGATGAAGTTTTAGCTACACTGAAGATGCTGAAAAGAATATGCCATGGGCTCTGAAGGCAGTCCCTAAAGAGGGATCCATGACAGCTGCATCACTGCCACAGGTACGTGCTCTCTCAAGGTAAGCATGACTAAAGGGACGACTCATGTGAAGGTAAAAGTCCTGGCATGTTGTGGTTTGGGTTTTTTTTTTTTTTAATTGGCCTCATTACTTTTCACTCTTACCTGCCTGTGCAATTTTGTATCACCCTGTTTCTTCACCAGAGCTACAGGTCTTTACATAGTTAAGAAGGTTATGCTTTTATTCGTCTAATCAATCCAGTTAGCATGTTTACCTAGAGTTTAATTGGTTTTTAAGTGCACATCAGAGAACCAATTTGTATGGCAAAGTTCTGATAACGCCAAAGCGCAAGCTGTCAGCTGTCACACGGGGCTTAGGTGAGATGGAGGAAGAGGAGGAGGAACAACACAAGGAGGAAGGTCTTACCTGGGGAGGAGGGAAGCGCTGCTGGGAATAGGCAGTTTGCTGTGGCTGCTGTGCCTGGGACTGAGGGTATGCAGACTGCTGAGAGAGAGCTGCAGAGGCTGTCTGCTGAGGTGGCTGCTGCTGGTAGGGTGACTGTGCCTGCTGTTGGGAGTAGGGGGGCTGGCTTTGGGGGTGCTGTTGTGCTGTTGACTGCTGCTGGGGATATGGAGATGGGGACTGCTGATGAGAAGGCTGGGATGGCTGCTGAGAGTAAGGAGGCTGGGATGCCTGGAGCTGTGGTGGCTGGGACTGAGGCTGCTGTGGATAGGAAGGCTGGGCATGAGGAGTCTGAGATGGTGGGGCCTGGGAATAGGGCGGCTGCTGTGGATGAGGACTTTGCTGGTTGTAATATGGACTCTGGCCCTGCTGGCCATACCCGCTGGGACCTTGCTGACCATATGGAGGAATCTATACGAAAAGAGAAGATGTATTTTAGCTCAGGAGCAGTTGCTTTAAATAACAAACCTACTTTAAACCACTTGTTTACTGCCAGTCAGGTTCAACAAGTACTCAATTAATTTTAAAGAATGAGAAGTCTAATTTTTATATGTATAGAAAGCAACCTCATACCCTGGTTTAACAGACTGGAAAGTCATGGATGAAGAGTGCTGACCTGGCCACTGGCTTAGTGAAGAGCTCAGAAACACTTTGGTTCTCTCCTCTATGAAGTGCACAAAGCAATCCCAAGGTCTGCCCCACCCCTCTCAAATCACCATGATGAGTGAAAAAGAGTAGAAAGAGCCCTCTGAGCACAGCACAAAATCCCACAAGTAGAAATAATGTGAGAGACAGAGCCATTCCAAAGGCCAAGAAGACTGCCTTCATCTGTGGGGCAAGGAGACCTCTCTCCAGGACCTCAAAGGCCTCTTCTCACCCTCCACCTACCACCTTCCTATGAAACTCTTATATCCTCTACAATCCCGATAAAGTCAACCAATGATTCTCTGAAGCTCTCCACTGCGTGGCAGGCAATGTAGCACCAGTGAAGGACGAGGAGTCAGAAGCCCATCTAATCACCCCTCTGTCACTTGTACCCATTGCGTAGTCTACACACAACACACCCATCACAGGAAGGGGAAGGACTACATGACCTCTGAGACAGCCCTCCCAGCTCTGAAACTGTGACCACGACCTCCAGAAATAGCCCATTCCATTTTTAGATTGCTCTACTTGGAAATTCTTTATGTTGACAGGACCCAGTGGTTCTAATTCTGCAATTTGGGGCTAAGTAAAATAAATGTAACCTATCTTTTACGTGATAACTTTTTGGATGTTTCAATTATACAATTCTAATTTTGTTAACAGACGTTACCAGCCTTCTCAATCTTCCCTTACTTAACTGTCCCCCTTCTAAAATATACTGTTCTATGACGGAGAACAAATGTTCTTGATTATTTTAGTAAAATAGCCTTTGGTCATAGGATTATAGGATTCAGAGTAGAGAGAGACATTGGAAATAATTTAGTCTGGCCCACCTGATTTGAAAGTGAGGAAACTGAGGCCCAGATAAGTCACTTGTGCAAGTTCACAGAACCAGGATTCAAAGTTAAGTAGTGATTCCAAATTTTGTCTTTTTTTAAAATTATACCATTTTACCCATCCCCATTCCAAATACCCCTCAAAGGGTAGGATGAACATTTAGAGTTGTTTCCCCTATGCTGGATATATCTGATGCTGTCCCCACCTTTCCACATATCTCGTCATAACACACACGCATGCATGTGCACGTACACATGTGTGTGCTTGGAAATGAGGCCTGTTAAAGGCCCAATATGCCCACAGACCAAGGTGATTACTTGATCTCAAGGTGACTGGCCAACATGGATATGACAAAGGTTAGCATTTTAGTGGTCTCAGTAATACTGTGCTCTAATGAAATGAGATAATTGCCTTAAATTCCTGTTAAGCAGGTACAGTAGAGGTAGCCACAGGATTCCATTGGCCTACTTGCATGTCTGTACACTATTCTCCTCAGTAGCAATGGAGATGGAGATAACCCAGTCTGTAGCTACCTGCTGTGCATAAGAGAGGCTGCCCATTGTACTCTGCGCCCGGCCTTGCATGGTCATGGGGTACCGCTGAGGAGTCTGGGATCCATATGGCTGTCCTGGGTATCCATGTCCTTGCTGTGGGCCTGATGGAGGGCCCTGCTGCTGTGAGTATGGGTTAGTGCCACCATATGGCTGAGGTCTCATCTTGCCCATCTGATCCATTGGACTGGATGGCTGTAAAAGAGAAAGTATTGTATTATTAATAACCTTGAACATTTAAAAAACATCAACCACCAACCCAATACATAAGGCCACACTGGTCCAGGACAACATGCTAAGAGGCCCTAATGAGTCCATAAGCTTTCCTGAGTAGCTGCTCATTCTGAGAAGGTGGCTGCATGGACCCTCCAAATCAACCCTGACTTTTAACATCCTTTCCTTTTTTCTAGGCCAAAGAAAAAAAAAGTCCAACAGGAAAAATGTGGAACAATTTACACAGCCATACTAGAACAGGAAATGAGATCAAAGATTTCCTCAGTTGGGCAAGAGGGTTGTATTCCTTTAACAAGCAAAGTCTGGGCAGCCTGGGCACAGTCAACCACTTTGCTTAAGGTAACCAACACTGAGCCTATGATACTATGGCTGAAGATTTAAATATGTGAGTGTCCAAATGCTTCCACTCCTTCAGTAGTTGAAATATCCACGTGTTCCCCCCATCCCCCATATGCACATCTGTAGCCTGTCTTTGCTACAGTACAGGCAGTTAAATTTATGCCTCCTTCCAAATGAGCAACATGGCCCAGTTACGGTTGCTGAGGGAGCCATAACTTTGAATTTTACTCTAAATTCTCAATCCAAACTCTGCATTAATGTAGCTTCATTTCGTATCCAAGTGTTTGAGGGGCCTGGGGTCAAATTTTAAGAAAGAAAGAAAAAAAAAGATGGCCTACAAAGGCACAGAGTACACTATTGGCAATAACGATGGATCTTGATGACCTCTCCCCCACCAAGTTCATTTGCCTATATGTTTACCTAAAAACATGTCTTTGTTTTTAGTTCTTTTTCAGGCTGCAGGGACAAATGACCAATTTTAGCATCTTGGCATGCTTTCTCTCACCCCAACTAAAACCTGATGTAATTTGCAATATGAATATGTTCTAGCCTCCTACAGTAGGACTTTGGGGCCAAGGGCCATGCCATTTTAAAATACATCAACAATATAGTGTATTTTAAATAGAAGTTTCTTCTAGCATGTTAGAAGTTTTGTCTCCAATGGGGGGGGGAGGGGAGTGGCATGCCAGATTTTTCATGCACCTCTCCAGGCCTCAGTTTCCTCATTTATACCTAAGTAGGTGAACTAGACTCTTTCCATCCTTCACTTCCTCTTCAATCCAGACATTCCATGTTCTGAGGCTCCTTCCAGCACTAAGATTATAGAATTATACCTATGCCTACTAATAGATGAAAAGTTGTGAACTCTAAAAATGGTGCTGGGAAATTCAACAACACTTCCAAGTAATTCCTATTCATATGGGCTTTTACAGGATATTAGCTAAGTAATTTATCAGAGAGGAAGAAAAAAGCATTTTTTTAAAGGGCTGGTTGTGAGGAGAGAATGAAGGAAGACAAAGGCAGCAAGAAGGGAGCTGGCACTGACACAGATAAAGAGAAAACAGAGATCTCAGCAAACTCTTGCTTTCAAAGCTTCTAATATACAAGAGACCTGGGTGAAAACCATCTCCCAAATCACAACCACTGAGCAACTGTTATACACCAGTGTTGTTGGAGCAGTGCTTTTCTCAAATAAACAATTCCCCACCAAAGTCCTGCCCGTGGCCCAGAAGTTCCAACAATGTTTCCAGTCTTAATTTCAGGGCTGCATATATCCTTTCGGGACTATTTAGGAGAATTTAGGTTTAATAACAATTGGACTAGCAAGTAATAAAATAGTATGTGGTTTTCCCCAGACACACCTGGCAATGTACCCAATTTGTCAGCATCCCCTTTCTAGAAACGTTTCAGGGTTTACATTGCTATATGTTACAGTCCAGGCAGCCCTTACCTCAGTCCTTGCCTACAGCTGGGTAGCCACATGGACTTGGGCAAGTGCATGCCACTAAATGCAAAGCTAGCACTTCTGTAGCACTTTAAGCATTTGCAAAGGTATTACATGTTATCTCATTTGATTCTCACAAAAGACCTGTGAGGGCTGTTATTAGCTCCATTTTCTAGATGGGGAAAACGAGGTTGAGAAAGGTAGTGACATGCCCATACATCTCCTAAGCGTCTAAGGTGGTGTCTGCACTGCACTGTCAGGTTGCCTCCCATGCTCAATGTCTAAAGTCAAGTCCCATGAGGGACTCTCAGGGAGGTCCCCTTAGAAACAGGGCTATGTGACTGAGCAAGGGTGATGCTCTTAGCCACTCTCTTTCGGAAACACCCCCAGCATTACAAACAGTAAGAGACTAAGAGTCAAGAGGACCAAATTTTGGTCTTCTGCTCTCAATTACGAGCCGTGACTATGCCGTTCTGCCTCATCAGACTCCAACCTCTAATCACTAGAATGACCAGACTGGCTCAGAGGTCCCTTCTGCTCCTGACATTGCTTCAGACTTTAACCATGCCGTCACTCCCATCATCCTTCTGCTCAGAAGCCCTAATGGCTTTCCAACGCCTGCCGCCCCACAACCATTTTAAAAAGTAACACTAGAATAAAAAGCTACAGTTTACCCTGAGATAGATGACGCACAAAACGCTTCCATCCCTTTGTGGGTCTTCAATTGCCTCAGTTATAACCGAAGGAGTTGGATCAGATAATCACAGTTACAGGTAAACCCAAGATAAAAAATATCTTCTTATCACCCACCAGTTCTAAACTGGTCAGCCTTACTCGCAAGGCACTTCTTGATAAGCTCTCACCTGTTCCAGTCAATCTTACTTCCCACTAGAATCATAACATTTGAAAGTAAGAAGAGATTACTGCACAGTTCTGTAGTCATTCCCTCTGTGGCCAATAAGATCCAGGACAAGGGCCTCTGTCTTGGCTTTAAGAGCCTGCACAATCAAGGTTCCAACACCCTTTTCCAGCCTTATTTCCAACTCTCCATTCTGGTCATTCCCAATTCTGGTCTGCTCCTGGATAGTTTTGGTAGCCTATCCTCATGCCCAGAATGCGCGCCTTTTCTCATCTCAACTTCGTCTAGTCCCCATCTAGATGAAAAAGATTCCTTCCTTCTCAAATTAGCCTGGATTTCTTTTGCCCTTGGTCAGTTCTACTTTTCATCATATTTACTTGTCTATAGATTACAAGCCTTTTGGGGCCACAGATGATGCCACTTTTCATCTTTGTACCCTCAGCCTTTGGTCTGTAACAGGCATTATTAAATATTTGTTATATGGAAATAACTCCTGCAACATGAACTTGCCGGCTCCCCACTCCCTTTCCTGGCTCTTTGCTTCTGTGCGTGCCTTTATCACTCTCCATCCCAGGATGCCCAACTCAAGCAGCAACTCCCCTCTGTCAAGCCAACTCCAGTCATTCCAAGACATATCAAGCTTCCTTCCCTTCTCTGAACTGTACTACACTGCACAGGTAGTTGGCACTACTTATTTTAAAGCTTAAAGCTAAATTAATGGAAATTATTAGTGAGGGGAAAAACTGAGTGTAAGCTCTGTGAAGTCAGAAATATGCCACATGTGATTTCTTTACCTAGCACAACGCTAGGCTACTACCAGGCACCCAAACTGTGGTTATAAAAACAACAGAGCTGACTATGATAAGTAAAGGAAGGGCAGTGAGGCTGCACCCTAATGATAAAACAGACTGTCTGAGGTGGAGAGGACATTTCGGGTCATTTCCTATAGGAGTCTCCCCTCTTATAACACTCCCTGCCAGCGACGAAATGGAAGTTGGCTAAAGTAGTTTTGTAATAGTGGATTCATGACCTCAATGAGGAAGGCCATTACATCTGGGGACACCTTTGTTGTTAAGAAGCATTTCCTTAGCTGGAAGGCCAAAATCTGCCTGCCTTCCTGTAACTTCCAACCAAATGCAGTTACTGACACAACCAATGGGCATCTGGGAGGATAGAAGGAGGAGCCTAAATGCCAGAGAGAGAAGAGTACAGAACACAAAGACAGGAGCTGGTCCAAGAGCTGGGAGTTCTGTGAACCCAGATGGCTGACACTGTGAATCTTCAGAGAGCACCTGTGTCCCTTTCCCCAACCTCCTGCGAAGGTAGAAACACTTTTCTGAAGGCCTGTCAATAACTCCTGGACTTGTAAAAATCAGAGAAGAACAGAGCTGAAAGGGACGTTGGAATACAGTGTCAGAGCTGTAGAGTGACACAATGACAAAGTCAGCTAACATGGAGAGGGCTCTTTCCACCTCACCAGCAGCTCCTTTGTAGGTTTCTGGTCATCTGTACTGCTTTACCAAAGGATTGATGCATCTTGTGGGGAAAGTAAAAATCAATCAAGTTGTCCATCTCTAGAATTATGACCCCTACACTTTGGGAGATCTTTAAATGACACGCGACTCTAAGAAACTCTTACTGTATTCCTTGTACCGGCCAAAGATTTATCTTTCCTTCTCAAACAACACTTGTAATCAGAAGAGTTTATCAATGGAACATATAACCTCAGAAGCTAAAATAAATTCAACTAAAACACAATTTCTCTGGTCTCATCAACCCTAACCTTATCTTAGCTGTAACAGAAAAAAGGGAAACAAATGTGGCTCAGAATCTGAGAATAAATTAACTTAAACAATAGTCCACGTGTAATCATCTCTATTTTATAGATGAAGAAAGTAAGGCTCAGAAGATCATGACTTGTCCAAAGGCAACACATTAAAGAAAGGACAACACTGGACTTAAAGCCAAGCATCCCGATTCCAAATCTAAGGCTAAGTCTCCAATAAGTTACAAGGGCCCCCAAATCCTCACTAATCAGCTTTGGAAATAGCCATTATAGAAGAGACAATTCCAAGTACAGACACACAAAAAGGCAGGAGGAAGTGCCTGTTGCCCGCAGGCACGAAAGGAAGAGTCAGGGGACAGGAAGGGAAACACCAGACCAGAGCAGCAAAGAGCTGGAGATTCAACTCTGGGACTGACATAGAGGAAATCCTTTCAATGGGAAACCACAGGAGTAGATTACTGTGATTACACTTCAAAAGCAAAGACTCTGCCACAGAGAGACATAATGAGAGGAAAGCGCTGCCCCCTTGATCAGGGAAGTGCAGGGCCCCCTGCTACACACTCTCAGGCATTCATAAAAAAAGGAATGGAACCGTAAGAAAGCTCCCAATCTGTCTCCCGCTTATCTCCCTCCAGATCACCAGTCACATATGAACTGCTTGCCAAACGTAAGAAATCAAAGGCTCCAGTTTAGGTGCTTCAAAGACAAGGATGCCTCCTGAATTTGCCCTTTCTGCGATCTAACTTGTGGAAAAATATCCAAGACAAACTGCTTGTAGGTTAAGAGCTGGTATGGCGAGTTTTAGCTCTGAGCAAACAGACCAAGAACATCCCAGTTAGGAGCCCCTCCTGATCAGAATGGCTTACAGAAATACAGTCCTGAAGAGTAGGATCGTTCTCCAGTGAAAAAGTCATCTTTTTGAGGGCAGGGACGAGTTTGTCTTTTATCTTTGCTGCCTAGTAAATGTGCACTGAATCGAATCCAGTTCTAGTATTAATCTAATATTAATAACAAAAGGCTAGAAAAGTGAATTCATAAAGTCAGCGTGGGTTATGCAGTGAGTGGTTTGCTGGACTTGGAGCAGAAAAATTTGGTTCTGAATACTAACTCAGAAACTCCCCAGCTGTGTGACTGTGGGCAAGTCAAATACCTGCTCAGTTTCTCATTCATCAAATGCTGACAATACTCGTAACCCTTCACAGCAAGGTAACAATCAAATGGGATAATTATGGAAAGCGCTTTGCAAACCTTAAAGTGGTTGTAGGAATGTCAATTGTTGCTATTTCTACTCTTATCATTATAGAGGAAAGAGCACTGAACTTGAAATCAGGAGAGTCAGGTGTGAATCCCAACCCAAAAAAGGACTTGTGTGGTTCTGGGCAAAGCCCCTGACCCCATCAGGCCCAGACTCCTCATCTAACTTGAGGGTTGATGCTAATCTCAAAGGAGTGCTGCAGACCGAGAACTCTGTAAACATGAACTAAACAAATATGCCAGCAGACTGAAGTTTTTAAATGGAGAGTTTGGAGTGAGCTACACAAACGATGATCTACTTGGGAACTCACAGGCCAGAGAATGAGAAGTGAAAGGGAGGAAAAAGATGCTCTAGAAGAGCTAGATCGTTCTATATGTGTGAACACATACGCAGAGTTCTCAGCCACCAGAGGAGAGCCCAGAGAACCAATGGGAAGGAGACATGGCCAGGAGGGTGAGGACTCAGAATCCTGAAAAGGAATAAGAAGAAACAAGAGATATTGCCCTGGAGGAGACCTAGAAGCAATGTGACTTCTGATGTGTTGTCACTGTCATTTTCATCAGCACCATTCTGTTACATGGTAAATTCAGTCAGAAATAAATGGGAGGCTCATGGTGAGAAATGGCATTTAATTAAAAACCCAAAGTTGAGGGGAGCTGCTTTTAGTTTGTTCTAGTCCTGATCAGGTTAGTAGCAAGGGTAACAAAACAGCAGTGTTTTGTCAAAACATCTCAAGGGCTAGTACATAAAGAAGAAATCTGTCTCTTGTGCTTGGCCCCAGGGGCCACAGTAAAAACCAACATGGGAAAAGAAAGAGATAGAGACTGAAGAGAAGCAGATTTTAGCTCCATATAAGGGGAAGAAGCTTTGTAGCTCTTCAATACTAATCAGATGATTGCCTTTGTCGGGGATGTTGGTCCAGGTAAAGTTTGGCTTCAATGACCTGGAAGGAGTCTGTGAAGTGGCTACAGAAAAGTCTCAGTGTTAAAAATCCTTAGGGAAGTAGGTTTGGGAACTACCAGAGGGCTGGGAGCGCCTGCATACCATCTCATCACCCCTACTGCCAGGTCAGACCTAGAACATACCAAGGGTACACCCCAGAATTCTGGACATTTAATTAAATGCCACTTCTCACCCTGGGCCTCCAATTCATTCCTGACTGAATTTATCATATAACATAATAATAATAATAATAATAATAACAATAATAAAAAGTCCCTGGCTCTTTAACCAAAAGAACCCCCTAATTGATTCCCACAGTAATTAACCTGCATTTTACCTCCGAGAGCGGTAGTTAAGGAAGTCGGCACTGCTATTTATAACTCATCTCAAATTGAGGGCAGACTGCCTAAAATCTAACACATCCCAGCTGTACTCCTGTTTGAACTAGGGCCAAGGGAATTTTTTAAAGCAATCTTGGCACCGAATGAATGACACCAACAGTATGAGAGCGCAAGTGGTTGTGTTGTGGTGACGTAGCAGGGGAGGTGGGATGGGAAGGGGGGGGGCCAGGGTACTGGGATCCCTTCTCATGCATGCTTGGCTGTTCACTAGGTCCCTGTACAGTAAGCCGGGAGCCGCCCACTGAGAGCCAAACACAGGAAAAGACTTTTCCTGTGGAACGCCTTGAAGTGAGAAACACATGGCTAATCTGAATAAACGCGAAGCCACTGCCGCCCCTGCCAGGAAGGTTAGTGCTCGTAATCTCTGGCCATGAGGCTGGCTGCCGGAGAGGACTTGGACCCGCGCCTGAGAACCCACAAAGAGCTGGGAGAACAGATGGGTAAGGACCCCAGCAAAAACAGTGCCGGGTCACGTGACCCACCACATGGCCCTGCCAGCACAAACTATTGTCTAGCTGCTGAATTCCTTCCCCTCCATACAAAGACACCAGGCCCCTTGCTGCAATTCCAGGGATAGGCAGCAGCTGTTGAGATGCATCCCTTGCTGAAAGGACCGTTCCCTGCTGAAGCTCTTTCACCGTTTTGAGTCCCTGGGATAACCAGTACTGGAGAAGGCCTCTCCCACCTCTTACAGTGACTTGCAAGTTCCACCTCCCCCCTTCTCCCCCCCAGCTGAACTTAGAATAGGTCCAATATAGTATAAAGAAGGTTTCTCTTTCTTCTCGGTCAACCTTTCCCAACTCCCTAGCTAGAAACAGATTTTCATCTGGTGCCACCTTAACCACATAAAATGTAGACTAGTAGTGCAATTAGCTCTGCTATACCCGGCTCCTTTCTACCTCCCCCCCTCCACCATGGTCCAGTCATACCAGCCCACTTGCTACTCCTCACCTACATCACTCCACTGCTCATCTAGGAGCCTTGGCACTGGCTGTCCTCCCTGCCAAAAACACTCCCTCCTGTTTTCCTCAAAACTCAGCCCAAGGGCCACCTTTTACACTCAGTCTAGAAAGTCTCAGTCTTCCCCTCAGCTGTCAGTATTCTCCTACCTGGTCTTCACTTTGCACACAGTATGTTCTCACTCGCATACATCAGTGTTAAAATGTGAACTCTTGGAGGGCAGCACCCCTTTCATCAACCTAGTGCGGCCTCTAGAAGCATCTACTGCAAGGGAAAGTGACTCTATGGTCAGACAGATTTGGCTTCAAATCTGTCTTTCTCTTAGACCACTGTTAACACACTTCAAAGCATTTCTTTAACCCCTCTTTTCTTCCCCTCTGTCACTTTCCCTCTTTAAAGGGTAGGTAAGGGGGTCCCTTTTTGATTGAAAAGCACTTCACTGGAGTAAATGAAGGAAACTTGGCCTTAATTAAGTCCAGCCTCTGCTTGGAAGGGTGAAAAAACAAGAAGAGAATGGTTTGCTCAGCAGTGGCAGAGCTGGGGGGGGGGGGGGGGGAAGATTGCCTTGGAGAGGGCAGAGTGGAACCCTTTCATTACACCTGATCAAGACTCATCACTAAAGGAACATAACTCAGTGGAGAACTTGAGAACTCCACATTCCTCCAAATGGGAAAGCAACATTTTTATTTTGTTTTTAAAAAAAAAGTTGTGTGTGTATAAAGTGGGGGTGGGGTGTGTGTGTCACACCATGTGAAATTGCTCCCATTGTCACCCATGGTCTAAGAAAGCCAAACGACAGATTCCTTTCTGTCAACTGGTGTCAGCTCATCAGCCATCCTATACTTTGGCAAGGCTAGGTAAATGCAGGGGTACAGAGCCAAAGAGAACGTCACTGCCACTGGGCCGCCACCAATGCCCTCCTGGCTTTGGCCAAGGCTCTGCTTCTTTGCAGAATGCAGGGAGTACCACCACTCTGGACTTCATGGAATCTTAGAATCTCAGAGCTGGAAGGTACCTCAGCATCCAGGTCAACCCATACCTGACAAAGAATCCTTATGATACCACAGTGGGCAGAGATACGGCCTTTGCCTGAGGACCTCTGATGGAGGTTGCCTGCTCCATTTTGGGGAGAGTTCCATTGATAGGGAGTTTGTTCTTAAAACCAACTTAGTTTTGCTTGCTTCTTTGCAATTACACTCCATTATTCCTAGTCTGGACTGCTGGAACCCAAACCGAACAAGTTTAATCCCTGCTTGACAGTCCTTCAAAGGGAAGATACAGAAGTACCCTCTCACAGTACATTTCAATTCTTTCTTTCTCTAGACTAAACATGCCCAATTACTTCAAACCATCTTCAGATGGCACAGACTCAGGGTCCTTCACTACTTCAGTTGCTTCCTCTGGAAGCTTTCCAGCCTATCAATGTCTTTCCTAAACTCAGAATTGAATACGTTCTCCAGAGGCAGTCTTGACCAGGGCCAGAAGACAAATTCCCTAGAGAGAGAAAAATTTCCCCACCCCATAACAACAAAACTTTCCACTTCTAGGGCGAATATCTCTTGACAATCCTGTGGAGGAGTTCAGTGATACAAGCATTAATAACTGTTTTACAGTTTAGCAAACTGAGGTCCAAGGAGTCCTGGGGCTTTGTGAGTATATTCGGGGGCTGAACTCCCAACCACTTTAGTTGTCCTGACTCCAAGTCCTTTCCCCTCTGCTTTTCATGCTATAAACTAAATTAAAACACCACCTACCCTTAGGTAAATACATAAGAATTGGAGTATTAGGGAATACGACATTAAGGTTGGAGAAAAAAAAAAAAGCAAGGAAGTCTAGTTTTCTTCAACTTCTTCATTCTTCCCAGCTCCTCCATCCCAACCTTCCAAGACCTCAGCAAGAGCGGCAGTACTCTGAGAATAGAGATGACAAAAAAGGGTCAAGCACACTCTCTGAGTCAGGTGGAAGCCCGCCAGCTTGGGGTGGGAGTGGGATTTCAACAAGTGTCTTCCTGAGCCTAATTCATAGAACAGCAAATAAAGCACCAATCTGACAACTTTCTGGGGAAACCCCCTGGTCAGACATGAAACAGAAAGCCCTCGACTTTCCAGCCTACTCTGGGATGTTGAGAGGGATCCAAAATCGAAAACAAGCAGAGATGAGTCCAAGCTCTCCTTAGGGGAAATGCAAAAGCCAGGTTTTGCCTTGCCCTACAGTAGTGAGATAAACAAACAGAATGACTTAGGTGGCAAATATGGGGCCAAGGCAGAGAAAAACAGCCACAACTCACATTTCTACAGTGTTTTCAGGTCTACCCTGAGGTGGGAAGAATGGGGATTATCCCTATTTTAGTAATGACACTGAGGCTCAGAGTAGTCACACAGCCAAGGACACTAACCTCAGAATCAGAGATGGGGCTGGAATGAATGTTTCTATCCTGTTCAAAACAGGCAAGGGAAGCCCCCTGAAAGAATGATAAGGACCGAAATACCAATTACAGATGGTCTAACAAAAGGCTGGATAACCACTTGGATATGCTCTAGTGGGGATCCTTGTTAAGTAGAGGCTTGACCACATGGCCTCGGAAGTGCGATTCTCTGATTCTAACGCTAATGGAACTGCACAGCTGCCCGCCCCAAACAGGCATGTTAGAAAACCACAGGCAGGTGGTTTGCATTTCTTCTTCCAGCTGGGGTGTAAGCCATCAAATGGCACAACCAGAGATTCAGTCTGATGAATTCTCAAAGTGATGATAAACAAAGTCTCAGTTCCTAAGTCCACAGGACTTACAGCCACTTCAATACCCTAGGCAGAACCAACTGCCCACCAGAGTCACCTCTTCTGCTCACTGGGCTTTCCTTCACCAGCTCTCAGAGAAAATGCTCTTCTCACACATTTATTCTCCTCACCTTTGGGTATAGATGGAGTGAATAGATTTCTCCCCACTTCTGATGTGTTCCAAAAACAAAACTGCAATTCTTTATAGAAGGAATTCCTTATTTGGCAGAGTCAGTAAAGATGCAAGGTGCCAAGTATAGAATCAAATATTCTGTCTGGAAAGGCCTTCAGAAAACAAACTGTTAAAACAGAGAATGGTAAGGCTGAAATGCCTTAGAGATCATTCGGTTGACAAGTGCCTCATTTTTTAGGCAAAACTGAGGTGCAGAAGAGGGAAGGTGGTTTGCCTAAGGTATCACAGAAGTTTAAAGGTAAAGCAAATTAAAGGCCTTTATCTAAAGCCAAAGGATCCAGAGTCAGAAGATCCAGGTTCTTGTCTGGTTTCTGACAATAATTGGGTGTAAGACCTTGAGCAAGTCACACTCCCTCTGGGCCTCAGTTTCATCAACTGTAAAATGAATGAGAGAAGATAAATGCTAAGGTCTCTTCTAGCTTTTACAATTCATAAAAATTCCATTAACTAATTTTCAAAGGGCTTACAAAGAATGGCAGAATCCCACCAGTACAGAAAAACAAAGGGAAATGTGCTGTTCTCTTACATATTATAGACAATCATCCTCAACAGAACAGTCAGGGTTTCCCACCTATAGGAAATTTAAAGATAGGAAATTAATTGGAATTGGCTCATTTTTTAGCATGACAAGGTCTGTGTTGGATTCAGAGTAGGTGCCATATTGTCTTGGCTTTCTTGTCTACACTAGCAAGCTAGAGCTACTCAAGAATCCAAGTATAATCTCAGCTGAGCTACAGAATGATTTGGACACGGCACCTTTGTATGATAGGGATGGATGCCATGAAGAGATAATGCCTAAGGTAGCTTCTGACTCCAGGAATTGATGTAAGTTTAGGCTCATTTGGATATTTGGATACATCAGAAGTCAATGATATCATGACTATGGGGACATAACTCCACTTCACCAGTGCAGATCAAAATGTGTCCATATCTTGTTCCATCTGATAAAAGCCCCTATTTCCCCATAAAGCTTCTAGAGAAAGTCCATGCTACCTTACGGATAGGAACGTAAAACTCAAGCTACTTACTGTCTCACAGGGTTGCAGTTATTCGATTTACTAAACATTACGAACAGCTATTCTGTCCCTAAAGGTAACATGGTGTAGTGAATAGCATTCTGGGTTTGGAGTCAGGACAAACCTGGGTTCAAAAATACCACTTCTGACATTAAACTAGTTACAGAACACTGGGCAAGTTCCTAAGCCTCACTCAGTTTCCCTTTCCCCACGTGTAAAGCAGAAATAACAGCACCTACCCCACAGGACAGATGTGAGGTAATGCAGGTGAAGTATCATACAAATGTGAGCTACTAGGATCATAGACAGGTTGGGACCTGCCTCTCCCTACAGGGAGTTCCCAAATGGGGAGTTCCCCATGTGGATGAAGTCACGGATCCTTTGCACAGGCTGTTCTGAAGAATCAAGGAGGCTTACAGCTAAAAAAACCAAGGCAAAAGCCCTAAGTGCCATGATTAAGTCACCTAGCAGGTAGAAAAGCAGATCAGAGAAAAGAGTGACAGACTCAACATCCAAATGCCAAAAACGATGAGAAAGGGTTTGGCTACTCAAATTCCCATTCAAAGAGATGTTATATTCTCTTCTCTCTGGGAGGACCCACATAAAACTGTGCCCTGATGCGCTAATTCACAAGCATCTGGGCTATTTCTCCAGGCACACTTATTGTGTGGCCCTTTCATGTGCACAGCTTGGTGATGAATGAGGGAGCTGGGATGAGGTCTAAATAAGCCAGTGTCCCTGTTCTGGAGCCTGCCACTCTGAGAGGGGGAAAAACATGCACACAAAAACCAATAACCCAAGTCAGAATGGAGGAGAGTGCACAAGAGAGATTCACCAGAGAGGCAAAAGCATTGGAGAGAAGGCTTCTCTGGGACAAATTACTTACTAGACCTTTCTTTTCTTCCCCCAACTTCAAGGCTCCACAAAGTAAGATGGTATTGGACAAGGATGACTGAATTCCCCTGTCTCTCAACCCCACAACTGATTTGGGGTCTTGGTTTCCTCCTCTGAAAAATGAAGGAATTAAGCCTGAGAGTATGAAAGAAGGCCCAGAACAATCGGGTCCTGGATACTTCATTGGTTAAGCAATGAGTAATCACTACAGTACAGTGGGCAGCCCCTGACCTACAGCTGTGAACCCACAGAAGAGAACCAGCCAATCACTAGGGGACAGGCTCTGCCCACAAAGAGGCTTTCCCTCTAGAATATCTCAAGGCTTTCAGGATATATGAAAGTACTTAGTCTGAAGGATACATCTAGAACTACAGGTAATACCAAGGAATATGTATCACCCTTGCATTCTGTGATAGAGCTTTGGATCTAGGACCTGAAGAGGTATTAGTGCCCTTTTGGCCACCAACAGTGTGACCCTGGACAAAGGGCTTCACCTTTTTTAGTTCATCTACAAAATAATAGATCAGGGGCTGTGGTCTGTAGACTTAAAAATTTTTTTGGTAACTATTTCAATATAATTGATTTCCTTTGTAATTCTGTGCATTTTATATATTAAAAAAATATTCTTCTAAGGAAGGGTCCATGACACCAAAAAGGTCAAGAACTGCTAGACTAAATTATGGCTGAGTTCAATTCTATTATGCAAGCCTACAGCTGATTTCCCCAAGCAGTTACTTAAAAGTACCTACTATGTCACAAAAACAAAACAGTCACTGACCTCAAGGAGCTTCCCTTCAATTCAAGGGAAACAAGCGCACAGTGGAGTAAATATGATTTCTGGAGCCGGGAAAGGGGGAAGCTTGGAAGACCTGCTCTTCTTCATCTGCTAAAGCTCAGCTCACGCCATTTTCCCCAGGAAGTTACCTTTCCCTGACGTCTCAGGACTGCAACAACCTTCTTCAGTCTTGGAGTGGACTGGCTCTGTTTTGCAGCTCTCTCATTTAAGCTGCTGTCAGAAATACTGTTAAACTATGTCTATGTCCTACCCCTCTTAGACTCTGTGATGGGAAGGACCAATCAGCAACAATGCTTGGTGCACAAGAGATGCTAAGAACCATTTGTTCAATGAGACCTTACATTCTCTCTCTCTCTCTCTCTTTCTTTCTCTCTCTCTCTCTCTCTCACACACACACACACACACACACACACACACACACACACACACTTTAAACAAAGTTACAAAAAATTTAGAAATGGTATTTAGTCAAGAATACTGGGAAGAAATGATCAGACTTAAGAATCAGCACCTTTGAGGCCAGATTTACATAAGAGGAGACATCCATAAAGACTAGAAAATTATGAAACTATGGACAGGCTGAGAGCAAGGACTTCATGTGATCTGCTGCATGAAGAACACACATGGACATAACAATCTATGAACAAAGGGGAAGATCCTAGAGAGGAAGCAGTGAATTTCACAGAGGGCAGAAGTGGGGGGGGGGGGGCCAGGGCTCATTGCAACTTTTAGCAAGTAAGAGCAACACTGTCTCCAATCTCCCCTCATTTCTTTGACCTAGTTTTTCAGGTTCTTTTCTAACATACTGAAAAAGTCTTGTAAAGAGGATGTCCCTATATACAATTGCAATTTTGTCCAAAGTTTTTCACAGCCTCACCTATAATTAATTACAAAATCTCTTTTGTGTTGCCTTCACTAGCCTTAAAGAAATACTGCAAAGCAGGCCTCTGTACTGAGAATCGACACATACAGTAAATTCCATTTGGGGATGATGGGACAGAGATGCCACCATCAGTAATCCCAAGTACTCTCTGTGGCAAAGGGCCTGAAACAGAGCAAAAGTAGTCAACTCCGCTTACCTGCACCTCAGTGAGAGGAGGCCATCTCAGAGGGGGTCCACAGGAAGCATAATGTGCCACCTCCCCCGTGACCACCCTAAGGAAAGTGAGAAAGGGGAGTGTGTGTTTGTGTGTAGGAGGTTTGTTCTCCCTCCCACCCCTAGACATATAAGGTGGTACTCCAGGGGTCTCTGAATCACTGCTCAAGTTAGGGAGGGTCTCTTTTCCTTTCTCCAGCTCTAGTAATCTACTAGTCAAGTTAGTCTGTTTCACACTAATCTCTGCCTTCTATACTGGCCATATAGGACAAACAGAGGCTCTCCTCTCTACTAGTCAATCATCAGCCCATCTGTGTTTTTGCTCCTGATGTTTCACATACTGGGAGTCCTCCCAAACCCCAAATTCCTTCCTGATCCTCTTTCCCCTAACCCCAAAGTGTCCTCCTCTTCTCCAGCTTGTAGCTCACACATCTCTCATGTACTCAATCACAAGCCCTGAAGAGATGTTTCTCATGTGCCAGTTCCTGGGGCAAACTAGGACCAAAATGAAACTGCCTTCCATTCTAGGGAGCTTACAGTTAACAGGAGGAAAAACCATCGACACATACAAGTTTACACACATACACATGAACACATGAACACAAAATGCATACAAAATATTAATACAAAGTCATGTGGAGGTGGACCCAGCAGGTGGGAGGGTGCCATCAGAAAAGGCTCCTTCTTTTTAGGGGGGCACTAGGGCTTAGTGAGAAGCTAAGGTCAGAAATGAAAGCATCTCTCAGTTCTGCTGAGGAGAAGGCAGGGAGGCCAGAGAGGGATGTGTTGCAAAAGGGGCAGTGAAGGCCAGTTTGGCAGGAAGGCAGGACTAACAGGAGTCCTTTTTTAAAAAGGCTATGAAGGTGGCCTGGGGTCCAAATGCTAGACCCAGGAGTTTGTAGCTGACCCTAGAGGCAACAAAGAGCCAAGCTTTCTGGGCTTTCTGCTTTAAGAATATCAACTTTGGCAGCCAAGACGTGCGGCTGGTTTGGAGAGGGCAGAGACTGGAGGCAGGAAGCTAGTCCTGGAGAAGGCTGACACGAGGAAAACAGCACAAGAGACTGAGGCTTCAAATCCCACTGACCTATTCAACAAGCTTTTATTAAGTGATTATCGCACTACCAGGCACTGCAGTGTATCTTAAGGGTTCAAGAGCAGACCAGCAGTCTCTGCCCTCAAGGAACGAACATTCTATTGAGGGGAAACACCCTATACAGAACCAATCAACAGAAAAGATATACAGTATACAGAGGTGAAGTAGAGAGAGAGAGAGTGTGTGTGTGTGTGTGTGTGTGTGTGTGTGTGTTAGCTGGGACATACGGACAAGGATGTGCTGTAGGCCTGGTAAGGTGAGCTAGAGCCAGACAATCAAGAGATGTGTAAGCAAGAGGCCACTGCTTTTTACTACAGAATTTGCAAAAGGGAGTCACTGGGGAGTACCGATCTGGGGAGTGCCAAGGTCAGATCTGAGCTTTAGGAGTACCACACTGCTTGGGACCACAGGCAAATCTTTCCATTAGTTTTCTCATCTGTAAAACAGGGACAACGAGACCTATAAGGATATACCTCATGAGGCTGGTTAAGATTGAGTGAAATAAACTAGAATGAGGCTTTACAAACCTTACAACAGCTAATTACTTTTCTCATACTATTTTGAATCAGAATGGTGGCCATATCCTCTTTTAGACAGTAAACTTTATGAAGACATGACTGTGTTGTGTCTTAATCTCTACATGGTCCCCGGTACTCTGTACATGTAACAAGCTTAATCAAATATTTATTGAGCTCAACCAAATACAGGACCCCATGGGTTTGCTGCAGTCTTGACAAGAAATTAGGCTAACAGTTAAGGACCATTGACCATTGGCCTGTAAGTCGGAAGAACTTTGTTCCTGTGCTGAATGTTCCTTGTTAGCTCTGTGACCTAGGGCAAGTCATTTCCCTACTGTGAGTCTATAAAATCTGCTATCACCCCCACTACCTGCCTTATAGGGCTGCCATGAAGATTCAGGTGAAATAATGGATGTACAATGTTTAATGCTATTTCTGAAGAGGTGTTGAGATACTTCAGCAATGTCTTGATTCATTTATTCTCTTTGCTGGATTTTACCTTTATGAACAAATACCAGAAAGCCAGTCTTAGCCTTAACAATGCCTATCATGTAAAGTAGAGGGAGGTTTCCATTTGGAAGGAAGAAATGGGGAGCTGACAGCTGCCAGTTATTTCCTTAGACCCCCCCCCCAAGCTCCCTACAACCAGGAGCCCCCAATGTGTCTGAGTTCACCTTGGGGATCAGACTAGACCACATACAAAAGTGCTGAAAAGTGGTTATGGAGACCCAACTGTCTCATTAAAATTAAAGATGCCCCTCAGTCTCCAGATTTTTATAATAGCTATCAATTAGGATTGTCCACAAGGAACTTACAGAATACAGAAACTCTTCAGCTCTTAGTTGGAGCAGCCAGAAATTCTTTCCAGTTCATCCAAGATGGTGACAGGGTTTGGTGCTGCCTACTCAGGTGATTTGTATTGGGAAGCCCTGCCCTGCAGGTCCCATTCAGCAAAGTATAAGAACTAGCCTCCAGCTGGACATTTGTACCTTTACCAAAACCAGAACAAAACCAGTAGGTCTGCTTACCATCTCCAACCATCTCTAATTACGGAGAGTATCCATCTGGTAGGGAAATTGTAGTTTGATATTCTGAAGAGGCACAAAGTAGCATGTGCCAAAGTCTCTTAGTCCTACCTTCACGAAGAACATTTCTTGAATGTGTCTTTCTTCCCTGTCATTATCATTAGAACCACTGCAGTTCAGGCCCTCATCTCCAAATGCTGGCACTACTAATAACAGACTAAATGGTTTATGGTCTCCTCATTCAATTTCTCATTAATACAACTGCCAAAATCATCCAAGTGCATGGATTTACCCATGTCATTTCCTTGCTCAAAAACTCTGGGTGGCTTCTCTATTGCATCTAAGATAAAAGCAAACCCCTCACTCAGTCTGGCATTCAAGCTTGGCTCCAACCAACCTTTCCAGCCTTATTTCATAATACTTTTCCTCCTTTACTCTCTGTGCTCCAACCAAGCAGTTCTTCCATGCAAGGAAGCACCTTCCTCACTTCTTCATCTGTCAGCCGAAATATCTCTTTTCCTTCTGGTGCTTCTCAGTTCCTACCTCTTCCATAAAGCCTTTCCCAATTTCCCCATCTCAGAGGCTACTCTGTTCCCTCCCCTCTCTCCTCATCTTCCTCCTCTTTCTCTCTCTCCCCTCCCCCCCCCACTTTAGCCCTCTTTAAATTTTCCTTAGAGCAATCTGACAACATTTATTAAGCACCTGCCATTCATCAGGCACTGTGCTGAGCACTGGGAACACAAAGAAAAACAAAAAGCAAGGCTCCTGTGGCTAGGGGCTCACAGTCTAATGGGGAAGTATAAACAACTATGGACAAACAAGATACAAGCACCAAATATTGGGGGTCATCTCAGAGGGAAGGAGTTAGGTTAAAATGGGAATTGGGAAAGGCTTCTTGGAGAAGATGGGATTTTAGCTAAGACCTGGATGAGGGGAAGTCAAGTGGTTGAATTGAGGAGGAAAGAAGCCCAGACATGGTGGAACAGCTTTAGCGAAACTGCCTGGAGTCTAAGGAGAAGTAACACATTTGAGGAATGGCAGAGAGAAAGTCACTGGATCATTGAGTAAGCATATGAAGGGAACAGAGGTGATGAAGACCGAAAAGGGAAGAATGGGCCAGGTTGTGAAGGGTTTTGGAAGCCAAATAGAAGATCTGACATTTGACCCTGGAAGTAATAGGGAATGTCACTGGTTCTCCCCTTTGCTCCAGTTACAATCCACCTTGTAACAATTATTTGCATACATATCACATACCCCTTATCAGATTATAAATTTGAAGGCAGGGATTGTCATTTTTTCTTCTCTATTATTCCCAGTACTGTGAGCACAGGACGACTTTGCCCTTAATGTTTATTTAATTGAATTTGATTTCATTCATGACATTAATTCATTCATTAAGGCATCTATTCTGTCCAAATAACTTCCACTTCTACAGTGTGTGAAAGTATAGAAAAGTCATGCGTTCCTGTGGGCTTCCCAACAACCCTGAAAGTTTGGTAGTGCTAGAATTGTTATTTCTGTTTTACTCATGAGGAGACTGAGGTACAAATTAATGAGACACCTGCCTATAACTACAAAACTTGTATCAAAACTAGGATACCAATTTGGGATTTTGATCCTAGGTCCGCTGTTCCTGGCAATATAATAGAAAGCCTCCATGAAATGCATAGAGCCAGCTAGGCATTATGGAAGAAATGAAGAAGAAAAAGACTCAAGCCCTACCCTCAAGAAACTGACATTCCAGTAAGATTGAGAATTTCCATATACAGAGCAAGAGAACACGTCATCAAGACGAGAAATGCCCAAATATGGTATAAAGTGGGGCAGGATTTGAGAACACTCGATACCGACTTGGACAATTCCAGGGACCGTATTCTGCTCCAAACTCAGCTATGACTTTGCTCTACGACCTTGGAAATCTATAAAGTGATGGGTTTAAACTATGATTTTTAAGGTCTCCTCCAATATTATCAGTCTATAAGGGAACATTTTGGTGTGAATGGTCTCTGAGGGAAGCATATGAACATCTGTGTCTAGATGGGCAAGGACATTTAGCAATCTTTTACTTTCTTTCAAACCAAATGCCATGATAGTTCCTCATCTTGGTGTATTCCCACCTTCCTCTTTAAAAAAAAAAAAATTCAAAATTGCAGTAGAAAGGCACAGGTTCACATCATAGGCTGGAAAGGAACACGAAACTCTTTGGGTGTTCAAACTGCTGGGGCAACTGAACTCCAAAAACTTTGCTTGAAATGGGTCCGTAAGTACAGCATTCCTCACCAGGTCATTGCAGAAACCAACTTGGCTTATCAGATCAAAACAACACACTTTTGTTCATTTCCATACTGACTTCTGACAATTTTTACTCTATAAATTTCACAAATCCTATGAACCTCTAGAGATGGTTTTACAATTTGTTACCCTCCAGGCACCCCGCTCCCCCTCAAAAAAGATCACCTGGTGGCTAAACCTCCAACAACAAGCCTTCCTCTTCGCTGTGCTATTCTTCCCTTTGTGGATCAGCCCAGTCCTTCACCCAAGACAGGTATCTACTAAATGCTGTTGTGCACAGACTTAAGTCTTTTTCAGGACCTAACAGAGTTTATTTATTCCCTCCTTTGCAGGTACAACCTCTAAGAATTTAGGGTCACTTTCACTCTACAGTGAGAGTTGGAAAAAGATTATACTAATGTTAATAATTGGAGAAATGTCCTTGTTTGGCCTTCTGACATGAATTAATAGTTTGCTTGCACCCTCCCTCACTAAAATAAAAGCTAAATCCAGGCTAATAAAAAATGTGTTTGTTTTGGCAAGTAGATAATCCATAGGAGTCCCTCAACTCCACCTGAATGAGAAGAAGGACCATTGATCCAAAGCACCGAGGTACAATATATACATTTGTGCTTCATTAGGAAGAGGTATGACCCCCTAAAGAAGATGACAACAGACAGCACTAAGGCCAAGAAACACTTTGCACATGTCAATCAGCAAGCATTTATCAAGCACCGATGGTATACCAGGCACTGTGCTGAGGAATTCAAAGATGAAACTGCAGCAACAGTTCCTGTCCTCAGGAAGCTGACATTTTATGAAGGGGAACATGCACACATATAAGCACAAAGACTACATATTAAAAACCCCAAGATGATGTGAGGAGGAGGCAAGGCATGAGCTGCTGGGACGGTGGGAAAGGAATCAAGGAAAGTTTCATGGAGAAGACGGCATTTAAGCTGAGTTTGCAAGGAAAGCAGAGATCCTAAGACTTGGAAGGGAGGACTGTCAGTGCAAAGGCATGGAGAGAGAGATGGGAGAGACAGAAACAAAGATGGAAAGGAGAGAGGAGACAGAGGTAAGAGAAAAGGAGACAGATGGGGGGAAGGAGACAGAGAGAGGGAAGGAGGGGGAGGGAAATGGAAGAAAGAGAAAGAGAGGGAAAGGAGAGGGAGGGGGGGAGAGTGAAAGAGACCATGAGGAACAACAGCAAGGCGAGTCCCACTGGCCTCTAAGAGTGTGTGGAGGGAAGTAACATGTAATAGGGTTGGAAAAGGAGGCTGAAGGCAGGTTGTAAAGGTCTTTACATATCAGGGACTGACATTGGAGTGTACTGAATAAAGAAAAGAGTGACCTAGTCAGTCCTGTGCGTGCAGCCGTGTGGAGGCTGGAGAGGAGGAAGACCAATTAGGAGGCAGTAGTCCAGGTGGGAGGTAAGGAAGGTTTGAAGAGGGTGGTGCAGTGACCCTCCTCCAGGACACATGAGGGGTGCGGAGGGAATAGCATCTCCAGTGGCCTCTCACCACAAAGAACCCCACGAGAGAGGTGGCACAAACACCTTTACCCTGGTTTCACAGCTGGTGAAACGCAAGCTCAGAGAAATGACTTTCCTAAGGTCACACACATGTAGCAGAGGACAGAGACAGAGCTAGACCTTGCGTCCTCTTATTTTCCCACCACACCCTAGAACAAAAGGACTTTAGATAAAACTACCCCACTCTCTAGAGATCTAAGACCAAACTTCAGGCCTAGAAATGGGGTCTGTGATATACAGAACAAGTTATAAGGTCTCTGTCTAGGATGCTACCAGCATCCCTATCATTTTGTCACTACACAACTGATTCAACATTGCTAACATGCTGAAAGCACAGAACCACACCATGGTTATTAGAGTGGTTTTCCTCCCCCTTCATCCAACTAGCTGGTGTAATGGTTACAGTGCTGGAGCTTCACAGTCAGGAAAACTTGAGTTCAAATCCAGCCTCAGGACACTTGCTAGTTGTGTGACCCTGGGCAAGTCACTTAATCACTGCTTGCCTTATTTTCTCATCTGTGAAATAGGGATAATAACAACACCTAGCTCCCAGAGTTGTTGTGAGGACACGAGGAAATGCTATTTGTAAAGTGTTTTGCAAACCCATGTAAATTAAAAACTATATAAATGCTAGCTATGATGCTGATGAGGTCAGAAGGGAAGGACCAGCGTGGATTAAAATGAGAAGACTCAGAAACAGCAGCAGAGGCAAGAGGGCTCAGTCAATATGACACTTGCAGGGCCCCGACTCCCCAGATGCTGAGCAGTAAACAAACATTACAAAGACTTGACTCCTGGAATGGGCATTTTACTCAGCTGAATCCTCAGCCATTTCTATCCACTGTAAAAAGTTACCCAGGACCCAAGTCTGACTGAGCTACACCATGGGTCAGTCACCCATAGGGAGGGATTTCCTTCTGCCTAAAAGAGGGAGGAAGGCCTCCCCATGCTGGGTGGAAGAAGGCCCACATAAAAGGCACCCAAGGATGCCACAATTTGAAATCTGACTGGATCTAGTATTAGATGGGCACCAATAATAAGGAAATTGGTTGCTACCTCATGCCATCTTTGCCACCAACCCTTTATTTGCTATGAAGCTCAAGGATCCATTCGGATTTAAAGGGGAAAGCCTTGTTAGGAATAACAGGAAAAACTACACCTTCTCACCCAAACTCCAACCCCAGATGTCTTGGCTAGTTCCCACTCAGAGGGGGTCTGATTACATTATGTAGGCACTTTTTAGACCCCTCCACACTCAATAAACACCCCCTTCCAAAATCTGGGGTCTTTCACTATGGGCACTTCTAAGGCATCTTGCCCATGAGAACCTCCTCTTCTCCCACTGTATTCCTTTTATGTTCTCTCAATAACATCCCAGTGGGCCAGACCCTCTGCCACACTAAGTGCTTCCCAGCCTCTACAATGCAGCTCATGCTGCTCCTTCTGCCTGGAAGGCTCCCCAGTCTTTAGAGCCCCTGCTTTGATGCCACCACCTCCATTCTCTTCTGACCTGCCAGCCCACATACTGGTCCTATGTATTTAAAGATTATGCAAATAAGTAAATATTGTAAGGATGCATCTAATCACCCATCTTAGATTCTAAGCTCACTGAGAGGAGGAACCTGGCCTTACCTTCTGGTCACACCTGTTCTCATACATAGTACCATGCCCCCGTGGCTCACAAGTCCTGCAGGCTCACTTCTGTCAAGGGGCTTTTACTACAGGGCCTGGTTTTCAGCTCTTGGTTAGTAGAACTTGCATGAGGTGACGCGGACCATCTGCTCTGACGGATTGCCGATATGCGGTCAGGGCTACACCAACATTCCCTGGATCCATTTACCCAGTGTCAGGTGGTCTGTCCTAGCCAAGTAGTCTCTTCGGTCTTTGTCAAACTCTTGGGAGCATGGGCCCAACTGCCTACAAGTTGAAGGCAGGGAGCCCCACTACTTTCCTACTGGGTCCAATATGTGCCTGGGAATCACAGAACTGGAGTCTCAGAGGGAAGACCAAAATGGGGTATTTCAAAGAAGTTCTTTGTAAATTGTGAAGCTCTTTACAAACAGGAACTACCTCATGGGATGACATCTTCATTTTAGAAGGGCCCAGAGAAGGTCACACAGCTGCTTAGTGCAGAGCCAAGATGAGAAATGAGGTTTCCTGGTTCCCAAACTAGTGCTCTTTTCCCCCTACACCATTAAGTGATCGCAAAACTATTTATTTTACTCCTACAAAGCCCATCTCCTGACCTGGGAAGCAAAAATAGGACACCCAAACTTGGGTTAAAAAAAGACATCTCATCCCAGGGATGGGCAGGAGCTCTGGGACCCTATTTAATTATCTGCAAGAGGAAGACTACCAATGGCTGAAGGCTATAAATGAACCTTCAGAGAAGGCAGAACACGCCTTGGTCAGAAGGCTCCAGCCTACCTCTCAGCAGCAGGCTGGTCTAGGCTGCAAAGATTGAGACCTGGGTGACAGCAGACAACTGGTTTGGGGCTTCACCTTTCCCATTTGAAAAAATAGGGCAATGCTCTGCCTAGTCTTTTTCTGCCTTTAAAAAAAAATTCTTTTATTATAAAAGATGACCCTCTAAATAGGGGGAAGAGAAGGGGAGGAATATTATCTGAAAATGAAAGTGATGTCAAAACATAGGACTTCAGTAAAAAAATTTTTTTTAAGAATTCCTGCCCCTCCCTCCTTCACAGGCAAGGTCATATGTGAGAGTTCAAAGAGCTCTTAGCGGGAAAGTTGGCTACTAGGCAAATATCCTAATAGTTCATCTACTAAAATCATTCTGTTTCCTCAAGGTCTCCAGGTTCTCCTCTTACCTGTCTAATCGCTTCCTTTCCAGCTTCCTTTGCTGGATCAACATCCATGCTCCATCCTCCCATGCTACCTCTGAGTTGGTCCTGGGGCACTTTCTCTCTCTAGTCTTTCTCTTGGGGATCTCATCAGCTCAAAAGTTCAGCTATCCTCTGAATGAAAAACGACTCCCAAATCTACATATGCAACACTCTTGTCTAGGTGGGGGCTTCCCAGCAACAATGCCAACTGTTTGCCTTTACATCTCTCTTGGTCTGTACACAACACAGATTCAACAAGTCTAAAAGAGGATTCACATTCTTTTTCCTGCACATGCCTCCGCTCTCCCTCCTAACTCCCTTTTCTGTCAGGGATGCACCTATTCTTGGTTCACTCTCACCCAAACTGTTGCCCAATGTGCATTCTAGCCCCCATGTCTTTCACACCTGCCCCTTCTCCATGATAACCCTAATACCTGCCTAGAGCAGGACCTCATAATCTCTCACTTGGAACTACAATAGCCTCCTATTTAGTGAAAGTGGAAGGTTCTTGAGAGCAAGGACTCTGCTTTTTCTTTGTATCTAGCAGATGCCCCCTTCTCTCTCCATTTTCAACCTCATGCCTTGACTCCTGCCATAGCCACTGTGGGTGGTCTCCCTACCTGCCTCTCTCTACTCCAGTCCTTCCTCCATTCAGCTGCCAGGTTAATTTTCCTAAAGCACAGCTCTGATCATGTCACCCTCACCCTCCCATCCCATTCCATAAAACTCCAGTGGTTCCTGATCACCTCTAGGATCAAATACAAAGTCCTCTGTTTGGCATCCAAAGGCCTTCAGAGTCTGGCTGCCTCCTGCCTTTCCTGTCTTTTTACACCTCACTCTCCTACCTCATAGCACTAACTTACTTGTTGTTCCTCAAATGAGGACACTCCATCTCTTAACACTATGGGTGTCTCCCAGGCCTAGAATATCCCCCTCTTCATTTCCCTGGCTTCCTTCCGGGCTCATCTCAAGTCTCACCAAAGAGAAGTCTCTTTCCATCCCTCTTAAAGCTGGTGCCTTCCCTCTGACAAGGGGGCACTGATCATCCCCAACCTACCCTCCTAGAGCAGTGGTTCTCAACTTATGTGTCGCGAACCTTTTGGGGTCAAACGACCCTTTCACAGGCGTCACAGGGGTTGCCTAAGACTATCGGAAAACACATATTTCTGATGGTCTTAGGAACCAAGACACCACTCCTCTATGTCTCCAGGTGGGTCTGCCCACATGCAGACATGCCCACATACGACTATTAAAGTGTCAAGGCATTAGGAAGGTTGAGAGCCACTGTCCTAGACCTTGTTTGCACATGGCTGCTCTCATGTCATCGCCATTAGACTGTGAGCTCCTGGAGGGCAGGGCCTGTCTTTTGCCTTTCTTTGTTTTCTTAGTGTTTAGCACAGTGCCTGGCACATGGTGGATGCTTTCTAAGTGCTTACTGACTGACCAACGCCAAAGAAATATTTCTAAAGCACAAACCCAGCTACATCATTCCCCTACTCAAGCCAAGAATCCTGCTTCACATTTCAAGTCCTTCCCAATCTGACTCCAACCTACCTTTCCAGATGGATTTCCCACCACCTCTCAAGCCATGTCCTGTGCCTTTGTCCAGGCTGTCCTCAACTTGGTGGACTGTGCCCTTATGCTACTGTCCTATAGCACTCTGTTAAACTCCCAGAAGCTTTCTATATTCCCTTTCTCTCAATCATCCCTCAGTCTTCTGTAATCTGACTTCTGATCTCATCACTCAACTGAAACAGGTTTTTCCGAAGTTCCCTCCCATATACACATCCACACTCCCCTGTTCTGTCAGGGATTCAACTGTCCTTTCTTCACTCTCACCCGTTCACAGCCACACAGTTGTCTAATCTACTGTGTTCTATCTCCCCGCCATACCCCCAACTGGGGAAGAGACCAACGAGCTCTTAATGACCAAATGTGACAGTCTTTGTCCTTTTCGATCGATGCACCATTATTCATCACCCTTTCTTCCTCGGTGGTTTTTCAGGACATCTCTTCTGGTTCTCCAGCCTGTTTCCTCTGCCTCTTGTGCTAGTCTGTAATATGTTCCTGAAAAGTGGTTTTCTCCAAGACTGTCCAGAGCTCTCTCCCCTGGTCTCTTGGTGACTTCATCCTGTGGGTTTAATGATCATCTCTATGTAAAATAACCAGTTCTACAGATCCAGCCCCAACTCCACATCACCAGTTGCCCACTGACCATTTCAAACTGGATGTCCTAAAGACTTCTCAAACTGGACTGACTACCCATTACAAAATATTCTCTTTCCTCCCCACCCCAACATGCTTTCAAGGCCCCTTTTCTACAGGAGGTACCATTCCTACTGTCTCGGTTTTATCACCCTGGCACCGCCCTCAGTTCTCCTCACTCATACCCACCCCACACATCCAATCAGCTGTCAAAACCTGCCATTTCTACCTCGTGGCATTTCCTACATCTGACTCCTTCTCTCCCCTAGCACTGCCATTACTTTAGTTCAGACCCTTGTCACTTCTTACCTCGATTACTGAAACAGCCTCCTAATTCTTCATTTCTTCTGGCCTCCAATCTCCCCACTCTAGTCACACAGCTGACAAAGGGATTTTCCTTAAGCATATATCTATCTGCTTGTGTAATTCTGCTACTCAATAAAGGTCTGTGGCTTCCTACTACTTATTGCCTCTGGGATAAAATACAAAAGCTGCTTCTGTTTAGCTTTAAAAATTTTTTTTACTTGGCCCCATTCTATATTTTTTCCGGCCTCACTGTATATTATTACCCCCTCTATACTCTGCAATTCGGCTCAACTATCTTTTTTCCTGTTCTTCACAAAAAGCGTTCCAACTCCCACCCCCTCTATGTATCTGCACCAGCAATGTACATGCCTGGAATACATTCCTCTGTCCCTTCCTCACTTCTTCTTCAAAGAATGTCTCTCTTCCTTCAAGAAGGGATGTTCAAGCATCACCTTCTCTACAAAACTCCTCCTGATTTCCTACTACCCCCACCCACAACTGCCAGTACCCCTTCCTTACCTAGTGTGTATTTATTTTAATTCCTTTTATATTTAGTCTGTATAATCCTTAAACGTGTACTTCCCATCTCCTGTTAGAACATATCCTCCTTGAGAAGGGGGACTCTTTCATCCACTGTATTTGTATCCCCAACCATAGTGCCTGGAACACAGTAGGTGATTAAGAAATGCTTACCAATTAATGAAAAAGACTGTGCCTTATTTCATTGGTCATTTGGGATATAAGACAGCTGGAAGGTAAGCACAATGTTCCATTCATCAAACACAAATCATAGACAAAACATTAAATGGGGTGGAATAATGGGGAGGAGATCCTGGACCTCCCAGGATCCAAGACAAGAACCTCCCAGTCTTTTTTAACTCAATTAGAAGCTCCTACAAAGAACTCTGAAATACTACTACAAAGCTATCCCGCCAGCTTCTTCAGAACCAGTCTAGAGAAGGTACCTGCCCTCTCTTGAGGCTGGCACAGGAAAGCAGGTGTTCTGATGGGAAACTAGTCTACCCAGATCCAGGATCATTAAAAGGAGCCAACTTCACAGCTCAATACCCACATTTCTAAGGCAGGGAGAAATCAGGAAACCTGGGGAGCCAGACTCAGTACTGGACTGTTTAGGACAATACTATCTATTCCTTCCAAATATGTCTGAATAACCAATGAATTTCATGTGCCAGAGACCAAAACAAAAAGGACATCCCAAAGGCGAGAAAGGAAGCTATCTGTAGTTACATACCTGGAGTAATAAACAACCAGTTCCCAGCATTTCTATCAGAGAGATCTATAAATGGCAGAAAACAGAGAACAAAGGCTATCCCAGAAACATAAGGGGGAGAAGCCTGGAGGGTTCATGTCCTCCTGGATGATGCACCTTTAAATTCTCCACCACATGGCCATGGACAGTTTTTAAAGCCAAAGGGGCACTAGGCATGAGTCATTTTAGAAGAAACAGCTGGGCTTGAGCATATTCATACCCTGAAAGGAACTGTAACTTCAAGTATCTAAGAGTGAGCCTACAAAAGGAAACTGCCAAGCACAGGCTTCAGTGGAGAGCCCAGTAACTGCTTCCCCTCTTCTTTGGTTTTTTTGAATGACTGACATCACGCTGATCCCTAAAACTTATTGCCAAGTCCGTCGTGTCTGTGCTGGGTCTTCCCATCAGCCCACAGAAAAAGCTAATGTTCCCATTAACAGAGATGCCTAGAGACAAGTGAGCTGGATCAGTTGAAAGCTGACAAAGTTAAGATTGGGGGTGGGGGAGAAAGCAGAGGAGAGCACACAGAACATCTCAGCTGCTGGTGATGAGTCTCTAAAAATCCTAAGTGTGTCTTTGCCAAAGAAGGAGGAGGAACCGCTAACGCTCCAAACTCAGCAACACACAAGCAACTAAGCCATAAGGAAACCCAAGTGTGAAAGGAAAAAGGAAAAAAAAGGCCCATGGCACATCTCCCTTTCACATTGGCGGTGGCCATACAACCCCAAGCAGCAGCCCAGCTTCTTTGGGAGAGACAACTGGGTGGAGTGGGGAAGAAGGAGCAAGAATCTGTCCTGGATAACTGATTTCTAACAGGCACCACAAACAACTGTAGGTCAACATTTTAACCAGGGAGGTTTACAAAGACAGAGTACACCGGAGGTACAATCTCAGAACTACACCTCCTCCTTCTCCTAGTCCACCACGCAAATGGGAGAAGCCCCTGGGTGAAGAGGTGCTCAAAGAGGGTTAGGGTTACCTGAGACCCCAAAATACCAACATGCTGGGTCCTGCTGAAAGAATTCCACTCAAGTCTTCTCAGCCAAAGAAAAAGTAAAGTTTATTGAAAGATATGGGATAGACTCTTATAGAGCAAGTCTCTGCTAAGCTATCCTACGGCGCTCTCACCTAGACTGAGTCTCTGTTAGGGCATTCTGTGGCTCTCTCACACAGGAAGTCTCTGCCAAGCCATTCCATGGCACTCTCACAAAGCATGGAGGGAAGATGGGATCTTATATACAGAGGAGTCTAAGGATGGTTCAGAGGAGGAGCCAATGAGGTCTGACTCCAGTAATGAGTTTGGGGAGGGACTTCAGGTGGAGTTAATGACAATCAGACTTGAAGAGGTTTCCCAGAGTATGTACCTCAAAGATTCAAGGAAAGCTCAAAAGGGGAGGGGGTCCCAGAGCCTACACCTCATCATGGGGACAAAGTCCTCCCACTGGTTCCAAAGACTCCTTTCAGCTGAAAGGTGGTGAGTTATAAGGAAATCACATCAAAAGAGAAGTCCATTAGTCCCTTTCTACTTAACAGAATGTGGTTCAAACAACACTCAGAAGAAGACAACCAATTTCATGAATATGCCTCCCCCTTCCTCCCCCCCCAAGGTGGTTGGGTCAGCATATACAGTCTAGAAGGTACAGGACTTGAGTTAGGGTACCTGGGCTTTGCCATTGTTAAGCAGATGCTCTTGAACAAGTCAATTTAGTCGTCTAAAGTGAAATTTTTCTCATAAAATGAGGCCAATAATACTTACACTGCACAAGACAGCTGGGTTGTTGTCAAAATCAAATAAGAACTTACAGAAAATAGTATGTAACTGGGAAAAAATGAAATAGGATCAGAGACGTAAGGGTCATCATTTGACTCAACTGCCTCCTTTTACAGATAAAGAAGCTGCAGCTTCAAGAAGGGAAGGGACTTGTCTGTGCACATCTAAATACTAAGCGCTAGCATCCCAGTTCAGGTCTCCTTGGATCCAAGTCCAGTCCTCTTGCCCCCAGAGCATGCTGCTCCTCTGAGCTCTGAACTGGAGCTGTTCTGGGAGGGGGAATCCCACACTTCTCCACACCACCCCAGAACAGAAGCTCTGAGCCCGCCCTCATGCTGAATTCTACTTGCGTCAGGAGCATCCCCTTACAGATCCACAAGTACCCAACCCCAATCACATAGGGACCAGCAGGGGAAGAGAAATAGAAACTCCCCATTTCAGGAAGTTCCCAGAAGGAACCAGCATGTGGCTCCAGCATTTATGAGCTACTTGGCCACAGCAAACCTAATCAAATGCAGTTAAAAACAATATTAAAGGCCATTTCTATGAGCATATGGGCAAATGACATATGTGCAGGCTTATTCAGCCCATCAGTCCTTGAAGCAGGGCTGATCCAAGCATCTCAGCTTGATCACAGCTCCCAACTGTTCAGGAACATCATCCATGTACGAGGAACAACAAGAAGTACTTCACAGCCCAAGTTTTATTTCAGAAGGATAAGCTCTGCCAAGCAGGAGAAGCCCAAGCTCTACCCAAAGCCTGGGTCCCATAGCCTGGAGGACCATAACAGATTTGTGCCAGACACACAATTCAATTGGGGTCAGAGATTCCCTGGCCTACTGAAGCACTGGCCAGATGCCACTAAAGACTACTGCCCCCAGGGCAGAGTGTGAAAACACCTTAGGGGTCATGTAGTCCAGCCCCTCCTCTCATTTTGCTCAGAAAGAAAATGAAGGCCCAGGAAAGAGAAACCCTTAATCCTAAGCCCCACATCAAGGATGTGAGAATTCATACCCCTTACTGCCACCCAGGCAAGTGACTCTGGAAGTCCTGGAACACATTACTGACCTCAAAGAAACTTTGCCACCAAGACTGGAACCTGCAGGGGTCTTTCCACTACACCAAGTGAACGTGATATCACCCTCCCTTTAACAAACAACTCTCCATCTCGACAACCAAGGCCCCAGAAACACAGACATCACTGGATTTCTATGAAGCCCACTGAGCCCAGGGTAGAACTATCTGTAGAAAAGCAAGCATCCAAAGCCTTCTGCTTCTGTCCCAATTTGGCTTCAGCTCATCTTCTCCAGGAAGCCTTCCCAAACTAATCCCAGCCCTCAACACACATGTACTCATTTAGTGCTTTAATATTCCCCTGAATGTTTTTTCTAAGTGTTCACCCACGTGGTCATTCCCCCTTTAAGAATATCAACTCCTTCGGGGCAGGTCAGAGAATTTCAGATCTGGGCAGCCACAGAGTCCAAAAGAAGCCAGGTCAAGTCCAAGTTCTATTACTTTTATAAGACCCTGAGTCCAAATATCCTGACCTGTAAGGCCCTATCTACACCACAGGGTTATTATAAGCACAGTCCTACTACTACTACTACCAGTCCTGCAGGGTGGCCCAACAACCTCTGGGGTTGGCCCATTCTGTTTGGGAATCTATCCCCATTATGTGGTCCAACAACCTAGCTCTGTTCCTTGAGATCAATACCTGCAATGGGGAGAAAGCCTGCATTCCCACTGAGGAGCAGACAACACACCTACCTGGACAGTACTCCCTTAGCTGCAAGTCCCAACACCCTGACTACACTGGCAAAGTAAGAGCTGCCCTATACTGGGGAGTTTACAACTACATAAAATTAATGACAAGGGCTTTAAAAAAAAGTATTGATTTTATAGGTGACATTTATATGGTATTTTATATGCTACAGAGTTCTTTGTATACGTTATTTTACTAAATCTTTATGATACCCAGTGAGGCAGAGATAGGGGAAGTATTATCCCACTCTTACAGGAGAGAAAACCTGGAGAGGAGCAATTACCAAGTCTCAGGATTGGCACCCAGGTACTGACTCCTAGTCCAATATTCTCCCTCTCTGAGATGCTACTTGAACCTTCAAAGTAAGGTCAAGGATATGACAATTCACACCCCCTACTGCAACCCAAGCGACTTTGGAAATCCTGGGAGAGATACATTATTGGCCTAGAAGAAACCTGTGGCAATTTCTCTTTTCTGCCAGTGATCTCGAGTAAGGGAAGAAAAAAAAACCCAACCCTTTTTGGAAGACAGCAATGTTAAGCAAAGAACAGACACTTGGTCACTGTTGACAGATGGGTCAAATATCTCTTTTGTCTCCTTAAGAAGGAGACCTTGAAGAAACCTAGAAAACCTTCTGACCTGAGACTTTAATCTTGTGTATCATGTACAGCATCTACCTTTCTCCCTTCTAGATAGGTCTATACTATTTATTAAACTCATAGAGCCTCTACTGAGTCAAGAATCCTGAAGACATTTAAGACTGAGAATATAAAAAGTCATTCAATCATCTATTAATCACTAACTGTGTGCAAATATGGTGTTCAATGGTGAGGGTAGATATAAAGACAATTGTACCCTATTATAGTCTTCAAAGGGCTGGCAAGAGAAGACAAAAATAAATATGACACATTTTAACCTAACACTTCTCAACAGAGTTCTCCTCTGGTTTCACAATGATATGAGAATGACTCGCCCAAAGACTATATACCAGAGGTCACTAGCTTTGGCAGGTCCTACACCAAGCTGGAAAGGCTTAAAATCAGTGGGTGACCTGTCAAATAATTAAATCTACTGTCTGAGGATCTATGAAAGTAAATTTGGAGAAGCCCATCATCACCAGAAAGTTGGAAAAAAGAATTTCTCCTCTGGTATCCACAGAAACTCCTAAGGTCTAGCTCAGTGCCTCATAGTTGGTGCCTAATAAATGCTGAGGGCTTGTGATGGGCAGTGGTGGAAAGAACACCACCAACACTGATGAAATTGCAGCTCTTTACAAAGTACAGGAGAAGAGCTCAGATGAAGGAGAGATTACAGACGCCAGAGAGAACACAAAGGCCAGGCCCTGGGTGGTGGGCGTCTACCTCACGTTCCAGTTGCGGAACATGGCCAGAGGGAGGGGATTAGAGTGGGGAAGGCTTATTATCTTCTTTCTAGCCTCAGGCATTCCAGAAATGGTGACATCTCAACCTAAAGAAGATTTGACTCCAGTAAACAGTAAGCTTTTAGAAGAAGCTTGCCAAGGTAAAACTTAGGAAGGGAATATTTTAGGGAACTCCGCAATTTGCTGGTCCAGCCGCCTCATTCTTCTGAGGCAGAATCTGAAGCCCAGAGAGGGTCAAGGACTTAACCAAGGTCACACCACTAGCAAGGAGCAGAGCTGGATTCTAACCTGTGTCACAGAATTTGAAAATCCAAAATCCCGTGCTTGGGGCTTCCCTCCTAACTTTTGGTTCATTTTTTCTTCCACTGTGAAATGACAATGGACTTGGTGTGGTATCAGGTCAAGGCCAGGTAAGACCCAAGCTTTACACTACTTTTCCATCCCCATCTTCCTCTTGGTGAGCTTTTCTCCCTTCTTCCACCTTTAAAGACTTTCCTCCTCCTTTCCCCTCCCAATTCTTTATCACTTTGTATAATACTATTTTTTACTCTACTCCAGAGAAGTAAAATTCCTAGACCAGAATTATCTTGGTCTTAGAACTGTTTATTAATTTGCCTGTCAAACATTCTATACAACCGTTTACATCTTACTACAAAAACCTCCTGGGTACATATTGACAGCTCAGCAAGTATTTACACAAAGCTCTGAAACATTTGGTTCCTTTAGAGACAGAGAAAGTGCTGTGTCAAGCTTCCATAGCTCTCTACCTTTCCCTTCACCCCCCCCCCCACTTTTGTAAAAAGAAGCTTCTTCCTGGCACACCTCTAATCCACCTAAATTACTCTTCTACCACACTTGGCCAAGAGAAGAGAGGGGGGAAGAATGGGCGTGTCAGAAGAAAAACAATATTAACAATCCACAAGCATATTTAGACCACATGGTTCAAAAGCCAAGTGAGGGAAGTCAAAGCTATACCATGGGAATCTACCTGAGACACCCTGCTGCGATAACTCTTGTAGCTTCTTATAGCTCAGTCTCTATCTCTGAGAAAACTTCCCAGGGCAAGCCTGAACAGTCACATTTACAAGTGCCTGCTGGATCCAGATCGAGAATCCTGTCTATTAAAAAGAAGTCCACCTAGATCACAGAATATGCTCCTCATAAAGCTTAGAGTCTAATGTAAACAGTACTAGTTTAAAACCTAATTCACCCCCCCCTTCCACCCCAGTCCTACCCCTCCTTGGCCAGGCTAACTCCAAATAGATTTTCTCAAAGCTGAGGTTTTAATGAGATCTGTTTAATTGTACAATACTCCTAATAATCAGACTCAGAATATTAAGAGTATAAAGGAAGCCTTGCAGATCTAGCCTACCCTTCTCATTTTACAAATGAAACGGGGCCCAAAGAGTCCTAGTACCTTGCCAGAAGTCCCCTCAGCTAGGTAGTGGCAAAGTCAGAACTAATAACCCATCAGGACCTGATTCCTAGGCTAGTGCTTTTTATAGGACCACCATCCAGGCAGAAGGTACCAACTCCATAAGATCAATGGTGGTGGCATCGGTGGGCTTGGTGGAAAGCCAAACAGCACTTGCCTGACCATGCAGTCTGGCCTATCATTCCTCAGGAGAAGGTATAATAATGGGGGTCCTCCTTCCTCACAGAGGTATTTAAGATCAGCACAGAGTCCTACTGCTCTTTTTCATTCCAAGTACCAATGGAACCATTTAACTAGAAAGTTTCTAAGTAAACAATGGCTCTCCCCAAGGCTAGAAAACCATGGTGATGATACAAGGTGAATGTGAAGTTCCTCAAAGCCAAGATGCCAGTGTCCCTGGTAGGCAGAGAGAGCCCTACAGAATGTTATAATTACAAGGAGCTTTGGAGATCAGTGGCTAAGCAGAGTTAGACCCAAATTCCCTGACTCCACTACCATGTTACACCCATTTCAGGAAAGATCCAAATTACTGAATGAGTAGAGGGAGCAAGGAAAAAAAACCCCAGCGATAAAAACTGTGGGCCCCAGGACCCTGCTTTAGACCCTAAGAGATCACGACTGATGAGCAGGAAAGAATAATCTAGTGCTCACTAATCTGGAAAATAAGTGATATCTTGAGGTTTTTCTTGCCTTTGGATTAAGAGATCTGAAGTCAAACAACAATGGGGGTGTGTGTGGAAGTGGGGTAGGGAATGGAAAAAGGGGTCCCAATGTTTCTCAAAGTGTTCCCACATTTAAAATGTCATTCATTGGACCTCTGGAGCTCTACAAAATGACCTGGTGTAAAAAGCATGCCCCTCAGGAAGGAGGCAAGCCAACAGATGAATGTTTAATATGCTCCAAGAGATCTTCTGTTACAGGAAAAGATCTTTCTGCTTGTGATTAGGGTTTGCCTCACACAAAAGCAGAGAGCTCTCTGGCTCTGCTGGAGTCAGAGCAGCAGGGTCTCAGGTCACCACCAGTTGTGTGTACTGACTTAGGGACACTCCTCACCCTGGATGAGCCTCAGTTTCCTCATCTGTAAAATGAGAATACATGAAGCATGCTAACTCCACAGGGCTGTCACAACTCAAAAAATAAAGATGTGTGAAAGCATTTTGCAACCATCAAGCCTGATATAAACAGAAGGACTGTATCAACAACAACCACAACAATAACAATCCAAGAATCTGAGATTTCATTTTTGCAAGCAATCTCTCTACAGATGTAAATTCCTATGTCTTTCCATCATTAAAGGGAGCTTTTTGAGTTGTCACAAAGGAAAATTTTTTTAAAATATTTTAAAAATCTTCTGGTCACTAATGCTTGTGTTAAGCCTCTATGCTAATCAAAGTTGAACAGTCACATTTACAAGTGCCTGCTGGATGCAGATCGAGAATCCAGTCTATTAAAAAAAAAGTCCACCTGGATCACAGTTGGTCCTAATGACAATCCCACCAAGGTTTTGATAGGTCAGGGACTGGCCTCCTCCAAGAACCTGGGGTTGCCTAGATGTAATAAAAGAGGTACTGAAAAAGACCAGTGAAAAGCCATTAATAAATATTACTATTCACACCAAAATGCACCAAGGGACCTAAATGTACACATTGTCTATTTTGATCCCTCTCCCACCACCCTCTAAAAGAGGAGGGCTGGAGAAAGTAGGACTGAGTAGTGGGTGTTCATCTGGAGGTGGTTTTCCTAGTCCCTCCTACTTCTGAGAGAGCTCCAAGAGTCCTGTATTTCAGCCAGCCCAGACTGCCTGCCAGTAGGCATTCCCATGATAAAGACAGGAATCCTGGATTTGTTTCCCAGGAGTCAGAAATTCTGTTCGATATTTCCATAGCAAGTGGGAAGAGCCAAGTCCCTATAATCAAATCCACGGTGGTCCTCCTAGACCCCAATAGCATCTGTGAATTTGAGAACTTAGCTGGATCCCCCAGATGTTTCTCTTAAAGCAGCCTGAAATAAAAGCTTCATCCCAGGGTCTAGTCCCACATTTCCCAAGCTTTATTCCAAAGAACCCTACTGGTGTTCTCTGTAATGTGAATGGTGGGCCCCATAAAAATATTTTGATGCTAGAAGTATTTCCCCTCTCTAAAACAATCTAAATAAAACACATTTTAATGGCCACTTTCCAAAAGTTTAATAGGCTTGATTTTTCACTATTTTGCTCCAAACTTTGATACCTTTGGTATCTTGGGAATAGGCCATAGGCATTCCAAAAACAGTGCTTATGAAGCATATCCTCCTCCCACATTACTTCAAATATAATTTTAATTTAAATTTCTGCGAACATGTTGTTTCTCTCCAATAGAATGTAAGCTCCTTGAGGGCAGACAATTTTTCTTTTTTTACAGTGTCTGGCCATACAGTAGGCATTTAATAAGAACTGTTGAATGAATGGACTCTACCAATATTTCAAGGCCATAAGTGTGCCACAGTTAAGCTCATTTGAGACACTGTTACAGTACACTCAACGATCCTGAGATCACTTCCTCAATGGCAGAATTTAATACAAGAAACACAAGAACTACCAAGAAGAACAAAGAAAAAATTTTAATTGCCTGTTGCTGAACAGAATTTTCCTACTTCCATGACAAAGACATGAACTCTGGTATTTATCTATCCTTTATTTTCTCAAAGAGCCAGATTCAAGTAAGGAGTTAGATTCACATTCTGTCTCTGACACAGGCTTTTGTGACCCTCTCAGAGCCTCACACAATTCTCTGCATTTCTCATTTGCAGGCATGGTGCAAGCCAGCCTTCCTTCACTGGTAGGAGTTCCTTCATCTAGGACACTGGTTCTAAACCTGTGGGTTATGTTCAATTTTTAACAATGAAAAACATCCTGCATATCAGATATTTACATTACGATTCATAACAGTAGCAAAATTACAATTATGAAGTAGCAACGAAAAGAATTTTATGATCGGGAGTCACCACACAACATGAGGAACTGTATTAAAGGGTCGAGGCTTTAGGAAGGTTGAGAACCATTGGTCTAGGTCCAGCCCAGGCCCAGCCTCCCCTCCCCCCCAATTTCCCTAAACCCTCATCATAATTGTTCCAATCTTCCTAAAAACAGAAATCACGAACTGCTTGAGAAAAATGGAGCTGTGAAAGTCTAATGTTTTAGGAACACACTCTGTAACTTTATGACTTCCTGGGATATTTCCCCAATGTTAAACATGACCAAAAAAAAGTTCTCTGTCCTTCCCTGTTTGCTCGCACACAGCCATTTACAGGGAGCCCACACACAGCCCAGGATGTCTAAAGCGGTGTTCTCTTCCACAGATCTGATTTCCTCTTTTCCCTGTCTGAGACTGAACTGTAGGACTGTGACTAGGTGGTACACGTGCCTGGCACAAATCAACGATGACGGTAAAGGTGGAACTTTGTGAAAGGACGCTTGCACTCAAAAAAGCGGCGGCAGATGCCACATGCACTCCAAACTCCAAAGGATGCGAAAACGAAAACTTCAAGTGTACGTGTCTCCCTACCAACAACAGCTAGGTTATCCGACCATCCAAAGCATTCAGATCTGCCCCTGTTCTATCGAGAATTGTAGGAAGTTACACGTGGGGGCGGGAGAGGCGAGGACAGCGGAGAAAAGCCCCCGAGAGGCAGCCAAAGCCCAACCTTTCCTCCAAAATGCCGAGAGGGCAAGCCTCCGGTTTCCCCACTCTCCTTCGGCATAGACTGGAGTCATTTCTACCACAGAACTTCCTCACAGGGTTGATTAATCTAAGCTCTGTGCAGCAGTAGGAGTTAAGTCAGTCAGTTTTCAGGCCTCAAATAGAGTCCCACTAATTAAAATCTCCATTCTAATAAGAAAATGCATGTACCAGAAAATAAAGGGAGCCCATCACCTCCTCTCTGCCCAGCTACATGGATTCAACATCTTCAGCCCAAACCCTGAAGTCAAAATGAGGGTGAAAAAACATCGTAGTGAAATCCACGGAGGAGAAACGGAATACATAAAAACAAGTTCCTAACAAAGTGCTTTTGAAGCAAATCACCAGAAATACCAGAGAGGCTCATGGTTTTTATTTGGGGGGGAGGGGCTGTTATAACATGAAAAAACAGAAACCATGTGTTCTGGTTTTCTCTAAGTGCTAACTTAAATTGCTTATTGGGATCTGAATTTTGACTTGAGTCTGATTCAACAACCATTCCCTCAAGTGCTTTATGTTATAAAGCCCCTTAGGCTGGGGGCAAGAGACTCAGTCTCTCCCCCCCCCACATCACACTACCTTCTTACTAGTCAATCAAGGAGGAGCACATGTAGTGCTCCTCAAGTAGAATACAATGAGAGTGCACCGAGGTGTCAAGACAGAGAGGAGGAAAAAAGCTAAGATCAAAGATGGGAGGGAGGTGGAAAAAGGGTGGAAAAAGAGAGAAGAGGGCAGGGAAAAGCTCCATCAAGCAGCTCATGGTGTCTGAACTGGGCCTTGGAGGCTAGAGAATAAATAAGCAAAACCAATCTTTTTCTGCCCTAAGAATGCATATTAAATTGGACCTATTAGCTCCATAGGGAGAGACTTTCCCTTTCAAGGAGGTCAAGTCTTCCACTAACACTCTTAAATCAGTCTCTCGAACTTCAATTCAAACAAAAGAAAGTGTAAAAAAAGACTCAATACATAAAGAATAAGGCCTGGTTTCCTTAAAAGAGGACTCATTAGAAGTTAATTCAGGATATCTCAGGGCTAACAGCTTCCACTAGCTCCTTTTCAAGTCCATTTCCCCCATTCCTTATCTCCCTGCCCCATCCCCCAGGAAAGACCCTATATTCAAAACGTAATATAAAAGGTCCAGCTAAATAATTTCACTTCTACAAAACTCACAGGGTCAAAATGACCAAAGAGACAAATGCATCCTCAGACCCATCAAAGAAATCATTTATACCAATGGGAAAGTCACATACCCCAAACAAACAGCAAACCCATTGTAGAGAGAAACCCAGCTCCTGTTCTGACAACACAGAATCTATTTCAGGCTGCATAAAACATAACAAGCAAAATAAATCCAAGGTACAAGCAAAATGCTGCTGCCTCCTCTTTTGTTTCGGGCACAATGCAACAAGGGCAGCCTGTCTAGGGCTCTGCTCCTGCTGATACAGGATTTGCTGCTGAACCTCCTCAAGGTCACAGCCAATTTCAGTTCTGGAATAAAAGGCAGATAGTGGCAGTGATGGTTTGGGTTATCACTGGCAGAAAAGCAGAGTGTAAAAGTTTATGAGCTCATCAGGATTGTTGTACCATTACATCAGAGGCAATTATAAATGGCCAAGAGCAGGAGATGGGGAGCCAATCAGATCACAGATAGGATGTCAACCTAAGACCAACTGTCTCCTGGCTTTGACAGAAGGATTTTACCTCCATAATTCAAATCCCAAACCAAAGCAATCTGCACTCACTACTCCAATCACTCAGCTGTTTACCAGCGCTTCCAGGGAGAAGCCCAGGCCACTGGGCCAGCAGAGACCAAGAAAGGAGATGGCCGGGGCCGACCTGGACACGCTGCAGCCTCGCTCTAGCCGACCAAATGAGGCCCTTTCCCTCCCTCCAAGGGCCTCAGGGGCCAAGGGGCCCCCCCTGGGCCCGTCTGCAGGGAGGGAAGGGGCTGCCCAGAGAGAACCTATGCGCGGGGGGGTGGGGAGGGGCGGGATAGGGAGCGGGAGAACTCCCCTGGAAGCTCGGCAGAGGCTGCCAGGGGCTACACCCCAAAGCCCGCACGAAGCACGCGACGCCCCCCCCCCACCCCGACCCTGGGCCAGGTCCGTGCCCTCCCCTCTCCCCCTAGCCCTCCCAACAGCCCCAAGGGCAGAGGCGACGGAGGGTGGGCAAAAGCCCCCGAGACGGCTCTCTGGGAAGCCCCACACAAAGGCTGGAGAAACCAGGCGAGGAAGGCAGCAAGGCAGCCATTTTAGGAGGAGAGAAGAGTGAGACAATGGCAGCTCCCCAGCCGGGTGGGCCCGGGCGGGCCGGGGGCCCCGGCGCCCCCCTCCCCTGCCCGGCCGGCGGCTCGCTCGCTCCCACCCCCACCCCCGCCGCCTCCCCCTCGGAGCGCTCCCTTTACCTGCGGGGTCCGGGTGAGCGGCTGCCCGGCGCCGCCGCTGCTGCTCCCGGGGCTCATGGGCGCGTGGTGGCTCCTTTGTTGGCCGGCTCCCGAAGCGGCAGCACCCCAGGCCTGGCCGCTGCCCGCGTACTGCGAGGCCAAGTCCGCGGGGCCCTTGGCGGCGCCCCCGTCCTGGGGCCCGCCCCCGCCGTAGTCGCTGCCGGGGTAGCCCGGGTAGCCCCGGGCCGAGCTGGGCGACGTGAGCAGCTGGTTGAGGGTGGGGGTGGCCGTGGGCTGCGGGGTGCCCCCGCCGGCCGCCGCGGGGCCTCCTCCGCCCATGGCCCCGAAGCGCTGCGGAGGGAAGGACGCGGCGGCGGCGGCGGCCGCTGCCGAGGCCGAGGCGCTGGACGCGGGGGGCGGCTTGGAGCCGGCGGCGGCCGAGGCCGGGCCCGGGGCGCCGCCTCTCGGGGAGCCCAGCGCGTAGGCCTGGGGGGGCGGCGGGTAGGCGCTGCGGTTGGGGTAGTAGGAGTTGTACTGGTGGTTGGGGAAGCCGTGGTCGCCGTGCGAGTTCTGCGGGGGCCCCGCGTAGGGCTCCAGGCCGCCGCCGCCGCCTCCGCCGCCGCTCTGCAGCGCTGCCAGGCCAGGGCTTTGTTGTCCGCCATGTTGGTGGAAGACAGCGGCGGCCACGGCGGCGGCGGCGGCCACGGCCGACGGGCTCCGGCCGTACGCCTGCCCGAAGCCGTAGGCGGGGGGCGGCAGGGCGGCCGCGGCGGCGGCCGAGTGAGGAGGCGGCGGCGGCGGCGCCCCCACCCCGTCGCTGCTGCTGCCGCTGCCGCCGCCGCCACCGCCGCCGGGCGGCTCCGGGAGGTTATTGTTCAGGGCGGGCCTGGGCCCCGCGTTCCCGTTGGAGTTCTTGAGGTCCGGCTCCGCGCCGGCCCCGCCGCCGCCGCCCCCGTTGCTCTCGGCCCCGTCCTGGAGCTCCTTGCCGAGCGGCGGCGGCGGCCCCCCGGCGGGGCCCTCGCTTTCCGGGCCGCCGGCCGCTGCCTTCATCTCCCCGCGCTGCTGCTCCGCCGCCGCCGCCGCCTCGCCCCCCGCCTCCTCTCGCTGCTGCTGCTCCGCTTTCTTCAGCTCCGAGGGCGGCGGCGGCGGCGGGTTGCCCAGGCTGCTAGCGGTGGCGGGGGCGACCTGCGCGGCCATGATCCCCGCTGTCTCCGCCGCCGAGCGCCCCGACCCGGGCCTGTCTTCGCCTCCTGCTCCCCCCCACCCCGGGGCCGAGTCCCCCCGGGCTCCCCTCCCCACCCGCCGGGCGGGCCTCGGCTGCTGGCGCGGCTCGGGCTCTCTCGTTCGGGCTCTCGCTCGCTCAGCTCCTCTCTCTCCCCCCCGCCCCGCCGGCTCAGGCTCCGGGCTGGCGGCGGCGGCGGCGGAGGAGGAGGAGGAGGAGGCGGCGGCGGCCGAGGGGGCGCCGGCGGCTCAGCTGCTCCTGGCTCTGGGGGCTCGGTGCCCGGGTCCCCCGGCTCATTCCCCCAAGCCCTGGCCTGGGAATGAGGGGGGCG
>CM053596.1:48505628-48542778 GCA_028646575.1 Pseudocheirus occidentalis
TACCCCAGCCCCTGTATATCTTAATTCCTAGTTGCCGGTATTGCAGAACTTTAAATTCTAGATTCTTTTGGTTCCTCCCTTGTCACCCACCCCCACTGGAAGGACAATCAATTCAATACAGGCTGTGGATGTGTGATTATACAAGACATCTTCATAGTGGACATATTGTGACAGTGATCATATGTCCCTCCTTCCTATCCCTACCCCCCTTGTTCTATTCTCTATCATGTCCCTGTCTCTTTCCTGAAGTGTGTGCTTCCAGCATCCCTCTCCCAGACCCTGTCCTCCCCTCCATCATCCCCTCTCTCATCCTCATGCCCCCTACTCTCCTGTGTGACATGATGCCCAGTTTAGAGTTTATGCCATTTCTTCCCTAAGCCAAATTCAATGAGAGTAATTGAAAGTAAAGTTGTAACAGTTATCCCTTGCCTCTTCTATATGGGATGATTAACCCCATTTTGTCTCTCCCTGTCTCGTCTCATTCTAGTCCTCTCCTGCCTCAGAATTTCACCTTTTAAAGTATCATTCCTTCGTATTCAATTCATCCTATACCCTCTATATACACATCTACACACATGCTCAGATATGTATTCATACGCATATATAGCCTCCTATTTAGACATATGTGTAAGTATACTTATATATAATTTGTATTCCCTTCCCCTATCCTCATACTAAGAAAAGTTTCATAAGTTACTGTTATTGTTTTTTTCCATATTGGCATGTAAATAATTCAAATTTGACAAGTTCCTTATGATTTCTTTCCCTTGTTTACCTTCTCATGCTTCTTGTGTTTGCTTGTCAAATTTTCTGTTCAGCTCTGGTTTTTTCAGCAAGAATGCTTGAAAGTCCTCCACCTCATTGAATGACCATATTTTCCCCTGGAACCAAAACATTTTTAAATGCATAAAAGAAACCAGAAGGAAGGCCAGGAAGAAACATAAACAAGCAGGACACATTTGAAAGTTTTATGTTGGATACACATTTAAGAAGGAAAGCAAGGGGCGGCTAGGTGGCACAGTGAATAGAGCACCGGCCCTGGAGTCAGGAGTACCTGAGTTCAAATCCGGCCTCAGACACTTAACACACACAAAAAAAACTAGCCGTGTGACCTTGGGCAAGTCACTTAACCCCAACTGCCCTCCAAAAAGCAAAAAAAAACCAATAAATAAATAAATAAATAAAAAGAAGGAAAGCAAGTTGTACGTATTATCAAAGGCAATGGGCTAGCTTGATGTGCTGATTCCCAAACCAGGTAATACACTATTGGGCATTCCTCATCCACTTGGTTCTTCAGGTACTCAGCTGTTTGTGATTATCGCAGTCCACAATGTTTCACAGTTTCATGTGCAATCCTCTTGTTGTGCTCTTCTTTGCCTATGGAAATATTCATTTTATTTTATTCTTGTTTTTTAAAAAAAAGGATTAAAAGATAAAAAAAAAAAAAGAAATAAAAAATAGACCAGCCCAGTAATCCACACTTGCGGAAAAAAACAAACCACAAATACGTAAGTGAAAAGAATGAGAAGAAAGGGAAAAATGTATCCAAATCCTTCTAATTCAGGCTCCTGGCTCTTACAGTACTGAGATATGATATTTAGAGGCACTTTATGACTTTATTCTCAATCTTTTATTTGATTTTTTTTTGGAAGGGGGAAGGTAGGGCAGTTGGGGTTAAGCGAATTGCTGAAGGTCACGCAGGTAGTAAGTGTTAAGTGTCTGAGATCAGATTTGAACTCAGGTCCTCCTGACTCCAAGACTGGTGCTCTATTCACTGTACCACCTAGCCTCCCCATATGACTTTGTCTCAAGAAGTTATATGCTTTTGAAACTTAAAAAAAACTTCATTATTCACTATGACTCAATCATGTATTAATCTATTAAAACCCTTCTTAAACTTACTGCCACTTGGTAGGGTGGGACTCAGAACTTCAATGTGGCTGTGGATGGGTATACTTTATAAAGAGTGAAAATACTAGATAGAAACTTTGGTGTATTGTATATTAAGAAGATATATTCATGTGAGGAAATCCGATGGCCCAAGGTGAGAAATAGTGTGGGTGTGGGAAGCATATGTGAAAAGGATCAAGGGAGGGAAAAAAGAAGTGGTTTTGTTATGGAGATATAGAAAAGACAACCTTGACAGAAGAAGGTATTAGATGAGTATTTTGGAAACAGATTACAAACATGGAGTAAATGAATAATAGTATACAATTATATAAGAGTAAAAGTGATTCCCCACTAGATAACTTGACAAAAGACATGAACAGGTTTCCAGAGAAGACTTGCAGACTATCAACAACCATATGAAAAAAACTCTCTAAATTATTAATAGCAAATGCAAATTAAAGCCAACTCTGAGGTTTTACCTCATACCAATCAAGCTGGTTACTAATTTAAAAAAACAACTAAAATGCTATTGAATGGGCTGTGAGAAGACATTTGCTGTTAGTAGACATGGAGGTGCAATGATTTGGTGCAAGGATTTGGAATTATTTGAGGGAATTTACAAATTGTTCATACCTGTTGATATCACTATTGAGCTTGTAGCCCCACATGTGTCAAAGACAAGGAAAGGCCCTCATTTAAACCAAAATATTCATAGTAGCACTTTTGTGACCGCAGAAAACTAGACATAGATGTTCATTGATTGGAAAATGGCTCCGTAGATTGTGGTACTTGAATGTAAAGGAATATTGTCATGTATTAGAAATGATGGATATAATGAGTATGGGGGGGCATGGAAAGACAAATTGATCCAAAGTGAAATAAGCCGAACCAGAAAAAGACCATACATAATGAGTACAACAACATGGAAAGAACAACAATAATAAATTGAAACCAAATGCTGTGAAGTTATAATGACCAAGCTTAGCACCAAAGGAGACATATGAGATGACAGTTTCCCTAATTCTTTGCAGAGGTGGGAAATGATGGGCATGGAACAACAATGTAATGTTAGACTTTTTTTTGATATGTTGGTTACTTTTGTTGAACTTTAAAAAAATTTATTATAGGGGATAGCTCTCTGGGAGGGGGTGGAGAGAGACTACAGTAGGAAATGAATGTGATGTAAAATTATATATATAATTTTAATATATATATGTAATAATATATATGTAAAATTATTTTTAAAAAATTATTTACTTTTATTTTACAACATTCAGTTCCACAATCCTTTAAGTTCCAAATTGTTTTCCCTTCCCTCGCCTCCCCCCACCCATAGCGGCATGAAATCAAATATAGGTTCTACAGATACTTTCACATTAAACATTAGTCAAGTTGTAAAGAAGAATTATAACCAGTGGAATGAACAATGAGAAAGAAGGAGCAAATTAATACAAAAAAGAAAGAGAGTAAGTAGATTGCTTCAGTCTGCATTCAGACTCTGTAATTCTTTCTCTAGATGTGGATAGCCCTTTCCATCATGAGTCTTTTGGATTGTCTTATAACCTTGCATTGCTGAGAGGAGCCCAGTCTATCAAAGTTAGTAGTCACAGATATGATTTGTTTGTAATTGTGTACAAAGTTCTCCTGGTTCTGCTCAGCATCAGTTTATATAAGTCTCTCCAGGTTATTATGAAGTCTGTCTGCTCTAAATTTCTTATAGCACAATAGCATACCATTATATTCATATACCATAACTTGTTTAGCCATTCCCCAATTGATGGGCATCCCCTTGATTTCCAATTCTTTGCCACCACAAAAAGACGCTGCTATAAATATTTTTATACATATGGGTCCTTTTTCCACTTGTATGATCTCTTTGGGATACAGTCCTAGAAATGGTATTGCTGTGTCAAAGGGTATGTACTTTTTTATAGCCCTTTGCGTGTAATTCCAAATAACTCTCCAGAATGGTTGAATCAGTTCACAACTCCTCCAACAATGTATTATTGCTCCAATTTTTCCACATCTTCTCCAGGAAAAAATGTAAACTTCTTAATAGCATGTTTTGTGGAAGCAAAAAACTGAAAAGAAAATAGGTGTCCATCAGTTGGGCAATGGCTAAATAAATTATGGTATACAAGTATACTTATATAATGTCCTGTAGGAGATGAATAACAAATGTGGGAAGACATATAAATTAATGCAGAGAGAAGAAAACAGAACCAAGAGAACAAAACTTGCCATGACAATGTCAATGAAAACTTCTCTAAAAGTACCTGAGCTGAGATTGTACACAATGATCATTAATGAAACACACTTCTTTCCTCTTGGTAAAGAAGAGAAGTGGAGGATTGCTGGCTGCATATGTTGCTGCTGAAAGGTTGCGAATGCTACTAGACTGAGGGTCATTGTATCAGTAGTTTAACTTTTTATTTTTAGCAGTGGAGGTTCAAAGGAGCAAGAGGTAGGAGGAAGAGAAGTATTAGGAAAATTAAGGCAATATCTATTTGCCTTCAAAGAATTCAAGTCACATGACTTGGATGAACTATTCTTGGGAATTGAAATACTCAACAGATATAATTGTTTAGACCCTGTTAGTGATCTCTGAAAAAACCTGGGGTGGGGGCAGGGGGGAGATGGGGGAAAAGAAGTACTTCAGACCAGTGAAGGGCAAATTTGGTATTTATAAAAAAGCATGCTGGCGAAGCCTCCCAGATTGAGTCTGGTGAGCTTCTAGTTCTTGAAAAAAAAATCTAGAAAACAGTATTAAATAGATGTTTTTGAATCTTAGAAAAGGAAGCAATAATGACTAAGAAGTAGGATGTTTTCATCAACAACAGGTCATGCCAGAGTAAGCTAATTTCCTTTTTTGACAGGGTAACTAGACTGGAAGATTAGGGAAATGCAGCAGATGTTATATACTTAGATTTCATCAAAGTATTTATTGCAACAACTACCTCAGGTTCTTCTTGTGGACAAGATGGAATGATGTGTGATGATGCAGTTAGGGTCATCTGGGACTAGATGGTACTAGACCCAAAGAGTAGCCATTAAAGGGTCAAGACCAATTTGTTGGAATTCTCTGAGGGTCCCTCAGGTATCGGTCTTTACCTCTGTACTGTTTGGTACTTTTACCAATACGTAAATGAAACTAGAGAAAGTTTTTACCTATGAGGTTTCCAGGTAGCACAAAGCAGAAAGGAATAACTAATACATTGGATCATAGGCTAGAATGTTGGGGCAAATCACTTGGGTTATATCAACTTCCCAAATATAGAACGAACAAGTTAGAAAACAGTTTCTATGGAAAAGATTTGGGGATTTTAATGGATCACAAACTCAACAGTTTGACAATGTGTTATAGAAGCAAGAAAAGTATTATGTATGATAAGCAAATTTCCAGAATAGGGATAATAATAGTTTTGATATGCTTTTCCATGGTCAAATTGCATCTGGAAAATTGTATTCACTTCTGGGCACCATATTTTAAAAAAAAACATGGAGAAGCTGGAGTATGTCCAGGAGAGGAACATTAGGATGGAGAAAGGGCAGATAAATATGTCATATAAAAATCAGTTGAAGAAAATGGGGAGTTTTAGCTTGAAAAAGGGAAGATTTGGGGGAATATGATCATATATCTTGAAACATTTGAAGGAGTTTCATGTGAAAGGAGAATCAGATTTGTTCTCATTGGAGCAGAAAGTAAAAGAGAGAGATTTGTGATTGATGTAAAGAAAGATTTCCTAATAATTAGATTCATCCAAAAGTGACATGGGGCTGGTTTGGGGAGGCAGTGGATTCTCTTTTACTGGAGGTCTTCAAGCAGAGACTAGATGAACATTTTTTGGATATATTGAGGGACTTCTTGGTCAAATATTTGTTATAATAATTGACCTCTGAGGTTTCTTCCAAGACTCTGTAGTTATTTATATCTTCAAGCCTTTACAACTTCTAACAGTTTCTATAAGGCAACTAGTCAACATGTACAATAATATTTTTTTTAACAAAATGTGATTTTGTTGGTATAGGGAACTCCTGATCAATAAACTCTATCAATGCACATCTACACTGGGTATATAATTTATGGTTTTAGGGAGTTTTCTAGGGGAACCAAGAGGCTATAACTTGCCCAGCATAACACAGCCTCCATGTGTCAGGAGCAGGATAGGGGACATTTTAGCCAAGGACATCCTGACTCCAAGGATGATTCTATCCATAATGTCATATTGTCTTTCATTTTCTTTTATTCATATTAAATTTACCTCTTTCAATCTTTGAAGGGCATCACTTAAGTTAAATTAGATTTGTTTACCAGATGCTGGGATCCCATCTTTACCATATCTGTACCTTTCACTGTTTTATAGACTTGATGATATTCTCTTAGTTTCTTCTTTCCTACATTAAAGAGCCCTCCATTTTTTTGTTCCTCCTCATACAGCTGATCTTGCATCCCCTTGTTCATTTTAGGTGCTCTTCTCTAGCTCTTTTATTTCTTTCCTTTCTCCCCTTTTTCTTGCCTTTTGTTTACTAACTAGAATTACAAGTGGAATTGAAGTATAAATACTTTTTTATTTTAAACAAGGGTGAGTTGATATTTTGTATTTTGTTTCCAATATACTTTGGGTGATGCATAGGGCCTTGAATGCATAGAGCACTGAATAAGGGCTTATTGAACAACAACCAGTGTTTCTGTGCTGCTTTGACCAAAGAGTCCATTGGCTGATATCTCTAGGCAATGGTCTTCAGTAACTCCAAGATCCCTTTTCTAGAGTATGACTGATAGTTCAGAGGCTGTCTTTCTAGGATAACCATTTGGGTTGTTTCTTCCTAAATACATTTACTTATTTTTTTCCCATGCTAATTTGCTATTTTCCATCTTCTTTGTACAGTTTAATGAGATCTTTTCATAGTTTGTCTCCATCAGCTAGTTGTTTTACTCCTTAAAGAAAGCTAATGCTACCTATAGACTGGAAAACTTAATGGTGTACTTCCTTTTCTAGGTCATTTATAAAAAGAAAGTTTAAATAAGCCTATAACATGACAGTTCTGCTTTTAAACTCCTTCAGAACTCTTGCTCACTATTCTTATTTATTTATTTGTGTCTGGTCAGACCTATGTGGCACAGTGAATAAAGTACCAGGGCTGAGGTAAGGAAGATTTATCTTCCTGAGTTCCAAATTTGCCCTCAGACACTAGCTGTGTGATTCTTGACAAGCCACTTAACACTGTTTGCCTCAGTTTCCTCACCTGTAGAATTATCTGGAGAAGGAAATGGTAAACAACTCTAATAGCTTTGCCAAGAAAATCCCAAATGGGGTGACTAAGAATCAGGCATGACTGAAAAATAGCTGAACAACCACAGTCAAACTTAGAAAATCTTTTGTAGTTCCCATAATGATTGAGTACATATGATAGGTCTACAATCAAAAAACAATTTAGAAATAAGAAGTTCCATCAATAAGTAGTGAGACAAGATGAGAAAGCATGGATAGGTTTGGAAATGCAGCACTGGAAAGAATGTCCCATCATAGAGCTCCCAGATCAATTGAAATAAGAACAGTCAAAAAATTCATTCTGTTTTATCTTCTGTTGGTAAGGTCTGGATATGTACATAAGTAACAAAAATTTATTCCAAAGTATGTGCAGATGATGTTAGAAAATATACAGTAATGGGAAAGAAATAAAAATGAGTAAATCATTGAGGACAAAAGATCCAAAGCAATCCTTTAAAAGTTGATATTTTTTTTCTCTGAAAACACTTGTTGAATGTCCCCTTTGGTATATGCCAGGTGCCAAGAGGAATGAAAAGATGAGATATGTGCCTGTCCTCAAGGAGTTTACAATTGGACATAAAATGGCAGCAGAAGAAATGAAATCCAAAAAATCTGAGAAAGAAAAGTGTGGTTCTGGAAGAAGCATGTTCCAAGAGAATTTTTTAAAAGTCACAAAGCCTTAAAGACAAAATTAGCCAGAAAAATCAGGGAATTGTGTAGCTATCCAGGTAGAAAACAGTTTTGGCACCAGCTTTGATTCAGTAGCTGTAGGGATTGAGAAGTCACATAGCATAAAACTAACCTAAGGCAGAACTAGAAAAATGGAAGAAAGAATATGAATTAATTGAAGCAAAACAAAATTGGTGCTTGTCACAGCTAAAGGGAAAATGGAAGAAAAATTACTGGAAAGAATTCAAGACTACAAAACTGCTATAAATATTAAACAAGAAGAAATGAGAAAAATGGGCAAGGAACACAATTCCCATTGTTATTAATTCCCCTTGAATCATTGATTGACAGAACTCACGGATGACTCTTCCGACCAATATCCCTACACAGAATAGAGATAAGTGAGAGCCTTGTGAGAATCATCAGCACAAAGCTGATGCAGGCACAGCTCAATGACTGGGATGACTGCTTTTCTATCAGATAGGGTTACCCTTTATGGACAGGTTAGTCGAAGATACCAGGAGGATCAGCAATCTTCTGTTTCTATGAACCACTCAGCAACAGTATTCATTTAGTTGGATGGAGATGAACCCCTACAAACAGTGGTTTTCAACCTTCCTAATGCCTCTAATACTCTAATGCTCCTTAATACTCATATGTGGGTGGACCCACCTGGAGGATAGAGGAGCAATGTCTTGGTTCCTAAGAAAATAGGTGTTTTCCGATGGTCTTAGGCAACCCCCAAAGGGTTCGAGACCCACAGGTTGAGAACCACTGGACTAGAGTTTATTGAGTTTGGAAGTTTGAATAGAAGGGCACTTTGACTGTCAGTTGTCATACTTTACCTCTCTACATCATTTGTTGATCAATATCTGCTTTTTTTTTTTTTTTGCTTTTTGGAGGGCAGTTGGGGTTAAGTGACTTGCCCACAGTCACATGGCTAGGTTTTTATGTTAAGTGTCTGAGGCAGGGTTTGAACTCAGGTACTCCTGACTCCAGGGCCAGTGCTCTATTCACTGCGCCACCTAGCCGCCCCTCAATATCTGCTTTTAATCATCTCCTTATGGACACCCCTCTCTGGATTTTCCTACCACTGTTCTCTCTTCGTTTTCTTCCTGCTTGTGTTACTATTTCTTAATATCTTTTTCTGAATCTTCATCCATATTATACACACTAACTGTGGATGAGTACCAAGGCTCTGACCTATGAGTTCTCTTGTTTCTTTTCTTTTCTTTCTTTCTTTCTTTCTTTTTTTTTTGAGGGCAATTGGGGTTAAATGACTTGCCCAATGTTACATGGCTAGTAAGTGTTAAGTGCCTGAGGTCGGATCTGAACCCAGGACCTGACTCCAGGGCCAGTACTCTATTCATTGCGACACCCTAGCCATCCTTTTCTTGTTTCTTTATATTCTCTCACTTGGTGATCTCATCAGGGTTCAATTATCATCTATCTCTAGTCAGAAGATTTCTATACCTAGATATTCAGCCCTAGTCTCTCTTCTGAGATCCAATACTGCACAACCAACTGCTTATTAGATATTTTAAACTGGATATCTTCTAGGCATCTCAGACTCAACATGGTCAAAACAGAACTCATTATCCTTTCTCCCCAAACCCTCCCTTCTCCTGAACTTCACTGTTGCTATTAAGGGCACCAACATCCTTCCATTCATCTAAATTCACATGAAAGATGAGGATTGAGAGAATCAAAGTTCTCACCTACTCCAGTAAACTCCCATATTTGAAACACTCCAGTGGATCCCTATGACCACTAGAATCAAATATAAAATCCTTTAACTTTTAAAACTCTTTACAACTCACACTGGCTGTCCCCCATACCTAAAATGCTTTCCTTCCTTATCTGTACTTCCTGGCTTATCTGACTTCCTTCAAGTGCCAGCCAAAATCCCTCCCACAGGAAACATTTCCCAATCCCTCTTAATTCTGGTTCCCTCTGCTGTTTATTTCCTATATATTTTATAGCTTGTTCATACTTATTTAATGTTTGCCTATCTTCTTATTAGAATTTTGCCTTTCTTCATATTGTGACACTTTAGCACATTGCTTGATACATAGAAGGTACTTAATGCTTACTGACTGACTACCTTTCCAATCTTCTTATACATTACTGCCCTGCATATAGTCCACAACATAACCATGCTAGCTTGCTTATTGTTCCTCACACATGACACTCCATTTCCTGTCATCAGGCCACCATATAAGGTTTTGCACATGTTTGGGATGCTCTGTCTTCTCTGTCATTGTATTGAATTCTCAGCTTCAAGACTCAGCTCAAATCCAAATTAGAGAAACATAGAAGAAATTACTTGTCAGATCTATAGATAGGGGGAAAATTTACTCACCATCAGAAAAAGGTTTGTGGATGTAAAGTGGACAGTTTTGATTACACAAAATTAATTTTTTGCATAAACAAAGCCAGTGCAGCCAAAATTAGAAAAGCAGCAAGAAACTGGGGGAAAAAATCTTTGTGGCAAGTTTCTCTGATAAAAGTCTCCTTTCTAAGATATGTGTATAGATAATTGAGTCAAATTGATAAAAAAAAAATAAGAGCCATTCTCCAACTGATAGTCAAAGAACATGTATAGGCACTTTTCAGAGGACAAAATTCTAGTTATCAATAACCAAGCAAAAAAAATTCTCTAAATCACTAATAATTAGAGCCGCAGTTCTCCACCTGTGGGTTGTGATGCCTTTGGGGGTCTAATGACCCTTTCACAGGGGTCACAGGGTCGCCTAAGACCATCAGAAAACAGGTATTTCCAATGGTCTTAGGAACTGAGACACTACTTCTCTATCCATCACCAGGCGGGTCCGCCCACATGCAGATACACCAACATACAAGTATTAAAGGGTCACAGCACTAGGAAGGTTGAGAACCATTGAATTAGAGAAATGCCAATTAAAACAACTCTGGCAAAGTTGACAAAAATGGAAAATGACAAATACCAGAGGGGCCTGTCAGAAATTAGGCACATTAATGTACTATCGATAAAGCTGTGAACTGGTGTAGCCATTCTGGAATTCAATTTGGAACTATTTTTTTTAAACTATTAAAGTATGTATAACCTTTGACCCAGAGATGCTGCTACTAGGTCTATACCCCAAACATCAAAAAAAAAAGAGGAAAAGGATAAAAAAGAATTATAAAAATATTTATAGCATTTCTTGTCATGGTGGTAGGAATTACAAACAAAGTATGCCTATCAATTGCAGAATGACTAAACAAGTTATGGTATATGATGTGATGTAATACTATTATTTCTCCTAAGAAATTATGATGGGGGTGGCTTTAGAACAACCTGTAAAGACTTCTATGAATTGATACAAAGTGAAGTGAGTAGAACTAGGAAAAGCAATTTATACACTAACTACAACATTGTAAAGACAAACAACTTTGAAACATTTTGTAACTGTGGTTGTTTATTACATAGATTAGAGTTCTTAAGAATTCATGATGAAACATTCTATCCATCATCCTGACAGAGCTGATGGACTGAGAGTATAGATTAAAGCATATTTTGGGGGGAGGGGCATAGCTAATGCAGAAATTTGTTCTGCTTGACTATACATGTTCATAATGGCTTTCTTGGTGGATGAGGGAGGGGTGAGGAAAAGGGAGAGAATTCAGACATGAAAATAAAATTTTTTAAAAAGATAGGTCAACTCTCACCTTCTACAGGAGTCTTTTCCTAGTTCTCCTAGCTACTTCCCCTCTAGATTTACCTTCCATCTACTCCTCTTAATTTTTATATTGCCTCCTTCATTAAATTGTGAGGTGTTTTTTTAAGGCAAAGATTGTATTTGCCTTTCCTTGTATCTCTTGTTTAGCACAATGTTTGACAGGCAGTAAGCATTTAAAACAGTGGTTCTCAACCTGTGGGTCGTGACCCCTTTGGGGTCAAACAGGGTCACCTAAGACCATCGGAAAACATATATTTCCAATGGTCTTAGGAACCGAGACACCACTCTATCCGGCTCCAGGCGGGTCCATCCACATGCAGATATGCCCACATACAAGTATTAATGGGTCATGACATTAGGAAGGTTGAGAATCACTGGTTTAAAAACTCGTTGAATTGTTAGCTGATAGGTCCATGATCTCATACTTCCTATCCTGGGATATATTTATACACACATACACACACATATGCTATATATTTCTCATCCATGTCTTAATAAATTGTCTGTTGAGGATTTTCCCAGTACGCTGGAGGCCTTTCTATGATTCTTTTAGTATTTGGTAATGACAACAGCTAGTATTTATATATCACTTTAAGCTTAGCTAAGTGCTTTACAATGATATCATTTTATCCTCACAATAACCCAGGGAGTTAAGTTCTGTTGTTGTGCCCATTTTAAAGATGGAGAAACTGAAGCAGACAAAATGAAGTGACTTGCCCAGGGTCACACACATAAAAAGAATGTATGAGGCTAGATTTGAACTCTAGTCTATCCACTGCACCAACTAGCTGTCTCTGGCAAATGCTTGTGTCTTCCCTGAAGTGCTGCTGCAATGTTTCATCAGGCTTTGGAGGTAACTGTGGGTTATGCCAACACAACAAGCACTGACAAGTTTTACTAAGCTCAAAAACTTTGAATATAGACAGATTCTGCTCACTGAGGACCAGCCTAACTTGGTGTAAAAAGGATATATCACCAGATGGCTGGCCATCTGATGATGAATTTTTCAGCCTTGGTAATCTATATGCAAAGTAAGCATTTACTATTGAATATTCAGTTTATTGTTATGAATCTAAAATGTCATCTCAGGCTTATTTCTTATGGGATGCCCTATTAAGAAAATAATACATAACATCTAGTAACAAAGTCTCTGGATCACTAGATGAGGATGCCTTCTTATCAAATGTAAGGAGTGAATTTTTATTTGTAACTGATTTCTAAGTTACATTCTTTCCTTCTGTACCCTGCTACAAGAATTAATGGTTTGAAACTACAAATGATTTGGAAGTTGAAGAGACTGTTATAGAAACAGTTAAATCTTTTGGTAGAAAAACATTTCTTGATTGGTCCGTCCATTGATTTCACATGCATCAGAGTAGGAGAAATAGTCTGACATTCCTGTCCAGTTTTCTCAATGACTTGAAAGACACAAATTTGTGGAAATTTCTATCAAATTTGTGGAAGAATATACACTAAAGTAACAAAATCAGGATATGAAAAGATCTTGTAAACTGAAATCTAAAAAGGTGGAATCTCAAAGGGACCAATGTAAAGTTCTACACCTGGGTTTTTGAAAAATCAACCATATAAGTATAAGGAGACAGAGGCATCATGGCTCTGTAATAGTATGTGTGAAAAAAACACTCTTAGTGTCCTCTACTCTCAGGGCAAGTCAACAGGAAAACTGCATCGCCAAGAAATAAACATGAATATAGATAGCATTAATATCGACACTAATTACTGAATGAAGGGTATGATAGCTCTGCTTTCCTCTGCACTGGTCAGACTCCAAAGAAGATATTGTTTCAAATCTGGCTGTGTGACCTTGGGAAAGTCATTTAACCTTGCTTGCCTCCATTTCTTCATCTATAAAATGAACTAGAGAAGGAAATGGCAACTTTCACTATCTTTGCCAAGAAAACACCAAATAGGGATCACAAAGAGTTGGACATGACTGCAAATGACTGAACAACAATCAGCGTGTTCCAGGAGGCTGGAGTATTATATAGGGGAAGGTGAAAGGCCTTGAAAATGTGCCATTTGAAGATTAGTTGAAGGGATTGGATTAATATAATCTAGACAAGAAAAGATATGGGGTAGGGGGACTTAAAGGGGGATCATGATTACTGAGAGGTAGTATGACATAGTGTATAAAGTATTGTACTTAGATTTTGGAAGGTCTGGGTTCAAGTCTAGCTTCAGACACATACTATATATATGACCTCAAACAAGTCACTAAACTTCTGTGAACATTAATTTCCTCATTTGTAAAATAGTGAGAATAATACTAATATTTACTTTATAAGGTTGTCCCAGGACTCAAATAGGGTAATGCATGTAAAGTTTTTTGTGAATCTTAAAGTTCTATAATAAACATCCATTATTATTGTTGTTATTTTAAGTACTTGGAGGGATAGAGAAGAGAAATTAGTTTTGGTTTGGTTAATCCCAGAAGGTAGAACCAAGAATCAATATTTAGAAACTGAAGGGGCAGATGTTGAGTTCATATAAAGAAAAACTTCCTAAGCTTCCTTGGAAGGAAAGATCTCCATCATTGGAGGTCTTCAAGTGGACCCTGGATGATTATTTCTCAGGCATACCATAGAGCATAGGTGTCAAACACATGACCAGAGGACTATATTGCAGCCCATAACAGTCCTCAATTCTGTCTCATCCAGATGTAAATATAATTGAGAAATATTTCACAAGATAAGTAAAATAAAATAGAGCATAGATAATGTTGATATGTGTTTTTCTAGGTAAATATGTGGTCCTTTGAGGCATGAGGGGAACTTCAGGGAGGACTAGCACCTCTGGTGTGAGCCTTTTCAGGGCTGCTCATCCACCTTTGGTGTTCACCCTCATCTGGCTCTCACCTGTGGTTCCAAGAAGCTGTAGCATGCACAGCTTCTCAGCAGATAGTCTAAACTAGGTTGAGGGTAACCCCAACAGACCTCAAACACACCAGTGAATTAGGGTGATGTCTACCCCAAATATGTGGACTTTCCCTGATGGAATGGGTGGATGAGAACAATTTGTTTCAGCGGCTGTGAAGGCAGGTGAAGCAGGTCCTATGGAGTGCTTTAAAAAGTTAAGACATTGAAAATGCCAAGGTCATTCAATGCATCCTGGGCCATCCCCAGTCATTCTGACTTTTTTCTTGCCACTGGATTTTTATGACTTTAGAAGAGAATAAGTCTGATGACTTCGTACAACTCTGCCTCACTCAAATCTAGTTCACTTCAAAGTCAAGACATCACCCTGTGATGTCATTGGTCCTTGTCAAAAACAAAGGACAAATGACTACAGTGTGGCCTGCTGGGATCCTTATATTCAGTTTAGGGGTTCCCCTCCCCCATTTCTATTTGACTTTAATACCACTTCTGTAGAGTATGTTACTATAAAGATAGAGTTTTGAGTTGGTGAGCTCTTGTGTCTCTTCCAACCATGAGATTCTGTAATTCCACAACACCTCTCAGGAAGTCACTTCTGGCAAACTTGTTCCTCTAGAATAGAATGGGCAACCTGAAAATGAGTGGGGAAAAGCTATTGATCTGTTGCCATCTGTTGCCAAGCAGCCAAAACGGACATTAGAACCTATAGCTAAAGCTAAAGTTTATCCACTTTTAAAACTCTCAAGTCCTTGTTCAATGCTGATTTGATCTTATTTTATATACAAGTCAAATAAGGTTTAATCTAGTTATATTATCATCATCATCATCATCATCATCATCAAAGCTGACATTTATATAGCTTTTTAAGGCTTTCCACGTGTTTTTTGTTGTTCAGTCCTGTCCAACTTTTTATGACCCTAGGGATCATAGCATGCCAATACTGTCTGTGGGGTTTTCTTGTCAAAGAGATTGGGGTGTTTTGCCATTTCCTGCTCCGATGGATTAAAGCAAACATAGATTAAGTGTCCAGGGTCACAGAGCTTAACGGGTGTCTGAGGTTGGATTTGGACTTAGGTCTTCCTGACTCCAGGCCTAAACCTCTATCCACTGAGCCATCTAGCTGCCCCCACAATAACTTCAAGTAGTCCCTTCAAATGCTCTTATGATGATGGGAGGAGGGGCCCCAGAGACTTTCTTGGGGAGTAAAGGGAGAAAACTGACTCAGGAATCCTCAAATATACTGAACACAATCAGCTGATAGAGAGCCGAATGGATAAAGGTCATGACTAGTTTAAGTATTATCATGTCATTTCATCTTCACAATACCCCTGTGGAAAAGATGCTGTTGTCTCCATTTTACAGAGAAAACAGGCTCAGAAAAACTAATAACTTGCCTAGAAGTGTTGTCCATGGCACAGCACATTAAAAGTTATCCAGTCTTCAGAGGCGACTGCTGGAGTTTAGATCCTATTCTATAACGGTGAGTATACTGACCTTTGAGTTCAAAAAGACCTGAGCTTGTGTCCTGAATTTTACCCTTGCTAGTTGTTTCCCTAGGCTTTGGCTGTTTAATGCTTCTGAGCCTCAGTTTCCTTCTCTGTAAAATGGTGCCATCATACTTAAAACCATCTGTAACTTACAATGTAATTGTGAAGAAAAAAATTTGCAAATGTTAAATTAATATGCAAACACTAGGAGTATCAGACACATTAACAGTATTCTAAAAATTAACAAGACAAAAACTACAAAAAAGCAGGGGCAGGAACTCATATCTGGGGCTATTAGTGTGTGTGGGTCTAGAAAGTTTCACCAGCGCATCTCAGTGTGCTAACTGATGTGTATAGTGAAATTGGCTCAGTAATCTGCTTAAGAAGGCAAGGAAGCATATATGTATTGAATTTTAGAAATAGTTCCATCAAAAAAGACTTAAAGTAAGTTATTTTGTCACTTAAAGGAAAGGAGAGGAATTTCAGTTGTCTGGAAAAGTCACTTATGTGGAGCAACCCAATGATGTCAAATGAGCCATGTGACCTTGGGTATATCACTTCTCTTTGCATTACAATCTCAACTCCTGCAAAATGAAGCAGTTGGGCTAGATGAGCTATCAGGTTACTTCCTGCTCTAACATTCTATGAGTTCAATTATTGTTACTATATTATATAACAGGGTTACTGCTAAATATTCTAACTAAGCAGGAATAGATTTGAATCAGAAGAGCCCTGGATTTGGAGACAGAAGCCCTGCTCCCAGAACTGAGTGAGATCCGTTCAAAGCCAGGAATGTAATTAGCAAAAGCATCTGGTAGTGGTCAAAAAGAGGAGGGGGGTATTAAAGAGTAATCCATTTTATCTGAAATCTTGAATAAACAAGGTGAGAGAGGGGTGTAAGGTAAGAAAGGCTGGAAATATAGACAAATGATACTGTAAAGGGCTTTGAATGTTAGAGGTGTAGGGGGTATTCAGAGAGGATTAATATCTCTGGTGTGAGGGCTTGCTCTTCAGGGCTGCTCATCCACCTTTGGTGTCCACCAAATTCACCCAGCTCTAACCTATGGCTCCAAAAAGTTATATCATGCACAGTGGCCATACCCCAGTAAACCATCTCAGCAGAGGGGCTAAACCCAGCTGAGGGTAACTGACAGGTCTCAAACCCACCATTGAGTCAGGGAAATGTCTACCTTGAGCACATGAAGACTTTCTTAGGTGGAACAGACAACTGAGAACAGTTTATCCCAACAGGCACGAAGGCAGCTGAAGCAGATGCTGTGGAGGGCTTAAAGTTTGGTCAGACATTGAAGATGCCAAAGTTATCCACTGTATCCCAGGCCATCGCTGGGTGTCTTGACTTTCTTCCTGCCACTGGACTTCAATGACTGAAAAAGAAAGTGAGGCTCATGACTTTGCATAACTCTGCTTCACTTAAATCATGTCGCAGGTCCTCTTCAAAAACAAAAGGCAAACAACAGTGAATTCCAGGATCAAATTTCTAGAAACTTCATTAAGTATTGGGAAGAAAATGCAATTTAAATACAATTTAAAACCATTCTGAGGCATAACTTCACATCTATCAAACTAGCTAGCAGGACAAAGAACCAAAAATATAAATGCTTGAGGGGATGGGGAAAATAGGCACACTATTTTAGGTCACTGTTGGTGAAGTTGTAAACTGTTTCAACTATTCTGGTGAGCAACGTGGAACTATGCCCAAAAAGTTATACAACTGTATATACCTTTTGATCTGGCAATACCACTACTAGGTCTGTTTCTAAAACAGGCCAAAGGAAAAAAAAGGGACTTAAATGTACAAAAATATTAATAACAGCTTTGTGTGTGTGGCAAAGAACTGGAAATTGAGGAGATGGCCAGCAACTGAGGAATGGCTGAACAATTTGTGTTATATGACTTTGGTGGAGATTTATTGTGCTATAAGAAATTAACAGGACTGTTTCAGAAAAACCTGGAAAGACTTATATGAACTGATGCAAAGTAAAGTGAGCAGAATGAGAACATTGTACACAGTGACAGCAATATTGCAAGGATTATCAACTGTGAAAGATTTAGCTACTTTGATGAAGATAATGATCCAAGATACTTCCAAAGGATTCATGATGAAAAATGTTATCCACCTCCAGAGAGAGAAATGATGGGCTCAGTGCAAATTGAAGTATATTTTTTCACTTTATTTTTCTTGCATTTTTTTTGCAACGCAATTAATATGGAAATACATTTGGCACAATTTCACATATATAATAGGTATCATTTTGCTTGCCTTTTCAGTGGATGGGGGAGAAACTGAAGGGAGAAAATTTGGAAGGCAAAAAGTATAAGTGATTAATAAAAATAAATGTTTCTTAAAAGTGCATATTTATGTAAAAATATTAATGGGAAGTATTGATTACTTTTGGTAGATCAGTAGCATGATCATAACAGTACAATAGGAAGAGTATTCCAGTAGCATGTAGAAGATGACTTTGCGATGGTATAGCCTGAGGCTGGGAGACCAGTTGGGAGGCTATTTTACAGCAGTCTTAAGAGAGAAACCAGCTAGCTAGGAAGTGCAGTGGAGAGGGGTAGGGGTGGGGGTGGTTCTGGAGTCAGGAAGGCTTATCTTCCTGAATTCAAGTCTACCCTCAGACACTAACTGTGTGACCTTGGGTAAGTCACTAAACCCTGTTTGCCTCAATTTCCCCATCTCTAAAACGAGCTGGGGAAGGAAATGGCAAACTACTCCAGTATCTTTGCCAGGAAAACCCCAAATGGGGTGCTTTAGGAAGATCAAATTAACAGTTGAGTAAGCCAAAGAACTGTAAGTAATGGGGAGGTGAGGCAAGGACAGCAACCACAAGATTATTATTATAAGCCAGGCATGAGGTTAGGAGGACCTGCAGCAGCAGAGTGGCAATGTTAGAGAAGAGAAGGGGACACAGACAAGAGATATTATGAAAGGAGAATCAACAGATCTTGACAACAGATTGGATATGGGAAGTGGGGAAGAGGGAAAGGGAGTGAGAAGTCAAGGATGACACAGAGGTTGTGAACTGGCATTCCTGAGAGATTGGTGGCATCCCCCACATCAACAGGAAAGTTTAGGAAAAGGAGAGCACTTTGGGGAAAAGATAACACATTTGAATTCAGTTTGGGATGTGATAAGGCTATCCAGTTAAAGTGTTAACTAGGCAATTTGGAATAGAGAAAAAGAAAGTTTTAAGGAAAAGATGAGTTCATTTTGCTTCACGCTGAGTTTGAGATCCTCTTTGGGTCTGTAGAAAGACATATCCGTCAGAAATTTGGAAATAGACTAGAGTTCTAAGGTAAAGAAATAGATTTGGGAGTCATCTACATAGAAGTGATTAAATGTAGCCACTGGAATGGATGAAATCACCTAGAGAATGTTGAGAGAAGATAAGAGGTATAATGAAAGCTTTGGGGGACCCCATATTTAAGGGGCAGGAAGAAGATAAAGAGCCAGCAAAAGAAGAGTGGTCAGAGGGGCAGGGGAAAGATCATGAAAGTGTACTGTCATGAGGGCAGCTAGGTGGCACAGTGGATGGAGTATCAGGCCTGGAGTTGGAAAGACTCATCTTCCTGAGTTCAAATGTGACCTCAGACACTTACTAGCTGTGTGACCCTGGGCAAATAATTTAACCCTATTTGCCTCAGTTTGCTCATCTGTCAAATGAGCTGGAGAAAGAAATGGAAATTCACTCCAGTATTTTTTCCAGAGTCATGAAGAGTTGGACATGACTGAAACCAGTGAACAACAATTGTCATGAAAATTAGTGGAGCAAGTCACTTACCATGGCAAGGTCAAGAAGGACGAAGACAGAAGAAAAGACCATTGGACTTAGTGACCTTGGATTTCAGTGGAATAGTGGGAAGAAGCCAGATTGCAAGGGGGTTGAGGATTGACTGGTAAAAAAAAAAAAAACAGAGAAATAGAATTTTATCTACTTTTTAGAAATTTGGCAGTGTAGGAGGAGAGAGATGGAAATATAGTTTGAGGGGATGTTAAGATTTTTATTTTTATTTTTTCAGAATGAAGAGACCTGTGCACATCCTTGTGACAGTTCAGGAAAAGAAAGGAAGGATGGTAGCAATTACCCAGGGTTACAATAATTTCCTAACAATCAACAAGCATTCATTTAGCACTTAGAATGTGCAGAGCAATGTGCTAACTGCTGAGGATACAAAGAAAGGCAAAAACAGTTCTTGACCTCAGGGAGCTGGCATTCTTTGTTGTTGTCGTTGTTTTAATTCAGGAAATAACTGCTTATGTATGTACCAGTTGTACTTACTTTTGGGGGGGGGGGGTTGGAGGGCAGTTGGGGTTAAGTGACTTGCCCAAGGTCACACGGCTAGTTTTTTGTGTTAAGTATCTGAGGCCGGATTTGAACTCAGGTACTCCTGACTCTAGGGCTGGTGCTCTATGCACTGTGCCACCTAGCCACCCCAGTTGTACTTACTTTTAATTTAAATTTTTATCATGAATTTTAACAAACACCAAAAAAGAAACTACTTCCAATATACAAAGTAGAAAAAAAGATGATTATATGTAAAAATGTGAACCTTTTAATGTACAAATTATATAATAAATTCAACATGTTACTTTCAAGGCTGTCCTGCTTTTCTGTTTCCTTCCGTGCTTCTTTCTCTTCTGCACATTGAAAAATGCTTCAACAACACTTTTATTTTCATGACCCTATCAATAGTACCCTTTCCCCTCCCTAATCCCCCAATATAAAAGAAAAACAATCCTTATAAAAATAAGAAGAGTCAATCAATATAAGTACACACACTTCCCACATCCAAAAATATTTGTCTCATTTTGCACCTTTGGTTCATGCTTCCTTACCTGTCCTCTGAAGTCATATTTGATCATTGCATTGACTTTTGAAATTATTTTTCTTTAAAATGTTATTTTATAAATTGTTCTTCTAGTTCTGCTCACCTCACTCTACGTCAGTTCATACAAGTCTTCCAAAGTTTCTCTGAAGCTATCTCTTTTGTAATTTCTTATTCATGTTCTGAATTGTTTAGAAATCTTCTCATCAATGCACAGCCCCTTTATTTCCTTTTTTAAAAACTATGATAGAAAATGCTGCTACAAATATTTTTGTACATATGGATCTTTTTTCTTTTCCTTTGTTCTCTTTAGATTAGGTTTTTTATATCTTTGGAGTACAAGCCTAATAGAAGTATTGCTGGGTCAAAAGATATGCACAGTTCTAAACTGCTTTCCAAAATATCTGGACCAGTTCCCAGAGATAATAGGTGAGATAACATAGATAAATCAGAATGATAAAGATTAATTCAAAGTAGATGGGAGGTAACCTTCGAGAGTGGCTATGGCAGGTGATAGGGACCAGAAAAAGCCCCCTGGAGGAGGTGGTACTTGAGATAAATCTTAAAGCTAGGAGGCTGAGAAGGAGAGAATTCCAGAGATGGTAAAACAGGAAATGGAGTGTTGTGTTTGGAGAACAGCAAATAGGAGAGTATTTGTACAACTGGATCTTAGAGTCAGTAGAAGGAAGTAGTATGGAAGAAGATTGGGAAGGTAGGAAGGGTCCAAATTGTGATGAGTTTTAAATGCAAAACAAAGGACTTTATATTTGACCATTGAATGTGTTCATTGAATAGAGGGTGAGTGGGATTTGACACAGACTTAGGCAGCTATGTGGAGAATGAATTGGAGTGGGGAGAGACTTGAGGCTGCGAGAACAATTACATGAATATTATAATGTCCAATTGAGAAGGATGAAATCCTAAACTAAGTGGGGACTGTCTGAGGGGAGAAGAAGACATACATGAGAGATGTCAGAGAGAAAAAAAATTACAAAATTGGCAACTGATTGGGTATGTCCCCATGAGCAAGAAAGGGGATTTGAGGTTAGTGGACCAAGGATATAAACCTAGGAGACTGGAAGAATGGTAGTGCCTTCAAATGTAATAAGGAAGTTCAGAAGAAAGGAGTATTTGAGGTAGGATTAGGGATAGGATAGGTAATGAATGCTGTTTTGAACGTGTTAATTTTGAGATATCTGTGGGATATACAGGTAACTGGTAATATGGAATAATGCCCTTTGATTTCTATATTACTAAATTTATAAATCCAGCCCTAAACTCTCTTCTGAACTGCCTACCCCATGTCTCTGTGCATGTCCCATTGGAATCTCAAACTCAATACATCCAAAATAGAATTAATATTTCTCCCTAAAACCATTCTTTTCCCAAACTTTCTTATTTCTGTCAGAGGGTACTACTATTATGCAGATTACTCAGGTTTGTAACCTTGGGGTCATCCTTGTGTAATGGGGATATTGGACAATGACTGCATGGTCCTTAGAACATGTGGAGGCTTAGTCAACCTGCTTCTGGAAGTATGTGATAGAGATATCACCAAATTCAGAGCAGATATCTTTTGGCAGCTTATTAAAGTTCTTTTAATTGACTTCTGTCAGTTAAATCTACATCTGTGCCAGAACTGGGTATGAAAATGAAAGGCTTGAATGGGCAAATTCTTTCTCTCTTCTCTCGTGGTGAGAGAACTTCAAAAGATTGAGAGCCACCAAAGTTTCCCTCAGCAACTGGAGTGAATAAGCTGAAATCTGATGAGGAGCCAGCTCTGAAGATTAATCTACCTGACCCAACACAGCAGTGAAACAACCTAGCAGCCACACCATGGAGCCCTGCAAGCAAAGGTCTGACTCGTTCATTCATCAGCTACGTCATACCCAAAAGCGAACTCAAGGGAGGCTCTGAAAAGGCAGAAGAGGACTCTCCTGGCTGGGAATTACCCCTCCCATACCAGACTGTTTTTGTAGCTGGTAAGTGGTGTAGTGGAAAGTGCTGTACCTGGAGTCAGGAAGACTCATCTTCCTGAGTTCAAATCCAACCTCAGACACTTACTAACTGTGTGACGCTGGGCAAATCACTTCACTCTATTTGCCTCAGTTTGTTCATCTGTAAAATGAGCTGGGGAAGGAAATGGCAAACCATTCCAGTATCTTTGCCAAGAAAACCTCAGATGGAGTCAGACACAATTGAACAACAAAAATCTTAAGTTTGAGTCTATTCTTCCTAGGGACTGCGGCTGATTGGAGGGAAGAGTGCACGCCCCTGCGGGTATGGTTTTTAAACATTTCTGTCCTTGCTATGTGTTCTCAGCCACTGTCCCTTTGTAAAAGCCAATCGATGTTCATTGGTCAGTTAGTTAGTAGTAAGGTGAACACAGCGGGCAGGGGTTTGTAAGTGACAGTACTGGGTGGGGAGTAATAAGCCCTTCAGGGCTAGCCCTAGAATCCACAGGTGAGAACTATTAACTGAGCTAGCTACTGATTTCCCCCAGTGAAAAGTAGTTTCCGTGCCTTGACCTTGCAGACTCTTGAAGGTACACTAAAGAGTTCCAATTAAGTTCAGCCTACTTTATTACACAAGTGAGACCTAAAACACAGAGCTGTGTGGTCTCCAAAGGAATTTGCCACTGTGATAGAGGATATCCAGTTCATAATCAGTCAGCAAGCATTTATTAAACACTTACTGTGTGCCAGAAATTGTGCTAAGCACCAGTGATACAAAGAAAGGCAAATACATGGTGCCTGCCCTGGAGTAGCTCATGTTATAATGGTGGAAACAATATATGATCAGCTATGTACATACAAGCTATTTACCATGTCAATGAGAGGTAGTAATAGAGGGAGGGGCACTGGGTAGAGTGGGGTGAGGAAAGAACAAAAAGTCTCTTACAGAAGATGAGATTGGAGTTGAGTCTGGAGGGAAGCCAGGAGAACAAAGAACATTCTAGGCACTGGGGACAACCAGTGAAAAGTTGGAGTCGGGAGACAGAGGGCAGTGTCCAAGGAACAGCAAGCCCAATGTCACCGGATGGTAGGGCTGGGGCTAAGAAGGCGCCATCTTCCTCAACCCTTCAGTGGGAATACTGGAGACAGGAAGTACTTTTTGCCACATGAGAAAATGAAGAGAAGAAAAGTATACAAAGATTGGAAAGGTAGGAAGGACCCAAGTAGTAAAGGACTAAATAAGAATTTCTTTATATTGGATCCCAGAAATAATAACACCCACAAGTTTATTGAACAGGAGGAGTGACTTGGTCAGATCTGTACTTTCAAAAGATGAATTTGGCAGCTGACTGGAAGATGAACTGGAGTGGAGAGATACTTGAGCCAGGGAAACCAACCAGAAGATTATTTCAATAGTCCTGGCACACAGTAATAAAGGTTTGTATGAGTGGAGAAAAACAGACATATTTGAGAGTTCATGTAGAGTAGGAATTCTGTATAAAGGATTAGATTGTCCAGAAGCCACTGACCTGCAGAACCTTTCAAATGAAATCTATAATCACATGAGTGGTCACTAGCCATAGAAGAGATTCCAAATAGATAAATTGGTCAATAAATAAGCATTTATAATAGGCAGTAAGTTACCCTATCTAAATCAGCAAGGTACCCAGAGGGAGATACAAGAGGGGACACCTATCACCACCTCCTCTTAGACCCAGATGGAAACAGTTCAAAACCCTGGACCCCAAAACCCCAGCAACAGAAATACTGCACACATAGACTACAAGCCTTGTGTCTAGCTCAGCTAACCACAGCCATCCTCTAAAGAAGGAGGAGTCTATCATTCCTGCTGCCACCAACTTAAATTACCTACCAAATGCCACCAGTGGGTGTAAGCCCAAGTGTCCTGGGAATAGTAACTTTTACCAGTTAACCTTTCAGGCTATCTCCCAGGAGCCATTGTCCAGTGAGCAGCCCTTGGGGAGATGTGGCCTGGAAACTTCTACAGATGCTACAGCCCCTACCTCTTCAGCAGCCACAACTACTGATGATCCAGAACAGAAATTTCTTAACATTAAATGGTTCAACACAAGAAATAGATATGCTGTGCATGTGTGTGTATTTCTAACAAAAGAAAAGACATTAGAGATACATGGTTATATGCTTTGCTACCACACCATAAGGACCTTTCCATGTGCCTTGTAGCTGAAACCTTCTTCTATAAGAGCATGGACTCCTTGACAGCAGAGATTGTCTTTCTCTAATTGTGTATCCGCGGAGCTTAGCACAGTGCTTTGTACACTAATAAGAGCTTAATAATAAATGCTTTTTAAATCTAAGTATTAAGTACCTATTATGTGCCAGACACTGTCCTCAGCAATAGGTATACAAAGACAAAAAGAAGTAATCTCTACCCTCAAGGAGCTTATATTTTATTGGGAGAAGGAAATGATGTACACATCTAAGTTTAACATTGAGAAATAAGTTCTGGGCCCACGGGGGCTTGTGTACTGCACCCCTTTCCTTTTCCCCTGAGCAGCCCCAGCTCTTTGGACTAAGGGATTCAGTCTGACCAGGGCAGCTGGGTGGCATAGTGGCTAGAGCACCAGGCCTGGAGTCAGGAAGACTCATCTTCCTGATTTTAAATCTGGCCTCAGACCCTTTATGTGTCCCTGTGTGACCCTGAGAAAGTCACTTGACCCTGATCACCTCAGTTTCCTCATCTGTAAAACGAGTTGGAGGAGGAAATAACAAGCCACTCTAGTATTTTTGCCGAGAAAACCCCACATGGGGTCACAGAGAATTGGAAATGTCTGAATCAACCGAACAATATGAAATCTGACCAAAGGTTGGTACTGGAGGATCCCGATCTTTAATGAAAAAGAGAACTAGGGTCAATTGTTAACCACACACACACACACACACACACACACACACACACACTCACACACACTGCTTACCTGGGGGGGACAAATTATTTAAAGCTCACGGTTAGATTTATATCTAGGGTTTGGCCAAAACGGAGACTTATGAAGGTACCCATTGTATGCTATGAATTAGGTATGGGACAAATATTTGTTTCCTGTTCCATAAAAGGAACGCTAAACACGGAACATTTACAAGTGATAAAAACAAGTCTAAAACAAGATTCAGTAACAATTGTAGCAAACTTCTGGGAGGCTGATGCTTAAACCTCATCAAAACATAAAGGTGTTTGTGGGATTGCTGCTTAGGTATTCCATATTTCACCTCAGCTCTGGACTGTCCAAACTACTCCTAGTAGATATCTGCTCTTAAAACAAACAGGTTTGGGTCAATTGTCTTGCTGGTGGTCGTCTTCTCCAAGAACACTGGAATAATTGCTGGGAATTCCTCCCCAGACCACTAACTGGTCAGCTCTAGCTTGATCAGACCCAGAACCTCTGAACCTCAGAGCTCACAAGGTCACTTCCAACCTTGTACACACCTATCTAGAGAACAATATTCAATAACGTACTTAGGAGTGAAAGAGTGAAAGGCATAGCTTCAGGTGCAAACTTACAAACTTGGCAATTGAGCCCACGTAAAAGTGGTAAAAGGATTGGGTTAAGAACATAACCCATCTTCCCAAGCCCCTCAGTGGGAATACTAGAGATGAGAAGCAGTATTTACCACCTGGGAAAATCAAAGAGAGAGCCCAAGTCAGTAGCTCTCTCTTCTTTTACCTGACCTAACTACCATTGTCATAGGGCAGAAGGAGGAGCAAAAGACCACCCAGGGCTTACTATGTCATACCAAAATGCCAAGACCTTTTAGCAACAGGTCAACATAGGACTGGAAACAGGTCTTAAAGCTCCCATATGGCTGATTAAAGCAAAGAAGGGCAACTCTGAGCATGCATGAGGATGGCTAACATTATATAAGTATATATAGACTAGATATATACAGAACATATACCAAAAATACAAGATAGTCTGACAGGGAGGGCACTAGTAGTAGGGGAGATCAAAAGAAGTCTCTCATAGAAAGCATTGCATTTGGAAGGATGTGAAGAAATTGATATGGTGTAGGTAAGAAGGGAGTGCATTCCAGGCATGGGGAATGGCCAGTGCAAAAGCATGAAGATGTAAGATGGAGTGTATTGTGAGGAACAGTGAAGGCTGGTTTAGCTGCACTCTAGGATGCAGGAAGGGGCATAATATACAACAGGGCTGGAAAGGTAAATTGGGGTCAGGCTGGGAAGGGTTTTAAAAGTCAGAGGAATTTATATTTTATCCCAGAGGCAATAAGGGGCCACTGAAGTTTTATTAGTTGGGGAGTGACATGGTGAGATTAGTGCTTAAGGAAAATCATTGGAATTGAATGAAATGGAATGGAAAAGCTCCTCTTGTTTACTATGTGTTAACACTGAAAATACAAATAGAAGATATATTCTAGACAGTCCTTGCTCTCAGAGAGCTCACATTCTAATTGGGAAAGGGAACATATAAAAGAGAGTTCAGGCACAGGGCAAATGGAAAGGTCTGGAGGTCATTAGGATTCATTAGCAGGGCAGATGTTGAGGCCAGGAGTCCTTAGGATGTAGCTGTAGTAGAGTAAATGGTGATGGGTGTGAGCCTCCTTGCCTACCTCACAGCTAGAGGGCCTAAGGGGGGCCCAGGCCCACAGCCATTGGGAAGGAGAAACCCTGGTGATATCTGAGCAGGCAGTAGACTGGGGTGGTGAGGGGAAGGAATACCAAGTCAACCCAGAGGTCCTCACCACCCAGTACCTCGTGCTGGGAATCTGCAAAGGCTTGGGAGAGAGAGAGAGAAATGGTTTGTGCTGAGGTAATTAGGGAAAAGGGTCCTGTGCCAATATGGTGGTTTCTGCTGACCACCCTACAGCTTTGGTGGTGGGAATTTCATCACTTCAAGGTACCGTGATTTCAGAGGTATGAATACTTACAACCCAGAGGCAGATTTCTACCCCCTTTATGCTTTAGCTGGCCTTCAGGAGTGAACATTGTCCCAAAAGATAAACCTTTGAAGGTCAACCTTTTGATAAAAGTGTGGGTACGATATAGAGGGGGAGATATCAGAGACATACAACTCACAGCCCTGGGGCTACTGTACCATTAGGGCACAGGACAGACATAGTTAGAGGTAAGGGCAGATACCACCACAAGAAATGTGGGAAATGGACTTGTTTGGGCAAGTGGGCAGATACCACTCCTGATAGCCCTCCTTGAGTCCTCCTTGCCTGTCTTAGACATCTAGAGAGGGAATGAAGATGTGAGACAGGGAGCACAAGTGGGAGGTCATCACAATAGTCCAAGCAAGAGATAATGAGAGCCTGAAATGAATATGTTTGCTGTGTGAGTAGAGAGAAGAGGTTGGATATGAGAGATGTTATGAAGGCAGAAACAGCAAGATCTGTCAACTGATTAGATATGTGTGGTAAACAAGAGTGAAAGGTTGAGGATAACATCCAGTTCCTGGAGCTATGAAACTGGAAGAATAGTGATACCATCAAGAGTAACAGGGAAGTTTGGTAGAGGAATAGGCTTGAGTACAGATGGTAAAGAAGACAATGATGTTTCAGGCATGAGGGATTTGAGATACCTAGAGGACATTCAGTTGAAATAAGAAATGATCAGTTCATGATATGGGATTGGAGCTCAAGAGAGAGACCCAAGCTTGAAATAAAGTTCTGGAAGGCATTTGCCCAGAGAAGAAAGCCAAGCCTATGGCAACTGATGAACTTACCAAGAGAAAACATAGAAAAGAGGGCCTAGGACACCCACAGGAGAGGAGGTAAATAATTGCATAGCAAAGGAGACAGAAGGAAAAGTCAGGTAAGAGGAACCCCCCCCCCCAAAAAAAAAGCAATGTCATGAAAAAACAGAGAGGAAAGAATGACTAGGAGGGGAAGAAGGTCATTAGTGCTTCATGCTTCAGAAAGGTCAAAAAGAATGAAAACTGATAAAAGGTCAACTGGACTTGGCCATCAGGAGGTCACTGAGAACTCTGGAGATAGTCTTATTTGGGTGATGAGTTTGGAAGCCATATTGCACAAAGTTAAGGGGTGAAAGGAGAAGTGGAGGCAATGAGCCTAGACAGTTTTTTTCCCTAGGAGTTTTGTTAAGAAGGAGTTTTGTTTAGTAAATGGTAGGATCTAGTGAAGGGTTTTTTAAGGATGGAGAGACTTGGACATATTTAAAGATAAGAAAGAAGGAATTAATATGTAGGAAGTAGTTGAAAATTAAGAGTGAGAAAAAGGGGTAATGGTAGAGACAATCTGCTAGAGGAGATTAGCAGGAATGGGACACAAAGTGGAGTTGGTCACGTAGAGGAGAAAGGCATCTCATTATCTGTGTCTGTAGGGAAGAATGAGGAGTGAGGAATATAAAGGCATCCTGAGAGGAAGAAAAGGGAAGAAGAGGAAATTCAGTGAATAGCCCACCATTTTTTTCAGAAAAGTATACTTAGCTGAGAAAGTAAGAACAGGGATTGTATAGGAGTCTTGGGGAGAGAAGAAAAGTTGGGGTAGCTTCTATGGGGAGTGATATAGGGAAACCCCTTGGGAGATTTCAAGGGGTTGGCTTGGTGATGTAAGGACTCAGGTGAAGTTAGATAACACTAAACTGGTAAAGAACCCAGTGAGCTCAGTTTTGTGACTTCCTCCCTGTTAAGTAGCAGATGAGTGGGAACAAAAGTCGTAGGTTGTGGGAGTGATCCAGAACAAGAATCTGTCAAAGGTGACTGGCAATAGGACAGGTGTACAAAGGATTCCAAAGTAGAGGACAGTAGAACTAAGTACTACAACCTAACTGTAGGTTGAGATTAAGAAGGGAGGAAAGTGAAATTAGAGCAAATGTAATAATAGCCTGAGAAAATACTGAGCAGTGGGAGGGTTAGCGTTAACAATGGGACAAATAATAAGTTTGGGAGTGATAAATAACTGAAGAGAGATGGAATGTGAAGTTGTTATAGGGGCAGAATGTTTGAGGAAGCATTGACATGAATGTACTCTGGACTTCTTCACCATGACTCAACTACCTCCATCCTCCACCCCTGCAACTCCCTTCTCGTCTTGGCAATTTCTTCCAAGAGCATCCATTTTGAAGAAGAGCCCAGACCAGCCATCTTTCATTCCCTAGACTTGGTCATCATGAGTCCTTGTGGGCGTCTCCCATTCCCCCTGCTTTTCAGCTCCCCTTTTATGTATCATCTTTCTCCATTACTATATAAGCTCCTTGAGAGAAGGGACTGTCTTTTTGCTTGTACTTGTATTCCCCAGTGCTTGGCACAGACTAAGTGCCTAACAAATACTTATTGACTTGTTGGACTATTGACTGTAGTTTCCTAGTATAAAGGCAGGTGTTAGGGAGGAGAAGACAGTAAGTCAGCTGTTGGACTCTTGAGAAATATCCACCTGGGGAACTGGGTGAAATTTGTAATAGCATGAACTTCAGAGGAGAAACTGTTGAGTGGCCAGAGGAGAACCTGGAATTGGCAGTGAGGAAGAGAATGCCCGTAGTTGAGACTATAATGTGCATTTGGATGAAAATCCATAGAGAAGAGCCATCAGTACCTATTTATTGGACAGATACCATGCATCAATCAATTAATCAAGTATTTGTTGCCAGATACTGTGCTAGGAACTGGGGATACAAGTACATACAATGAATGAAACAAATCTTTACTTGCAACAAGCTTACCTATCTAATATAGAAAACACATACCTATAGGTTCTTTTATAAAAATCTGATTACAAAATAAATATAAAGTGGTTAAATTCTAGTAGTTTGAGGAGGGCACAAGCCCTTCAGAGGATCCAAAAGGGCTTCAGAGAAGGGACTGAGACATAGATGAGACAGAAGTGCATTCCAGGAATGAGACTCTCAGAATATAAGGACCCAGGGACTCCCAGGAGGTCTCAGGGTCACATGTGAGTAACAGAGAGAAAGCCAGTTTGCCAGGAGAAGGAGAATAATGTAGAATGAGGCTGGAAAGATAATTGGGGTCAGGTTGGAAAGGACTTCAAAAACTAAGCAAAGGAGCTTATATTTTATTCATATAGAGGTAATAGGGAGCCACTGAAGTTTCTGTGTTTACAGAACATCACTTTAGCAGCATTATGGAGAGTAATGAGAGCTTTGAGTCAGGAAAACCAGTTAGAAAGCCTTTGCAATAATCTAGGTGAGAGGTCATGAAGGCCTGAACTAAAGTGATAGCTATGAGTAGAAAGAAGTAAAAGTCAGAGATGTTGTGGAGGTAGAAATGGCAAGATATGGCATCTAGTTGGAAGTGTGGGACAAGGGAAAGTGAGTAATCCAAGGATAATTCCAAGGTTAAGATAATTTCAAGGTTAAGAACCTGAGATGCTATAAAAATAGTGATGGCTTCTAAAGAAATAGGGAAGTTTGGGAAAGGGGTAACTGTTGGAAGAAATATCAGTTCTGGTTTGGACATTTTGGTTCCAGGATCAAATTGGAAGAGGGGAACAAGCTGGATTGCTTTTAGTAAATTTAAACATTTTAATAACCCAAAACTTCTCCCTTAAATGAAGTCTCATTTTTTAAAAAACATTAAATCTTTCCTTATGAGGCAATATCAATACCATAGAGGACTAACTCCTCTGTGAAGGTTTCACCTGTGAAGGCTTGCCAGCCCTTTTCAGAACTGCTCATCCATCTTTGGTGTTCACCTTTCACTCAACTCTCTCACCTTGGCTCCAAGAAGGTATAGCACTTGCAGCAGCCATACACTGGCAAACCACCTTGGCAGATGTGCTAAATCAGATTGAGGTAACCAACAGGCCTCAAACCTGTCATGTCAGTGAATTAAGGGCATGTCTACCCCAAGCATATTAAGACTTCTCCTCAGTGAAATGGGTGGATGAGAACAACTTGTTCCACGGGTCATGAAGACAGCTGAAGCAGGCACTGTGGAGTGCTCAGAGCTTGATCAGATATGAAAGATGCCAAGATCACTGCATCCTGATCATCACCATTAGTCCTGATTTTTGTCAAGCCACTGGACTTCTATGACTCTGAAAGCAAGAGTGAGGCAATTCTGCCTCACTTAAATCCAATTCGTGAATAAGTCAAGATATCACTCCATGATATCACTGGTCCTCCAACAAATTGTCCAACAAAGGATAATTGGTAACAACAGCATGGCTGGAAGAATTACAGTTATGGATCACCATAGGGCAGCACAGAGATGAAGGAGGTCATGAGTTGATTGCAACATCTTACCAATTGCATAGGAGAGATGATATAAAGCATACCATCTGAGCAATGTCAAGTCAGATGATTTTGGCAGGTGTGAGGACTCCCTTTTACTGACACTGGTCTCAACTCATTTGTAACTTGGAAAATTGTCAGGAACTCAGGGAGGTTAAGTGATTTGTCTTGTAGCAAGGAACTGTATGAGCAGAAAAGGAAGTGGGCTATTCATGTGATTGACATGTGCTATGGAAAGAAGGAAGACTTTGAAGAGTACATGACCAGTTGGAATGCCAGTTCTGCCGCTTCCTATGTGACTCTGACCCTGGCACTCTGGGACTTCATTTCTTCTTCTATAAAATTGAGGGACTTGGAGAGCTAGGTTCTAAGATGCCTTCCAATTCTAGATCAATGATTCCATGATCCCATGATGACAAATGGATAGGCTACTTGCTCTATTGGTATTAATTCAATGCCAAGCAGCCTAGAGGAAGACCATGAGTACGTTTAAGTGGGCCTCCTATGAAGGATTATGGTGGGATATGGACAGTGGTTGCCCTAATTTAGGTGTGTGCTTATTGTTTGCAAAACAGTGTGCTAAGTGTTGGGGATACAGAGAGAAAAGTCAGTCCCTGCTCTCAAGGCACTCACAGTCCTAATGGGGGATGAAATACATATGGGACATTTCAGTTACAAGTCAGATGGAAAGGCCTCATGGTTCTCAGGGTGCAATAGCAAAACAGATGGCGAAGCTTCTTGTTTAATATCATTTCCCCTGATAAAGTCCTATCATATTGATTTCTGATGTCGAACCATTTGACAATACTCGAGTCATTGATGGCAAGAGCTTTCTTTTCTGGGTATTCAATAGCTGTGGGTGTAGTAGACAGTAGCAGCTGCCAGGCTAAATCTCCAGAGGGATTGCTTCCCAGGATAGTGGCTGAGGATGCTGGCCTGGAAGCATGGATGTTCCTAAGGCTCCTGGGCTCCAAGTCTGAGGCTGTCTCCATCAGGGACTGAGGGGAGATCGCTGTCTAGGAGGTGGGAGTGGTTTGACTTGCTTAGGCATATGTTGCCTTCTGTTTCTCCCTCAGGCTGCTTTGCTTCTTCAGCTAGGCTGGCTAGCCTGCTCCATGAGTAACAGGTGGTAGAGGTGGCTGGCCTCTTCTCCACAAGAGTTACTTTCCCAGTTGATGGCTATGAGGTCTGGACTAGAAAGAAGCAGCACCAGAGGTCTAGGGATGCTTCCACTTCTAGACCTCCCATGCCTACTTGCCCATTGGTGCCAGCTGGTGAGCAGTTATTGCTGGTAGTAATGAAGAAGAAGAAGAAGGGCTTCCTTCTTAATAAAAAATTTCTCCCCTCAGTGATAGCTGCAAGCACTGGGCTAGCAGCAGGTCTGGTGATTTGGGAGACACTAATTTTCCCAAGGCTCTTGGACTTGGTCCTGGGCTGTCTCCCTCAGGGACAGTACCCTCATGAATGCTATCCATCAATGAAAGGAGCCAGAAGGTTTTAGTTCATTTTTGTATAGGAGGAAGAAAAATCAATCAACAAAAAATGTTTAAATTTCTACCATGTAAAGGTGACCCCTCCCTATAATTGATCATAGAAGTTGTTAACATCTCAAATGAATCCATCAAAAATAAACTAAGTATGAATAAGTCCTTAATGAACGTGAAAGCATTATAAGGACTTTGAGTCATTGGGTGAAGGCAACTAGGTTGCTGAAGTGGATAGAATGCTGGAGCTGGAGGCAGGAAGAGGTGAATTCATATCCTGCCCCAAACACTTCCAAGTTGTGTAACCTCTCTCTCTGTCTCCTCATCTGTAAATTGGAATAATAACAGCACTATTTCTCAGGGTTGCTGTGAGGATCAAATGAGATTCTGTCTGATGAACCCTTACAAACCTTAAAGCTTTCTATAAATGCGAGCCATTGTTAACAAGGCAGAAGATGCCACATGGCCAATATCTAGCAACCGACTGAAGATGTTCCAACTCTTGGACTACATCGGAACACAGCAAGCTAGATCAAAGCCAGTTCGTTGAGTGAGAGAAGACTTCAAATTTGGGAACTGAGGATCCCCTGAGTGGAAAATGTTCTTGGGGGAAAGAGAATACTTTTGTCTTCCCTCCTCCTCCTCCTCCCCGTTGACCATGTTCTGGGGAAATTGTACAAGTAGGAGACATTCCATCCAGCTGAAAGTAGAGAGAGAGATGCCAAGGGCAAACAAAGGTTTTGGGAAAAGGTGACTGAGTTTTTGGACACAATATTGACCAGCTTGCAATCTTGTGAACTCTGAAAGGTTGGTAGACTTAAAGGTCCAATGTTGGCATTGGTTGGTATCAGCATTGGGAGCTGAGAGATAGGCCAAAGACCAACTAGAGGTACTGAGGAAAGGCATCTTCAGGATTCTATGAGAGCTCCAAGCCTTGTGGCACTCCAGAGAGCTACACTTAAGGACTATGTCATGAGGGTTGCACAAAGGAAGAAATGGGCCTGTGGAAGCTAGGAGCTATGGGCTAACCTTCACTATATGGGTTCCCTCCATGTAGGCTTTGGTACCCTTTTACTACATGTTTGAAGTCAGTCCCCAGAAGGACCTTGTGTGGCACTCCTGGCTTGCAGGAGTAACTGTCAGTAACTTCAGTAACTGCCCTTGGTATACCTGTTTAGGAAATATCCTTTCTAAAAGCTAATTAAGTCTGATTTATAATCAATGGGAAACACACAAGTAGGTCATAGAAGCCCTGGCTCCTCGGGTTACCACTAGTACTGATGAGATGTAGGATCATGGACCACCCCTCCCCCCTTGAACTCTCCTTGAATCTTTGAGGTATATGTTCTGGGAAACCCCTTGCCTATCAAAATATCAAATCACCCTTGCATTGACCTGATTAACTCCACCTGAAGTCCCTCCCCAAACTCATTACTGGAGTCAGATCTCATTGGCTCCTCCTGAAGACCCTCCCCAGGCTCCTCCTCTGAACCACCCCTAGATTCCTCTGCATATAAGACCCCATCTTCCTTCCATCTGGGTGAAAGTGCTGTGAAATGGCCTAGCAGAGACTTTCCCTGTGAGAGTGCTGTGGAATAGCTTAGCATAGACTTGGTCTGTGTGAAAGCTCCATAAAACAACCTAGCATAGACTGGCTCCCTAAGAGTCTACCCCATATCTTTCGATAAACTTTACTTTTTCTTTAGTTGAGAAGACTTGAGTGGAATTCTTTCAGCAGGACCCAGCATGTTGGTATTTTGGGGTCTCAAGCAGCCCTAACCCTCTTTGGGTACCTCTTCAGTACCATATAGGGAGCAGTATCAAGTCATCCTCTGGGGACCTCACCACCAATTCAAGTGGGAACTGGCACAACAGTGTGCGTATGTGTGTATGTATGTATGTGTGTGTGTGTGTGTGTGTGTGTGTGTGTTGTATATACAAAGCAAATACAAGGTAATTAATGGTTGAGGAAGGCAACCAAGGGAAATCAGAAAAGAGCTCTTACAGCCTTTGAGCCCCACCCCCATGCCTGGAATTCTCTGTCTCCCGGCCTCCTTGGCTTCCTTCAAATCCCAACTAAAATCCCACCTTCTTGGAGGAGCCTTTCTCCATCTTGTTTAACGCTAGTGTCTGTCCTCTCTCGATTACTTCCAATTTATCCTGGAGATAGCTTGTTTGCTTGTGGCTGTTTTTGTGTACTCCCCCATTAGACAGTGAGCTCCTTGAAGGCAGGGATTGTCTCTTGCCTTTCATTGCACGGTGCAGACACATAGTAGATGCCTAATAAAGACCTATTGACTGACTGATAAGCTGGGTTTTTAAAGGAAGATGGGCATTCAAAGAGGCAGAGATGCTAAAGGAGCATATTCAAGATAAGGGACAATCTGTGCAAAGGCATGAAGACTAGCGGTAGAACATCCTGGGCGAGCAGGAGCAAAGGAGCCAGTTTTAATAGGTTATAGAGTGTGAGAAAGGGATTAATGTGTAATAAGCCTAGAATGCTGAGCTAAAGCTCATGAAAGCCAGCCAGAGAGGTTTGTTTTGACGCCAGAGGCAGTAGGGTTTGTTTGTTTGTTTGTTCGGTTGTTTGTTCCTTTGTTTGTTTGTTCGTTTTTTCAGACATGGAAGTAACAGGGTCAGCCCTGTGCTGTAGGAATATCACTTTGGCAACTGTGTGGAAGATGGATCAGAAAGGAAAGAGACTGGGTCCAGGGAGATCAATTAGGAAGTTATGACAATAGTCTAGGCCAGAGGGGATGAGAGCCTGAGCGAGGGTAGCTAGAGTGTGGGTTGTTATTGTTGTTCATCCTTAGATGCAAGGAATGTTATGGAGACAGATTTTCACAAGACTTGACAATTGATTGTTTGGATATAGAGGGTGAGGGAGGAAGAAGAAATTGAGGACAACTCCAAGGTTGTGGACATGGGTAACTGAAAGATAGTGGTATCCTCAGAAAAAATCAAGATGTTAGGAAGAAGAATGCATGGGGTTGGGGGAGGGGCAGGTAAGATAATGAGCACTATTTTGAACATACTGAGTCTGAAGTAGTAAGGAGCATTCAACTGGAAATATATAATGGGAAGTTGGTGATACACAATTGGAAACTCAGGAGAGAGACTAGGGCTGGATATATAGATCTGGGAACCATCTGCAGAGATAATAGTCAAATCCATGTAGAATGAGAAGAGAAGAGAGTCTAGACCGAAGTCTTACTCCTACAGTTTAGGGAGTGGAGCATGATCCATTGAAAGAGACAGAGGAAAAAAAGTTAGACAGATAAGAGGAGAACAAAAAGGTAAGCCATGTCATTAAAAACCAAGTGAAGAAAGAATATCTAGAAGAAGGAGGGCAGCCAGTAGTGTTACATGCTGTAGCAAAGTTAAAAAGGATCAAGACTGATAGAAGGCCATTGGAGCTGCAATGTGGAGATCACTGGAAACTCTATAAAGAGCAATTTCAGTTGAGTAAGGAGGTCAGAAGCAATGCAAGGACATTTTTTAAAATAAAAAAAATTTTTTAAGTTTTCTGTTGCTTATGTCATCATGGTTATGCCCAATATCCTTCTCCTCTCTTTCCTCTCTCAATGAGAATCATCCTACCATATAACAAATTGTATTTTTAAAGGGGAAAAAAAATCAGTACAAATGAGATGTATGATGAAAAAGTCTGAAAACATGTGCAATGTTTCATACCATTGGACCCCTCCTACCTCCATGAAGGGGTGGCTTGGG
>CM053596.1:48543278-48610180 GCA_028646575.1 Pseudocheirus occidentalis
CACCCAATTCATATAAGTCCAATATCATTATAATACGTTACTTGGTTCCAAAATTATACCAAATAATACGAGGGTCTGTAAATGCACATTTTCGCTGCAAGGTAGTGTCGAGTAGCTGGTAGCCAATGTCCAGAATGGTTTGGAGTGCAAAGGGTTAAAAAACACTATGAAAAATAATCATGGGAAATCCTAGCTAAACTCAGAATCTCAAGGTAGAATAGTTCACTTTTTCCTAAAGTATGCTCATTGAGTTAGAATTTCTTTTTAAAGCCTTCATATTCTGTAGTTACCATGATGTGGAATCTTTAATCTGTAGGAAGATTAGGGAAAGTCTTTCAATGGTTGACCCATCTAAGCTCTAGTACCATTAGCCTCAACTCAATTTGACCCAACAAACTTTGAGCAAGGCACTATATTAGGCAACAGGGGTTTAAAAACAAGAAGAAAATAGTTCTTGCTGCCAAGAAGCTTACCTTCTACTTGGGGGAAGGGGAAGGCATTGTGCAGTACAACGAGTACACAGATAAGTGAACACAAGGTAATCAGATGAAAGCCATTGAGGAAAGCTCCATGGAGCTTAGCATTGAGGAAGGTACTGAAGGAAAGAGATGAAGCATGACCTCGGAATCATAACTTTAGAGCTAGAAGGGACCTTAGCAGTTATCTAGTCAAACCTCCTCATTTTACAGATGAAGAAACTGAGGCCCAGAAAGGTAAAGCTGCTTGCCCAGTCACCTGGGTTAAGTGGAAAAGCCAGAATTGCAATCCAGGTCCTCTGACTCCACAATCAGCACTAATTCCACCACATTCTGCTGCGTAGTCTAGGTATGAAGAGTGATTTCTACACATGCACTTAGACAAGAAATGTGGAGTATAGGGAGTTAGTAGTATAGTTTGTCAGAAAGCTTAAAAGGGAATAACATGAAATATGAATGGAAAGTTAGGTTGGAATGTGATTTTGGAAGGCCTTCAATGCCAGATTAAGTTTATATTTTAGCTTCATGGCAATAGGGAGTCACTAAAAGTCTTTGAATTGGACAGTGATAGCTTGGTCAGAACTGGGTCTTAGGAAATTTATTTTGATCGTTGTGAGTGGGTACAGGCTGAAAATGGCAGATTGTGGGTAGGGAGAACAGGTATTATGAGAGTCATGGGTTGATGAGAGCCTGAAACATGATAATGGCTAGATGAGTGCAGAGATTGGGGCAAATGCAAAAGAGAGAAAGAATATAGACTTGATAGGCAAAAGACTGGCTACATGGTGATAGGAGAGGGAAGTGTCATGGATGAGTCCTAGATTATAAAATTTCCCCCCATAAATACTTTCTCTTCTCTGGATTTCCAAGAGATACTGTCTCTTGATTTTCCTCCTCCCTATCTGATTGCTCCTTCTCAGTCCACTTTGCCGCATCATCATGTATAGTATCTCTTAACTACAGCTATACCGCCCAAGGTTTTGTCCTGGACCCTCTTCTTTTTTCTTGCTACATTATCTCCTCGGGGAATCATTAACTCTCATGAGGTCAGTTTTCATCTCCATGCAGTTATCTGGCAGATCTATTAATCCAGACCTAGTTTCTTTCCTGCGCACCAATCCCACAGGCTTTTCAAATCTAACATCTAAAACAGACTCACTGCATTTCCCCTAACACTTAGCCCTCTTCCAAACTTCCATCATTCTTCCAGTTACCAGGTTCCCAACTTCTCACTCTCCCTCATCCCTTATGTATTTAGTCAACTGCTAAATATTATCAGTTCTATCTCCATACCACCTTCCACATCCATCTCCTCTCCATCCAGAAAGCCACTGCCACTGTTCAGGCTTTCAGCTTTCACCTCTCCTAGAGTACTATAATAATCTCTGAGTTGGTGTCTCTGCCTCAAATTCCTCCCCTCCCATCCTTCACATAGCTAGCTGTCAAAAAGCTTTTCCTAAAATGTAGCTATGACCATGTTACTCCCATACTCAATAAATGCCAATGGCTCTTTATTACCTCTAGGATAAAATACAGACTCCTCTGTTTGTCACTTAAAGCCCTTCACAACCTATCTCCAATCCACCCTTCCAGCGTAGTTATACATTACTTAAAGAATTTTAGATTTAGAGCTGGACAGGACCTTAGATGCCCTTAAAGCCCAACATCCTTATTTTTAAAATGTAGAAACTGAGGAACAGAACAGTTAAGTGACTTTCCCAGAGGTACATAGCTGGTTAATATCTGAGGTAGGATATGAACCCAGGTCTTCCTGACTCCAACTCTCCTTCCCTATCCTACTGAGCCACATGCACTCTATAGTCCAATCAAATTGGGCTTCTCGCTATTACCTTCACATACAACATACTACCTCCTATCTCTGTATGTTTGCATAAGCTGCCCTCATGCTTATAATATACTCCCATCTCACCTCTACCTCTTAATTTTCCTGGCTCATCTCAAAGGCTGCCTTCTTATATGACACCTTTCCTGACACCCGCAGTTGTTTGGTGCTTTTCCACCCTCCCCCCCCCAATAAAACAAGACTAAAAAAAACAATCTCATATTCATCCTGTATAAATTGACATATTTACACGATATCTTCCCTGATACAATATAAGTTTCCTGAAGGCAGGGGCTGTTTCATTTCTTTCCTTATATACTTAATTCCTATCACATAGTAGGCACTTAATAAATGCTTACTGATTGAGAGGATAATGGCACCCTTAGGAGAAATAGACAAGTGTGGACGTGAAGCACATTAGTCTTGTGTTCAGAAATTAACTTGCATATTCAAGTCTACTATATTGGGTCCATTACACTATTCTACAAAGAAAATATTCCTGCCCCCAACAAAATGGTTTTATTTTTGCCTCTAGAAAAGTAGTAAGGAATAGCCAAAGAAAGGAGAATGGGTTATCAAATAAAATGTACATAATTTTAAACTGAGAGTGATTTTCTAGATCATTTAATATATCCCCTATATTTTGCAGATAAGAAAACTGAACCTCAGAGAGGTTAAATGATGTCCAAGATGATGGATCCTTTTCAAATGAGGAAGATTGAGAAAGATTGGGACAACCAAGGATATGGGTATGGTATAGTGGAAAAGCCACTGAATTTGAAGTCAGAAGAAGGCAACAAATATTTATGAAGCATCTACTACCTGTAAGTCACATGGAGCTTGAATCTTGGTCAACCATTCCCCCTCTGTAGGACTGAATTTCTTCCTCTGGAAAATAAGGGGTGGGGGGTGAGCTAGAGGAATTCTAATGTTTCTTCCAGTTCTAAACCCTGCAACAGCTAGTGGGTAGATCTGGATTTAGAACTCACAGAATTTTGGAGTTAGAGGAGATCTCAGAGGTCATCTAGTTAAACTCCTATGGAACAAAGATACCTTTATAATACACCCAATCATCATCCAACCTTTCCTTGAAAGCACAGGGTAAAAGAAAACCTGTTCCATTTTTAGGAAACTTTGTTAGGTAGCTTTTCTGGGAGGGTGGTGTGGTGGTGTGGTGGTGGATGGTTCTTCTGGAGGAACAACTTTGTGCTGCATGCTCCATATACATAGGGAGACATGACTCCTGATTGGTTGAGAGAATGCCGAGTATAACGTTTCATACTTGTGTAAGTGATAGTGTTAAAGGACATTTTGGAAGTCTTCAAAAGAGGGCAAGCATGACCTTTTTAAATAACTACTGCATCCCTCAGGGTTGCAGAAATGTAGGGAAGCAAAGCCTCCAAAATGTCTCTTAACTTCCAGTGCTTACAAATCTTAGACACTTCTGAGAGCAGACTTCCCTTCGTGAAATTGTTCCCTCTCTCCCTGAGAGGTGTTTTATCTCTCTCCTAACTAAAGAGCTCATTTACTATTGTGGATTTTTTTAGTTTATCCTAATCTGTATTACCTGAACTTTTTTTATTGCTTTGCTTTGAAAAATGCAATTACTAATTATTTACTATTTGTGATGACTTTTTTTTTTACTAGGATATTCAGGGAGAATATTTTTATACACTAGTTCTTACAATATCTTTTCAGTAAACATCTCTTTGTAAAAGTTAATTGATGTTAATTGCTTATCAACAATATCAAGGAGATATTAACTAGTTAAACTGACAGTAAGATGCTAATCAATAGTATTGATGCTTTTAAGGAGATACCAGCTGGAACTGGCAAGGGATATTGGAGCAGTATTTAATGGTGGTTAATATTAGAGAGAATATACTGGAATGGGGCTCAAGCTGGTGGCATTAAAAGAATCCCAGAACCCCTTAGGGGATACCTCTAGAACCCTGAGGGCAAAATGTAGTCAGCTGAACTCTGTGCACCCAATCTACTAGTACACATGAAGGTTGATAGAGGAAATCCAGTTCACTATATTGGTGGTCAGTGATTTTCCGTTGCACCCACGTAGCTTGCTTTAGAAAACCCCCACTTTTCTTCTCATTTGAATTATTAATATCTTCAGAATTTCATTGCTGTGAGCTTTCCATCTCTTAGGCTACATTACCTTGCTGAATTTTAGTCCATATAATCCACAGAGTTCATAGACTTTACACTAAGCCCTTTGAAATTCATTCTCCCCAAATTTGGAATATATAATCAACTATTCCTAGTGTTCCTCTTCTTTATCACAAGCTTGAAGATGGAGTGTACAAGTTCCCAAAGGTTCCCCAGATCTCTCCTTCAACAGCCAATTCTTCCATATTTGTGAGAAGCAGGTTCCAAATAGAATCATATCCCACATTGGTTTCTATAATTTCTGAAGGATGAAAACCAGGTCCCCTGGCTCCCATGGCAGTGTTCTTTCCATTACATCCTGCTGGCTCTCTATTTTAAATGACACAGACAAATGTTTGTTGGATGAGAGAATGAATGGCAAGTAGTTTGGAGGATATTGTGGGAGGGGGGGAGTGGAGATCAGGAGGAAAGAGTGACTCAGCCTGAGAATGCTGGTCTTAGGGGGCAGGTTCTGGACTGGGGCTATTACCCTTATAAGCCAATATTCAATGAAAATCAGACTTTTAAAAAACTTTTAATCAATCAACAAGTATTTATTAAATGCTGACTAAATGCAATGTATTGCACAAAGTCCTGGGAATACCAACACAGTGAATGCAACAATCTCTATTTCAAAGGAACTACATTCTATGGGGGAAACAGCAGATATTCTCTCTCTCTTTTTATATATATTTATATACATATATAAAACACACATATACATGTATACATACATATACATATGCAAATAGATGTCTATATATACTACATACAGAGTGATATGAAATGAATAAATACACATAAATACAAAGTAGCTAACTACAAAGTAGTTTAGAAGGAGGACACTAGCAGCTGAGGAAATCAGGAAAAGATTGATGGAGAAGATGGCGCTTGAATTGCTTTTTGAAGGAAAGGAAGAACGTTATGAAGCATAAGTCAGGAGTGAGGGTGTTTCAGTCAAAGGGGATGGCCAATGCAAAGACACAGAAGCAAGAGATAGCAAGAGATTCCTCACCTCCAAGGGTGAGGAATGGAGACAAGGCCAGTTGGGCTGGATTGTAGAGTGCAGAAGAGGAAATAATGTACAATGCAGCTGGAAAGGGCGCTACAGGGGGAGTTTATATTTCATCTTAGAGGTAATAGGGAATTACTGGAGTTTATCAGGTAGAGGACTGATATGGTCAAATTTGCACTTTAAGAGAAATCACTTTGGCAGTCCTGTGGAAGATGGACTGGAATGGGAGAGATATGAAGGAGGGATACCAGTTAGACAGAGCCAAGAGGTGACCAGGGCCTGAATTATGATGGCTGCTGAGGGAGCAGAAAGAAGGGGTTGGACGAAAGACAGACAGACAGACAGACAGACACACACACACATTCACACACAGAAAGAGAGAGAAAAGAGTATGTGTGTGTGAAGATAGGTGAATCAGAGAACAAGTAAATGGCAGGTGAATTTAAGTAAGAAAGGATTTAACAAATGATTGAATGCCCAGACTTCCCTTTCTTCTGACCAGTACTCATCTGTATTATCAGTAAGGTCACCTGAACATCCAGATTTTCCTGCCTCCTGCCTTTTATGAATCTGTTCATGGAAAATAATAACACATCAATCAATAAACATTAATTAATCTCCTACTGTGTTCAAGCACTGTGCTAAGCACTGGGAATACAAATCCAGACAGTTCTTGCTTTATGTTAGTAAACTATTCCATAGACCTCTTAAGTAAAGCGATTTTTAATTAATGTGCATTTGCATCGGACAATGGGAAATGGAAGGAAGGAGTAGGGCAAAAAAGGGGGCCATGTCTTGGTAAAGGAAGGTGGCTGGCAGAGGGTTCAAGGACATGTGGGGGCTGGGACAGAGAAGAGAGAACAAGGGGAGGAACGTTTGGGGCTAGGGCCAGCCACATGGTGGCCTGGCCAGAACCTAGAGGAAACACCCAAGAGGCTGACATGTGGGTGCCATATATGGACACAGACAGGAAAGGGCCAGCTTTACACAGGAACAAGCATGCTGTATGCCAACCCAGACAGACACACAGGGAAGTAGGTGGAAGAGGGCAAAGATCTCCTTTCTTGGTGCTGGAGGTCTAAGCCAAGGGCCCAGTCCTACAATGGCAGGGGCCGTGGTGATATCTCCAGGTATTTATTCCTCTGCTTTCACTTAGAGAGGTTCCTTTTAGGTGGTGGGTTTTTGTTTTTTTTGTTTTTTTGGGTTTTTTTGGAGGGGGAAGGTGAAGGGGTAGAAGGCAGTGGAGCATGAAACTTAAGGGCAGGAGTGGAGAGAAACATCATGCAGTGCTGTATAATAAAGTTAACAGTGTTTTTTTGGAATGTGAATTTCTTTCAGACTTCTATGTATATAAGGTAAAATTTGTATCATGCGGATTTATGCAAAGCAATAACTGTCCTTACAAAAAAAGACAGTCCTTGCCCTCAAGGAGCTTACAATCTAACAGGAGAAAACAACATGTAAAAGCAAGCTGAAGAGTGTGTGCTCAGGAGGTCAGGGAGGGGGTAAAGTACCCAACACCTCAATATGAGGCCATGCTGGCAAAGTGAAAGAAGTCCCAGAGTAATCCAGCCAGGTGAGAAACGAGCAGATGTTATTCTAAGCTGAGTTCCCTCATTAAATAGAGGCTTTGGAATCAGTGGCTCCAAAGGAACAAGGGCAGTGATGAAGTGGAGTCCCAAGACTGATGAGATCTTACAGGGTGATGAGGCTTTCTCAATAATGAGCTTCCTGAAGGTTGGTAGAGAAGTCAGTCAGACAAGTTCCAAAGTTGTGTAGTCAGGAGAGAAATGAGTGGAGCTGACATGATTAAAACTCTGATAAGAGACATTTTAATTTTTTAAAATTTAAAAATTTATTTACTTATTTTTGGAGGGCAGGGCAATTGTGGTTAAGTGACACAGCTAGTAAGTGTTAAGTGTCTGAGGCTGGATTTGAACTCAGGTCCTCCTGACCCCAGGGCCCATGCTCTATTCACTGTGCTACATAGCCAGTCACTCCTTTAATTTTTTTTTTAAGACAAGAAATGATTGGATAAATAAGACATGCTAAAAGCAGAAAAGCACCTTGGTGTAATGGAGAAAAGAACCAAATTTGGAATCTGAGGGTCTGGATTCCAAGCACAACTCCACCTTGATCCAACTGTGGGTCTCTATACCTCTAGGTTTCAGTTTCCTTATCAGTAAAATGAGAGGTCTGAATTAGATGGACTCAGGTCCCTTCCAGCTCTCCCTGTGCATGTGAGGGCAATTAAAGCAAAAAAAAAAAAAGCAAAAATCCCAGTTAAAGTCCATGCTTTCAAAGTTTAAAATTAATCAAAAGCAATTTTTACAAGTGAATAAGTAAAATAAATGCTGTAGCAATGGGGGAGACTGTATAATGCTGGAATATAGGCAATTGACAATAGGATAATTTCAAACGGTCTATTGCAAAGTAAACTAATCACAGTGACAGGTAATATCTGACAAGTCAAGAGAATATGGATTTCTCTGTTTCAAAAGTGTTGGTTTGCAAGCAATTCTGTTAGTTGAAAATAACAAGAATGGACAACAAAACAGGTGAGAGGATAACAACATAATGTTGTGGAGAGAATGGGGAGGTGATGAAGTAAAGGAGGTATGGGATGGATGATAGGAATCAGAAAGACAAGCGGAAAGGTCTAAAAGGGTTTATTTTTTTCCTCAAAAAGAAATACTGTGTGCATGTGTGTGTGTACATACACATGCATGCACACACATGAGCATGTGTACAACATACTGTTTGTACCTTGTGGCTGGAAAGAATGGAATTTGATGACCCTAACTCAGCTAGGAACAAGACCTGGAGAATCATTTGGTGACTATGGAGGTCTTGTATAGCTGCTTGAGAGACATTTGAGGGTGTTACTGTGGGCCTTAAAAAAAAAGAGCTGGGAATATGACCATGAGCTCAGAGTTGTGTTGACTTGGACTGACTTGGTCTAAAGAGCTGTAACACTCTGCAAATGAAATGTCAGCAACAGCAAAGGAGGCAGATGGCAAACACAGAGGCAGCTAAGATAGTGAATGGACAGCACAGTAGAAAAGCAGAGCCTTGAGTTCTCAGTGCAATGACAGATAGGGTGACATGAAGCTGTATGAAAACTGGGGGCTGGGAAAGGACAGAATAAAAGAGAATAAGTGAGGAATGTTGTGAGGTTCTGAAGGTTGTAGCAGCAGAACAAGGGAGTGCTGAAAGGAGAGAGAGGGGGCCTAGTTGAAGAGAGAAATGTGGAAAGGGGACACATACACAAAGATAAAGACTTAATTCCCTAGAGGGAGGCCTGTGAATCTTTAGGGAACCATGGGTATAGAGGAACCAGCACCAGATGGAGACTAAGAAGGAGATAAAAGAAGAGAGATACTCTTAAAGAGGATACCGGAAGCTCCAGGGAGTTTCTTTCATGAAAAAGGAAAGAGAGAGAAACCATGGTCAGAGGGAGATACAGTCAGGAAGAAGGACCAGCAGAGTCAGAAGAACAAGGGTAGCAGAACAATATGGAGGAGTAAACTTGAACCTGTCCTTCTTCTGATACTGTAAGTTACGTAGACTAAGAGGTTCTTAGGGAAAGGTGCTCTCCAGAAAAGAAGGTTGTTGGATTCCTTTTCAATGACAACCCTTTTTCCTTTTTGGGGAAACCCACCCAAAGTAGTCTTTTAAGTGTGAAGGATTAGTATAGGTCCCTGAGGAAGGCCATGCAAACTACATTGGTCCCTGAGGATAGATTCCTTTGTGTAAGATAAGGAAAATATTTGATTGTTAGTAAGTTCAAAATGGCTCAACTTTCCCTTTGCATTTCTGTTCAGTTAAGTATCTGTTCAGTTAACTATCATATGATAGTTGATGTTTGGAGCAGAGGGCCCTTAGAAAGACATACTCAATTCCAATGTTTCCAGGAGAAATCTTAAGCAGGAACAGGAGCCATCAAGATTTGAGAGAGAAGATGCCAAAATTGAACCAGGTCTGTGTAAATAGAAAGTCCCAATAATGGATTACACATTGCACAAATATAACAGATATATCTTCTTTTAACTTTTAAAAATAATCAGTTGATTTGTCATTGTGTGTGCTCCCTAAAATGGGTAGATTACAGTATCTTATACACTTTATTTGATAGTTTTTAGGTAGTCCAATAATTTTTAAGTTGTTTCTGCTGGAGCTATTTTCCAGGTCAGTGGTTTTTCCAAGGAGATATTTCACACTGCCTTCTATTTTTTCATTTGTTTGGCTCTGTTTAATAGTATCTTGATTTCTCATAAAGTCATTTGCTTCTATTTGCTCCAGTCTAATTCTGAAGGAACTATTTTCTTCAGCAAGCTTTTGAGATTCTTTTTCCATCTGGCAAATTTGGCTTTTTAAGGCATTCTTCTTCTCATTGGCTTTTTGGACCTCCTTTGCCATTTGAATTAGTCTACTTTTTAAGGTGTTATTTTCTTCTGTCAGGTTGTTGACTGTTTTATCACGATTTTCTTGCATTATTCTCATTTCTCTCCCCAGTTTTTCCTCCACTTCTCTTATTTGGTTTTCAAAATCCTTTTTAAACTCCTCTATGACTTGTAACTAGTTTACATTTTTCTTGAAAGCTTTTGGTGTGGGAGTTCTGACTGTGTTATCTTCCTCCCGTTTCATGCTTTGGTCCTTTTTGTTCCCCAAAAAGGAATTTAAAGTTGGATTGCTGGGCTTGCTTTGCTTCCTTTGCTTGCTCATGCTGCCAGTCAATTACTTGGCTTTTGAGTTCTGTAGAACTTTGCTTTCAGAGAGGAGAGCTCTGTCCCAAATTGCTGGGGTTTTTGCAGCTGCTGGAGCTATTAGGAGGCCGCTGCTGCCATTTCTGCAGCCCCCACCAGCTTTGGCTCACTGTAAATGCACCTGAGGACCACCACCCAGGACTGCGGTCCTGATCCAGGTAGCTCAAGGCAAGAGCACTTAGCCTCTGAATGATTGCTTGGCCCCCCTGCAATCTGCAGGTTGGGAGCTTCTGAAGTAGCCATGTGGAGGCAGCTGCAGGGCCGCTGCTTCAGACTGCTTCTAGCTCTGGAGGCAATTCGGCTGGACCCTCTCCCCCAAATATAGCCAAGTTCCACTGACCTTTTCCCTTTGTCCTTGGCTGTTATGGGTTGGTAATTCTGGAAATCACCACATCTGCTGACGATCTGCTTCTCCTGAATGCTCCAGGCAGGGTTTCTCCTGGATACCCTGCAACTGAAACCACATAGGGCTGGGCTCTGCTCCCAGTGTGCTGTGATGACCACCTGCCAGGCTGCTTTCAGGAGGAGATGTGTTTTTCTGTCATTTTTGTGAATTCTGGAGCTCTAAAATTTGTTTGGAGTCATATTTTATAGGTATTTGAGGTAGTTATGGGGGGAGCTCACGGAATTCTCCTGTTTCTACGCTGCCATCTTGACTCCACCCCATGGGTGATAGTTTTTAAAGGATTTCTGTGATTACAAATAAAGATATATGTAGGTAGGTAGATAGCTAGATGGATGGGTAGATGGATGGATAGATGGATGGATGGATGGATGGATAGATGGATAGATGGACAGATGGACAGACAGACAGACAGACAGACAGACAGACAGATAGATAGATAGATAGATAGATAGATAGATAGATAGATAGATAGATAGATAGATGGACAGACAGACAGGCAGATAGATTCATTCATTAGCAGGTAATTAGTTTCTCTGAACTGGCTGACCTCAAATGACAGACATACCAGTTTTTTCTTAGGCTGTATTTAATGCCTTAATAAGTTGGTAGGATGTATCAGAGTTTACTGTCCACTGTTATAGCCAAGGATTGCCATCTCCACGTAATAGTGAGGCATCAGAGTAAGGCTCAATAGCATATGCTATCAATTACATAAGTTTAGAGCTAGGAGGGATCCTAGAAATCATTCTAGTTTAATATCCTGGTTTTCTAGATAAAGAAAATGTGATTCAGAGAACATAAAGAACTTGCTGAAGGTCACATGACTAATAAGTGATAGAGGACTTGCATGGTAGTTTCCAGATTCCTAATCCAAGGTTCTTTCCAATAAAATAGATTTCCTCCCTTAAAAGAAATACTAGGCTTTTAATTTCTGGTCGTTCAACAGAAGATTCCCAATTGGAGAAGGTTCAGCAGACTTTTTAGAAGATTTTGGAAGACGATGAAATTAAAGAATAAAGAGTTGTTATTCTATTTCTAAACCAGAATGAATTACTGAAACCCATCTAAAATAAGTGAGAATAACTCCATTTATTTCAAATGAGGAGGTCATTTTTCTCTTCCTCCTCTTTTTTTTCTCAAAACATATCTATGAATAACAGGAATAATTAAAGTCCAAATATGGAATAAAAACCCAAATAAGGAGGCAGGCAATGTTCATATACATACTCAGCTTCCATTCCAGAAAGAAAATAGCTTAACTTTCCTTTAAATTGCTTTCAACAAAGGTTTAGTTTATACATAGAGAGCCACAGAGAGAATGAGATTAACAAACTAATAAAAGCAACCTATAAACTATTTCCAGACATATAAGACCTTAAGAAAACAAAACATGGAAAATAAAAAAGATAAATATTCATCTTTACCTTTAGAAGGTCCCTTTCTTTTATCAGCATTGACTCAAATTTGTAGGAGATAATTGGCATACTCCATATCTCCTAGAACATCACCAAACTATAGTCAGGTAGGAAAAAAAGCCCACCATACATGAGAATGATTCTACAATCCTGGGCCACTTAAAGATAAAAAAATGGCCAAAATAATATTTACACAAAACCTTCTCAATTACTGTCAAAGTTTTTAGAAGTTCCCAGGACACCAGACATCACAAGATTTTATTACTCACTGCCTGAGTTTCTAGTCAAATTCTCTTAAAAGAGAAATTCTATGTACACCAAAATATTTATAACAGCATTATTTTTGTGTGTGTGTTAGGCAAAGAATTGAAACAAAGCAGATGCTCATTGATTGGGCAAAGGGTAAACAAATTGTAGCATGTGAATATCATGGAATATTATTATGGTGTAAGAAATATATGAATATTATGAATGCAGAATGCAGAAAAGCATGAAAAGACTTACACGAATGACGCAAACCACGAAAACAATAAACACAATGATGAAAACAATGTAAATGCAAAGAACAATCACCACAATTTCGTCACTTAATCCTGTTTGCCTCAATTTCTTCATCTGTAAAATAAGCAGGAGAAGAAAACGGCAAACCACTCCTGTGTCTTTGTCAAGAAAATCCCAAATAGCTTCACAAAATGACATGACTGAAAATGACGGAACAAACCATTACGAAACTGAAAATCAGTGTTGCAAAATTAATGCCCAAAAAGAAGAGACAGAAAAAGACATCTATCCTTGACTCCTTTACAAAAGTGAAAGGCATGTGAATGTGACACACTGAACATATTTTGAGATTTTTTTCAATATATTGATTTGTTTTGCTGACTTTTTTTCTCTTCTTTTAAAAAACTTTTATGGGACAGTTCTTAGGAAGGAGTGAGAAGAGTGGGACAGGAAGAAATTTAGGTGTTGTAAAAACAAAAGATGTCAATAAGATCTTGTTTAAAATTTAAATAAAATTCTAATAAAGCAAAGGTACAACACTTTTTTTTTAAACCCTCTACAGTGTTTTGTGTCTTGGAGTTGGACAGAGGAAAAGCCCTAATGCTTTGTTCATTATTCCACTTCTCTTGGTTCCAAAGTTTCTCAGTATTATACTTTATATTACTCACAACCCCCTCCACTAGTGCCCTCTTCTAATGCTGGACTGTGATATGAAGGTGACCCTGGGTTCTTAAAGGCTATGCCACGGCAGGGGGAGCTAGACAGGGAGAGGTAGTTCTGGCAGGCCCTATCAAACTGGGAAGATTTTGATTACAGATACAGTAGGAAAGACCATGTGTGCACAAAGGACACCTTAGCAAAGTTTAAAGAAGTTCATAACCCCTAGAAACATGGCCACCAAATGATGAATTTAATAGCCACCTCAATTTAAAGATTATCTATTGAGAGCTGTGTTGGGAGCACCCCCACCTACAGAGGAAGAGCTACTTGAAGTTCTACTACTAGCTTACGTGGATAGCTTTTTAAAGTTTTCAAGGCATTTTTTATCATGACTACCCTGTGATGTAGGTAGTATATTATTATTCCTGTTTTATTGTCATGGGCACAAAGAGGTAAGCATCTCTACTCCTTGCCCATTTCCATTTATGGTGCCTTGGGTCACTGCCAGTGTTTCATATGTGCCTCAGCTCAGCACTGAAGGGCTTGACACTTTGGGATGATGCAAAAAATCTGGTTAGCTGCCTCCCCTCACCTCTCATACACATACAAACACATAGCCAGGAAGAGCCACCCACTCAGTAGACTTTTAAAAGTAGTGACTCTACCTTTTGGCTCCCTCTTTCTTCCTGTCTGTACAATATGACGCATCTCTCTCTCTCCCCACGATGAAAGGAAAGGGAATATCTTCTTTCCCTTCTCACTCTAGCAGTTAAGGTAACTTCAGACACATGGGCTGACTAGGTGAGTATCAATCTAGGCCTTGGGCCCTTGAATCTATTCCATGTTTAGTGTTTTTTTCCCTGAGCATAGGTGATGAAACAATGATGGTGAGAAATACTTTTCAGTTATGGCTACTTTTAGAGTCCCCGAGCCCCTTGGTTGGTGGCAGTTGTATTATGAGAGGTTTTCTTCTGTAGCTACAGCACACTTCTTGGAGGACATAACCATTGGTGGAAGGATGTGTACAACTCTGGGCCTTGCTTGTGAGAAAGTACAGACTTTAAGGGAGTTCTTTAAGCACTGCAGAATCAAGATGAAAGTGAAAGGCTTATGTGATAGTCCTCTAAGGGTTTCATATTTTAATGTTTTAAGTATCAGTCTTCCAAAGACTGCTATAGTAGTTATAGATTACTGCTTCATGTTTAAGTCTTTGTCAATGTGCTCCTAAATCTTTTGTAATTTTTACTTTTTATTTTGTCTAGATGAAATAGTTCTCCTATGACAAACTGACATTATACAGTAAGTACTTTTCCACCCTCTCCCTTTTGAATAGGTCCTACACATCAGCCACATCTTAACTTTAAGTGATTCTTGTTCAGGGTCCCAGGGTAGGGGCATAAGGAGCCAGATAGTTTGAGGGAAAAGTGTCTAACCCTTCTCTTTAGAGGTCAGGCTCCCTAGGATTGAACCTGGTCCATGTATGCATATGTCCAGAACTAAGGGCACTTTAGGAGGGAAAGTACAAGCACCCTAATTCACCTGCACCCAGTAATGGCATTGTGTTGTTATATATCAGATATGGAGAGGTAAAAAGACTTAACTGTGGCTATGAGAGTCAGAAATGAAATTTGAATTTAGATGGTGCCCTGACTCCAAGTCCTTTACTCTTTGCTCTACATTTCTCTCTCTGCCAGTAGGTATAACACCTACAAAGCTTCCTAGAAGTCATTTCAAATAAATACCTCATTGCTACAGAAAATAGAAATGCTGTCTCTCCAGCAGTCAGTAGATAACACAAGACTTTTTCTACTCTTACTCATTAGCAAGAAGATATGTATAATATACACACACACACAGAGACATACTATATATATATATATACATATATATATATATGAATATATCAGATACTCCATATTCTAGTCAGATTAGATTATGAGAATTGTCATCATAAGGAAAGATTGCTGACATTAGCCACCTGTACTTACTCCATTCTTCAAAATATCTATCATTTCAATAGTGTGGATACTCTCTCCATGAACATAGAACACAAAAACACCATACCATTATTAACTATCTCCATCAGTCACCTTGGCTGAAAAATTCACTACTTAGTGACTGGTCATAAACCTTCTTAGCTCTGTTGGTCCTTGGGTAAAGGCCACAAGTCTGTCACTTGCTGTTCTCGGCACCTTTCTAGCAAGTACCTGCCAGAGTCTGAACTCTGTTGGCATAACTTTAGAATAAGAGTTTGTAAAGTCAAGCATGATCAGCTTTCCAGAGGACTGCTGCTGTGAACAGCTTTCAAAGTTCTGATTACACAGTACAGTGACATCTCTATTCAGTAACAAAATAAGAGAAAACATTCACAGATAACAAATAAGAGCATTCAAAATGTTATAACTTCCCAACTTATCACTAAAATGGCCACATAGTTTTCACCATAATTGTGACATAGATTTAAGCAAAATAGAACATTCATTTAGTAAGTCCTTCATTTAGTAAATCCTTAATTCAATCACCCTTAAGGAGGCAAGCCTCCTTAATTGTCTTAAATCATAGAAGAAAAATTGACACAAAGTACAAAGGTCAAAGTCCTCCTCCCTTAGATCACATTGTCTTAATCTCTTCAGTCAAAAAGTCTCCTTTCTTCTTAATTGAAAGTTAGTTTCCACTCATTCTTAGTTAGTAAGTCCTTAACTCAATCATCTAAATATAAAGGTCAAAGGTCTCCACCCCTAGTAAGTCATGATCTTCTCAGGTTGCATTAAATACCCAAGAAGAGGTCTTTTTAATCTTGACTTGAGGCTGACTCTCCACTTCCACGGTTCTCCTTCCACGGTTCTGGCTCCTGCCAGTTCCTTGTTGTCCAACTCCTTGTCCAGTTCCTGTTCCATACTGAAGCTCACAGTGTCTAGTCCACCTCAAATCCTTCACAGTTTCTGTTCCTAGGAAGACAAAGCTTAACAAAGCCACAATAACATTCATAAACATTGCCAGCATCCACATCAATTTACTTTCTGCCTGTGAAATCAACATAGACCCAACAACAAGGCCTGAGGAATCAACACAAATCGTTAGTATAGTCCTAGGACCTCTGAAATCATAAGCAAATGATAAGCAATCATAAGCAATAATTAATCCTTTTCCAGGATGTCTGTAAACATACAACAAGAAAATCCTCTTTCAGGGCTTCTGAACCAACAGTAAGGTCCCAGGGCTTCTGTAACAACAGCACCATCCTCTATCAGCAGACAAATCTCACAAAGTAACATTAAAACAAAGTATCAACACTACAGCTATGCCTCCTCCCAGTTCTCCTCTATTCTCATTTCTCAGTTCTTCTCAATTCTCAGTCCAGTCCTTAGTTCTCTTCTCTCTCTCCAGCAGTAGCAGCCAGCCTCCAGATGCTTACTCCCAGCAGTTCTGACTCTCCAGCTTGTGCTTTTTCTTACATAAGGTATTAGCTCCTCCCTGTTCCAACCCCTTCCTTTTATATCAGGAAGCTCATCCCACTGTGGGATTCACAAATTCTGAGTCTTAATACTTGACACAAGTGTGAGCTTGGAACTAAGTGCTAAGTACCTGTTAGCTTACTAAAACAAGGAGATTGTCAAATTTCATTACTATTACAGGGTTCTTAACCTGGGGTCCCTGAATTTTAAAAATAAATATTTTCATAACTCTTATTTTAATATAATTGGTTTCCTTTGTGATCCTATATATTTCATTTTATGTGTTTAAAAGTATAATTCTGAGAAGGTATCCATTGGCTTCACTGGCCTTCCAAATGGGTCCATGATACCAAAAAACTTCAGAACTCTTTCATTAGAAGAACTCAGAATTACCTCCAAAGTACCATAAAGCACTAGAAGAATATAGTACAGGTTAACAAGACATATTTGTTCTTAAATTATTTTCGCTGCCTTCTGTAATTATACTGTAAGAATATTACATATGCACATTCAAGGATAGCTTTCATTGTCTTAAAAAAATCAAATTATCCTAGCTACTCCACTCTAGCACCATCCCAGAGAATCGAAGTTAGGTAAAAACTTGTGGGTGGCAAAAGACAAGTATATGTCAAAATGAAAATGTAGAAAGAACTAGTGTTGAACAATTATCTATAGTCTTCCTCCCTTAGTCTTAGCAAAGTCTTAAAAAATGAGGCAAGAGAGTGAAGGAGCAGTTAGGTTAGGAATGGGAAACCAAGAAGAAAGTATTGAACAAGATCCATAATGAATCTCCATGAACTCTACCAGTTCCAGAAAATGTGAGTCACTGCCATGATGACAGGAAAGCTCTCTCTTGATAGCAATTGTTAGCAAGAAAGATCATATGACAAACTATATTTAATGGAGAAAATAGATTTAGATTTGGTTTTATGATTTTAATAAAGCAGATAAGAGAAATTGGCAGTCATTTTATTTTACCAGAGTTAGATGAACCACTTTATAATAAAATTCTATAGTTACGGAATTGTTATCCTTTTCTGTTTCTTCTGACTACTTTTCCTGAGCCTTCTATGATTTAAGACAATCTATCAACAAGCACTATTAGGATGGGAAAAAAGGGAGAAAAACCAAACACCCTACTCTTAAGGAGCAGAAATTCTGTTGTGTAGGTGGGGCAAATAGCACAGCATACATACATATATGTACAAGCTAAGAACAATGTTATTTCAGGGGGGCACTAGAGTAGCTGAGAGAAGACATGTGAAGAAAGACTTCCTGTAAGAAGGAATACTTAAGCTATGCTTTGAAGGATATCAGATATTTTATTAGGCAGAGGAGTGAAGGAAAGATATTCCAGGCATCATGAATAGCTTGTGTATAGAAGATGGATTATCATGGATGAGCAACAGCAACTAGGCCAGACTGGTTGGCACAAGATTATGTGAACTGATTGATCAACTAGCATTAGGTGCCTCCTACTTGCCAAGCACTGTGAAAGAAAGCAACGTTTAATGAACTTAGAAATGCAGTATGGAGCCAAATTGTCAAAGCTTTAAATGCCAGTGAAAGAATTTGTATTTGTGCCTAGGAGAATAAGGGAGTGACTTGACCAGTCCTGAGCTTTGGACAAACACTTAAGCAACTATGTAGAAAGTGGATTGGAGAAGAGAGATTCTTGAAACTAGGGAATCAACTAGGAGGTGGTATCAGTAATCTAGGGTAGTGAGAAGGGAGAAGGGCCCAAACTAGGCTGATAGAGTCAGTGGAGAGAAGGTAATTAATAGGAAAAATGCTATGGAAGTACAGTTAACAAGATCTGGTGACTTATTGGATAGGAGAGTGGAAAAAGAGTGGAAAATTGTGAAGAGAAATGAGGACAGTAAAGACAACTCAGAAGTTATGAATCTGGGGGACTGGAAGGATGATGGTGCCTTCAATAGGAACAGAAGAGTTAGGAAGAGCTGTGGGTTTGGGAGTGTGAGGGTGGAGGAAGACCAGTTCTGTAGTGAACATTTCTGCTGATTGATGAAGAGATGTGGGGGTGTTTTTTTTTCAATAGTACTGAAATGTTTGTTTTTTAAAATGTGATTTCTCATTTTCTTTTATTTTTTAATTAACTTTTGTTTATTTTTAGTTGACATAATTCATTTCCACAAGATTTTGAGTTACAAATTTTTTCCCCATCCACCACCCCAAAACAGTGATACCACTGTATGCCCCCTCCCCCAATCTGCTCTCTCCTATATCCTGCCCCATCCCCCCTCTGACTTTCCAGTAGGGCAAGATGGATATCCATACCCTAGTACATGTATATCTTATTTCCCAGCTGCATGTAAATAATAAAAATAATATTTTAAAAAAACATTTGATTTTAAACTTTGAATTTCAGATTCTTTCCCTTCCTCCCTCATCACACACCCTTACTGGGAAAATAAGCAATTCAATATAGATTGTACATATGAAGGTACATAAAACATTTCCATAGTGGATATATTTTGAAAGACTGACTACATTTCCCTCCATCCTATCCCACCCCCGACATGATCTATTTTCTACTTTGTCCCTGTCCTTTTACAAAAGTGTGCTTCTCACTACCCTCTTCCCCCAATCTTCCCTCCCTTTCATTAACCCCCTTTCATCCCCTTCCCTCCTACTCTCCTGTAGGGCAAGATATCTAGTTTAGAGTGTATGTAATTCCCTCCCTAAGCCAAATTCAATGAGAGCAAGGTTGACCCATTCCCTTTTGCCTTCCTGTTCTTCCCCTCCATCGTAACAGTTATTCCTTGCCTCTTCTATATGAGATAATTAATCCCATTCTGTCTCTCCTTATCTCCTCTCATTATGTTCCTCTCCTACCTCTCAATTTCACCTTTTAAATATCATCCCTTCCTATTCAATTGATCCTGTGCCTTCTGTCTATGTATACCCGCACACATATATACACACACTCATATATGTATTCATATGCCTATATACCCTCCTATATAGATATATGTATATGTATACATACAGACATACACACACATATATGTATATACACACATTTATATTCCCTTCACCTCTCCTCATACCGAGAAAAGTTCCATTAAGTTACAATGATCATTTTTCCATGTTGGAATGTAAATAGTTCAACTTTGATAAGTTCCTTATGATTTCTTTTCCATGTTTACCTTCTCATGCTTCTCTTGTTTCTTGTATTTGAATGTCAAATTTTCTATTCAGCTCTGGGCTTTTCATCAAGAATGCTTAAAAATCTTCTACTTCGTTGAATGACCATATTTTCCCCTGAAACATTATACTCAGTTTTGCTGGGTAGATGATTCTTGGTTTTAATCCTAGCTCCTTTGATTTCTGGAATATCATATTCCAAGCCTTTTGATCCCTTAATACAGAAGCTGCTAGATCCTGTGTTATCCTGATTGTGATTCCACAATTTTCAAATTGTTTCTTCTTGGCAGCTTGTAATATTTTCTCCTTGATCTAGGAACTTCAGAACCTGGTTATAATATTCCTAGGAGTTTTCTTTTGGGGATCTTTTTCAAGAGATGGTCAGTGAATTCTTTCAAATTCTATATTGCCCTCTGTTTCTAAAATATCAGGGTAATTTTCCTTGAGAATTTCTTGAAGGATGATTACTAGGTTCTTTTTTTTATCTTGTCTTTCAGGTAGTCCAATAATTTTTAAATTGTCTCTCCTGGATCTATTTTCCAGGTCAGTGGTTTTTCCAAAGAGATATTTCACACTGCCTTCTGTTTTTCATTTATTTGGATCTGTTTAATAGTATCTTGGTTTCTCATAAAGTCCTTTGCTTCCATTTGCTCCAATTTAATTCCAAAGGAATTATTCTCTTCAGTGGGCTTTTGAAATTCTTTTTCCGTCTGGCAAATTTGACTTTTTAAGGCATTCTTCTCCTCATTGGCTTTTTGGGTCTCTTTTGCCATTTGAGTTAGTCTATTTTTTAAGGTGTTATTTTCTTCAGTCAGGTTGTTGACTCTCTTTTCATGATTTTCTTGCATCATTCTCATTTCTCTTGCCAATTTTTCCTCTACTTCTCTTACTTCATTTTCAAAATCCTTTTTCAACTCCTCCATGGCCTATAACCAGCTCATATTTTTCTTGGAAACTTTTGGTGTGGGAGTTCTGACTGTGCTGTCTTCCTCCTGTTCCATGTTTTGATCCTTTTTGTCCCCCAAAAAGGAATCTAAAGTTGGATTGCTGTGCTTGCTTTGCTTCCTTTGCTTGCTCATGTTGCCATTCAATTACTTGACTTTTGAGCTCTTTGCCAAGCAGAACTCTGCTTCCAGAGGGGAGAGCTTTGTCCCAGATCACTGGGGTTTTTGTAGCTGCCAGAGCTATTAGGAGGGCACTCTCTCTACAGCCCCCACCAGCTTTGGCTCACTGGTCACACATCTCAGGACCACCACCCAAGACCATGATGCAGATCCAGGCAGGTTAAGGCAAGAACACTTATCCTCTGAATGGTTGCTTGGTCCCTCTACCATCTGCATGTCAGGAGCTCTGAAGCAGCCACAGCGAGGTGGCTGCAGAGCTGTTGTTTCTGCTGCTTCTCACTCTGGGGGCAGAGCCTGGACCACACTCCATCCTCCCTAGATCCAGCAGAGTTCCACTGACCTTTTACTTTGTCTTTGGCATTTATGGGTTGATAATTCTGGCAACCACCACAGCTGCTGGTGATCCACTCTCCAGAATGCTCCAGCAGCTGCTGGTTGGGGCCGTTCTGGGGCTAAAACCACAAGCTCAGACAGGGCTGGGCTCTGCTTTCAGTGCACTGTGATGGACCCTTCCTTCTGGCCTGCTGGTCTGTATTCAGCAAGAGAGATTTGTTTCTGTCACTTTGTGGGTTCTGTAGCTCTAAAATTTGTTTAGAGTCATAGTTTATAGGTATTTGAGGTGGTTATGGGGGGAGCCCATGGAGTTTTCCTGCTTCTACACCACCACCTTGACCTTAAATGTTTATATGAAAAGATCTCAAGGAGTCTTTTGATACTGCACTAAGAAGTACAGCAGCATAATGGAAAGAGAGTAGGATCTTGAATAAGAAATTACATCCACTTGAATATGTCCATTAGGAAACTGGTAATGTGGGGCTGGATTTCAAGAGACACTAGAGCTGGAAACATACACACATACATACACACATGCATGTGTGTATACATACACATACACATAACACATATACATACACACATATGTATTAGCTGTGAGTCTACAGATACATACAGATAACTATACTGATTATATCTTCAAGAGAGAGATCATAGCAAGAGAAATAAAGAGTTTGGCCTAAGAGTATAAGACATAATGATGAAACACTTATAAAGTAGCCAAAGAAGCAGAATGAAAAACCAAGAGAAAGCAGTGTCCAAACAACAAACAAAATCCCAGAGAGGAGAATGTATTCAGGAGGAAAGAAGATGATCATAGGCATCAGTAATATGTGATGCCCACAATCACATGCCCCTATGTTGCCTCACTATTCAATAAACACCAGTTGCTCCTTGTTACTTCTAACCATATGGCACTCTCCTACCTTTTCAGTCTTCTTATATCTCACTCCCCATCATGTAGTCCATGTTCCAAGAACACTCACTGGTTTGCTGTTCCTTGCACAAGGCACTCCATCTCCAATTCCAGGTGTTTTCACTGGCTGTTCACAATGCCTGGGAGGCCCTCCTTCCTCATTTCTGCTTTCTGGCTGCACTAGCTTCTTTCAAGCCTCAGCAAAATGTTCTCCTTTCAATAATCTTATGAGGTATGTAAAACAGATTGTGTCTCCATTTTACAGGTTAGGAAAGTGAGGCTGTGAGAGGTTGTGATGTGCTCTTGATCACACAGAATCAAACTCAGATTTCCTAATTCCAAGTCCAATATTCCTAATTCCAATTCCTAATTCCAATATTCTTTGACTATACAAAGGACCAAAGTCTTCTGGCTGGAACTCAGAAGTACAACATGCTGTCTCTCTAACCAGCTTGTATAACTACCAAACACATTCATTTCCAATTTGTCATTTTAGAAATTATTTTTAAAAGGTAACTTCCTTTATGAGGATGGCCTAATGGGGAATGGGGAGAAATGGCTTAAATAAGCATTCAATAAACAATTATTAAGAATTGGGTTCATAGCACTGCTCTAGGTGAGGTACAAAGTTTAGATTATAAACCAAACTTTTAAGGGAGAAAGATTCCCTCATAAACACTTTTGGAAAAACCAGAAAATTGGCAGAAATTAGGTACATAACAACATCTCCTACCATATACCATGATAAGTTCCAAATGGGTACTTCACTTAGATATAAAAAAGTCATCATAAACAAATTATAAGAGCTAGAAAGAAATTACCATTCTAATCTATTGATAGGAAAAGAGTTCATGACTAAACAAAGAATGGAAAGAATCATAGAAAATAAAATGGACAATTTCGATAATATAATATTTAAAAAGACATTGCATAAAACCAATGCAATTACAATTAGAAGAATTAGGGAAATTTTTTTTTGCTTTTTTTGGGGGGGAGGGCAATTGGGGCTAAGTGACTTGCCCAAAGTCACATGGCTAGATCTGAACTCAGGTCCTCCTGACTCCAGGGCCGGTGTTCTGTTTACCTCGTCACCTAGTTGCCCCCATAGGGAAAAAAATTTTTTTTTAATTTTTAGGGAAAAATTTTGCAGAAAGTTTCTCAGATAAAAGTCTCATTTCTAAGATATATGAGTAACTGATTAAAATTTATAAGAAAAAAGAGTCGTTATTTTATATGATTTCACATGTATAATTGATAACATACTTCTTGCCTTCTCAATGGGTGGGGGAGGGCCAGGCAGGAGAGAATACTAAACTCAAGTTTAAAAAAATGTTTTTCAAGAAAGAAAAGCATAGGATTATCATAAGGATCCAATCAGATAATATAAGTAAAATGATCTGCAAACCTTAAAAGAAAATAAGAACTATTCCCCAATCAACAAATGGTCAAAGTATATGACAACAGATGCTTTCAAACAGAGTAATTCACTTCACTAATAATTAGTGAGTGCAAATTAATGCAAATAGAAATGAAAGTTAAAGTAACTCTGAAGATCTACCTCATACTCTGATGGACAACAGTGACAAAAAAGGGAACGTGACAAATGTTGGAAGGACTACTGAAAAACAGACACATGTAATGCACTATTTAAAGGTATGAATTACATCAGCCATTCTGGAGAGCAATTGAAAACTAGCCCAAGGAGTCACTAAAATGTACATATGCCCTTTGATCCAGCCATAGCACTACTGGGTCTATTACCCAAAGGGATCAAAGAAACAGAAAAAGGACCATATATACAAAAATATTTAGAGCAATACTTTTTGTAGTGTCAAAGAACCAGAAATTCAAAGTGTGTCTATCAACTGGAGAAGAGCCAAACAAATATGAATGTATGTGAATGCTATGAAATATTATTGTACCTTAAGAAATGATGGATGTTTTCAGAAAAACCTGAAAAAACTTATATGAAAACAAAGTAAAGAAAGCAGAAACAGAAGAATATTTTATATAATAGCTGCAACATAAAGAAAAAACAACCTTGAAAGACTTAAGAACCTTCATTGATGCAATCACTACTCATATTTCCAGAGGAATCCAGGAAACCATCTCCTGACTTTAGGGGTGAAGAGACATATATTTTTGGATATGGACAATGTGGAAATTGGTTTTATTTGTGCCAACGGTTTTCTTTTTCTTTTGTAATTTAGGAGAAAGTAGAAAAGATGAGAATAGCGATAGGATTGTCCTCCCTCAAAAGAATATGAGAAGAGAACATAGAGGAATGATAAGCACAATAGCTTTGAAAATTGCACATTAAGTTTATTATCTACACAAAAATAAAAGCAAGCTCTACATAACAGACATGGTTTCCTATGCAATAATCCTCTCCTGTTCTACAATGTGTGTGCGTATTCACACACACGCATACGTAAACATATATATGTATGCATACACATGTATACTTGTATATATATGCCTGTTTTCTTTGGTATTTAAGTTCATTATTCTAAAAAGTAAAACAGGGGCAGAGCCAAGATGGCAGAGTAGAAGCACAAACTTGGCATGGGCTCCCACTCCAATCACTTCCAATACATGTTTAAAAAATGACTCTAAACAAACTTTAGAGCTACAGAACCCACAAAGTGACAGAGAGAAACACATCTCTTGCTGAAAGAAAGCCAGCAGGATGACAGGAAAGATCTATCTCAGGGAGCAGGGAGATGAGCACAATCACACCTGAGCCGGGAAGTTTCAGCCCCAGGTTGGCCCTGACCAGTGGCAGTTGGAGCAGACTTCAGGAGAGTGAATCACTGGCAGCTGTGGCAGTTTTCAGACTTTTCAACCCATACATGCCAAAGACAAAGTAAAAGGTCAGAGTGGAATGCTGTTGGAAGGGGGCAGGAATGAAAGAGCATGGTCCAGTCCCTGCCCCCACCCCCAGGGCTAGAAGTGGCTGGCTCAGTAGCCTCTGGCCTACAGATTGTAGGGGGACCAAGTGACCATTCAGAGGGTAATCTCTCTTTCATTAACCTGCCTGGATCAGGATCATGGTCTTGGGTGGTGGTCCTGGGGTGTGTGGCCAGTGTGCCAGAGCTTGTGGGGGCTGTAGAAATGGTGTCCTCCTAAGAGCTCTGGTAGCTGCAAAAACCCCAGTGATTTGGGATAAAGCTCTCTCCAGTATGGAAGCAGAGTTCTAATGTGGCAAAGAGTTCAAATGTCAAGAAATTGGCTGGCAATATGAGCAAGCAGAGGAAGCACAAATGAACCATAGAATCCTTTTTTTAAAAAGATCAAGACATGGAGTAGGAAGAAGATAGTGAAGTCAGAACTCCTGCATCAAAAGCCTCCAAGAAAAATATGAACTGATTACAGGCCATGGAGGAGCTCAAGAAGGATTTTGAAAATCAAATAAGAGAAGTAGAGGAAAAATTGGGAAGAGAAATGAGAATGATGCAAGAAAATTATGAAAAGCTAGTAAACAGCCTGCTAAAGGAGACCCAAAAATACACTGAAGAAAATATCTTTAAAAATAGACTAACACAAATGGCAAAAGAGGTCCAAAAAGCCAATGAGGAGAAGAATACTTTTAAAAACCTAATTGGCCAGATGGAAAAGGAAATTCAAAAATTCACTGAAGAGAATAACTCCTTCAAAATTAGACTGGAGTAAATGAAAGCTAATGACTTAATGAGAAGTCAAGATACTATAAAACAGATCCAAACAAATGAAAAAATAGAAGGAAATGTCAAATATTTCATTGGAAAAACCACTGACTTAGAAAACAGAACCAGGAGAGATAATTTAAAAATTAAAAACTAAAAGCCATGATCAAAAAAAGGGCCTAGACATCATCTTTCAAAAAATTATCAAGAAAAATTGCCCTGATATTCTAGAAGCAGAGTGCAAAATAGAAATTGAAAGAATTCACCAATTGCCTCTTGAAAAAGATCCCCAAAAGAAAACTCCTAGGAAAATCATAGCCAAATTCCAGAGTTCCCAGGTGAAGGAGAAGATACTGCAAGCAGTCAGGAAGAAACAATTTGAGTATTGTGGAAACACGATCAAGATAACACAGGATCTAGCAGCTTCTACATTAAGGGATCAAAGAGCTTGGAATATGATATTCTGACGGTCAAAGGAGCTAGGACTAAAACCAAGAATCACCAACCCAGCAAAACTGAGTGTAATGCTATAGGGAAAATATGGTCATTAAATGAAATACAGTATTTTCAAGCATTCTTGATGGAAAACCCAGAGCTGAACAGAAAATCTGACTTTCAAATACAAGAAGCAAGAGAAGCATAAGAAGGTAAACAGGAAAAAATATCATAAGGAACTTATTAAAGTTGAACTATTTACACTCCTGAATGGAAAAACAATCATTGTAACTCAAGACTTTTCTCAGTATGAAGATAGTTGAATGGAATGTGTGTGTGTGTGTATGTATAGGAAAGTGTATATCTATATATATGTGAGTGTGGGCATATGTATGTTTATGTATACATAGGCAGGGCACAGAATGAGTTGAATATGAAAGGATGATACCTAAAAAATTAAATTAAGAGGTGAGAGAGGAATTTATTAGGAGAAGAAGGGAGAAATAGATTCAGGTAAATTATCTCATATAAAAGAGGCAAGAGAAAACTGTTACAATGGAGGGGAAGAGCAGGAAGGTGAAATGGAATGGGACAACCTTATTCTCACTGAATTTGGCTTAAGGAGGGAATAACAAACACATTCATTTGGGTATCTTACCCTACAGGAAAATAGTGGAGTAGGGGATAAGAACGGGGATGATAGAAGGGAGGGCAGATTGGGGGAGAGGGTAGTTAGAAGCAAATATTTTTGAAAAAGGATTGGGTCAAAGGAGAAAATAGAATAAGTGAGGGGCAAGATAGAATGGAGGGAAATATACTTAGTCTTTCACAATATAACTACTATGGAAATGAGTTGGGTAACTACACATATACAACCTATATTGAATTGCTTATCTTCCCAGTGGGGGTGGGTGAGGAGGGAAAAAAGAAAAAAAAATCTGGGGAAGGGAAAAAAAATCAAAGTTTTAAAAACAAATGTTGATTTAAAAAATTTTGTTTGTTTACATGCAACTGGGAAATAACATATACAGTCACTGGGGTATAGAAATCCATCTTGCCCTACTAGAAAGTTAGGGGGGTAATGGAAGAGGATATAAGAGAGCAGATTGGGGGAAGGGGTATTCAGTAGGCTTGCTATTTTCCAGTGAGGGTAGGGGAAAGATGGAGAAAAAATTGTAACCCAAAATCTTGTGGAAATTAATGATGAAAACTAAAAATAAATAAATTTTAAAAAAATAAAATAAAAAAGTAAAAGTTTAGATAAGACATTGCTATTTTGATGGAGCTTATAGTTTGGCAGAACACTGTTACAATAATTAGCTATTTTTAAGCCTAGATCTTTGTAATGACCCCTAAGATCTTTGTAATTTCCTTTTTTCTTCTTCTTTAGCTTTAGGGAGCTTATTTCATATGAAAAGTTATTAGTTTAATCACAGTCACTGAGCCCCTGGTTAGGAAAATTCCTTAACCTTTAGGCAGACACTTGACTTTCTGTCTAAATTTACATTCATATCTATCTCTAGTTAAGCCCTGGATTCTTTGTGGTTGAGGCAAAATTCAGGTTACTAGAAACATTTGGGTAATGAAACAGAAGATTTACATTGCAGTGGTTGTAGATAAACAGGTACTATGAGGGGAAGTTGGAGAAAAAAAGTAGACAGACTATTTCTTGGGATTTCCCTCAGTCAAGTCATCAAGTATTTATTAAGCATCTACTATGCTGGGGATACAAAGAAAAGCAAAAACAAGGAGCTAAAAATCAAATTGGGAAGACAATATGCAAATAATTCTGTACAAATAAGATTTATACAGGATAAATTGCATAAAATCAACAATGGAAAGACACTCTCATTAAGGGGGACTGGAAAAGTCTTCTTTTAGAAGGTGAGTTTCAGCTAGGACTTGAGGGAAGCTAGCAGGCAGAGATGTAGAGGGAAAGAATTCCCAGCATGAAAATGTCTGGAGTTGGGAGATGGAGTGTCTCATAAAGGAATAGCAAGGTGGTCAGTGTCATTGGATCAAAGAGTATGTTGGGGGTGAGAGTTAAAGGTGTTTGTGAATGATGCTAGAACACTGGAAAGGTAGATAGGGGGCAGGTTATGAAGGATTTTAAATATCAGAAAGATGGTGTTAGATTTGATCCTGGAGGGGAGAGGGAGCCCTTGAAATTTAGGGTATGACATTGCCATACCTGCACTTTAGGAAGATCTTGACAGCTAAATGGAGAATGGATTGGACTGGAGAGAGAACTGAGGCAGGGAGACCAAACCAGAAAGCTATTTTGCAACAGTCTGGGTGTAAGGTGATGGGAGCTTGCACCAAGGTGGTAGCAATGTAGAGAAGATAAATGTTATGTAGAATTCAAAGGACTTGGCAAGAAATTGGATACAAGTGGAGAGATACTGAGCTGTAAAACAAAGAGATAACAAACCATGGGAACAGCTGAGATTATCAAATGAAATAGTACAGAGGAGAATAGAAGGCCCATGATAAAGCCTTGGGGGACATCCATGGTCAATGGGCATTACCTGGTAAAAGATCCAGCAAAATCCTTGTGTAGTTTGGCTATACTAGAAGCATTAGCATGGGTCTTGGGTTTCAAGATACCTGCAGAACAAATTGCTCTCCTACATATCTCCCTGTCCCATCCCAGTCCTACTTCCTCTTTCTCCTTTTATAGCTTGCCCGGGGGCTACTGATTCTTAGCTCAGTTCTGTATGATGGCACATTTGTTTCTAGACCCTCAGAATATCTGATTCTGAGGTAATTTTTCCTTTTATAAACATTCTTTAGGTAATGGCCAAGTACAGAAAGTTGTGCTTTGTTGCATCAAATTTTCATTATACAAATTTGACAAACCTGATAAAGAATTCTGAAAGAAATCTGTTATTCTAAAAAAAAACACCTATGTTAACTTTACTGTACTATTATGCTCTCTGTCTCTGCTCCTGCCCCTCACCTGTTGCTCAGTAGCACTCCTCCCCTCTCAATTGTTTTTTAAATCCTCCAAGTGAAGGCTGTAGAATGGTTGTGTTGAGAGACCACAACCGCTGAATTGAGGACTTGTCTTGAGAACTCCTATGCCCAAGAGTAGAGACCTTTGCCCCACTCTGCTCACTCACCCATGTGTACATGCCATATGTCTGTTTTCCATCCATCTTCACTGGGTACCATGTGTTTGTCCCTGGCCCCCACATGTTGCCTGGCCTCTCCTGTCTGTGTCTCTGTCCAGCCCCTTTGTGTCAACCCCAGTGTTTTTCTTCTCAGTTCCAGCAAGGACCCCATGTGGCTGACCCCAGACCAAATATTCCTCCTCTTGCTCTTGCTGCTCTGTCCCCAGACCCCAACATGTCATGTCCTTAAACCCTGTGCCAGTCCTCTCCTTCCACAGGCTCTGACCCCTTCCTGCCTCTCTCCCTCCCTTTCCCACATCTGTGGGCAAATTCTCATTGCCTAAAAACCATTTTACATAGAGGTCTACAGAACTGTCCACTTAAGTACTGAATTCTGCAGAACAGAAAACTGTATCTTACATTGGATTTGAATGATCTAAAGAGTTGTACAGGCCCTGTTTGAATAAGCTGATTTAGTCAAGAACTGCTATATTAAGAAAAGTAATTGCTTTTAAATAGGTGGGATAATGATGGAATCCCATCTTTAGATGTAGATCAAAGGATTTAAATTAAAAATATTCTTAAACAAATATAAAGGAATAGACTTCTAGGGAGGTTAAAGGATTTGCCCAAAGACAGTGGAGAGTAAGTACTGTAGAAGACCCAAAATTCAAGCTAAAGTCTTCAGATTCCCAATATGTATAGAGTTGGTTGGTTGTGCGTCATTCTTGAAGAGGACCAAATGACATCACTGTGTTGGAGTCAAGGTACAGTGTGTCCTACTATGGCTGATCAGACCAATATGAGCTTCGAACATTCTACCATAGATTGCACACAAATAATCCATATAGACATTTGAAATGGAGAGGTCTCTAAATTTGTGTATCTCATTTCTTTTGAGCTGTTGTCATTCTGCTTCACTCACAGAGAACAGCACCATCTTAGATGTGGGCACTACATAATGTACCAGTGCCTCCCATGTCACACAATAGATTGTAAAGTTCTTCAGAGAGATCTTGAAAGTGTCCTTGTAGCATCTCTTCTGATCATCATATGAGTGCCTTCCTTGTGTGATTTCTCCACAAAATAGTCTTTTAGACAAACATATTTGGCATTCAAACAACATGACCAATCCATAGGAGCTGCACTCTCTGCATCAGCTTGACTGGCGGTTTAGCTCAAGAAATGACCTCAGTGTCCAGTACCTTATCATGCCAAGATCTTCAAAATATTTCTATGACAATTCACATGGAAGCAATTCAGCTTCCTGGTATGGCACTGGCATACTGTCCAGGTTTCACAGGCATTATTGTTGTATACCTAAACAATATTTGTTGATTAGAGTTGAGTTTTGACTCCAAATTTGCTATATTACATTATTGCCTTTCATGTTTCATTTGAATCTAATACCACTTAAAAATGGTCAACTGAATATAGGCAAAGGTTAGCCGTGAGCAAGCTTTTAACATCTACAATGAGAGGGATATACCTTACCACAAATCTAAGGAACTTTTATCCAGCCCAGTTTAGTCATAAAGGAACTGAAAGTTTTCAGCTGGTATAACTTTGGAGGAACGAACTGTAAGGAACAGAGCTGAAATGGGAGTCTCTCAAGTAATGGGCCAACAGAATCTAAAACCAGAGTTGTCTTGGTATTTTTTGATTTAGGGCTCTAAATTCTTTGGGGACTAAGGATTAGATTGCTTTGAAAATCTGGACATCTCCAGAGACTTACTGAAAGAAAATGGTCATGGAGAGGTGTACACTTTTGGGGCTTTGTGATTCAGTCCAGAACTTGCCTTAGCAAAACAGGGTTTGGGATTCGAGGTATAAAAATTATTTTTCTTAAAATTCTTCTTCAAAATGTTGAAAAATGAGACCACACTGACTATATTTGTCCTGAAACAGAGTTCAAAACTGAATTTACCAAAAAGGTTACGTGGATATATTAAGAGCCAGGTTCTGTTAGTTCTAGTATAAATCTGAGTGCTCTTGCCAGATTAGAGTGTTTGAAGTATGGAAGAGCAGATTAAAGTCTTCTACCACTGGTCCTCCTTAATAGGACCATCCAAATCTAGATGTGGGTAAATACCTAAATTCAAAGTCAATTTAGATTTCAGTCCTTTAACAATTATTGATCAAGCACCTACTTTATGGAAGCATTGTGCTAGGGAGAAAGCAGGGTGGGAGGGGTGGTATAAATATAAAAAATAAAATAATCCCTATTCTCAAGGACTTAATTCTATGGAGAGAAATAATGTTAAGTTTTTACAGAATTAATATATTTAGAACAAATACAAAATAAATACAAGGTAGTTATGGAGAAAGAGTACTAGAAGCTGGGAAATGGGACCTAGAAAAGCTTCATATAAAATGTGGAGCTTGAGGGGCATCTTGAAGGGAGGAATTCTATGACACTAAGGTGAGAAGGGAAAGAATTCCAGGAATGGGGAGGAAGGGACTGGATGCACAAAGCACCCAGGGGAGATGGAATGTTCTGTATGAGGAAAAGAGAGAATGGCAATTTGTCTGGATCAGAATTTGAGAAGAGAAGTAATATATGAGGCTGGAAAGGTAGGCTGGGGTCAAGCTGTGAAGCTAAAGGAAGCTAAAAGCTAAAAAGAGGAAATTACAGTTTATTCTAGATAGGGAGACACTGGTATTTGAATACTTCACAAAGATGGTCTTACCCTTGATCTTGCTATCACTGACAAATTCACCACCTCCATGTGCAAGAATTCTAAAATCTTTTTATTTGGCTCTCTATCTCTCCCTCTGTCTCTCTTAGCAAACCCTGCTCTTCAACCACACCGTGACCTTAAATCTTTCATCTACTCAATTCTCTCCCAGGCCATTACCCCTGTACTAATCACTCTTTCCCTCATCTTGAACCCTGGTGAACTAGTACAACTCTACACTACCCTCTTCCTCAAGGCCCTAGCCTCCTTACCATATTGTTGATTTCAGCCTGCCAAGTCTAAACCTTAGATTACTCCCTACCACCCATGACTTTTCCTTCTTAAACACCACACGTATGTGGATGCATTCACATATGCTACTAAATGATAGTGAAGAAAAACATGCAACCCTTCCAATTGGGTCTACTACAAATTTATGTTAGACAACCTCAACTGAGCCCTCAGTGATGCTAGGCAATCTTGCTACACCTCTCTTATCAACTCATTATCCCACTCTCTGCAGCAGCTCTTTCATATCTCTTCAAACTTTCCATGACTTCCCTTCCCCCATTTTTTCAGCAGAGAATCTTGCTTTATATTTTACAGAAAAAAAAATTGGAGACATTTACCATGAATTTCTTACTCCTATCACTTATATACCTTCTGCCACTATCCCCTTTAGTCCTATCTAACAAAAGAGGTGGCTAACCAGGCTAACCTTTCTACCAACACAAGTGATACCATTCCATCCCATCTCTACTAAAAGACTGTACCCTCTGTCATCTCCATTCTATCACTTAGCTTCAATCTCTCTCTAACTACTGGCTCTTTATCTACTTCTTATAAACACTTCATATCTCCCCATCCTCAAAAATCCTCACTTGATCCTTCCATCCCTGCTATGGTCCTATATCTCTTCTGCCTTTTGTGGCCAGACTTGAAAAGACCATATAAAATACAGTAGGTGCCTCCTCTTTCTATCTTCTCACTTTTTTCTTAACCCCTTACAATTCTGTTTCCAACTTTATCATCCCACCAAAACGATTATATTCAAAGTTACCAATGATCTCTTGACATATCCAACTGCTTTTTTTCAAGTCTCATTTTCAACCTCTCTGCAGCCTCTGACATCTACTAAATGCCCTATTCTCCTTGATTCAATCTTCTCTCTAGGTATTCCGGACACCACCATTTCCTGCTTCTCTTCCACCTATCAGACAGCTTTCACAGTCTCCTTTTCAGGATCTTCATCCTGATCAAGCCCTCTAATGGTAGGAGTCTTATAGGTACTGTCTTGGGCCCTTCTCTCCTTTTGCACTACTTCACTTAGTGATCTAGTTAGCTCCCATAAATTTAATTACCTTCTCTAGGTCAATGATTCTCAAATCTATCTGGCCTGTTCTAACATCTTGCTGCCTTCAGTCTCACATCTCCAACTGCCTTTCAGACATCCTGAATTGGATGTCTAGTAAACATTTGAAACTCAGCATGTCCAGAACCTAAACTCTATCTTTCCCCCAAACCTTCTCCCACCCAAACTTCCCTGTTAATTTTAAAGGCAACACCATCCTCCCAGTCCCCTCCCCCCCCAGGCTCAAAACCTAGACTTCATCCTCAATTCCACTATCTCTCATACCCTGTTTCTAATCTGTTGCCAATTTCACTTTTGCAACATCTTTCAAATTAGCTGCCTTCTCTTTTCTGATTCTGGTGCAGGCCCTCATTGCCTTTATGCCTGGACTATTGCAAAATTCACCTGCTAGTAGCTCTGTCTGCCTCAAGTCTATCCCCACTGTTATCCATCCTCCATCCAATCACTAAAGTGATTTTCCTAAAGTGTAGGTCCAGCTATGTCACCATCACCACCAACCCCACCCCCCTTCCAACTCAACAAACTCCAGTGGCTTTCTATTGCCTCCTAGATCAAATGTGCTGTTTGGCATTCAAAACCTTTCATAACCTAACCTCCTCCTACCTTTCTAGTCTTCTTACACCTTACTCCCAGCCAAGTACTCTTTGATTCAGTGACACTGGCATCCTCGGTTTTGTTCTACCTACAAGACAATTGATCTTTTGGCTCTCGGCATTTTCTCTGGCTGTCCCTCAAGCCTGGAATGCTTCCCCTCCTCATCACCACCTACTGGTTTTCCTGGCTTCTTTTAAATATCAACTAAAGTCCCGTCTTCTACAGAAAGCCTTTCCCAACCCTCGTTAATTCTAGTGCCTCCTCTCTTTTAATTATTTCCTATTTATCTTGCACATAGCTTGGGTTTTTGTCTTAATGTTTGCTTGTTGTTTTCCCCCATTAGACTGTGACCTCCTTGAGGCAGGAGCTATTTTTGCCTTTTAAAAAAAAATTCTTGGTAGTTAGCACAGTGGCTGGCATATAGTAGGCACTTGAAGTGTTTGTTGATCTATTGCAATGGCACTATCAGATCTATGATTAAGGAAAATCACCCTGGCAGCCATGTGAATAAATGAAAAAACATTTACTAATTGCTATGTGCAAAGCACTGCACTAAAGGATAGGGATACAAACAGAAAAGACCTGCTTTCAAGGAGCTTACATTCTAATTTGAAAAGTCAATGCAATAAGTTTTAGCTGCAAGTCAGATGGAAAGGCTCAGTAGTACAGAGGCAAAGTAAATTGTAGCACATTTTGAAAATGTTATTTCCATTGATAAAACCCTATCTATTTCTGGCATTGAACCATTTGACAGTGCCAAAGACTTAGGTGACAAGAATTTTCCTTTCTAAATTGTCAGTGACTGAGGAGAGTTCCATTGTGTATGGAAGCATGAAGAAGTTGTTGGGTTGTAGGATTAATTACCTGGAGATGGCTTAAGGGATCAGGGTGTCTACACTGGGATCTGAGAGGAGATGGTGGTGGTTTGACAGCCCTGGCAGACATAGCCTCCTCTTCTCTGTGTTCTGCTACTCCAGCTCTACTTGGCTTGCCTATTTGGTGGACAATAATTGATTTGGAGTAGCTGGTCCCTCCTCATCAGGGATTGTTCTCTATGATGATGGTCTTGAGGTCAGGTCTTGAGGTGAAGGCTGGAGGCATGGCTAGGAAGTATTTCTATTCCCAGGGTTCTTGGATTTACTATAACATTAATGGCAGTAGTTGGTGTTGTTGAGTTAGGATAGTAGGTCCATTTTCAACAAGAGTAGTTGAATAATGCCTTTGGGGGCCAGGAAGAAAGGCCAATAGTATTCCTAGATATCTTGAGCCTCAGCACCCTGAGTTGTTTCCATGAGGGTCATTTCTTGTTTCTCCTGTAAGAGTGCTTTGTTGTAGGCTAGCTTGCTTGCCTTGAATGGCAGGTAGTGGAAATAGCTGGCTTGTTCTCTGTAGGAGTGGCTCCCCTGAACAAGGGCAGGTAGAAGATACCTTTTTCCAGGCACTCACCAACTCTGAAACAACTGTTTGTAAACATACATGTAATCTACCAGTGTCCTCCCCTATTTCTGGCATCTGATTAAATTCTAGTGTATTTAGTATGCTCTGGCCATATTCTCTCAAGGTCAGGCTACATTTCCACCTGCAGGGTTCTCTGGTACCCTAAGAATTGGAGTACTTTCCCCTTCCACCGTATACTCAAGCCCGAACTGTTTGTGCTTCCTCCATTGTTAGGGTGCCGGTGGTTAACATTCCAGTTCCATTTAGCCACTTGATACCAGGTAGCTTTTTCAAGGGACATTTACTTCAAAGACATAGCAAGAATAAAGCACATTTCCCTAATACCTCAAAAAGGCATACTCTTCTCTATACCACCTCAGTGAGGGAAGAATTAGAATGTAAGGAGAGGGAATAACCATTTATAAAATGTTTATTATGTACCAGGCACTGTGCTAAGCACCTCACAAACATCTCATTGATCCTTACAACAACTTCGTGAAGCAGATGCTGTTAGAGCCTCATTTTACAGTTAAGAAAAGACTGAGACAAAAGTTAAGTGACTACTCAGGGTCACACAGCTAGTAAGTGTGGAGGCTGGATTTGAATTCAGATTTTCCTGACTCTAGCACTCTATCCATCAAGCCACCTAACTGCCTCTAAGATAGGGAGGAATGGAGAAGACTCACCTTGGTTCAGTTCCTACACAGCATTGATCACACCAAGTTCCAATCCAAAGGTAGTGGAATTCGTCATCATCTCTGCTTCAGCTGGGCAGAGAATTCCAATATCCTCTTGGCTCCTTAGGATGCACTGATACCAAGCTGGTTGCAACACCCGGTCTGAGCTCTAGCTTCCAGATTCCTATGATTTGTTCCCCCAGCGTTTCAAAACTTTCAAGGCCAGAGATTCTATTTACTTTACTGAATGCCATTAATGAAGGAGTCCCCAGTATCCCCCAGAAGTGAACAGGTAATGAGATTGTAGCTGATGCTGAGAGGCCTTTCTGAGGATGTTGATGTTCTAGTGGTGAAACCAAATGAAAAAAGCACCTCCCAATTATGAGGTTAGTCAACCAAAACTAGCTATGGGAATGTCAGCCCCTTTCCACAATCTCTCCAAGGCTTATACTTACACTTCTCCCTTATACTTCAGCAGAATTCTCCCAGAAGCAGGCTCCCCAGGTTCTTCAGGTGGAGAGAAACCATCCAAGGTGCTCTGAGCATGACCCAGACTCCCATTACACTAGGAACACCTTTTTAATATTTCCTCTAATCATTTCCTTCACATTCCTCAATTCTGTCTTTAAATACTGTTTTCCTGGGCTCTCATTCTTTCCCTTCTCCATATTCCTGATTATCTCTAGATCCTGAACCTTTCCACTTAGAATAATTGTGCTCTCTACTTATTACTCCCCTCCCCACTTTCCCTTAAAGTTTCAAGATGTGAGCCAGGGTGTACTCTGTTTTTGAAATACTAAAATACCACATTAATTTAAATGACCTGAAAATAATGAAATGTTCATTTTAATGAGAAGGTCTGACCATCCCTGTTATATCATCTTGTCCGACTTCAGATCCCCTATGTAGCTCTCCACAAACAGCAGCCACCCCACCTTTTCAGCCTTCCTTTCTCTTATTTCCCTTCACTAACTCTAATCAAAGCATTCCCTGAACACTCTTGTGCTTTCTCATCTCTATGCTTTTCAGGGACTATTCCTTGTGCTTTATAAGGCTCTCCTATACTCACTTTAACTGAATTCCTACCTATGCCCCACTGAAATGCTTCTTCCTTCAAGAAGCCTTCTCTGATTCCCTCCCCTCATCCCACCCCATCAATTACCATTAACAACTTTGGGGGGGAGGGCCCTCAGAATACATTGCTTTGTTCCTCTAAAACATTTATCATATAACATTGCTCTTTGAGGGAAGAGGTCATAGAGGTCATCTAATCTAATCCACATGAAACAGCAAGGTGGATAGAGTGCCAGGTCTAGAGTCAGGAAGACTCATCTTCCTGAGTTCAAATCTGGCCTGACACTTACTAGCCATGTGACTCTGGGCAAGTCACTTCACCCTGTTTGTCTCAGTTTCCTCTTTTGTAAAATGACCTGGAGAAGGGAATGGCAAGCTACTTTAGTGTCTCTGCATGGAAAACCCTAAATAGGGCCATGAAGAGTCAGACATGACTGAACAACAATCTAATCTGCTCATTTTACAAATGAGCAAAGAACTATTTTTCCTATTACCTTTGTATCCTCTGCTCCTAGCATTGGCTTTTTCACACAGTATGTCTTTAATAAATGCTTGATAAAACTGTATTTGCATCTTAATGGTCAAACTCCAAAAGGACAAGGCCCATGTCTCATCAAAGTCTGTATTTCCCAGGTAGTAGCAAAGCTCTCTGCACCCAGTAAGTATATAAACGTTGTTCAGTGTATATAAGAACATATATTAAAATATATGTATATAACAATGTGAAAGTATAAAACTTTTGGCTCATTTAACAAAAGGCCACATTATACATATGAAAGACAGTTAGAGAAAAGACATAGTAGATAGTTATCTAATAGAAGCAGGAATACCTGGGTTCAAATTTTGCATCTGACACATGTTGGCTATATGATCCCTGGTAAGTCATTTAATTCTCAGTAGGAATTAAAGTTGGAGAGACAATGTCAACATGCATTGGTAATGTGTTTATCGTGGGGTTTCCTATGCTAGTGAAATTTCTATGTATGGTTTTTATCCCTACTGTAACAAAAATTGCACTCCTTTGTGGTACAGTTTATCACATTGAAGGGAAATCAGCCCATCAAAAAACATGGGGATACTTTCAGTAAAGAATCATAACATTAAAAAGCTTTACAAGAGAATCCCTGGTTTAGGGAATAAATCACCTAGAATTAAGAGTACCCCACATTGATACAATTATACAAATCACACATGCAAAACTGTATCTACCTTTCAGTTACAGTTTACAAGTTTGTGGTTTATAAAAAAGGGAACAGCCGGCCTGCTTCAAGATTCTCTCGCTTCACATCCCTTGCAAGCCTCTCATTAACTTGTACATGACTTTAATCAATGCTGAAGCACACCAAAGAACTCTGCTTCCAGACTGAGCCATAGCTTTGGGGAGGAAAATTAATTCAGGAAAACAATACCATCCAGATTAACAAAAGATTTCTTGTACTTAAAAAAGGAGGGGGGCTTCTTATTTTTAAAATAAAGCCAAATCCCCATAAAAATTATTTATAAAAATCTAAATAACACCATTTTAAGGAGCTTAATAGAGAATTTGTATTCAAGAGTCTAAGGGAAAAAAGAAAGAGGAAGCCTGTGAAACAGAAAACATTACACACATGGAAAAACAAACGACCTCATATTGAACAAACAAAATGCATCACCTTCAACACACCATGCCAGCTAAGATTAGGACTTGGCCTATCTTCTGACATAGCAATTTCCTCTCAGAGCTGACTTGGGCTGAACCCCCAATGGCCTTTCTGAGGGGCCTGGCTCTCGGGCTCGCAGTCACGGGGTGGGGAGTGGGGGTCAAAGGGCCTGGAGCTGGCAGGGGTCTCCAGGGTGTCCTCGAGTGCACCCCCTGGATTTGACACGTGAAGGAAGGGCCAGAGGAGGGAAGGGGAGCCCCCCGGGGCACACAGGTGGGGCCACGGCATCGTTACAGGTCGGCCTGGCCCAAACCCAGCCTTTGGCACAAGGGAACTTGGGACATGGAGCCTGGGGGAGCCTTAACCGGCCCAAGGTCTCCCAGGCTGGATGGGGGAGGGCGGGAGAACCCCCACTCCGGGCTTCTCTAAATCCAGCCCCCTTTCTATGGAGGGCCTAGAGGGGCTTTAACGAGGCTGGCTGCCCCTAGGATCCGCTGTCTGCTCGAAAGCCACCGCCAAGCCTCAGTTTCCTCATCTGCAAAATGGGTAGGTAAGAGGAGCTTCCCCTGTGGAGGAGGGCTGACGGAAGTTTCGAGCCTGAGGCTTCGGGAGAGCACAGAGGGAAGAGACAGAGGGCTGGCCGAGCAGCGGGAAAGACTGGGAGGCCTGCCCGAAGAGGTTCGGCCGGGGTGGGAGGAGGAAGGCGAGGCGAAGCAGGGTGGGGCGGAGCGGAGCCGGGGTGAAGGGGTTAGAGAACAGGCGGGCGAGGCGAGGCCTGAGACCAGCAGAGCGAGCTCTGCCCCCGCCCGGGGGGAGGGGAGGGGAGGACTGGGCTGGGCGGGGCTGGGCCGCCGCGCTGGGGGTGGGGCGGGCTCGGAGGTGACGGTTGAAAGAACGTTGGAGCTGGGGGAAGGGAGGAGGGGGAGGGGCGCGCGCTCAGGAAGGGGCGGGAAACCCGCGAGAGCTCGATCGCGAGCAACGCCCGAAGGAATCAGCGCGCGAGCTATCGAGCGCGCGGGCGGGCTGGGCCGACTCTGGGAGGGAAAAGGGGAGGTGCCAGACAACCCGCCACACCCCCTCCAGGCGGAGGAGGCGGCCGTGGCAGCTCACCACCGGCTTCCTCCGCGGAGAATTGTGGGGGCGGGGGTGGGAAGGACTTTAAGGTAAAACCTGTCCCCCAGTGGCTTTTTTTCACCCCCTACCCAGGGGAACTGGGGAATTGGATGTGGGAGGAGGGAGTTCCCTAGCTGTGTCGGTGGGGGAAAGAATCCGCTCCGGGATTTCCCGCCCTCTTTAAACTCTACACACTCCTCGAACGGACTCGGACCCTTCCGCCGCCTCCGCCGGGACTCGTTCCGCTTCCCCCACGCTTCACTTCCTTTGAGAGAAAGATGAGGCGGGGAGAATCCCCACAGCCCCGCTTCCCCTGGCCCGTCCACCTTCCGAGGACAGACTACTGTGTTGCTGCTCGGAAGCGCGTCTTCCTCCTCTCCCGGTGCGGACTGGAGGGACTACTTGAGCGCGGCACGCCGCGTGCGTGCGCTCGGGAGAGTGAGCTCAGAGAGCTTCCTGGAAACTCCCGCCTCCCGAAGTCAGGGGAGCGGGGCCGGGAAGGGCGGTGCGGCTCTGCCTACTTCCCCCCCCCCCCCCCGCCCCCCTTCCCGCCCCCGCCTAGCTCCACGCTCGCAGCGAGCGGGAACAACAGGCTCCCGCTGCTGCCCCCTGCCGGCGGGCTCGGCGCGCCCCGCCCTGGGAGCCTCGCGCGCCCCGCCGCCGCCGCCGCCGCCGCCGCCGCCGTGCGAGGGTCCGCGTGCGCCTCCGCGGCGACGCTGCGCGACTCACACCTCGGGAGGGGCGCCGGGTCGGGCCTTTCCGCGCTGTGGGTTTGTAACGTTTGGGAGCAACCCCCAAAGTTACCGATTTCCCGTAAGAAACCCCAAAAGTTGCGTCAGAGGAGCCCCGCGGGGCCAACGTGCTCCCCGGCCGGGGGTGGGGTGTCACGCTCTGAGGCCGCGGCTCAGCCCCTCCCCGCCCCCCTGAGACCGATGACCTTCCCGAGCCCTGAACAACAGGAAGTGGTATTTTGGGACTCCGGGACGGCAGCCACACTCTCCCAGCTCGGGAAGGCGCCGAGGAAGCCGCCCGGAGCCGCGGTCCCGCGCGGATACGCGCGTGCCCCAGGTCGGTGCGCTCGGCGGCTCCTGGGGCCCACGTGCTCCCAAGGCTCCCGAGAACTTTTATGGAAGAGTTGTTCCCTGTTAGCCAACGGGCGTCTGTCGTAGGAAAGGCCGGCCGGAAAAGAGCCGCGTTGCAACATCGAGCCACGTTTTCTCGATTTCGTGTTGTTTAAAAACTCAGGCAGGAACCTCGTGTGCCAGACATTCAGGGCAGCGAGAGTTCCGCCTGCCAGATCACCAATTTCTCAGAATGAGGGGTGTTCGACCAAATTGCTGCCAGGCCTCGTAAACAGGCACTAACAGCACTACCGTAATTAGACCTTATTATGTTCCTCATTTGATCCAGTGCACGATGAAATCCCCAAGCCGGGTGTCACTAGCTATCTCTTCTCTGGAACAGAACACCAGGGCGTTTTATGCGTAATCTGTGCCTGTTTGCCATGCTTGTCTGCCCTCTGTTCTTACCCCTCCCCAGTCTTATTTCCCATTTCTTTCTAAACACAGCCAGATATAGGTCATTTTTCACAGTGCTGTAGGAAAAAAATTACCAGTGCTGCACCAAAAATAATTTCTAGAGAGACAACTTTTCCCAAGAAAAAAAGGCTTTGAACAGGCAACTGGATTTTGTTTAACTTGAGGTCCTCAGGCTTGCAGTATGGTTTGCTGAACATAGTTAAACCAGCCTAATCACTTTCTTTGTTCTGAGCCTCATTGCATTTATTTAATGTTATATATTTTAACGGGTTGAAATGAACCAGATGAGCTAAACAGTTTTCATTTGTAGACCATGCTTCTGATAAATTTTGACCATTTTTGTACCACCTTGATATTTTGACAGGGGAACCTGGAAATGCAAGTGCTTTGTTCACTTTTTTTTTTTTAAAACCACACCCAGAGATTTGAATGCATCACTGTGGATAAAGATTAAGAACAGGAGACTATTTAATTTTATCAGTAAATTATAACTAGAATTATAGGAGCCAAATTCAGATTGCTGTCAGGAAAAAAAAAGGAATTGTTGGATGGGGAGAAAAAACAGTTTTATGCTTCATCTCACCCATGAACAGTTTTCTGATTTACTTTTCTCATTTACTAACCTTTACTCTTTCCACTGAAGTAACTGTTTTACCCTGTTCCTCATTTGCCACAGAAGAGTCATACACACACAAATCATTTTTAAGTCTTCTTAATATCTTTATTAGCCTTTCTGAAGGCTCAGTTTCCTCATATTTAAAATCAGAATAAGGTGTCCTGTATGCTGGAGATACCAAGTGAATTATGTGGATTTTTAATAATTGTATATAGTGACTGCACAGTTTGAAATACTATTTTTAAAATCAAGTTTTATTAAAAAAAAAAACAAACCACAATTTTGTATCAGTTTGGATGAAGGCCAGGCTTGTAGTGAGGAAGACCTAACTTCAGATCCTATTTCTTACACTAGCTATATAGTGATTTTCTTAACCTTTTATAGTATCTCAGACAGCCCTCAAACTTTCAGTTTGACTGAGCTGCAGGTCCTCATGGGTGAAGGAATTTGCCATGAATTGGCAAGTATAAATTGGCAGGTTAGGTTTTCACATCAAAGTCATTTCTAGAAGTTTTTTGTGACCCCTCCCCCACCTAATACAAACCACTTAGCCTGCCTTATTTGAGGGGGTGAGGCATACAGGACACCACCCTGTGATGAGATTGAGACCTTCAGAAATGGGGTAAAGCTGCTGCTAGAACTTACTGCACAAGGTGGGGAAGTTCAGCCTACTAATTCATGGCTTATCATTTTAATTAATTATTCTAACTAGATGTTAAGTACTCTTGCTTCTATACTCCAGAAAGACTGCAAATACTGTCAGTACCCCTGTAAATTTAGTGCCTTCCAAGTCCGCCATGCTGGGACAAAGTAGCAATTGCCATGCCCTGGGTTCTGGCTCTGTTGGGGGCAGGCAGGCGTAGAGCACAGGAAGGCACAGATGTACATATACACACAGTGGAAGATAACCTTCACTGCTTACCTCATGGGGTTGTGCATACAGAAACGTGAGGTGTTATAATAAAATAAATCTTAAAACCAGGACCCAATGAACCAAAGCTGTTAAAGCCTATAACCGGCAGTTGCCCTCATATGAGCCTAAAGGAGGAAACTGATTGCATGATTGCCTTTTGCTTTGTTTTTTGAGGTCTCTGCCACAATACTGGGGAAAGTGGCTTCTCTGCTTCAAAGCTGGTCAAAGCCTGTATGCACCACCACTCAGAAGGCATCCTGTATGATCAATGTCTAGATCATGTTTTCACCAGAACTGGAATAAAAGTGAAGCATGTTGAGATGTGCTTGGGCAGAGAATTACCAAATCAGATTACCATTTTGGAAGCACTGTTTGACTGCGAAGCATATGTGGTATAAAGGCCAAGAAAGCCAGGCATGACCTATCTCAGTAATCATGTTTCAGGAATACCTAACTTTGTGGAAGCCTGACATAAAGTGTACCTGGTGTCCGTGTAGGAAGGAATGGGGGCAAAGCAGGAGAAGGAAAGGGGAAAAGAACCACAGAAAAACAAGGCAGCAAATCCTAGTGGTAAGAGCACTGAACTGGGGGTCTCAGGTCAACCTGTTCCCTTACCATCTCCCCTCTGTGGGCCTCAGTCTCCTCATCCTTATAACAATGAATACAGCGCTAACTAGACGGAGTCAGCAAAACTAGGATCAGTCACTTCTCTTTAGGAAATGGGAATAGTACCTGCACTGCCTACCTCATATGATCACTGTGAGGCTTGAATGACAGTCTAGGTGAAGAGCTTTGCAGACCCATGGAAATGTGCTATATGAACGTGAGTTATCTCTAGTAGCTGTAAAGTGAGGAAATTGAATTCTATAACCTTCCAGTTCTTTATAGTTTAAAATCTTGTGATCCTGAAGGTAAGCATGTTTACATGTAGAGTCTAGTGACATAAGAGCAATGATAAGGGTCAGGGTCACCCATAAGAAAGAACTGGAGTTGCGGTGAATAGTCATAAAACATTAGAGCTGGAAGAGACTTTTGAGGTTGTCTAGTCAATATTTTAGAGATGAACAGGCAGAGGGTTTAGAAAGCTTGATCAAGGTGACACCAGACTGTGGCAGACAGGAGAAAGGGGAAAATGGTCAGATTCTTGTGTCCATTGAAATCTGCAGGTGAATTAACTATTTATGAATTTGACAATAAGAAAGTCTCCAGCCTTGAGCATGTAGTTCCTGGGGAATTTGGGTTCCAGCTACCTGACCCTGATAGGTGATCCTATGACATTAGGTATCCTTAGGGCACTGTTGGATCTGAGTAGCCACCAGAGACCAGGCCTTCTAATGCTCTCAAATAGTTTTTTAAGATAGATGAAAGGGAACCAAGGCCTTGATTAGTCCTTGAAGTTCTCTTCTTTCTTCCACATTGCCATGTTCATGCTGTCTGCTACATTACAGCCACACTGCAACAATTGTGAAATCCCTGTATCCAACCATAACCTACCTTCCAGCTTCCCCAGTGTCTTGCTCCTTCTAATCACAACATCCATCATTGCTTCAGTTCACTTCTTTGTTTTTCCAGGCTGTCACCCCTGTTCTGGCCTCACTTTGCTCCCTTTAAAATCTTGATCTTTTAGTTAACTAATTCAACTTTATGCTGTTAGACTTTTGAATCCCTTATCCCATTGTCCTATTTCCCACACCCCCTTTGAGATGCCAGTCCTGTTTGCTATCTCTCTACCCCCACCCCATATAGCTTTTCCACTCCTGCTCACCTGCTTCCAGTGAAGTCACAACAACTATAGTGATTAGGTCACCTACAGATTTGTTATTCAATTTCAGCAGGGTCCTGCTGCATACTAATTTTTTTTTTTTTTACTTTTCAGTAATTAACTCTATTGAACTCCTGACAGTGGTGGTTGCTCCAGACCTCTTCTTCTGGCCACATGTATGACTACCTCCCTCCATATTAGAAGAGGTATCCTAAGAGCAGTAATCTCTTAGGGCCTTGCTCTACAGGCTGAGCTAGCTTTTCCTAGGGCCCATGCATACTGGGTTAATTTTTCCTTTAAAGGCATTGAAAACAATTTTGGGACTTAATTGGCTCAGGGGACATGCTTGAATGCCAGATCAGTGTCTTAGTGCAAGAGGAGTCAGGACTTATTCAGTCTTCCCACCAGCAGGCTGACATGACCAACATAAAGACAGGGACATGACCCCTAACTAAATCAGTGCTATATTCCTACTAAATTTCCTTTACTTGCTATGGTTAAGTAAGTCTTCTTTTATTAACTGCCAGATGTTCCACAAATAGCTTATTTTTTTTTTCTAATCCTGAACCTGAACCACTGGACTGGCCTGTCAGGCTTGATCCACACACAAAATAAGAAGACTTCACCTCATAGTGTACTGAGAAAATAAGACTTTTCCTTCTAGAGTACCTTCTTCCCAATTCTACCCTCAAATCACCTTAATATTATCTCCGTCTTTTCACCTTTGTTCAAGTCTCAGAGAATGAGGTGACTCTTTTCCACAATGCCAGCTCCTTTATTTGTGCCCTTGATTGTATTTCCTCCTTGATCCTCCAAGAACATGCCCCTTTGATGGTCCACTCTTTCTCTAGTTTTCCACCTCTCTTTATCTGTTGGTTTTTGCTTCCAACTAAAATGTCTTATTTCCCTCATTATACTTTCCCCCCCAAAACCCCCACTTCAGTTGACTCTACTGTCCCCAGAAGCTATTGTCATATATCTCTCCTTTCATAGCCCAACTCCTAGAAAAATATATTTACCTTCCTTGCTTCTATTTTTCACCTCCCACTCATTTCTCAGTTTTAAAATCTGAATTTGATAAGTTTTCTACAAGGTCACCAATGAACTCTTTGTAATACCTCTTCTGGGGTTACTCCCCCAAACTGTATTTGAACTTGTGGGTTGGATACCTAGAAAATGGTTGATACCTCAGGTTCTAAGGGTTAAACCTGTGGGTAGCTGGCTGCTCCTACTGCTATAATTCTTGAGCCCCCATTGGTGTGCCTCCCATTAATAATCAGCCAGTAGACTTAGTTAGCTTCTTCCTTTTTTGAAGACTTACTTAGCTTTTAGCAAAAGCATTTGCTAAGATGGTATACAAAGAGCTGTTGGTGTCAAACATTCTAAACCTGGAGCATACTCCCACACACATTATAGTGTCTATGGGAAGATGAGGCTCAGATAGAATACAACGGCAGCGACACACAGCAGAGGATATTTATGTGGCAAAGGTTACCTCATCATTCCTGGTTGGAAGTCCTTTTTCCTCTATGTAGAGTGCTCTTGCAGCTCTTGCTTCACTGGACTCTGAGGGTCAATGTTATTTTTCAAACATAGCTGATAGTGGTCTCTACTTCAAGAGGATATGCTCCTTCACACCGCCTTCTTTCTTATGGGACTGATTCTATTCATCCATCTATTCTCTTTGTGCTCTCTGCTCTTGTCTACATAGATTGTCTTCTACTGGGCCAGGCTCTCTGATGAGATGACCAGTTGAGGGAAGGGAGGAGAAAAAATCCCTTTATGCCACCTAATAGCAATTCCCTTTCAGAGGTTTGGTTTTTTTCTCAGACAGTCCACTTGTATAGCCAATCACACTATTCCCTTCTTAATTCAGCCAAAGAGGTTTGGACTTTATAAAGGAACCAGGCTTAGCATCTTATTTGCACATTAAAACTTCATTGTATGTGACCACACTTATATTTAATATGATGGGATTACATTGAGAACTTCTGGGATTACATTGAAGGGGCAGAGGTGGAACTTCCTCCATTACATCTTTGTTGCTAAATTCAGAGGTCTTTTTTTTCTCATTCCCCATCCTTTTTCACCACTCTGCAACATTTGCCACTGTTGACTGTTCCTTTCTTCTGGATGCTGTTCCCCCCACCCAGATTTTCATGTTGTTCCTCTGCTGTGATTCTCTTCCTATCTTTTGGACCATTCTTTTCTGTCTTCTTTGTAGAAGTATTATGCATGCAAAGTAGATCCACTTTCTCTATGTAAGTGTTTCCAAAGGCCCTGTCTGGGACCTTCTCTGTTTCTTTCTCTTTCTATTTTCTCAACAACTTCCATGGGTTCCCTTACCATCTCAATGCAGATGTCTGTATATCTATAAATCTGTGCACCTAGCCCTTTCTTTCTCCTAAGCTCCAGCTCTACATCTCCAGTATGCTACTTGCCATTTCTATCAAGATATCCCATAAGTATCTCAAACTCAATATGTCCAAAACAGAACTCATCTCCCTAAATTCACCTATATATTATCTTTCCTATCCTATCTATTCCATTATCTTATCAGTCTTCTAGTTGCCTAAATTTGAAAACTAAGGGTTGTCTTTGACTTCATTCACCCATCACATCCAGTCAATTGTCACATCTTGTCATTTTTACCTCTGCATCCTTTCACCTTCTAGCCACTTGTCCCACTCCAGTTAGAATATCGAGTTGGATCTCCAGAAGGTGGCTACTACTTCTCTCTTAATGGTTCTAAGGATAACCTGGAGGAATTAGGGATGATTTCTAGTATTATCACTCTTGAACTCCTATCTACTATATTACACTCAATATCAATCATTAGTTAATACTCTTCCAGTACCATTTAACCAATCAACTTCAATTAGGTTTTACAAAGGGATTTACTAAGAAGTAAATCAACAACCAATGTACAAAACATCTCAGACCTGGAGTACACTCCTCTCTACTACATTGGACCCTGCAAAAGTGGGTTCAAACTTCAAATGGTTGCTATAAAACATTTCACCCAAATTCACCTCTGAGTGTGGCATAGGGTATTGGGACTCAGCAATAGGGTCAAATTGCTGTTGGCCTGGGTCAAGCAGGTCACTAAATGGCTTCACAATCTCCAGTCCCTACATGGATTCCACATTGGGTTATGGCTACTGGCAGACTCTTTAATTGACTCAATTTGAAGGCTCTTTGATGGTCTTCAGACCTTTCAAAGCTTAAAGGTCATAACCTAATCTTTTTTTGTTTTTTGGTCTCTGGATACTTATTCACCTAAAATCAGGAAAGACTGAAACATAATAGAGACGGGAGAAACAGACTTGGCCTTCATAGCCACACGGTGGCTGGGTAGGGAGATGAGGCAGCTACAGCAGAGGGCTACTACTACTACATTTTCTCCCACCTGGAGATGCGCAACGTTTTTTCCTTCTAACAAAAGATACCAGGGAAGAAAGAGTATTTATCTATTTGAACCTTTTATGTGCACACTTAGTTCTTGCCCAATGGCCAGTTAAAAGACTTTTTTTTGTCCCCTTGCAGTGAGCTTAAAGGAAAAAGAGGTTACTTGTGCATGCTCTGAATCAAGGAAAGAAAGTGCCTCCCCATCACATACTTTGAAAAGAATCTTCGCCAAGTTTCCATGTGGACATTGTACAAGGTATAAGACCTGGGTTTAAGATCTCATTGGTCAGCCACTTCATTACAATGTTAATTCAAGTCCTTAGCCTTTTGGGCCCATACTATTGTAATGGTTTCCAATTTGTTTTCCCTGAAATGTTCCCATTTATAATCAATCCTCCAAATAATTGCCAAATCAATATTTCTCAAGAGCAGGCCTGACCATATCATTCCTTTGTTCAAGAAGATTTTGTGGCTCTCCATTTCCTTTAGGATAAAATTCAGTTTCCTCTCAGCATTTGTATTGCCCTTCATAATCTGTCCTCAGTTCCTCTTTCCAAGCTTATTTCACATTATTCCTTCTTGCACACTTTAAACTTGCTGTTTCTCATACCTGATGTTTCATTTCCCTCTGTTTTGCCTTTGTGCAGGCTGCCCCTTGTGCCTAGGATGCCCTCTCTCTTGACTTTTGATTCCTGGAGCCCCCAGCTCCCTTCACTGTTTAGTTCAAGTGCTGCCTCTTCCCAAAGACCTTTCCTGACACTCTCTAGTTATCACCTCCTCCCTTAACTATATGTTATATACAACCTGTGTTTAATTATGCTTACATGTTAGATCCTTCAGTTTTACTAAGCTACTCGAGTCAAGGACTATCTTGCTGTTGTTTTAGCACATTGCTTGGTATATAGTATAGGCACTTTATAAATGTTTGTTGAACGATTGCAATTGCAGAAGCAAACAGTATGGTTAAGTAATGTGTGATGATTATAGGTGAAGAAAATTCCTAAAGACTTTCCAAAAGATAATTTCAAGCAGTGTATGTTAACTTCTGGTAAACAATAGTTCCAAACAAACTTATTATGAAGGCAATAACATTTCATAGACATTCTGTAGAATGTCAGAGTCAGAAGGAACTTTGGAGCATAGACTAGGTTCACAGAGATCATCAAATGCAGCCTTCTAGAGCATAGGAGGTGGAATATTAGAACACAGGATCATCCAGTGTTTGGGTTTAAAGAGAACTGAAAGATCATTTTACAGATAAGGAAACTGAGGTACAGAAAGATTATGCAATAATCTGGTGAGATGGCTCATTTTAAGTGAAAGTACCATACAAAGAAAGCCAAACAGTGATAGGAAGCTTGACTACCCAGTGAACTGAACTTGCCCTGTGTGAAAGGAGCATAGGTCACTGATAGGACTTTGCATTTGGAGGAAGTTTTCTGCTAAATGAATAATCCATGGATAGTCACACTATCTTCTTCAAATAAAGAGAGGAAGCATTCTTGCAGGGAACAGGAGGGGGGGACAGTGAAAGAAAGATATCTTCACTTTGTGGGGACCTAAGAGACAAGCAGGTACAGGAGTATGTGATTGTATGGAGATCTAGGATCGTGGATTTATAGCTGGAAGGGACCTAGGAGGTCATCTAGGCTAGTATGCTAATTTTGCAGATGAGACCAAGGGCCCACGGAGGTTGCCCCAAACCACTCAGGAATAAAGAACAAAGGTGGAATTGGAAGAACAATAACTTTGCCTTTAGCATCCAGAGTTCTTTACACTATACCACACTGCCTTCTTTGATAGTTTTATTCCATTAGGAACCTAGGTAAATTTTTGGATCCAAGAACTAGATATAAAAATCCCTTGGTCTTCTGTAAGAAAATAAATGTCAAAATAGTTTTCTTTATACATATTGGAAGAAGGCTCTCCAGCATGTTAGATGAATCTCCTGTAGTGAACTTATGGGAGGTGATGGACAAGAGTTTTACTGGTGGGTAGGCATGGTTGAATCTTGAATTGCCTTATTGTAGGGACTGCTATGAGACTGCAGTTCCATGTATGTGTTTTTACATTTTTATGATTACCTATGTCATTTCATCAAATCAAATATTAAGACTCAGGAGAAATAAACAACTGACCAAAAGGTAGACAGGCAGTATGGTACAGTGGACAGGGCACTGCACTTGGGTTCAAATACAGCTTCAGATATTAACTAGCTATGTGATCTTGGGAGAGTCACTTCTCTAAGTCTCTATTTCCTCACCTATAAAATGAGGGAATTAGGTCTCTAAGGTCCCTTTCAGCTCTAAAGCTATGAGTCTATGATTCTGTCTAAAATTGATTGATACCCTAAAGTTCCTTTACAAAGTCCTACTCTTATGCCTCACTCTATTTACAGGTGACCCTGACTTTTCCAAGTCTCTGCCAGTGGAACATAGGCTTTGGCAGGTTCTACCACACTGGGAAGACTTATATAATATAATTTTGGCAATAGACCAAGTCTGCTTGCCAAAGACTAACATCAGTAGTGAGAGGTTCATCACCAGCAGCTTGGCCCCTAGGTATGGATTCTTTGACCATAGCAACCCATGAACCAAATGGATTAAGGTAAATGCTTTAGGAAGCTAGAAGGAGAGTCTGTATCTCTCTATCTCAGTGTTTCTGCTATAAACTCAGCAATGTCAGAGTCCTAAATTATTATACAAACAGAGAGGGGAGCCATGGTGACCATACTCATTCCCCTTTTCCTGCCTCCCACCCCCATCCTAGGCAGGTCAATGAAGGGCAAAGAGTTTGGGGCCTTCACAATTCACAGGGGAGAGGGGCCAGGAGGGAATGGCCAGTGCCATTACTGCAAATGCAGAGTCAAAGATGCCCCAGCCCCACTAGGGTTCTGTTTTCCTTTTCATGCTTTAATCATTTTGACACCAAGCTGTACAAAAGTAATTTAAAATTAACATGACTGACACTTGGTAGATAGCAGAAGCTGCTGCTGAGCCCCTCACCCTCTCTCCCAGCCAGTCAAGAGGCCTTCGTTCATTGGCTGCAGGTCCTGTGGCAGCTGATGAGAGGCTCAGGAAAACGAGTCAAACAATTAATTTGCTAATTTAGTTTTCTGTTTAATTTGAAACCAGAAAATTGTCAATCACCTGTCAGCCCATGAGCTCAGCTCTCTGGCTCAGCCAGGGGCTACTTCGACATCTTGCTCAGCAAACTGGGACACCCTACAGTACATGGGGAGGGGAACTTTCCTCCCTATGCCCTGCAAGGCCAGGCTGTTCTCATAGTGAGTGGCCTTTACAGTCACATTTCACAGTCATTTTTATTAAGACTATAGGAGACAAGGCATACACTTAACACTTGTAGCAAGCAAAAAACATAAAGTCTTCTAGGAGTCCCAAGCTTGCCCCTGGGTTTCTCAGGACTAAGGTGTGCCAACCACAGACAGCACTGTTGTTGAGTCGTTTCAGTTGTGTCCAATTCTTCATGACCCCATTTGGGGTTTTCTTGGTAAAGATACTGGAGTTGTTGCCATTTCCTTCTCTGTCTCTTTTTCCAGAAAACTGAGGCTCTCTTCAATCTTTCACAGCAGAGGAACTCTTACTTTAATGAGAAAATAGAGGCCATCTGTCATGAGCTCCTTCCCCTCCTCCACTTTGTATCTCAAAGACCCTCATCATTTCTTGTTCCTTCTTTCTTTATTCCAGTTTCTGAAAGACTTCCTTCTTGCCAAAACTATGTTTTTGTTCAGTCATTTTTTCAGTCATGTCTGAGCCCTTTTGGGGGGTTTACTTGGCAGATACAGGAGTGGTTTGCCTTTTTCTTGTCCAGCTCATTTTTACAGATGAAGAAACAGGATTATGTGACTTTCCAAGAGTCATACAGCTAGTAAGTGTCTGAGGACACATTTGAACTCAGGAAAATGAATCTTCCAGGCCTGGCACTCTATCTGTTATGCCATTTAACTACTCCTTTTGCTTCTGCAAAACTAACCCTTCCATTTATTCCCTCCCATATTTCCTAGTAGCTTATTCCCTCAATCATCCCCTTACCCATTGTTTGACATCTCACTCTCCACTGCCTTCTTTCCTGTCACCTACAAACATGCCTTGGTTTCCTCCTCCCTTAGAAAAACCTTCACTTGATCCTGACATTCTTTCAAGTTATCCTATATGTTTTCTGTCTTTCATAGAGTCCTAAAATGAATAGTCTATATTTGTGGGCCCCACTTCTTTACTTCCTACTTACTTCTTTTTGTGTTTTTTTTTGCTTTTCAGAGGGGGGAGGACAGGACAATTGGGGTTAAATGACTTGCCCAAGGTCACACGGCTAGTTTTGTGTTGTGTCTGAGGTCAGATTCAAACTTAGGTCCTCCTGACTCCAGGGCCAGTGCTCTATTCACTGTGCCACCTAGCCACCTCCTTCCTACTTACTCCTGAGTCCCTTGAAATCTGTTTTCTAAATCCACCACTCAATTGAAACTCTTCTTTCTGAGGTTACCAAGGATTATGTTAACTGTTAACTTCAGTGACCTTTTCTCAGGGCTCATTCTACCTGACTTCTTTGCACATTTTGATAGACAACCATATATCCTCCTAAATGTTCCTCTCTGTGATGTAAGAGGGAGAATTGGTCTTTAACCAGAAGATTTCTCCAAAAGGGATATAATCACAGACGATAAGGTTTTAATGTGTTAACAAAATATAAATACTCTTTATCCTTTTAGAAAGTATAACTATCTGTCTCTGATTGCCTGGAAGGAGAATTTTGGGGCTGATGATAGGGGGACACTGTATCCAAATAGGGAATAAAGAGATGTACTCTCTAAACAGATGAGGCAAATGTTTAAGCAGCTTCAAGGAGAGTGGGACCTCTGGTAGTGAAAAAGAGAGCTAGATATGAAATGAGGAGAGTATTGACCTGAGCAATTGACAGGGAAGCCAAGGAGAGGAGCAAACCCTGGGAGCTCAGCTGAGAGACCTGCTGCCAGAGACTATGCCCAGAGGGAAGGTGTGAGGACAGTAAGACCCTCCCAATCCTTTCACTTTCTGCCCTTGGTGACCTCATCTATTCCCATGTCATTGAATCCTTAATTTCTATATCTCACCCTAAACTTTCTTTTCTGACCCACAGTCCTATATGACCACCGTTGTGCTGGACATTCTACGTGGATGTCCTATAGCCATTCTTGCAATCCAAAGTTCAAGTTCAAAATCTTAGAGTCACCCTTAATTCTTACTTTCTCTCTCATCTTCCATATCTGATTACTTGTCATGGCTTGTTGTCTTTACCACATCTCTCTCATGTACCCCCTTCTTTCCCTCCTCCCTTCACTTTCCAAGTTCAGGCCCTTATTACCTGTTGCTGGAACTATTGCAAAAGCATCATACTTGGGATCCCTTTTCCTTCTCCTTTCCAACCTCCACATTGATGCCAAATTTCTATCCCTAGGATACAGATTTGATCAAGTCATCGCCCTTTCTATTCCCCCCACCCCCAGTTCAGGCATCTTCAGTGGCTCTCAATAGTCTTTGCAATAAAATGCAAACCTCTCAGCTTGATATATAAAGCCCTCCACAGTCTGGCTCCCACCTTCCTTTGCAGTTATATTTCATTCTTCCCTTCCCATACTCTCAGTTTTAGTCTGAGCTCCTGCCCTTGTGGTCCCCTACATCTGGAATGCATTCCCTCCTTACCTCTGCCTCCTAGCAGTCCTGGCTTCTCTTACACAAGGCCTTTCCTTACCCTCCCTGGTTGTTAGTGCACTCTTCCCCCCTTCTACCTTATTTAATTTTTGTAAACCCAGCACAGTGCCTTGCTTAATAATAACCGCTGAATTGAATAGCTCACAAGAGTACAGTAATAGATTTACTTTCATTAAATCAACAAGAAAGAATACCTCAGGGGAGGGTAGGTGGCACAGTGAATAGAGCACCAGCCCTGGAGTCATGAGAACCTGAGTTCAAATTCAGCCTCAGACACTTAACACAAAAACTAGCCATGTGACCTTGGGCAAGTCAGTTAACCTCAATTGCCCTGCCCTGCCCCCTCCAAAAAAGCAAAAAAACAAAAACAAAAAACATCAGTTTGAAGCAGAGATGTTGGATCAACTAGCATAAAGTCGTGACAAAAATTACCCTTTCCCAATCCGACAGGGGTATACTCTTCCATAGATTATAATAAAATCATACCTTTAGAGCTAAACAATCAATTACTAAACATTTATTAAAGACCTACTGAGGGCCAGGTGCTGTGCTAATCACTGAGGATACAAAAAGAGACAAAAGATAGCCCTTCCCTCAAGGAGTTTATAATCCAATGGGGGAGACATCATGCAAACAAATATATACAAAGCAAGCCATATACAGTATAAAATTAGTAAGAGGGGTTAGGTAAGGCTTCCAATGGAAAGTGAGATTTTAGACATTAGAGGTCATCTAATATCCTACAAATTTTACAAATAAGGGAAGTGAGGCCCAGAGAAGTTAAATTGATATGCCCAAGGTTGCACCACAGAATTCGAATTTGAACCCAGGTCCTCTGACTCCAAATCCAGCACAGTTTCCATTCTACCATGTTGCCAGTGGAGAAATGTGCACATGTAGAGAATACACATGGCCCAGCCACCATAATATAATAGGAAGCCATCACACTATTCTCTGCTGCCCCCTGCTGGTCATCTTTTTTCCTTGCTCTTTAGCTCTGGTGTTGACTGAGCTGCTCTGAACTACCCTCCACTGATGTTCAGTTATTTGACCGCTTTTGACCATCTTCTATTATCTATTGACTTGTGGTGTCTGGTAAGCCTCTCTTTGAAAAGAGGGTTAAAGCTCTTTTAGTTTGCCTCGCCTAAGACCACTGCACCTGTCCGGCCACCTCCATAAATCAGCAGATATCCTTAGGCTAAGTTCTCTCTTGCTTTCACAACCAAGTCTCTAGCCACAGCCTTATGTCTGACTTGGGGTTAGAGAATTGCTTTAACTCCTGTGAGATCCCCAATTGTCTTGTAACCCCACAAACCTCCAACCAACAAATTAGTATAAGAGCTATTTGAGGCAAGGGCAGAAGATTCTACTTAGTCCCATAATGCTTCCAGTCCTGGTTGTCAGGCAAGTGAACCTAGGGGCATGATCAAAATGTGAAGTGAAGGGAAGTTGGTTCAGAAGGGGAGGAGGGTGGCCTATTAGCCTCTTTAGAATCTCTGTTCTAAATTCTTACTTTTATTTTGTATCCCTACCAGTAACAAAATACTTGATCTTTGTTAAGCATTTTTGATAGGAATGGGGATACATTGTTCAAATGCATAGAGACAAAGGGGTATGGAAAAAATTGAAGAATAATATAGAAGAGTGCTTAAAGGGGAGGAATGTAAAGTAAAGCTGAAAATATAGTGAGGGCCTTAAATGCCAGGTGAAGAAATTTGTGTTTTAGACTTTTTTTCAGTAGGAGGTCACTAAAGGTCAGACACCTCCCCCCCCCCATAGAAGGAAAATAATTTTGTCAGCTTTGTGAAGAAGAAATTGGAAAAGTGAGAAGGGTGGCAGGGAGACCATGATAATAATAATCCAGAAAAAGGCAATGAGGGCTTCAACTGGGGTGGCTATTGGAAGGGTAAAAAGGAGAGGAAAATGAAAGAAGATTCTACAGGACTTCTACAGGATTCTACAGGGCAGAGGAGTGAGAAAGAGAGAAGAGTGAAAGCATGATCACATCTGAGTGACTGGATGGTGTTGCCATCAACAGAAAAAGGAAAGTTGGAAGGAGAGATGGATGAGGGTGTACAAATGTTGCTTTAAACTCCACATGACCCAAGCTGAACTCTGGATAAATATGTCCCACAGGTCACTGGAGATTCAGGATTAGAACTTAAGGGATTGGGACTGAATATACCTGTATAGATTTTAAAAAATAAACTAGATAACTATTTATTAAGCACTTGTTGTATGCAAGATATTGTGCTCCCAGCAGTTCTTAACCTGTGGGTTATGTTCAATTTGTAACAATAAAAATACATCCTGCATGTCAGATATTTACATTACGATTCATAACAGTAGCAAAATTACAATTATGAAGTAGCAACGAAAATAATCTTATGGTTGGGAGTCACCACAACATGAAGAACTGTATTAAAGGGTTGCAGCATTAGGGAGGTTGAGAACCACTGTGCCAGACCCTTGGAATATAAAGATAAGGAAGTCATTTAGTCTTGGTGCTCCAGGAGCTTATATCTTACCAGGTAGGTAAACATGACCTATACATAAAGGTGAATATGATGAGAGCACAGGAGAATTCTAGAAAAAAAAACACTCTTGGAAAACTGGAAGAAAGAAAGAAGCTGTCAGCTTTTGGGTTAGATCTGGGAGGAATTTGCCCAGAGGTTATAATGGATTACCAAGGGATAAAGTATGGAGAGAGAAGAAAAAAAGGCAGAAGATAAGTCTCTGGGGGACATCCATTCTTTGGGGAGTCAGAAGAGGTCAGTGAGCCATTGAAGAGACCAAGAAGGATCAATCCAACAGGCAGAAGGAGAACCAGGAGAAAGCAGTGTCGTGGAAACTAATGAATGAGAATATATTAAGAAAGAACTAGGGGATGGACAGCAAGCAAATCTGCTGCAGAAATGTCAAAGAGGATGGAGGCTGATAAAAAGACCATTGGTGAACTAGCTATAGTAGCACTTTTATAGTAGTAAAGAACTGGAAACAAAGATCCTGTCAGTAAGAGAATGCCTAAGCAAATTGTGGTACAAGAATGTAACAGAATATTGCTGCTGTGTTAAGAAATGAATAAGGGAAGATTTCAAGGAACTAATGCAAAATGAAGTAAGCAGAATAAGGAAAATCATATATACACAAACACTACAACATGTAGATGGAAACCACAAAAAATAATTGCAAGAGCGAGTGCTTTGGAATTGTAATGACCAAGCTTGACCCTAAAAGAAGAGATAGTGACTGAATCTCCCTTTTGTGCAAAGGTTGGGAACCGGTATAGAGCACTCTATATAATGTCAGACTTGGTCGATGTGTTAATTAGCTTTGCTGAACTACTTTCTCCTTTCCCTGTGCCCTACCCTCCTTCATTTTATTCTGTTATAAGGGATTGCTTCTGGGAGGGATATATTGGAAAATGAAGATGATATTTTTAAAAGGATGTAAATAAAGACTGAAATTAAAACAAAGAGGTCATTGGTGGCTTTGTGAGTTGAAGAAGACAACTCAGGGGTAACCCAGTAGAAAAATGGCAAAGTATGTGAGTTGGCAGTGTTCAAAAGAGGAAATTCAAGCAAATCTCTCATAACTAGAGAAATGCAAGTGTTAGCAACTCTGAGGTCCCCTTCACACCCATCAGCTTGACAAAGAGGACAAAAAGAAAAAAAGAAAAATTACAATTGTAAAGCAGTTGCAAGAAAATGGGCGCCCCATTGCACTGTTCTGAGGCAGCTTGGTGGTGCAGTGGATGGAGGAAGACCTGAGTTCAGATTTGGTCTCAGACACTGTGGGACTATGGGCAAGTCACTTGATCCTGTTTGCCCCAGTTTCCTCATCTTTAAAATGAGCTGGAGAAGGAAATGGCAAACCATTCATGTATCTTTGCCAAGAAAACCCCAAATGGGGTCAAGAGTTGGACATGACAGAAACGACTGAATAACAATATTGCTTGTTGGATGGAGTTATGAAAAATTGGTCAAGCTATTCTGGAAAGTGATATGGAATCTTGTCCCCAAAGTGAGAGATAATAGATAATTTAAACTATTAATAATATGCCCTTTGACTCACTGATACCACTACTAGGCTTATGCCCCAGAGAGATCAAAGAAAGAAACAAAGAACTTAGCTATACAAAAATATTTATAGGAGCTCTTTTTGTTACAGCAAAGAACTGAAAGTAAGCAAAATCAGTAGTACAATTAACAATAATGACAACATTGCAAAGACAAACAGCTTCCAGAGACTTAAGAATTCTGATCAATGCAATGACCCGTTCCAGTTTCAGAGACCTGATGAGAAAGAATGTACTCAAAAGGCAGAATATGACATACAATTTTAGACACAACTAATGTGGAAATCAGTTTTGCTTTCCTATGTGTTTTTGTTACATGGTTTTTGGTCTCCCACACCCCCCATCTTCTCTCACTCTAGTTTGGAAGTGAAGTGGGGGGCTTGGAATGGAGGAGTCAAAAACAAAAAGAAAGGATGAGAAAAGAAGGTCATTGAAACATTTTTTTAAATGCACAGAACAGAAGGAAGGCCAGGAAAAATCATAGCCAAGCAAGATATTTTTATGTTATATGTTTAACATATTTTAAAAGAAAAACAAACTGTACACAGTTTGGATTAGCAGTTTTATGAACAATTGTCCATTGTATTATGTATATGAAAATGTCTATTTTATTTGGTGTTGAGTTCAGAATAAAAAAAAGTTCAAGAGGTCAAGGATTGAGTGTGGCCAACTCTTCCAAGAAGATTTGGGGGAAGGAAAGACTATGGGCTCATGGATTTAGAGCTGGGAGGGACCTTAGAGACCATCTAATTCAACTCCCATTTTTCAGATGGAGAAACTGAGGCCCATTTCACTGAAAGGGAAAATGACTTGCCTAAAGCCCCCCAGGTAGAATGTTAGCTGGAGGAAATGGCAAGGTCAAGGAATGAGTTCTTTGTTCTTTAGGTTAAGGGAGACCAGAATATGTTTGTAGGCAAAGGGGGAAGGAACCAGGAGAGAAGAGACTGAACATATCATAGAGCAATAGGAGTTTTATGCCAAGGTGCTGTTGAGGAAGGGGTGGCTTTGTCTCCTTCCCCAGGGATCTCAGGAGGGAGAGAGGGAGAAAAGAAGGAAGGGAAGGAAGGAGAAAGGAAGAGGGAAGAAAAGAAGAAAGGAAGGGAACAAGTATTTATAAAGCACCTACTATGTGTCAGGCACTATGCTTAAGCACTGTACAAATACTTTCTCATTCATTCTTCACAACAAACCTGGAAGGTAGGTGCTACCTGTCACTGAAGGTAGCCTGATAATTGCAGTGGCACCCCTTCATTGCCTCAGCTTACCCCAAACCGAAGGAGCTCAGGCACACTCATAAGAATGGGAACTCATTGAGAGCAGGTGATACATTTCCAGTTGTGTTCCTGGTGCTTACCACAGTGCCTTGCACATAATAAGTACTTCATTTATTTGGGGTGGGAGGGTGGGGGAAGCCATTTCCAGTCCTACCATGACCACACCTACTGATCTGACTGCCCTCAGGACCCAATGTTTCTTGTGCAATGATCCCTAGTTTTGGCTCTTAGGAGTGAGTGAAGATGGGGAGGAAGGGGTGAAGGAGGAGGAGAAATAGTATTCTAGGGGTAATGATGTCAAGGTCATGGGCAGAGAGGTTGGCCTTGTCAGAGAAGAGTCCCCTTGACTGCAAGCAAACTAAAGTAACAGAAGAGTGATCAGAGACAGGGTTTGAGGTGTGGGGGTGAATGGTAGATGAAAGGACATTTAGGGTGGATAATCTAAAGGATAGAATGTTGGTATTTTTATGTCCTTGTGCAAAGGACTGCTGGGTAGTTTAATCCCTGTATTCTTACTACCTTGGCAAAAAAAAACTTGGGTTAAATAAATCCCATGGTCTTATGGGCAAAAAGGAAAGGAAGAAAAAAGATACTAACAATATGGAAACTGCACTGGCCTCCACTATTTAAGAACTAAAATGGGTCTAATGACAACTCAGGCAACTCAGGCTCTTGGATTTCTTTCGTTCTTTCTTCAGTCTTGCTGCTATTCCTCACTACCCCTCTCTTGGATGACTGTAAGTTCCTCCCAATTGTCCTCCTGCTTGAAGTCTCAATGCTTGTTTAATTGAATCATGACTTTGGATAAGTCTTGTAACCTCTATGACCCCTACTTTCCTAGTGTATAAAAAATGAGAGGGTTGGACTAAATAACCTTTTCTTTCTCTTCTGTTCCAACCCAGTCCTTTTGGCTTCCCCTTCCCCACCCCCACCCCCCAACTCCTAATTGAGAGTGAAAGAAAAAACAAACCTTGTTGTAAACATGTATAGTAAAGCAAAACTTCCCACATTGGCCACATGTAAAAAAATGTATATATCTCATTCTACACTCTGAGTCTTTCACCTTCATCAGGAGTATGTTTTATCATTAGTCCTCTGGAATTGTAATTGGTCATTATGCTGATCAGAGTCCCCAATTCTTTCATAGTTTGTATTTCTTTACCATGTTGTTTTTATTGTATATACTGTTCTCCTGATTCTATTCACTTCACTCTGCAACAGTTCACGTCTTCCCAGGTTTCTCTGAAACCATCCTCTTCAACATTTTTATAGATAATAGTATTTGGCCCCATCTATATTACTTGTTATATATACTTGCATTCAGCCATTTCTCAGTTTTTAATCACCCCCTCAAAATACTGTGCCATCTCAAGAAGAGCTAAAAGCATTTTAATATATCTTTAGGCTTTGTTTTGCTTAGGACTAATCCCTCCTTTAAGGTATCCCCCCCCAATTCTTCCTCCATCCTCCTCTCATTTCCCTCCTGTATCCCTGTTGAGTGAAATGGATTTTTGTACCCAACTGAGTATATATATGTCTATATTCTTGCCCCCTTTGACCAGTTCAAATGCCAGTGATATTGTATTCCAAGTTCTCCACTCCTTTAATGGTAGTGGTTGCTAAATCATGTGTGATCCTCACTGTGACTCCTCAGTATTTGAATTCTTTCTTTCTAGCTGCTTAAAGTATTCTTTGATTTGATCTGGAAGCTCTGGATTTTGGCTATGATGTTCTTGGGAATTTTTATTTTGTGGTTTCTTTTTATAGTGAAATTCTTTTTTGTTTGCTTATTCTTCTAGCCTACTACCTGACTTCAGAGTTGATGTTAGGGCCAGGCTCTGCACTCTTCTGAAGGGAAGGTCTAGGCCTGTTTGCTACTTTCTTGGAGTTTTGAGTTTAGGGTATTGCAGGCTCTCAAGAACAGCTAAGATTGGGGACCTGCAAGCTTTTAGTATTCTCAAAGTGACCTAAGACAGGGCAAAGTCTGATTGCCATCCTCTGGTCTGAATTTTGCCAGTTCCTTCCCTGGGTTTGGGTCAGAATAACAGTGGATGCTGCTGAACTCAGCCATTATCAGTCCCCTGGGAAGGTCTCCTAGTTCAGAGGAGAGAATTACAGGCTCCCATTTGGTGTAGGTTTCCTACCCTGGTTATCCCTTTACAGGCTTCAAGCTAGAACTGAGATTCTGCTTTGCTCCTGGGGGCTCTAAGCTACTTGCTGCTTGTTTCTGTAGTTGTTCCTTTTAATTTCCCAGGGACATCTACAACTCCTTATCCTGAACCCTACCCCTGGGATCAAGTTCAATCCTCAAGCCACCCTGGATTTGTGACTTAGAATTGAGTAAAGGGCAGCCAAGCTTCCAGACTGCACCTGTGCCCATCATGGTGCTCTGGCATGGGTCTGGAACCTCATCCTGCAATTACCCAATCTCCCTGGGTAATGGAATGCTTTGCTGGCAGAGTGTTCCTAGCCAGACTCTGCACCCAGTATCTCAGTGTCTACAGACCTCTAGAGCTCTCTCCCTGTGCCAACCTGGGATGGAAAAATGAATCACTGTGACTTTTTCTTGGATTTCCCCATCAGAATTTGGTCTGGTGCATTTTCTAGATCTTTTCAGAGGAGGATTTATTTTAAGGGATGAGGGAGTGGGAGCTTGTTGCCCTGCTTCCTGCTACTTGGCATTGTTTCCTGCTACTCCACCATTTTGGTTCTTCCTCCATCCCCTGTCTTTCAGTCAAATAAGGATTTATTAATGTGGCTCATCTCCTTATCTTTAACCTACCTCACAGGATTGCTGTGAGGATCAAACAAAATAATATTTGTAAAAAGTTCTTAGGACGGTGCCTAACATATAGTGGGAGCTATACAAGTGCTCTCTCCCCTTCCCTTAGCAGGGAATGTCAAAACTGTAAAGAGCCTTAGAATGGGGAATAGTAGACCCAGGAGGGATATTAGAGGCCAGCTGTTCTGATTTCTTCATTCTACAAGTGAGGAAACTGAGGCCCAGAACATGTAAGTGATTTACCCAAGGTCATACAGCTCATTTGTTATAGGGATCCTAGATTTAGATGAGAAAAGGAACTGAAAGGCCATCTAGTCTAATCTAATGATATAGATGGGAAAACTGAGGCCCAAAGAGGTGGTAGAACAGAGACTAGAATCCTTGTCCCCTGTTTTCCAGTCCTGTGCTTTTTCCAAATATATCACATTGCCCCATTTTTACTGGGAAGAATTGTTGGGTGGCCTCAGACTTCACCTACTGATCGGTAACAGTGAAACGAAGCCTACCTGCCCCTCCCACTAGCTTTCTGATAGTGATGACCTGATGCTCATGCAGAAGTCAAGTGACTCTTGCTTTTTTTCCCTTGCTGGCCCTCTCCCATTCTGCAGCATTTCCATATGCTCTGCCCTATTGGAACATTCTTTCTTGGTCACTCAGGCAGTGGGATGCTGGCTAGTGCCCTGTCTGTGATTAGGAATCTGTAGAGGGAAAGTCAGGCAATTAAATCAGGATGAATTGAATTCTTAATTGACACAAATGAGACAGACAGACAGCTGGAAGAGTGGGGGATGGAGAGGGAGCAGGTGTCCTGGAAATGAGAGAGAGAGGAGGGGGGGAAAGGAGAGAGAGAAATAAATCTAACCTAATGGGACTGAATTCAGTTCGTTTGGTGTTACAGCACTGAATGGTAAGAGATGCAGACTTTCATACATGTTTGCTACAGCTTCTGTAGTCCATAGGGTGTCAGGGGTGTTAATTATAAGGATAGTGCAAGTGGTCCTTTTCAGTGGCCCTTTAGAGCCATACTTACCTACTTAGAGTTCGTGAGGTTTCTAGGGGAACCACTCACTCATTCACTCACCCCCAGTTATCCCGCTTAAAAATAAACCTATTAGATGATGTTAGCTTAGGAAAAAAAACATTGTTCTTCCCCCCACCCCTTCTTAGCCAAAAGCACCTCTCTCTCTCCATCTCTTGGCTTCATCTCAGTTAACATCCCACTTTCTACAAGAATCCTTTTTTGATGGCCCTCAGTGCAAGTTCCTTTGTGATAAGCTCTAATTTTTCCTGTATATATCTTGGTTTTACAGAGTTCTTTGCATTTGCCCCCATTAGATTGTAAACTTCTTGGGGACAAAAACTGTTTTTGCCTTTCCTTTGAAGCCATAGCGCTTAGTACGGAACCTGGTACGCAGTACGCCCTAAATAAAGATTTGTTGACTTGACTAGGTATGGGAAGCTGAGATAATGCATCTAGAGCATTCAGTAGACTTGGAACTTCCTTGAGGACAGGGACTGTCTGCCCATCCATGTCTCTGTATCCATAGTACTTTGGACATTCAGCACTTTGAACAGTTGTTGGGTTGGACTGGGGCCCCTGAGCATAGGTTTCAAATGGGGAAAGGAGAGGAAAGTGTTCAGAGATTGGAAGCCCCTTGTCTGAGACCAGTAAGTGGCAGAGGCAGGAGTCATAACCAGTGACTCGTATGCTCCACCATGCTGCCTTCTGCTGCTGGCACACAGGCTTGAAAACTGTCAGCATCAGGACTAAGCAGAAGGGTGGACAAGCCTTCCATTTAACACACATCTACCACTAAATGTCTAGCACATGTTCTTTGCTGGGATCCCTCACCGAGCTTCTAGTCTGGTGAGAATATAGTGACCCACTCACAGATAACCTGTCACATACAACAGTACGTTGTAATCGAACCAGACAGGTGCAACAGAGTGCTTTCTCAAAGGTCCAATGGGGAGGTTGCTACCACCAATTGCTGCTAATTAGGAAAGACTGGGGATGGAAAGGGTTTTTAAAAGATGAATAGCAAGTCAACAGACTGAGTTCAGATCTTGGCTCACATGCTTACTGGCTCTGGGTCCCTTTGCAAATCATTTAGACTTTGCCTCAGTTTCTTTAACTGTAAAATGGGGGTACAAATAGCACCTAGCACCCAGGATGGTTGTGAGAGTAAAACACAATAAACTTTGTAGAGCACAAAGCACTTTTAAGCTTAGTTGTTGTTGTTATTGTTATTAAAGGGGAGGGAGTAGTATCCAACACTCTAGGTAATTCTCTAGTATCAATCAACAAGCATTAATTAAACATCTCTACATTCTGAACAACTGGGACACAAAAGCAAAAATGAAACAACTGCTTCCCTCAAGGCGCTTTTATTCTATGAGGAGAAACAATGTGTATATGTAAGTGCACGCAAAATAAATACAATTTAGGGTCCCCTCCCTCCCTAGCCAGTGGAGGGGAGGGCTGGCAGTCAGGAAAAGGCACGAGGAGGAGGTGGTGCTTGAGCCAAGCTTTTGAGGTAGAGTTTCAGTAAGACAAGATAGGCCCATTGTCCCTCCCCCATCGTGCAGCCCAAGTGAATTCTCTGAGTGACAGTTGATTCTAGAAAGGCTTTCTGGGAAAAGTATCCTTATCCGGATGCGGAGAGGATCATGGTACGTCATTCCAGCACACTGGGGAGAGACAATATCTGTTTTTGTTTTGACATCAAGGCAGCCTTTTACATTTAACCAGATTCATTTTTGTTAGTGCAATAAAAAGTGAGGTCAGAGAACTCTGCTGCCCTACAAAAAGGAAAACTATTGTGCACTTCTGGTTTCCAACTGAAAGGCTGCTTTTAAAGCAACTCACCGTGCTCCATTACCCTGGGATGCCGAATTTACTAGGAACAGAATGCATTAGCTTCCAGTGCAGTGGTCCCAAATATATACAGGTAGGACAAAAGGCTTGATGGCAGCATTTCCCACTTGCTTTCGGGTCAAAAGTTGTTGCTTCGACAGCCTCAGCCTCTCCTCAGCTGCATTCAGATAAAGGAGCAGAGAACCACCAAGACCACCCAGGTATAGCTGGAAGAGCACGGGCTCTTGAGTCAGACATCTGGCTTCTCCAGTCTGACCTCCAACACTTACTGCCTGTATAACCTTGAGCAAAGTCACTTAATTGTGCTATCCCACAGTCTACCCATCTGTAAAATGAGAGACTTGTGAGGGCCCTTCTAGCTCTAAATCTATAATCTCATCCATGGCTAAAAGCAAACTTGAGATCTTTTTGCTACAGCAGGTATAGCATTGTGAAGAAGCAATTCTCTAGGCCAATATGTAATATAATCACAAGGTACCAATTGGAGCACATAATGCCAGAGTTGGACGAAGAGTCCTCAGAAGTAACTCAGTCAAATAGATGCAAGGTTCAATAGAGTTTCTTTCTTTCTTTTTTCCTCAAAAGGAAAAAGTAAGAGGGAGAGAAAATAATGCCTGCTAATTGGAAAAAATATATAGCATATTATATATATGTATGTATAATAGATATAATTTTTATAAAAGAAATTTAGAGGTCTGGAAACTAATAATGATAGCAGAAACATTTATATAGTAATTCAAGGTTTGCAAAACACTTTTAAATATTTCATCTGGAGGGGGCAGAGCCAAGATGGTGGCATAGAAGCAGCAAGGTTTCTCAGCTCGCACATAGCCACCTCAAAGACCGATAAAATATGACTCTAAACAAATTTTAGGGCTCCAAAAACTCACACAGAAATACAGAAAAACACATCTCCTGCTGGAGGCAACTCAGCAGGAAGGGCTCATTGCAGTGCTAGGAGCCAAAACCAGCCCAGCCTGAAACCGTGGCTTGGACCTGGGGCAGCCAGGATGAGCCACAGCTGGAGCCTTCAGGAGAGTGGATCACTGGCAGCTGTGGCAGTTTCCATAATTATTAAGCCATAAGAAACAAGGACTAAGTGAAAGGTCAGTGGAACTCAGCTAAATTTGGGGGAGAAAAGCAGTCTGGCTGAACTGCCTCCAGGGCAAGGAAGCAGCAGAAGCTGCAGCCCTGCTGCCACCTCCACATGGCTGCTTCAGAGCTCTGGCCTGCAGATTGCAGGGGGACCAAGTGATCATTCAGAGGCGAAGTGCTCTTGTGTTGAGTAGCCTGGATCCAGATCATGGTCTTGGGTGGTGGTCCTGGTGTGAGCCAAAGCTGGTGGGGGCAGCAAAAAAAAAAAAAAAAAGCTGTGCCTTCCCAATAGCTCCAGCAGCTGTGAAAACCCCAGCAATTTGGAACAGAGCTCTCCCCTCTGGAAGCAGAGTTCCACAGAGCTAAAAAAAATAAAGTAATTCACTGCAGCATGAACAGGCAAAGGAAGCAAAGTAAGAACAGCAACTGAACTTTAGAATCCTTTTTGGGGGACAAAAAGGATCAAAGCATGGAACAGGAGGAAGACAACACAGTCAGAACTCCCACACCAAAAGCTTCCAAGAAACATGAAGACTGCCTGCAAGCCACAGATCAGCTTAAGAAGGATTTTGAAAACCAAATAAGAGAAGTGGAGGAAAAATTGGGAAGAGAAATGAGAATGATGCAAGAAAATCATGAAAAGAGAGTCAACAGCCTGACTGAAGAAAATAACACCTTAAAAATAGATTAACTCAGGGGGTGGCTAGGTGGCACAGTGAATAGAGCACCGGTCCTGGAGTCAGGAGGACCTGAGTTCAAATCCGGCCTTAGACACTTAACACAAAAACTAGCTGTGTGACCTTGGGCAAGTCACTTA